>BSBN01000826.1:950000-2150000 GCA_027924645.1 Cunninghamia lanceolata | reverse complement strand
TGGGATGGAGGAATTTGTGGTTTTTGGATGGAATGGGATTTTTTGATGGAAGTAGAGGATTGGGATTCTTGAGAGGTGGATGCTTCATTTTATTTGATTGCTTGTTGCTTAGGGATCCATACCATTTTAGTTTTTGACTTTGCTTGTGGAGGTATGGGTGTGGATGTATGTAGCTTTTGTGCAGCTTTTGTGGTAATTACTTGTTGCTTGGGGATCCACACTTTTTTCATTTTTGCTTTGAGGTGTGTGGGTGTATGCAACTTTTGAGATGTATTTTGCTTTGATTCTTTCCATTTGTGCCCTAAGGCATGAGGACCCTTAGGGTTTTTTTCTTTATAGGCAGAGGCATCCAAATATTTATTTTTGCTTTGAAATCCCATGGGGATGGTGGAAGTGGGGTTGGTGGAAGCTCCTTGTTTAGACAATGTGTGCATTTGTTGGCCATGATTGGGATTTAGGAGAGATAAGATGAATGATGCAAGATAGGAAGTGGAGGAAAGAGATGAAGGATACATTATGCTGCAATGAAAATGAGAAATCATATGTTTGATTTAGCACTAGATGTTATGCACCAGGGTATGAGGACCAAGGTGATGATGTGTCTCGTGCCTTAGTGTAATACAACCTTGTCTAGATATAAGATATGAATATTAGCTGGGATGATACTGATGCAAATGCAAGATAAAATGATAACACACACAAGCAAGCAAGCATGGACATAGCCGCAACAATGTTCATTTTAGGAATGAAAATTAACAATTATTGTGCTCATAAAAAAATTTAGCTTAGTCAAAGTAAGTATGTTGAGTTGATTTTTCTATAGTTTTCTATGGATGATTACAAATTTGTGATTATTCCTTTACATGTATGCACCAATATTTCATTGGATATGTGTCATAAGTTAGATGATAATGTAAAGAATATGTATAATGTGCCTTATGCTAGTGTTTTTTATTAAGTTTAGCAAGGAAAGAGGGTCGAGTCCTATACAATCAAAGTCTTAGAACCAACAGTCCATCAAATATAACAAATTACAACCACAAAGACCTGATAATGACCCTAAACATGCCAAGGAGAACACAATGAAAATGTACTTAGAGGACAACAAGCAAGGGGACACATCAAAAAACCAAAAGACCAAAAAATAGACTAACAACTAGATTAGAGACTAGTTTTATTGAAATCACAGTCCTTTCTCATTTGAATCATCATCTGCTCTGAAGTAGAAACTCCCATTTGCTGCTCCATTCTTTGTTTTTTGTTAGAACCCTGTACCTTAACTTGCTAAGAGTTTCATTTATCCATCTGTGCTTGAATTTCCATCACATCTAAGCCTTATGCTAGTTTTATTGATAGCTTGATGTATGGAATTGTTTGTACTAGACTAGATATTCATCAAGTAGTGGGAGTTCTTAGTGGGTTTATGTCTAACCCTAGTAGAGCATTGGAGTTATGTTGAGAAGGTATTTAGATATTTGCATGGGACTTTTGAATATTTCTTATGTTATCATGGTTCTAATGATGTATCATTGGACATATAAGGATTTGTTTCAATGCAAATTAAGTAGGTGACTTAGATAGTTGAAGGTCCACTAGTGGCTATGTGTTTTCTCTATTTGGTAGTGCTACTAGTTGGATGAGTAAGAGGTAGCTCATGGTTGTTTTGTCTACTATCAAAGTAGAGTATGTAGATTCTACACGTGCCTATAAAGCATCATTATGATAAAAGAGACCATGTTCAATAATTGGTTTTCACTATAGGGTGGTTTACATTAGGTGTGATAGTCAAAGTGCTATCTATTTGGCCACAAATCCCATATACCATGCTTGTACCAAACATGTTGATGTGTAGTATCACTTTGTTCACAAGATTGTAGAGAATGGTAAGCTTTAACATAGTTCCTCTTATGTTATTGGAATGTATAATATCAAGTGGGAGAATGTTAGGATAGTGAGATATTTAATTGTAATTGGGTAAGTGCAAGAAGATGGGGGGCAAAAAAGGGGTCTTAAGTGGCCACTTTTTTTCTAAAATCAAGAAATACTGACCTTGGATGAGAAATTGAGCATAGTTACACTCAAAATTTGAATATGCATAAAAAACAATGTTCGTAGTGCTCCAAGTTTACTTTCTAAACTACTATTTTTTTTAAAATGGTATAGATGAAGGGGTTCAAAGAAGGGAGCCACAGAAATTGGTGTTGTTTCTGTCAAAAAAACATAAAATATTGTGTTTTGTGGCTCCCTCAAAAGGTTAACTTTTTTTTGGTATTTTTAAAATCGCTTCAGTGAGAAATTAGCTAACAGCATGTACTTTATGCCCAATTTTTTTGATAATTTTTTAATGAATATTTGATTTTTTACTAATTTTCAAAGTGGACACATCCTAAAAAATAGAATATTAGCCGTGCTACCCCTTGAAAATTATTTTTTTTAATGTGTAGAATGGACTCTAGTTTATAAAAATGTGTTTTTTTTAAAATTTCAATGAACGGTTAATTTATAATGAAAAAAAACTAAACACTGGTTTTTTCCCAAAAATGGACACACAAACAAAAGAAACTAAAGATGAAAGGCTTAACATTGCCAAAATGTGAAAAAAATTACATCGTTAAATAGCTAAGAGAAAGCCTAACAATACCTAGGTGCTTAATTTGTTTGACCTTGAAACACATGCAAATTTGAGGGTTAGCATGAACAAAATTATGTGAAATCCTATAGAATATGCAAAAACATGTCTTTTGACATTTGGAAGGCACTCCAATCCTTTGGGTTGGGAATCCAAAGCAAATCTGAAGCCTAAGGCTTGGGATTCCCAAAGAAAAATATAACGCTAGCGCGTTATAATGTGCTCGCGTTATGTTTTGCATTTTTTTCTTTTTTGCAAGTTTACCTGATGTTTGCCTAGTTTGACATAATGCGAGCGCATTATAACACGCTCATGTTATGTCTCCCTTTGAATGATTTATGTTCAAGTTTCTCAAGTATGTTTGATGTATGTATATATGTATATATGTATGCTTGCAGGTATGTATGTATGTACATGTATGCATGCTTGTATGTATATATGTATGCATGTTTGTATTTATGTATGTATGTATGCCTATATGTATGTATGTATGTATGTATGTATTATGCATGTATGTATGTAAGGGTTCTGGGTTTAGGGTATATAAGGACCTGAGCCCATATAGTTTTTAGGGTTGAGGGTTGAGTTTTTGAGTTTAGGGTTTAAAGTATAGGGTTGAGGGTTGAGGGTTGAGGGATTAGAGCTTAAGTAATACGTAGAGGGTAGAGGGTAGAGGGTAGAGGGTAGAGGGTTATAGTTGAGGGATAATATTCAGATTGTTGAGTGTATAAGATTAAGTGTGTAAGGCATGGGGATTAGGACTTAGGATATTAGGTTTAGGGTTTACGATATGGATTGAGAGTATATAAGGCATAGGGTGACTTGGGTTGAGAGTGTATTGTAGTTGTTATTGTATCCCCTATCAGGATAACCAGATCTATGATTGTCATATCCTCTATTCTAATTTGGTTGAGAATAGAAATCTGACTCCTCAAATGAGTGATCTCAGTGGTGAGTTTTCTCAATTGTGTTGATATCTCTTTAATTTATTCCTTTTCTTCCTGAACTTTGGCTACTATGTTCTCTGTTTGGGGTTTAAAGAAGGAAGATCCATTGTTATTGTTATTAGACTATTCCACAACCTGAGGTACCTGCGTATGTTCTGGATATTGTAACATTTGACCATTTCCATTTGGAGGTGGCATGATACTAAGTGGAGGTATCTATAAAGGACTTGCCATTACAGTTGGAGGTATCATCACTCCATTGGTCTGTTGTTGACCAGGATATGTAGGATAAATAGGGAGTGTAGGAAATGCAATATTAGGTGTTGGAGCAGGAATCAATTGCTGACTGACTTTGACAACTTCTTCAAAAGCTCCTGCCAAGGTTGTGACACTAGGATGTGTTCTCCTGATAAACATAGAAGTCAGGGGATTTAATGCTGAGTAGTATATACTCCTAGCAGCTTCATCTATTACAGTATAAGGAGCGACTAGCTTTGAGAGCATCTTTTGGAATCTTGCATTGAAATTGGCAATAGGCTCTCCCTCAAATCTCTTGATTGTGGCAAATAGATGATAATTCATTGAAGGATCTATAGGTATTTTGAATCTATCCTTAAAGGCTTTCTCCAAGGCAGCCCACGAACCGACTGAACCTTGACCAAGACTGATATACCAATTATATGCCTCTTCCCCTAAGGAAAATGGAAATAACCCCACATCCTGATGTTCAATTCTTGCTCTACAACAAGCTTCCTTGAATGTTCTAATGTGATCATCAGCATCTTGATATGGATGATATTTAGGACAAATCTTATTAGGATTTTTAGGTAAGGATGATATGCAGTGAAAGTCAGATGTGACTCAGTAAAGAATGACATTGTGATTGGTGGAGGTTGGACTAGGGGTGTGATAGGTGGTCATGTAGGTATTTGCAACCTGATAGGAGTTATTGGAGTGTGTTCTAGTGAAGGTCCTAATGCACTAGAACTAGGAGAATGATGAATATCTACTGTTCTAGGTCTGAATCCCTGAATAGGCAATTCTTCAAAGAGTCCACTGGATCTGGACCTGGTATTTGGCCTCAAAGCCAGGATTTCTTGAATTTTAGGAAATTTGGCTTGTTTACTATAAAGATCAGCTAATGCACTCAAGCAAAGGATGTATTTATGATCAGAATCTGAAACTGACTAGATATTTGTGCAATATTTGTAAAAATGATGCAAATATGAGGTGATGTAAGACTTTTGGATACAAACAACAAGATATTAGGTCTCTTAAGCAAATTACCTCAAAGCTTTTAGCAAAAAGACTTGAAAGAGAGCTTATCTTTTGAATATCATGGTGATCAACCTCAAAGCTTGAAATATTTACGCTCAATTTTGAAAACTTTGCAACGGATAAGCATACACGGACTCAAGACAACAAATCTTTGCATACGACTTGAAATACAAAGCTGCATGAGTATTACCTATTCCTTTGTGTCATCATGTTAGACAAATCTACTGATGAAGGCCCTCCTTCTAGTACCAATTTATGTTGATGATGATTGTTAGTCATAACAACATGCATAAAAATTTGCACAACAAACCTTTATTATCTTGTAAAGTACAATCAACTTAGGATAAGTTGATGACTCCAAGTCTCTGTTGATCAGGTCATGATTGTCTGACATTACTCAAAAGTTGATGTGACATGCTATTTTCCATTTTCAAGGTGTCTTACATTTGTCTAGGTGATCAGTATTGTATTGTATCCTATAAATTCACTCCACAGAGAGGTCAATTCTACTCTATTTTCAAAGATTGCTGAGATATTTGTAAGTTTGATCAATTCTTCTGATCATTAATCATTATGAACTTGCTCTTTCTTCTACACTATATATTTATTCAAATGATGTGTCTATAAGTGGATATTTACATGTATTTCATGGATATTTATCTGAATTTGCATGATATTTGTCAATTTGACATGCTTTTACTCTAAATATGTTCTGTATTTTCAATTATCTATGGGGTATCTGCATATTTCATGTTCTATTTGCTTTTGATTGTCTGTCATTTGCAATTATGGAGATGATCTGTTATGAAATTGAAAGAAATTTAAAATAATACTTCTACTTTTAGTGAATCTTTAGTCATTGAATCACATACATACAAGATACTTTCATGGACAGAAGAAATCAAACCATAGGTCACCAGGATGTTCCACAACTAGATATGGTTGATCCTAACTTCAAAGGAACTAGGAATGAAAACAATACATGCAGGCTGAGAAGCACTCCAAGGGACGCAACTAATCAATGCATATATCTAGATTTCAATCACAAATTACTTAAGACTTATGATGATTTGTAATCAAAATGGCTTCTCTTTCATTAAGTATGCATAACATGTACATTTACAACAACTTTGAAATGAGTCCTAAGTTTTTCAGCAATCAAATTTCAATTAAGTTTTGAATGTCTAAAATATTGCACCCCTTACACCTTTTATAGAATAAGGTGAGGAGGCAGTTACAATTGACCAACGGTCAAGATTTATCAATTAAGATCAACGGTTGACAATTACCCTATGACTTAGTCGACTTTTCCTCGTGGCATAGGTTTCCAGTTGGCAACCATCTATATGACTCATTATTTATGAGTACCTTATGCATATGCTCACTTAGTGATGCATCTTCATTCATTCCTTAGGTTCTTCTCCATTTTCTTCCTCTTCATCATTCTCCTCATCTTCATCACTTTCAGCATCACTGTCACTTTGATGTACATCTTCTTGTATGTGGACCTTCACTGCTGTCCTGATATGTTCATATGCTTGTACTATTTTATCCACCTCTCCCCCATCTTGGATTCTAGCTTTTGTTATGGCATGTTTATGAGACTGGAACTTAGCCTTGAGAGCTTACAACTTACCTTTTCTGTTGTTCAAAGTCTCATTGTATGTTTCTACTTTGACTTTTATCCTCATGATTTTATTCATTACTTCTTCTGTCAGGTGGGTGAGGGGGTCATCTACTACTGAATTAAAATTATCATGCAGAGCTTTAATAGCAAAGTCTACATCCTAATTCTCAATTTTGTCCTCTATTCTACCCTCCAAGGCCTCAAGGATTTCTGCTTCATACGCCATCATGTTGTGCAACTTTACACTTATATCCCTAAGCTTGCCACTGTACCTCTTCAAGCTATCACATTCAAACCTGATATCCTCATACCATATGCCTATCAGTAGGGCAGTATTATTATCTAACACTTTATTACTTATCAAAATTTGTGGATCAATTCTCTTCATTTCACTTAGAGAAGTCAAGTTCTTTTCCAACTGGAATAACCTTTTTCCTCTGTCATTTTGTATTTTATCTACCTTTCTCTTTAGACTGCTTAAAGAATTCCACCTATGTAGGGAGGTTCTTAATACATCCTTAGCTCTAGTGAGAGCTAACAACATCCACTTTTTCATGGCCATTGCCTCATGTTTCATTAGGTCCAACTTGGTGACCTCTTCCTATGATATGATAGTCAATGGGACTGCAGGATCAACTGATGTATTATCAGGGTTAATTAACCCTTTTATGAAAGAATGTAGCTGAGCAATGTGCTCCTTATGCATTTTATTTTTCTCTTTCTCCTTCTTCACCCTTTGGGTTAAAGAATCAATAATGTCCTTCCCTTCTTGACCTTCCTGGTCCTCATTGGCAAGACCCAAATCAACAATTGTGATTTGGAATTCCTCTAGGCTAATTTTGCCCTTTTCTTTCTCAACTGTGGGAAGTGCTACCTGTGTAGTCCTTCTACCTGTAGCAGGATCTCTTTTTATGGCCGATGTTAATCTAGCCTTCCTCCTTGGCTTCATCATCATTTTAGCAAACAAGGTAGAAACATCAAATTCTTGGATTTCTGACCCTTGTTCCATACATATTTCCTTTTCTAGCCACTGAGGAACATCATCTCCAGATCCTTGGTGACCTTTATCAATATCCTGTCTGCCTTGTTCTCCACTATCTGCTTCTATCCTTGGTGGAGAAGGCACCTTCTTGATTTATTCCTCATGTATTTCCTCATGAGGGGGATCTTGTTGAAGTTCTTCCTGCTGAGGGGTTGCCTTCTACAAAGGAGGATCCTGTGGAATGTTCACATTCTGATCCTGTACTTGATCTTGTACTTCCTCCTGATTTTCATCCTCTTTATTATTTTCCTCATCCTGAGGCATATTGACATCTACGGATGTCTATGTATTTTGGCCTTGTACATCACCTTGATCAAGGGTCATTTCCTGCTCTCCACCTGATGCGCCAATATCCTATGGCTTAGGGTCCTCCTGACCTAATTTATCTTCTGTTCTTGAGGCATCTCCTAGATCTCCCTGAGTTTGTGCAGAAGCAACACCTGATATATCATGATCACCCCCACTCCTCTGTTGAACTTCTACTATTTTTGGTTCCGTGGGTATATCATGCTGTTGCTGACCCATATTAGGAGTAGTGCTATCTTTTTCTACCTATTTTGCCACTTCAATCTTTTCTGGTTCCTCAGGTGCACCTATTTTATCCTTGGGGCTTACATCACCCCTATATGTTAAATCTACAATGGTAGGGCTAGTCACTTGCTCAACCAAATTATCAAGCCCTATTTGTTAGGCTGCCCTCTTTGGGCTACCTTGTTTTACTTCCTCCTTTGTTTTCTTTATTTCCTCCAACATCGCCATCTGTGCTAATGGGTTTCCATGAGGAGTCATGCGGGTGCTGGAGGTGAGAGTCTCCATTTGTTGAGAAGCCAAACTCTGAATGACTTCATCATCAGATAAGTCTACGGTATCCTCTAAGGAGAAAGGAACACCCTGACTTGCTTTGAACACTTCTCTTGTTTGTTCCTCCTCCTTCTCAGTTTTGAATTTTATTATGGTGGGAAGAGGAACACCATGTTGTAGTTCCTTCCTAAATGCTTCACCACTAGCTCCTCTCAATATAATAGGGTCAGCCCAGATATCCTCCCTCATTACTGTTCTTTGTTTCTTGGGTGGTGACGTCAGTGGCATCACCCTCCTCTTCTTGCTGACTACCATCAGGTCATCACTTGTAGGTTCCTTATTTACCTACTCTTCTTCCAAAGGGATGCCTTCTCCCACTTCCTACTGCAAGGCTTGGCTCTCCACCTGCACTTCTGTAGTTTCAACAGTGGGTCTCAAAATCCTTTTAGTCTTTGGCTTTTCAACAGGAGGCTATGCAGATGATGCGAATAGCTAAGCTGATGTAGATGCATTTGCAACTGATGTGGCAATCCTTTTTATTATCACCCCCTACGGTTCATCTTCACTTTTCTTACCCTTAGGGGGGCCTTTCTTTTTTTTTTTGTGGGCAATTTCTCCCCATTGGATTTTCTCTTTTCATTGAGGAAATCATCATATTCCTCATCAGATATTTCTTGCCTCTTCTTCTTGGCATCAACTATAAGGGTAGCACCCCTTTTCTTCAATCTGTTTATTTCTTCATCCACCCAGGCCTAGGTTAACTGGATCACCCCAACTGTCAGCTGATCTAAGGATAATCCTCTAGCTGTGTAAGATCCAGGGCTGATATGGTGTCATTATACACCTTTTTGTCCTCATATTCATTGGACATGATCTTTCCATCATCCTTCCTTAGCTACACTGGCATTGTGATGCAGTCAAAGGTTTTTATTTGACTCAAGGTGACTCACTGGTATTTCCTTCTCCTCACCTTAGCTTCATCATCACAGTCAGTCCATAAGTCTTCCAGATGATTCTGATGTATCATTTTTCCTAATATTTTCTACATCCTAGCATAAGGATCATATGATCTGGCAAGGGGAAAAGGATGTAAATACATCAATTTTAGTCCTCCCATAACATGCTTTATGCTCTCTGAGTCTGAGCACATATACCAGCCCATAGATATTGGGAATAACACTGGAGGTATCTTCTTTTGTGCCTTGTAGGCCTCAACTATTATAGATACCTACCTAACAAATTCCATCAAGACAACCCCATTAGTAGGGTATCTTGGCAACATAAGAGGTTGTCCTTCAAATCCCTCTATCCTGATGTATGAAAAAGTGGTAACTGGATAAACTAGGCCCCATGTCAATAAACAACCTCCTGGGCTTCCATGCTCAGCCTTTTAGTCCTATCTTCCTCCATGGTTCTGACCAGATGCATAGAGAATGCATCATTCACCAGTTTGTAGTCCAGGAGGTAATCTTTCCTTTGTAATTGGGGATAGTGATCCCATATGTGGGCATCAATAGCATCACCACCAGCCTTACCCACTATCTTTAAAGCATCAAAGGTTCCTTTATACGCACATGAGTACACCACATATGAAGTCATGTAAAACAAGCATGTTTGTCCTCCCAGGTTCTTCATTCCCTCATCCAGTGTGTCACTGATGATTTTGGCCCATAATGGCCTGTTGTCTGCATATAGGGCCATATGGATGATCCCAAACATCTAGTTCTCAAAATTTCTAGCATGAAGTTTACCTATCATCCTGCTCAGTAGGGCAATCATATATTTGTACTCATTATCAAAATCAAACTTGTACAGATGTACAGGCAATTTGGCTGAGGCAGCATATGTGCTTCTCTTTGACCTCCATTGGTAGATCCTCTTTCTTGCATTTTTCTTATTATTATTGTACTCTATTTCTAGCTTGCACAGGTCCACGCTCACTACCTTCTTCCCAACTGGCAGATTAAAAGTGGTGGTGATCCCCGTAATTGAGAAGTTTGCATATATTCTTCCATGCTTCTCGATCCGTTTGGTTTTAGGGTTATAATCCTTGCACACTCCACCACCAGCTCCGAGGTATCCATATTATACAGAAAACTAGCTGCATGCCACATACTTGAAACATATACCCCATCTAGAATGGGATTATCCTTATCTTGATCCACCCTTGTAGACCATATTGCCAGGTCCGTATCTCCTTGGTGAGTATCACCAACAACTCCATACTTAAACTGTACCCCTTCAGGATGGACAAACATAGGCTTGAGGAACTCTGTGTCAGACCTATTCCTTCTAAGATCTACCATGGCTTCCTACAATAAACATGATATGCTTTACCCTATAGTATCCACATTCATTTTTACAACATCATGTACTTCTATATCATGTATACTCTATCTATTATTCTTTTCTTCATCATGATATATATATTCACAGAGCTAAACCACAGGAAAGAACAAATACTCTACCTGAAAACCCAAAAAATGACAACTAGAGGGTTTACAGTTACTTACCTGACAGTGCTTTCCTCCTGGGTTAGATGACTGATTATGGAAAGGGGCTATAGACGTTCAAGATCACCCGTTCCGTTACGCTGAAAGATCCAATCCATTGACAGGTAGCTGTATGAGGGTTTGACTTCTCTGGAGCTCTGTAATTTCTTGATTTTTTGCAAGGTAAATGAAAATAACCTTTTAAAGTAGGTCAATAGGAAAAATTAGGGTTAAAAATGTGTTGTCTTGATCAAATCTGTTGATCTCCTGTAGGGAATTCATGGATGTTGCCAAGTGTTCAATCTACATTCGTAATCGGCAGGAATTCATCTACTACATTTACATGCATTTAATGTCAGGAAACAAGGGGTGGATCTTCGAAAGATCGGGGGATATTAAAAATATGACCCCCTCTAGATAAAATGACTCCCCACCTTTGAGCGGCAAAACTAAATGCAAAGGAGGATTAGGTGATGTGGTCAACGTTTAGCATATGTATATCGGGTCACAAAATTAAGATCAAGGGCTATCTGAAATATGACCCAGCAGATAAAATGACCCCCCTTGAAAAAATATCGGGGTGATGTCACTGTGTCGGTGACATTGTTTTATCATTATGCTTTAATGACGTCTCCGTCATGTAAAAGAAACATGATGGACATCGGATATATACCTCCGCAGGGTAGAATGGAATAATGATGTCATCATCAGAGTGATTTATTCATTCATTGGACTCAGATGATGTCACCATCATATTTGACATAGGGTGATATTTGCAAAGAGGGTGATATTTGTAAGATGATTGATGTTAAGAATATGACCCCTTGTGAGATAACTGAAGGGATTTAATGGGTAGATATTAGCTCTAACGTAAATTTGACATCCGCACATCGCAGACCGAGCGATTATCAGGTAATAATCCTATATAGGGGTGATCTAATCTAAGATGACTGATGTTTGAAATATGACCCCACCCTTACTTGGTGTATCAGTTTTGACCAAACTTTGACTCAACCTAACTCTCTTCCCTTAGACAATTTTGGGGTGATCTAAAAGGCAAACCTGCTTGGAATTTTGTGCACTTTCCAACCATGAGGTTAATAATGTGAACTACAGATTTTGGCAATTGACCTCATCATGGCGATAAATCCACCCTCTTGCAGGGTTACATGGATGACTAATTTTACCAAACCACCCAAAGCAGAAAACAAACAAGCCAAAGTAGCAAGAAAAGTTGGGTCCCTATTTTGTCAAGGAAAAATGGGGCGTGTTGTGTAACCACACAATAGGACAGATGGAGAGGAAAACAAGGAGTGACAGAGATATGTAGAGAGGGGAGCAGTAGAGAGGTGGGGGGAGACAAAGGTGAGAGATAGAGAGGTGAGGGGAGAGATATAATAAAATGAGAGAGTGAAGTTGACAACTTGAGGGAAAGATGGGTAAGGAGGAGGGAGAGAGGTGGAGAGGAAGAGAAATATCTAGAGATTCATGAGATATATACAAGTGGGAGACCTACAACCTAGGGAGAGAGGGGTGAGAGAGATAGCAGAGAGATGGGGGTGGGGTGAATAGGGAGGAGAGGGGTGGATAAGGTGATGAGGTCAAAGTAGGATTTGTTAATACATCATCATTTACTCTTTATCAATCTGGAGGTGTCTGGAGTGATTTGCGATAAGACTGTTTGTTGGGGGGTTTTCTTTATGGGATGGTTGAGGACCAGAGATTGGTTTGTTGATCCTCACACGCTTGTAGTTCTGATCTTCTTGCTCATAAAATAACTACCTTACTTTTCTTGAAAAGAAACACTCTTGCTTAAAAAAAGAAACTATTCTAACATTTGCTGAAATAAACATTAATCTAATTGCTTTGAAACAAACACACGTGCTGAAATGGGAGTTTAATCTAATTGCTTGAAATGACCACACTTGCAAAAAATAAGAGATGAATAGAAAGGAAACCTATTGTTTCTTCTTAGACATGCAATACTCTAAACATCACAATGCTTAAGGAGATAACAAATATGATTTTTATAATTTTCTATTTTTGGAAGAATAAACCTGCAGGTGAGAACACATGACAGATAAACAACACATATAACACTTTTCTATAAAGAAATTAACAGAAGTAAAATGATACAGATAGAACACCGAGAGATCTCCTCCAATATGGGGAAGTAGGCCCTACTTTCCCAGCTAGAGATGATCCTATTTGATCAACAACTTCTTTGAAAAGAAATCTCCCTTCATTTGTATTTTATTCAGATTTAAAGAACATACATGCCTAAACTTAGAAGTTTTCTTCTACTGAAAACAAACTGTGATGAACAACTAAATGATGGAAAAACATGAACTAACTCTAATAAGGTGCAATGGCTCCTCTACTTATACAATCGAGCCTTATTAAAAAAGGAATTCTAATTGTGAGTCTAACTACAATGAACTGGAACAACTAGTTGCATTCTTATTAAAAAGTAAATCTAACTACTAACTAATTTCCTATGAACTAGAGCTGGAACAGCCAGCTGTATTATTTTCTTAACTACACAATCAATTGCAAGAAACTCCAGATCCGCAATCTGAGTAAAGCAATTAGTAAGGTGAACTCCATGAGTTCCCCAAAAATAGTGGTGCGCCCAGGTGACAATGATAGCTGGAGCTAACATTTGTCATCAGATATATGGGTCACTAAGTTCAGTGATATGGTGGTGTAATTAAAAGCTGTGGCAAGGATTTGAGGTACTGATTGGGCATGTTGCAGGGCTTAGAGGGTCTTCAGGAGCCTTTGATAGAAATCAACTCAGGAGAGGTTGATGCTTAGGAAGTATTGTCCTCAAGAGCTATCTGGAGTTTAGCTAAAGTTCAACTGCTACAACCTTTATTAAACATCCACAACTTATACCACAAATTATAAAAAAGGTCATTCAAGCATCAATATTAAAGAGATTTCATCAAGGTGTAATGGAAACAAAACATAAGCATAATCAATTCTCAAGATGAATATAATTATAATAATATGTATTTATATGCCAATATTTTTTTTTTAAAGTTTATCAAAGCATGAAAATATTGATAATTAAATGAGTCAATCATTTGTCATCATAAGGGTTGTGGGTTTAAGGGTTGAGGTATTAAGAGTTTAAGGGTTGAGGGATTAGGATTTAGGGTTAATGGATTAGGTTTTAAGGTATAGTGTTGAGGGTTGACGGTTTAGGGATAGGGTTTAGGATTTAAGGTTTAAGCATCGAGGGTTTAGGGATAAGGGATTATAGTTTCAGGTATAGTGTCGAGGGTTGAGGGTTTAGGGATAGGGTTTAGGATTCAAGGTTTAAGGGTTGAGGGTTGAGGCTTTAGGGATAAGTGAGAGACCTAGATGGCTAAGGGTTGAGAGATAGGGGAGAGATGGGGTGAGGCAGATAGGGGAGGAGAGGGGTGGATAAGGGTTGATGGTTTAAAGCTTTAGGGTTGAGGGATTAGGTTTTAGGGTTTAGGGTTGATGGATTAGGGTTTAAGCTATAATGCTGAGGGTTTATGGATAGGGGTTAGGATTTAAGGTTTAAGGGTTGAGGGTTAAGGCTTTAGAGATAGGGTTTAAGGTTTAGGGATTAGGGTTTAAGGTATAGTGTCTAGGGTTGAGGGTTTAGAAATAGGGTTTAGGATTTAATGTCTAAGGGTTGAGGGTTGAGGCTTTAGGGAGGGTTTAGGGTATAGTGTTGAGGGTTGAGGGTTTAGGGATAGGGTTTAGGATTTAAGGTTTAAGGGTTGAGGGTTGAGGCTTTAGGGATAGGCTTTAGTGTTTAGGAATAAGGGATTAGGGTTTAGGGTTGAGGGATTAAGGTTTAGGATTGAGGTATTAGGGTTTGAGGTATAGTGTTGAGGGTTTAGGATTTAAGGTTTAAGGACCTTAAGGGTTGAGGCTTTAGGGATAGTGTTTAGGGTTTAGGGATAAGGGATTAGGGTTTAAGGTATAGTGTTGAGGGTTGAGGGTTTATGCATAGGGTTTATGACTTAAGTTTTAAGGGTTGAAGGTTGAGGCTTTAGGGATAGGGTTTAGGGTTTAGGGATAAGGGATTAGGGTTTAGGGTTGAGGGATTAGGTTTTAGGGTATAGTGTTGAGGGTTGAGGGTTAAGGGATAGGGTTTAGGATTTAAGGTTTAAAGTTTGAGGCTTTAGGGATAGAGTTTAGGGTTTAGGGATAAGGGTTTAGGGTTTAGGGTTGAGGGATTAGGGTTTAGGGTTGAGGGATTAGGGTTTGAGGTATAGTGTTGATGGTTTAGGGATAGGGTTTAGGATTTAAGGTTTAAGGACCTTGAGGGTTGAGGCTTTAGGGATAGGGTTTAGGGTTTAGGGATAAGGGACTAGGGTTTAAGGTATAGTGTCGAGGGTTGAGGCTTTAGGCATAGGGTTTATGATTTAAGGTTTAAGTGTTGAGGGTTAAGGCTTTAGGGATATGGTTTAGGTTTTAGGGATAAGGGATTAGGGTTTCAGTTTGAGGGATTAGGGTTTAGGGTTGAGGGATTAGGGTTTGAGGTATAGTGTTGAGGGTTGAGGGTTTAGGGTTGATGGATTAGGGTTTAGGGTATAGTGTTGAGGGTTGAGGGTTTAGGGATAGGGTTTAGGATTTAAGGTTTAAGGGTTGAGGGTTAAGGCTTTAGGGATAGGGTTTAGGGTTTACGGATAAGGGTTTAGGGTTTGGGGTTGATGGACTAGGTTTTAGGGTTGAGGGATTAGGGTTTGAGGTACAATGTTAAGGGTTGAGGGTTTAGGAATAGGGTTTAGAATTTGAAGTTTAAGGGTTGAGGGTTGAAGTTTTAGGGATAGGGTTTAGGGTTTAGGCTTGATGGATTAGGGTTTAGGGTATAGTGTTGAGGGTTGAGGGTTTGGGGATAGGGTTTAAGATTTAAGGTTTAAGGGTTGAGGGTTGAGGCTTTAGGGATAGGGTTTAGGGTTTAGGGATAAGGGATTAGGGTTTAGGGTTGAGGGATTAGGGTTTAGGGTTGAGGATTTAGGGATAGGGTTTAGGATTTAAGGTTTAAGGGTTGAGGGTTGAGGCTTTAGGGATAGGGTTTAGGGGTGAGGGATTAGGGTTTAGGTTTGAGGGATTAGGGTTGAGGGACTAGGGATAAGGGATTAGGGTTTAGAGTTAAGGGAGAGACAGAAGAAATACATGAGAGAGTGAATAATATAGAGTTTTGTAAAGAAAGCCATAACGCGCTCGCAGTATAACTCGAGCACATTGTGTCTTGCTATTGAAATAGTAAAAAGGCCAGGATACCTGTGATCTAGGCTCACATGTTCTATTTTCTTCTGGTTATGCACATGTTCCAACAAAAAAAGCTTTTTCATGATGTTGAGGGACTAGGGTTGAGGGACTAGGGATAAGAGATTAGGGTTTAGAGTTAAGGGAGAGATAGAAGAAATACATGAGAGAGTGAATAATATAGAGTTTTGTAAAGCAAGCCATAACACGCTCGCAGTATAACTCGAACGCATTATGTCTTGCCATTGAAATAGTAAAAAGGCTAGGATACCTGTGATCCAGGCCCACATGCTCTGTTTTCTTTTGGTTATGCACATGTTCCAACAAAAAAAGCTTTTTCATGCTATTGAGAACTGCACATGCACATTTTTCACATTCTACCACCTTTGCATGAACTTTCCACCACCTTTTTCTTGTTTGCCAACTTAAGAAGGAGGAAATAACATAGTTTTCACATTGAATTCGATATAGATCAATTTAAGTTTCAATTTTTGTAGTGTTGCAATGTTAATTGTGAATTGTATTGTTGTTAGTAATTCTATTTGAGTGTTATTGAATTGAATGTTGAAAAGAAAAACTCAAATGCTTGAGGAGTTTGATGCAAGAAGAAAAAAAGACTACATAATTGGGTACTCTCTCCATTCGAATCTCCATTTTTTAGGTATACATCAAGTCTTCACACATGTTCTAAGTTACATTTTCTTTAATTCTATTTGAATTACTTTATCATGCCTCATTGAATACATGTTTATATCACTTGTATGGTTTATATATTTTGTGTTTATAGTTCATGTGCCTTGTCTATGCTTCCAAATTTTGCATACATGTCTAATGGGGAATTTGCAGCCTGAGCTCTAAATTTCTTCCCAAACAACTATAAATTTCTATTGCTTTGAATTTATTCTTTATACCTGTAGACCTGTAGCTTCTCGTGAAAGATATCATCAATACAAAACATTAATTTATCAAAATGATCAATAGGAACATAGTATCCTAGTTGCAAAACTGAGTTCCTTTATTCAAATTCAAAAAGTAAAAAAATGGGATTACAATTGACTCCTCTCCAACATAAACTAGTCAAGACAACCATAGAACATCTAATAATGATCTGAAAACTATTAAATAAACATAGCTACCAACGAAAGAAATAGAGAAACCTAAAAAATTTCCATACAACCAAAACTAAGTTCTTACTTGTGAAGATATTTTCTAGTGGTGCTAAACACATACCTTCAAAGTGGCTTGGGAGTACAAACTTGAGAATCCTTAACCACCATTTAATTAAACAGATGAAAGTAGCTAGATTTTCCACAAAACCACTTCTAATATATTCTTTAAGTCTCAATGCACTCATCATCCACACCCCTTCCTTAGATAGATTTGACAAACTTTAAGGCAACTAGAGAGGAGCAATTAAAAATTAAAGATAGTCTATTGTTTGACATTACACATTTCC
Organism: Cunninghamia lanceolata; assembly: GCA_027924645.1. Lineage (NCBI taxonomy): Eukaryota > Viridiplantae > Streptophyta > Pinopsida > Cupressales > Cupressaceae > Cunninghamia > Cunninghamia lanceolata. The sequence continues at coordinate 2,132,472 of BSBN01000826.1, read as the reverse complement.
TAAAAGAGTCATGAGGTCTACCTCAATTAGACTTAAGAGACATTACCCTTATCCACCTAATAATAAGCCACAAGCACCACCCCCAACAACCACTACTCAACTAACCAATTTGAAACCACCATAAAAAAATTTAGTGCCTTAATTTTTAGAAAATATCACACTTTACAATTAATGTCAATACTTGCATTACACACCCTAACTAAAAGCTGAAATGAGAAGTTAAGTTGGCATAGGGAAGATTAGTACACTCACCATGATCAACTCTAAGAACTCCAAAAACATCATAATGGAATTGATTAATAGGGCTTGAAAGATAAAAAATGGTCACAATTTGACCATGAATTTGGAAGGGGAATTTATAAGGACCTTCAATGATGCATAAAACTAATGAGGCATATATCTTAAATGAATATCTATATTCCAACCCAAGAATTGGTTTGATGGTTGTGTTAGTTTCAGGATACACAACTGAGAGGGGGGGTGAATTAGTTGTGTCAAAAACTTTTCTTTTATTAACCACTGAAATCCTTCTTGTAATTCAACAACATAATATTAAATCAACCATGAAAACACAATGTAATAATTCAAGAGCATAAACACATTAACACATGCGACACCAAGATTTTAATGTGGAAAACCCAATTAAGGGAAAAACCATGGGGTGACTAACCCAAGATTGTATTCTTTGTTAAAAGAATAAGAAGAACAAATGGCACATGCCAATTAGGGCTCACTGCTTGAGCACACTGCTCACAAGAGGCCCACTGCCTACAGGAGACACACTATGTACAGAATGATAAATATTACATACTTGAACTGAAGAATAGCATCTTCACCATGCTTGAGTTAGTTCCATTGAGGCCCAATACTTCTACTCTGCCTTTTGCATTTCTTCTCTCTACCACACTCTCGTCTCTGCAAGATACTTTTGAAATGACTTCACAACTCTTATTTATACAAGACATCGACTTTGGGATAATCATCAAAGTTAGCAAACTTTACAGAGCACATACACAAATTCAACTTAATTTATTACAAAAGACTTCATGCGGATCACCACACTGTCAGCCACATATATCTGGGGCCCAAATCTCCTTTGGGGAACACGCCATTCTTCTCATAGCATCTTCAAGATCATCCACAAGATGTGTAAATCATCCGATCGGCCAAACTTAGGAAGAACATCATCATACGTAAGTAATTCTTCAATTACGAGCTCAATCTTCAATGCAGACCATCAACACAAACCGGACACGATCTAGAGTCCTCCACAAGCTTGCCTGAATCACCGAGAACATCCAAACTACTTCTGCTTACTAAAATCATTCTCTCCTTCATCTAGAACCTCAAGAACACAGTCTGTCATCACTGTCATATTGGAATAGATGCTTGTGGACCTCTAGACAACGAACCAATTGAGTTGTCAATTCACAGTGACTTCCTAAACACTCCACCAAATCTATAGAGCAAGATATTACATTTCTAGATCTCATCAGACCTATTTGAGTCACTCTGTCACCTCTAAACATCTGCCAGAACCGGTTTTACTAATATGGCCATAACTTCTTCAAATCTTCATGTAGACCTCTCAAATCTTCACTAGATCACTTGTAGACACATATCTACAAAACCTTTGATTCGCATCCTCTAATCTTCATCTTAGCTAGGATCTTCACTTCATAGACCTTTACTGTCTTCATTGTTCTTCCCTATTTCTGATAAGACTAATTTTCTCAATATCCTCAGCACACAACTCATCCAATCCTTGACATCAATGCAACAAGAGTATGTTGACATCAATGACAACAATGGTTAGGCCCATACTTGCAACAGGTTGTAGGGTTCTATATGGGGCTATTTTTCCACCCAAAATTTTACCATAAAATCTATTACTTAGTTGAGTATGCACTTGCAATGTTGATATCTTATAGGTATAAAATTAGCAACAATTTATAGGGACTCTTATGTAAAGTGATTTAACCTTGAATTTTAGCAAGATCCCTTTAAAAGTGAATTGAAACTCTTCTTTGACTAGCTGAGAACACTTCAACAATGGTAATGGGCTGAAAAATCCTCCACCATGTGATTGAAAACTCTTCTTTGACTGCAAGGAAAGTGTGGGAAGTGCTGCAAATGTTGAGGGCAACAAACCTAAAATTTGGAACCATATTCATTTCTTAGGAACTAATATTTGTCTCTTTATCATGCTACAGATAAATTCTCCATCATACTGAGGAAACAATCAACGATTAAACCACTACAGGAAGAGAAAGAAGATAAGAATGCAAAGAAAGCAACGACTATGAGGGAACTTAGTGAGAAGAGGAAATTGGACACGATTGTTGAAGACATTCCAATTGAAGAGGAACCTCAACCATGAACAAGAGATATGGTGTTGGCGGCACAAAGGAAACGAATGTAAAATCTTCGTTCTATGAGATATTTGAATATCGCAATTGGAGACATGTCCTCTACTACAAGTCAAGATGGAGGGACACCATCTACCACATCTCAAGTTGAGAGTACATCATCACTCACATGTGAGGAAGGAGGTACACCATTGTTCCCACCTCAGCCTCAAGGTATGTCATCTATTCCACCTTCGATCAAAGGTATGCCATCTAGCCCATCCTATTTAAATATTGATGAAATTCCTAATGTTGAGATGAATTTACCTTTCTTGACACCACCTAGAATTTTGCATAGAAAGCCAAAGCATTTGATTGATATTGATGAGAATATTTTGTAGCGAATGGAAGGTAAGATTCCAAAATGCACTTGTAGAAGACATGCTCATAAGATTTGGAGAGTGTTCTTTGAAAAGTTAAATGAGACCACAAGATGTCAACTATTCATTGAAATGATGTGAAGCATAAAGTATAGGTCCATTATGAAGATTCTTGGGATGAGAACATCAGAGGCTTCAAGTGAAAAATCTATTGTCAAGAATCTAATGAGTGCATATGAGAGTGTGGGTAACACCTCATGCACAAAAGATAGCAATGTCACATGACATGTAATTACATCAACAATAGAAAGTAATCAAATGAGGAAAGCTCATCTCATTAGAAATACGAGTCAAGCATTGAGAATTAATAGAAAAACTTTATCAAGAGTCATTGGAAGGCGCCAAAGAATCGATGACACCGATGCCAATGAATTATGGGTGTTCTTGGGGAGACTACCATGAAAAGATATACCAATTGTTGAAGCATTGAGATCACTAATTGAAGACTTTTGGAAGAATTACACAAGGGTATCTCTAAATCAAAGGGATGTGGTAATAAGGAGAATTGGTAGTCGAAACCATGAGCCACATCTAAAGCATTTTTTGGATATGACTCAAACATAGTTTTTTGGTAAATTTCTAGAGATGTATCCTCAAATTAAAATTTCTCCAAGATATTTTGAAATGCTAATACCTTTCTATGTCAAAATAAATCACACACACACTACTTGTTGTTGTAGTAGATTACATATTGAATTTTCTAACCATTTTGATGTTTATCGGTCTATATGTTTAGATTTGCATACTAACAATGTTTTGTAGGATTGTACAACATACATGCCCCACCAACATATTTAAGAGACTTCATATCAACAATTTTATGTGAAAGAGAGGAAGGTCAAATATTCTACAGGAAATTGTTCTTGGATGGCACAAGTCATCATTGCGGTGGCTTGCAACGTATGCCAATATGTGAACATATGGAAAGCACACATGCAATTGGAAATGAACTAATAGAGTTTGACAAGTATAAAATAGTGGCCTACAATACAAAAGATGGTAAAGAAGCAAAGAGGTGTGATTTGATTATTTAAAAGATTCCAGTGTATCAATTTATGTCTACATTTCATGACAGTATAGTGTATGAGTATGCAAGGCATACTCATGAGATCGATGGTTGGACTTGCAATTCAAGTTATGCAAGGACACATTTCCACTTGGAAGAATTGTTTTAGTCATCAACTTTGTAGATAACTATAAAATCTACAGCCACAACGTGATGTGCAATCACAATATTACAACTCCACACATGTTTCTATATTTGTGCACATAGCATTCATTCATGCAAATGATAGTACAGAGGATGACAAAAAGATCATAAGGGAGTATCATTTTTATATTAGTGATGATCGTACGCATTCTACGAAGTTCATTCAAGGTTTCTTTTAGGTGTTCTACAATGATTTGGCTAGAAGGGGTATATCATTCAGTTAGCATATCATATTGTTAGATAACTATGCATTACAATTCAAGAACTCACAGAATTTCTATTGGTTGAGCATGAGGCATAATATTACAGTTGTTTAGCATTTGAGGAACTTTTGTGAGGCCAGGCATGGAAAGGGGGAGCATGATGGTATAGGAGCATGTATCAAAAGATCCATAGCACGAGAAAAGTTAAAGTATAAAGACAATGCAAAGTTGATAGATGCAAAATCAATCATTGAGTGGTGTAATGCTTCAATGGGTCTAGGTAATGGAGGTAAGTCTTCAGTTTGTAGATTTTTTTGGTTGATAGATGATACTAACATTGTACCATATGAGGACTATTGTACAATGACAGGATCAAGTGAGCTACACTCTTTCAGAAGCTCAATTGCAGGTTCATGGAGTATCCATACATGAAAGATGGCATGCTTTTGTTCTTCATGTACAATTCAAGTCTGGAATGAATGTGAGTCAAAGGAGTGGGTTGACGAATGGTCGTTAAGTTATCTTATCCCACTTAACACGTATCAACCCCCGACGACACTGGAACTAACATAGATGGAATCATCAGTTGACTTTGACGACATATCAGATCTAGTTCAACCAGGTAATATATCTACTTGCATAGTTTTTGAAATTCCTAATGTTATCTTACTTTGTAGTGTTTTTGTAATGTTGACTAATTTCGTCTAATTTGCTGCACATATCAATGTAAGGCATGTTTATGCAGTTATTGTAGATGAAGACAATGAAGAGGGAACAAATTATTACTTGTGTCATTGTGTTAAAGAAAAAAAAAATTAGAGGCCCCAGTTACAGATGGAGAAAACATCAAATACCCTACAGGATCGGTGTTTGTTACTGGAACATGGCTTAGAAGGTACCAACATAAGAGTGTTAATATTTGGTTCTTTTAGAACTTTGACATGCATCAGAAATTCTTCATTACTTGAACCTTGTCGGGGCATCCAATGTTCATTTGATATAATATCAGGGTAGACCTTTGAATAAGACCTTGTAGAAGGTGTGTGAGTCTGACCATGAGGGAATACTTGACACAATAAAGACTACATCAGACCTGGATGGTTCATTGGATTAATTTGTAAGTATGCATAAAACTTTCCTATGGTTACTTGTACTTTGTTTTGTATATAAATAGTAGTATGATTTGCTTCCCTCTAATATACATCCGGTATGTTTGCTTCTCTTACCATTGTCCTTGCAGATTCTTGAACAATCCGATTCTTTCTTTCAACCACTCCATTCTATTGAGGATTTCTATCCTTTGACCGAGGTATGAGCCAATAACATAAAAATGTCATAATTTTGTATTTCTTGTTTTATCTCATGTCATTTGATGTACATAAATGATATTTATGTTTAGACAATTTTACTTCTTAATGCTTCTCACGGGAGGTCATAACTCTAGCCCATCCATCTATGGATGAAGAGAGAGACAAGATAATGGAGAGTGATCATTGGGTGGCTGTGAGTGATCGATTACATATGTGATGTTATATATTTCATACATTTTCTATATTAATGTGCATATTGTTTGATTGTATTAACAGGTGGAGCTAGATGAACTTCTGTCAAAGAGGTCTACTCGATGACAGAGAGAGGATGAGTCATAGATTGGCTCTCCATCTTCATGGTCAAGCAAGGGCTGCTGATTATTTCATAAAAGTCCATAGGAAACTAGTTTTTGGGACATTTTTTGTATGCCTAGATGGCTTTGTATACATACTTTTGTATGTTACCAAAGTATATTTTTGTATATATGCCTGTATGGCTTTGTTTGGACATGACTATATAGCTTTGTATATAAACTAGATGTTATGTTCATGACATTATGTATATAACAATTTATATTAAATATTTAATATGATGATCAATTATCATTACAGGAATTTGGTTTTACACATGCCAACTGCATTTGCTTGAAAGTTTATAAATCATTTTCAAATAATCCATTTTCTGTACATATCTTGCAATCAAAGCATTATGTGGGACTATGCATTTCTTTGAGGCATCATTTCAAATAGTTCACGTGCCTTGTCTATGCTTGCACACTTTCCATACATGTCTACAAGGGCAGCTGCAAATACAATACATGTGACAAAATTCCTATATCATTTATGCTTTGATGGTTGTCCACACCATGTTCCCCAGATCCCATTCTGGCATAGGCAAGGAGGAAGTTGGATAAGGTTGTGCAATTTGTTTTTAGACGTGCCAAAATTTGTGTTTGGTTGAAATTTACTTTTGTGCATTTTCTTGAAACTTCTTAAAGCCTTATGAAAAATCCATTTCGTGCATATCTTGCAATCATTGCATTCCACGAGACAACATTTCTTTGAGGCATCATGTCAAACAGTTCACATTCATTGTATATGCTTCCACACTTTGCATACATGTCTTACAGGGTTTTTGTGAAACATGAACACACCATTCTGAAGCATGAAAGACATGTGAGCTCTGTGAATGAAGGCATCTTGTGAAGAGCATACCATGAAACATGAACACCACAACTAAGAATCCTAATCCTTTGACAACAACACCAATAGGGATATGATCAATAGCTCCTGACCTTTGACATCAATGACAAACAACTTTCAACACATTGTACCGGTGATATCCCTTAAGAGATCAAAGTGTAAAAAGGCAACAATCTTTGACGAGCTATTACACGGAATCCAAGTTACTTAGAAATATTTTGTCTGAGACTACAGGATCACATAGGGTCCCTCTACAATAACCTCTCTTGGTTTTTAATATCTCTAAGGCCTTTGCCCATGGTGAAAGTTTTTTTGCTTCTCCAAAATTGTTCAGATGCATGCAATGTAAAGTTGTAAAGGGGTGTAACTTTCATTCTGCTCCTCATGTAGCCAAATTGATAGTTCTAATGAATCTAGATGGGTACATCTAGGCTAGGCATGGTCCTTTTTTGCACCCAAACGTGCCAAAATAGTCCGAGCTATATTGTATCAATGATATCCCTTAAGAGACCAAAGTGAAAAAAGACAACAATCTTTGACAAGCTGTTACTCAGAAAATGTGTCACTTAGAAAGATTCTATCTAAGGATACAGGATCATGTAGGGTCCCTCTACAATAACCTTTCTCAGTTTTTATATCTCTGAGGTCTTTGCCTGTGGTGAAAGTTTTTCTGCTGCTCCAAAAATGGCAGATGCATGCAGTGTAAAGTTGCAAAGGGGTTTAACTTTTGTTCTACTCCTCATGTAGCCAAATTGATAGTTCCAACGCATCTAGATGGGTACATTTAGGCTAGGCATGGTCCTGTTTCACACCCAAACATGTCAAAATAGTCTGAGCTACATTGTACCAGCAATATCCTTTAAAAGACCAAAGTAAAAAAAAGGCAACAATCTTTGATGAGATGTTACTCAGAAACTGTGTCACTTAAAAATATTTCATCTACGGTTATAGAATCATGTAAAGTCTCTCTACAATAACCTCTCTCAGTATTTTATACCTCTGAGGTATTTGCCCATGGTGAAAGTTTTTCTTTTGCTCCAAAAATGGTCAGATGCATGCAGTGTAAAGTTGCAAAGGGGTGTAACTTTCATTCTACTCCTTGTGTAGCCAAACTAATAGTTCCAACACATCCAGATGGGTACGTTTAGGCTAGGCATGGTCCTATTTCGTACCCAAACATGCCAAAACAGTTTGAGCTATATTATACTGGTGATATCCCTTAAGAGACCAATGTGCAAAAAGGTAGCAATCTTTGATGAGCTATTACTCAGAAACTGTGTCACTTATAAACATTTCGTCTAAGGCTACGAGATCATGTAGGGTCACTCTATAATAACCTCTCTTAGTATTTTATATCTTCGATGTGTTTTCCTGTTTCTACTGCTCCAAAAATGGTCAAATGCAAGCAGTGTAAAGTTGCAAAGGGGTGTAACTTTCATTCTGCTCCTTGTGTGGCCAAACTGATAGTTTCAACACATCCGGATGGGTATTTTTAGGCTAGGGATGGTCCTGTTTCACACCTAAACATGCTGAAACAGTCTGAGCTACATTGTACCAGCGATATCCCTTAAGAGACCAAAGTGTAAAAATGTAGCAATCTTTGATGAGCTGTTACTCAGAATTCATGTCACTTAGAAACATTACGTCTAAGGCTACAGGATCACGTAGGGTCCCTCTACAATAACCTCTCTCGGTCTTTTATATCTCTGAGGCCTTTGCCCATGGTGAAAGTTTTTCTGCTGCTCCAAAAATGGTTAGATGCATGTAGTGTAAAGTTACAAAGGGGTGTAACTTTCATTCTTCTCCTCATGTGACCAAACTGACAGTTCTAATGCATCTGGATAGGTACCTTTAGGTTAGGCATGATCCTGTTTCGTAGCCAAACATGCTGAAACAGTTAGCACCAACATGTCTAGTTGGGCACATATACACTACACATGGTCACTACCCTTCATTATAAAAGGGTCATAGTCTTTCCTATTCTAAGGGTCACAACTTTTCACCTTTAAAATGTAATCAGTATTCATGAGAACATCAAGATAAAACTTTCTGCAAATGTTCTCCATGCATTATCATCATTTTTATTTCTCACCCCAATAAATTGGGTTGCTTTCAACATTAATGCATCAACCATTGATGTAGAACTTCACATACTAGTAAAAGACATTAGCCCTCTTAAGGGTCAAGATCTTTCAACTTATCAAGAAAGCATTATTTCATTTGTTTCTATTTCAACTCAGAAGTGACATGATAGAGCTTTATGGTGGTGACCTTGTATGAACAATAGTGAACATGCACCAACTAGCACCCATAAATGTGAATAAAGTTGCATGTATGCTTGATAGTATTATTTCACCATTCAATCTAGCTAGTCTAATGAGGAGGATGTGGCTCCAAATTCTAATAAACATGTCATAAATGGTCATTCAAGCCTTTTGAAAACCCTTACATATTCTAAGTAGAGATTATTCCACATATACCATGGAGAGTGATTGTGACATCATATAATATTGAGATAAGAAAGCCCCAATCTATTGTGCATGTAGGACTAAGCTTCCTTCTCACTAGTTGTCATTACATGGGGATAAATTACCATACTTGTTGGATGCCACTTCCACTATATTGAATTCACCACACACAACCCAAGTTTTTATGACTTTAATATACAATCTCGTGTTGATATTCAACATGATGATTCATTTTTATTTTAAAGGACTCTTTTGTGGGGTGTCTTCAAAGGATTAGCTTGTGTGCTAAGTGGATTATGAGAGCCATAGAGAGGATTGAATTTTAAAAAATCCTACTACGTAATACAATTGGACTTTAAATATTTGAAGTAAACCATCTACAAATATCCATTGAAGCGTGGATATATAATGCAAACATGGACACCATCAACAAAAATGATTTGTATTAACCAAATATCCATATAGGCATACATCAATATCTATCAATATAAGTATAACATATATACAAAATAGCCATATAGGCTTACAAGAATGACATATAGGCATACAATGTCAACTATATGCAATACAAAATATATGTCCACAAATGCCATATAGGCATACAACAAAGGAACACAATAAAAAGTCATTCCCCTTTGTCCGATGAAGAGAATAGATCAGGGGAAGCCTTTGATCTTCGAGGGGATGGAGACGCATATGAGGGTGGTCTACTATGAACCCGAGGGTTGCTCCTCCTATTTAGTTGTTCATGGACATGTAGTTGTTACAATAAAAAATATAGACATTAATATATATAAATTACATTATAAAAAAATGAAACATTTAACAAAATAATCACTTACCGCTACCAAAAAATTTGTCTCCTCATTTGCCTCAGTACCAAGATTAAGCTGTGGCGATGTCATGTCCTATAGAAACCATCCAGATAGAAATTAAACTTCAAATCAATAATCATTTGATTTTTCAAAAATAAACAACTATAACAACAAATGTAATTTGAAATTTACTAATCTGCCTCATACCCCCCTCAAAGGCATCGAGCTATGAATTGCAGAGGACACACCATTCTCCATTGCCCTATAAACTTTGAGAGGTGTTTTTGCGGCCTGCATCATCTGAAAATAAAACAACATTATTTAATTACGAAAACTAGAATAGTGATGCAAGTCATGGCTCCTAACATACACACACGTTCACCTAAACATGGAAGTACACACAATAAAGAACACAAGTCATGTATGCATATATACAAATTAGACGAAGATTCATGACTATTGTGTGGTATAAGGGTCAACAAAGGAGGGACCATAGTAGCATCAAATTTTAGGTTTAAGAAGTCAGAGAGGGAGTGAAGGTGTTAGTTTAGGTTTAGGTTGGTGGTAGGGTTGTGGGGTAGCATAACCATGACTTGCTAAATTGTTTAAAAAAAATTAAAAAATAGTAGGATGAGAGATTCCACCTATTACCAAAAGTGATAAAAACACTTACTATGTGGAAAGGAGTCCAACCAAGCAGATAAATGTAAAAAGGATCCATCTAAATACATGACATGATCTAACTCTACAAATAACATGTTAATGGTATCCAACTATGCAAAATGTACTTTCTCTAGATATTGTAATGAAGCTTTGTATTGTACCAAAAAAAGATATTCATTATCACCAATGCATCTATATGATACAACTAGACACATAATACACATTCTTGACCATCAATTCCCATAGTAAAGTCTTGGGTATGGGCATCAAAAACATCACAACCAAGAGTTTAATCTATTGATCTAGCTTCTTGGGTTGAGAACTATGAATGTTGGAGGTAACAATCATTGAAATTGTAAAGAAGTTATTTCTTATTTTGGGTAGGGAAGATAGGATCGACTCCCTTATGGATAGAAATTAGAACCCTACTAGGCTCCAAGTATGTAAAGTATATTATATGAGGGATCTTTGATCATTTCAAAGGTTAAGGGGTCCGTAGAAAAGGTGGTTGTGTATTTAAAGAGGTGTTTTACTTTTCCCTTAAGAAGAATAAAGGAGACATGAGCATTTGTATGATATCAACACCTTGGAAATATGGTGGTATGTTTAGTTAGCATAAGGGGTTGTGCTACTTTAACCCTAAGGTTTTATAGAGTCTTGTGCTTTTTGGTCTATTTATATTGATTATTAAGTTGTAGATATTAATGTTGGTTAGGTTGATTGGTTTAAACATAGTGTTATTGATAAAAAATAATAAATTTTGAGCTTTAGTGGGTTGAAAGTTTTTAAAATTTTGAAGTGGGGAGTTTGATAATTTTAAGAAAAGTTCATGGTTCCCTTAAGAAGTTAGAAATTAGCAAAAGAAAATACTAGGTTGTAGATGTTGAAATGGTTCTATTTTATTGGAAAATGTATTGGTTCATGAAAAATTGTTTAGTTTAGGTGTTGATATAGTCATGGTTTATTGATGTTTAGACATAAATTGCATGGACCTTTATTAGAGTGCAAGTTTGTAATAATCATGGTTCATTGGTGAATTTATCAACCTATTAAGCAATTATTAAATTATAGGCTTGAAACAATGGTGGTTCGTTGGTGAAGATATTTGTGTCAAAATAGTCAAGTTTCATTTATAAACATATCAAACTAATGAAACATTATCAGGTTGTAGGAATAGAAATGGCCATGGTCCATTGTTAGAATATTAGGCTCATGATTCAAGATTCCAGTAACACCTCTTTACAGTTCAGAATGTCTCTGTTTTGACTCTATCTCTAGGTTTTCCATCTCATGTGGTGGATTTTTGAATTTAACTTTTGATTCTCATCCATTCTATGGTGAACTCTCTTGGCTCTTCAGCTAGTTGTGAACTCTTGTGAAGATTTGGCTCCCTTGGTGATATAATATATCTCTTTCTTATGCTTCCTCAAGTCTCCATTGCTATTGTGCTCTTTCGGTACATGTTTATGCGAGTTCTTGGAGGATTTTTTTCTCTCTTTCATCTCAAATAATATAGTAGTATTAAATGAAGGGTCCTCATTAGACTTAGGTTGGTTAGATGTAGGATCAAAAGTAGGGATCGAAGAAATTGAGCCAATAGGATTGACATAGTTTATAGGGGAATGGGTTAGTGTAGATTTGAAGATTTTGGTTAGGGGTAAGTTGTTACCCCTATAATTAATACCTAAAACCTAGATGATGTTGGAGTCAATCATATGCTATATAAGATGTCATAGGCTCGTGCCCTTCTCTGGTGTCATGTTTGAAAGGAAGCTAGGTGTGCGAAAATTGCTTCCTACACTAATCTAATGAGGGGAGGAGAGTACAAATTCAAATTTATACTAACTATTATATCAACATTAAACTATTAACATGAGATATTTCTCCAAACACATAAACAAGAAGATGAGACAAAAGAAGAGAGACAAAAGATATATGTGGGGAAAACCCTTACGGGTGAAAAACCCCACACTCCAAAACACTGCTCAACTGTATTACGTAAACAAAGAGGTTACAATAAAACTCAAAGCTAATGCTCTTGTAGGAGTCTTTGAAACTCTTATCTAGAGATTATCCGGTAGCATAATAGTACCTATAAAACCTATAGTACATCTTCTCCTCCAAGCACTTGTTTATATAGAAAATACGAGGCAAAATTGCCTCTATCTTAGAATGGGCGTCCAACTTAGCCTAATGGCCCAAAACCCATGCCTATGGACACTTGGTCAACATTGTAAGATGCTTCTAACACTTGTCCATAGTCCCCATCCCAAAGAGGTCCCCTATTTCCAAAATGGGCTATGACAGATGCTCTTACGACTCTTACGACTATCATAGAATCTGTCATAGCAGTTACAACTTACAACTATAAGAGAATCTGTCATACACAGGCTATATATAGAATATTCTCTTACAACATGTCATAGTCCACCTTGGGGCACCCAAGAGATGCATTTTTCAAAGATGCTCTTCGACACATGTCTTCACTTGTCATAGAATCTCCTATTTCTAACTCTTACATATCATAACTTCATCATAGGAATCTGTCATGACCGTTACGGTCAATATTCCCTTACACAACATCCAAGATTCCAACACATGGTAAAATATTCCTACCACAAAGTGGGACACCTATCTCTTCATGTGAGGACAAAATTACAAGTTGTCATCTTCCATGTAGGATGACACATCATCGTGCCACATCCCACAAGATGACAATATCAAATTTACAATTAATTTACATCATACTCAATGAATAAATAAATATAATCAAAATAATGCAAGGAATTACAAGGTTGAGACACCTTAATTCCCAACATTCTTCCACTTGTTGAACACCTTATAAGAGCCAATAGAATAACATGATTTAACTGCAATAGGCCAAGAGGCCCATAGACTCCGAACACCATCTGAACTTCTATGTGCCCATTGGCTTCGTCAATGCATGTGCAACATTCTTGAAAGTATCTACCTTCTCCAAATTTATCTTTCCATCCTCTACCATGTCTCGCATGAAGTGAAACTATACATCAATATGCTTTGTTCTGGCATGGAAAGTTGGATTCTTTGCAAGGTAAATTGTACTCTGACTATCACAACTGATCGTAATTTGCCTTGCATCAACACCAATATATGAACATAATATCTTAAGCCAAATGGCTTCTGTACAAGGATGAGTTGCAACCATATACTTAGCTTCTATAGTGGACAAAGCAACCACAGGTTATCACTTACTCATCCAACTAATTGCACCACCAAACATTGTGAACACATATGCATTGGTGGATCTCCTGCTATCAATGTCACCTACCCAATCAGAATCCACAAATCTACGAATACAAACTAAATGCAAAGGTCCTGTAGCATTACCCTGATAACATATGGAACACTTGGAAGTACCCCTCAAATATCAGAACACTCTCTTATCTGCATCCCAATGTACCCATCCAAGATTAGCCATAAACTGACTAAGGAATCCCACTGCTTGGGCAATGTCTGGTCTTGTGCAGACAATAGCATACATCAAACTGCCAACATCACTAGCATAAGGTACTCTGCTCATGTCCTCCACCTCACTTGGAGATTTTGGACAATCACTAACAGATAACTTTGTTCCCAGTGAAATAGGAACACTCACTGGTCTACAATTTGTCATGCTGAACCTATCCAATATGGTCTTCACATACTTACTCTGGCTTAACCAAAGTTTTCTTTAGCTTAGTCTCTTCTAATTTCTATTCCAAGAATGTACCTGTTTGCCCCTAAATCTTTCATTTCAAACTATCCTGCCAGCTAAGGCTTAAAATCATAAATCATATTCTTACCCTTCCCAATCATCAACATATCATCAACATATAATGCAACAATGAGAATACAATCACCATCAAACTTATAATACACACAGTGATCCGATTTTGATCTCAGATAACTGATTGACAACACAAAAGCATCAAACTTCAAGTACCACATCCTAGGAGACTACTTCAAACCATAGAAAGACTTCTTAAGCTTTGAAACCAATTTTTATTTACCTTTCTCTATGTAATGCTCTGGCTGTGACATGTAGATTTCTTCCTCCAAATCACCATGAAGGAAAGTTGTCTTCACATCCATTTGTTCTATCTCTAAATCATAAGCAACTGCAAGAGATAACATAAATCTAATGGATGTCAGCTTTGCAATAGGAGAGAAAATTTCACCATAATCAATTCCCTCCACTTGTGAGTACCCCTTCGCAACCAATCTAGCCTTGTACTTTTCAACACTGCCATCTGCATCAAATTTCTTCTTGAACACCCATTTGCAACCAATGGGTTTCTGTCCATTAGGAAAAGGCACCAAGTCCCATGTTTTGTTCTTTTCCAAAGAAGCCATCTCATCCTCCATGGCCTCCTTCCAGGAACCTGCATCTTTCATGCCCATAGCCTCTTTCACAATTCTAGGTTGATCAGTGTTAGAAAGTAAAGCAGAAGCACAACTAGAATCAAGTAATGAATAACCAAACCTATCAGGTTGCTTTCTTGTTCGTGTAGACCTCCTCAATGGCTGAGGTTGAGGTTCTAGTTCTTCTTCTTTGCTTCCAGAGCTGCTAGAGCTCTCCTCTTCATCAGGCCTCACAGGGTCTATCAGTTCAGTCTTCTCAGGGGTAGAAAGAAACTGAACCGCATCTTCTTTCTTTTCTGACTATTTTGGCTGTAGAACAATGGAAGAAGGTGTTATCTCTATGAAGATAACACTTCTTCTATACAACACTTTCTTAGTCACAAGATCCCAAAGATTATATCCTTTCACACTAAGACCATAGCCAATGAAAATACATTTAACAACCTTGTTCTCCAACTTAGACCATTTCTCCCTAGGCACATGTGCATATGCCTCACAACCAAAAACATGAAGATGCCTTACTGAAGGCTTCTTACCAGACCACACCTCCATAGGTGTTTTGCCAACAAGAGCTGATGTAGGAGTTATGTTTACTAGAAAGCAAGCAGTGGCAACAACTTCAGCCCAAAACTTTTGTTCAAGGCTTGCTCCACTAAGCATACTCCTAGCCTTCTCCATCAGTGTCATGTTCATCCTTTCTATAACTCCATTTTTCTATGGGGTATATGGAGTTGTCTTATGCCTTTCAATCCCTTGCTCTTTGCAGAACTTATCGAACTCTACCGAACAAAACTCACCACCATTGTCAGTTCTCAAACACTTAATCTTTTTACAAGTCTGATTTTTAGCAAAGGCTTTAAACTCTTTAAACCAACTAAAGACTTCAGTCCTGCTTCTAATAAAATAAACACATGTCCTTCTACTGTAGTCATCTATGAAAGATACAAAATATATAGATTTTGAAATTGAAGGAACATTCACAGGACCAAACATATCAGAATGAATTAGATCCAATACACCAGAAGACTTGTGAGAACTAGACTAAAACTGGACAAGGTTTTGCTTTCCATAAATGCAATGTTTGCAAAGGTTGAACTCGAGATTACAATCATTTAACCCCTAAACGATGTTTTAATTTTTCAAGGCATGCAGACCCTTCTCACCAATGTGGCCATATCTCAAATGCCATAACATAGTCTTTTCAGTAGGAAGCTTGGCTTCCATGGCATGTGCACTACCATCAGAACTGGTTACAACAAATTTCTTCACTGCATGTTCAGATGGTGGGGATGAAGTGATAGCAGCTCGTTTTCTTGAGTCAGAAGAACTATTGCACTGTGAAGTGCATGCCTCTAGCTGAAACAGAGTACCCCTCTAAGTACCCTTTGCAAGAACCATAGATCCTCTTGTCATCTTGTATCTATCCTTCTAAAAGACAACCTACACACCTGCATCATTCAAAATACTTACAGAAAGTAGGTTCTGTGCAAGGAATGGAATGTACATAACTCCAGTGATCCCCTTCACTCGTCCACCAGGGAATTGGATTGAGACTCTTCCATGACCAACAATCTTCAAATAAGAGTCATCTCTAAGGTACACCCTTCCACCATCGAACTCTTCATACTTCACGAACCAGTCTTGATGCGATGTCATGTGGCATGATATAATAGAATCAATCAACCACACATCATCAAATGCATGGGTGGCTAGGGCTGCGATGAAGGCATCACTATCATCTTGTGACTTGTCAGAATCTGAATCAAGAGATTTCTTCTTCTTTTTCTTCTCCTCTTTGTATTCCTTTTAGAAATGCCTGGTTTTACCACAGTTCCAACAAAGAGCCTTAGACTTTCCAAGAGATTTGGATCTCCCATGGGATTTGGATATGCCCTTATCACTTTTCTTGTCCTTCTTCCCTTTCTCTTTGGGTCTTCCACGAACTACAAGAGCCTCTTTGGCTGCCTCAGAAGACTTTCTTCGCATCTCTTCAGATAACAATGAAGATACCACTTCTTCCATTGTGAATGTGGATGTGGTGCTTCCAATAGCCATCACAAGATGATCCCACAAATTTGGCAAAGAACAAAGTAGGGTCATACACCGATCCTCCTCCTCCATCTTCACACCCATGGATGTCAACTGTGCAACGATCATGTTGAAAGAATTCATATGGTTTGCAATAGATCCTCCATCTTCCGTCTTTAGAGCAAACAACTTCATTTTTAGAAAGAGCTTGTTCACTAAGGACTTGGCCTGATAAACATCTCCCAGCTTCTTCTAAAGAGTTTTCACGGTCTTCTCCTCATGGATGTTTGATAGAACAGAGTCCGCTAAATAGAGTCTAATGAGACCCTGAGCCTTTTGATCTTTGAGGTCCCAATCAGCTTGTGACATTTCTACAGGTTTAGTGCCATCAACAATTTCCCATAGATCACGATCAACAAGTAGGTCCTCCATCTTGATTTTCCACAACTCAAAATTAGTGCCATTGAATTTCTCAATGTCTAACCTTCTGGATGTGGTTTCCATCTCCTTGTTGCAATAAGATATAGAATACTCTGCACAAGAATCCCACTCAACCTAATATTAGCTTAGAAAACCCCTACCCAACAGCTAGAACCAAAAACTAGCCAGGCTCTGATACCAACTGAAAGGAAGCTAGGTGTGTGGAAATCACTTCCTACACTAATATAATGAGGGGAGGAGAGTACAAATTCAGATTTATCCTAACTATTACAGAAACATTAAACCATTAACATGAGATATTGCAACAAACACATAAACAAGAAGATGAGACAGAAGAAGAGAGACACAAGATATACGTGGGGGAAACCCTTACGAGTGAAAAACCCCACACTCTAAAACACTGCTCAACTGTGTTATGTAAACAAAGAGGTTACAATATAAATCAGAGCCAATGCTCTTGTAGGAGTCTTTGACACTCATATCTAAGAGATGATCTAACAACATAATAGTACCTATAAAACTTGTAGTACATCTTCTCCTCCAAATGCCTGTTTATATAGAAAATAAAAGGGAAAATTGCCTCTATCTTGGAATGGGCAACCAACTTGGCCTCATGGCCCAAAACCTATGCCTATGGACACTTGGCCAACATTGTAAGATGCTTCTAACACTTGTCCACACTCCCCCTCCCAAAGAGGTCACCTATTTCTAAAATGGGCTATGACAGATGCTCTTACGACTCTTACGACCATCATAGAATCTGTTATAGAAGTTACAACTTTTAGCTGCAAGATAATCTGTCATACACATGTTATAAATAGCATATTCTCTTACAACATGTCATAGTCCATCTTGGGGCCCAAAGATGCATTTTTCAAAGATGCTCTTTGACACATGTCTTCACCTGTCATAGAATCTCCTATTTCTGACTCTTACATGTCATAACTTCGTCATAGGAATCTGTCATGACCGTTATGGTCAATATTCCCTTACATAATATCCAAGATGCTGACACATGGAAAAATATTCCTACCACAAAGTGGGACACCTATCTCCTCATGTGAGGACAAAATTACAAGTTGTCATCTTTCATGTAGGATAACACATCACCGTGCCACATCCCACAAGATGACAATATGGAATTTACAATTAATTTACATCATAGGCAATGAATAAATAAATACAATCAAAGTAATGAAAGGAATTGCCAAGGTTGAGACACCTTAATTACCAACAATGTCCTAGGGTCTAATTGGTGGTAATTGGATGAGTTTATCAGAGAGAATTTGTTGAAGAATAGTGTGGAGGGGATCAACAAGCTTTGGTAGACATGTATGGAAAATGTGGTAGCATAGACAAGGTAGTGAGCTATTTGAAAAGACGCCTCAAAGAAATGTGGTCTCATGGTGATGTCCTTGTCTATGCATCTACTTGTCATTGCATTCCATGAGATGACATTTCTTTGAGGTATTTTTTCAAATAACTGTATTGTAATTAAAATTTTGTCATCTATCAACATCTAGTTATTAGTTATGCAATGTCTAATAATGCTTTGAGTTTGAAATATGTGCAATGCAATGTAATCAATGATATGAATATAAAATACAAAAATCTAGTAAGTATAATTCATTAGTTAAATTGTTTATTTTATTACCTGAGTGAAGCTTTGAACTCCACCACCATTGGCAGGTGTTGCCATGAAATCTCCAAAATTAACCTATTCAACATCCAAAATCAGATATTAGAATACCATTCATATAACAATGCTATTCACATATAATATTTATAATTGTTTACTAGTTACATACCTTGATAGTAAATGTCATAGTGTAATATGTAGGTGGAGAACCACTAAAAACTGCATCAACGCTATGACCCTAAAATTTCATTAAAATCATCAAACTAAATTAGTTAATCTTGCATTTCAAAAATGAAATTTAGTAAATTAAATTCAATGAACTTGCTAACATTTACCTGAGTATCAAGGCTGAAAGTCTCACTCAAGAGGGCATCTGTCATCACTATCTGCTCAGTTGCAGATGTAGCCTGCACACTTGCATCTTGACTATCCATGGGGTCATAACCACAGGCTAACCCACAAGCCTGACAAGTATGGGGTGGAACCCTACTCCTCGAACTCTCCCCTAGCCCACACTGTGTTGTAGGACTGGCATGCTCTATGATGCTTTGGGTCAAGGCACTAATGGATTGAAGTGTCTCAACCTCAACACTCTCCTTCACAATGGAAGGGATAGACATGTGCTCATGGGCTAGTCTAGTGAGTGCTCATCTTGCTGGCTGCTATGGGTCAACACGTGCCCCTGGTCTATCCTATGCTGACCCCCCACCTCTACCCTTGAAGTCTCGCATAGCAAAATAGTTTGGCACTTTATTTTTTACAAACTCACAATAGAGTTTACTCAAAAAGAATTGTGGGACCTCATTATTGTTGCGTGAAGGATGGTTAAAAACTATCTACCACCTTTGCCCAAAATTGTCCCTTATCTCTTAGTTGTTGCACCAATGGATAGGGAACCTCTTGCATGTAAGGGGTAGAGGTTGATTTGTTCATGGGTTTGTAAAAATGGAACACAAGTCTAATTTTGTAATTTATTCTTTTTTACTTGTTGATATGACAACTTGTCTGCATAACACTCTCTAAATTGTCTCCTCTTTTCTAGCCAACTATATATTTGCTTTCTAATTGAATCTACATTTGATAACATATATTCAAGAGATTCAGCAAGCGTGTATCTATGTGAGGTTGAAGTTGCGGGATCTTTCAACCTTGCAATTATGTCCTCAATTTGTTTTTTATTATTTTTAATTTGCCCCATTAGATTTTCTTGTCTTCCAGGGGCATGTTGAGGAATGAATGGAGGTGTTTGTTGTTGGGGTTGTTCTTTAACAGGTATTTGTTGTTTAGGTGATTCAAGATTTTGTGGATTTTTAGGAGGAGGAGGTGCATTATCATTTCCTGTAAATTAAAAAAATTTACATCAAAAATCTACTTAAACCTACCTATTTAACAACAAATTCAAACAAAAAACCAAATACAACTTACTCCTTTGGCATCCCTGATGTTGTGGCGACATTTTGACGATGAATCAATGACAATTTGGTGATGAATTTGACCTCCAATAATGCAAGAACTCTCTCAAGGGTTTGCAGGCCATGGGTAGAAGAAAATGAAATGGGAAAATGAGGAAAAAAACAAGTTTTTTTAAATAGGAAAGCATAATGTGAGTACGCTATGGCTTAGAAATTTTTAAAAAAAGGTTGGCCACTTTTTGGCCGCCCAATGTTTTGCACCCACCCAATTCTAATGTGTAATATTAGGATAGTGTGAGGGTTTCATTCTTGCAAGAGGAGAAAATGGTCATGAGGGTACCAAAAGTGGAGAACACTAAGGTCATGCCCCCAAGCTGAGTAAATTAGAGAAAGGGATCCTGAAGGGGAGATTATTTGAAGATTCCCTCAAGTGATATCAACTAGTGGTGATAAGCATGATGAGGGGTCAGTGAAATAAGGTATTTCACCAAAAAGGTAATAGATAGTAGTGATGGGAAAGAGAGACACCAAAGGGTCATGCATCCAAGAGTAGGACAATGGTCATGTAATGTATAAAGCATGGTGTGAAGAATAGTTGCTAGGAATAGATCATATAAAGTGTAATGATCAAGAGGAATAGGGACTAGGAAGAAAGAAGTAGAAAATAGTCAACTAAGTGAAGAGAAGGGAGGAGCTATAGTCAAGAGAGCATGCACAATTATGAGTGAGAAAAGAACATAGCAAGATGAAAGGGGAAGTGAATTCTCCCCAAGTGCTAAGGTATAGAATGATAAGAGATATAACACAATGGGAGGAAATATAGAGAAAAGGAGTGGATGAGGGGATTGGGAAAGGAATGCAAGAAAGGACAAGGAAAAGTGGTAAATAGATTAATGCCCCCTAGAGAAAAGTGAAAGAGAGAAATCACTTGAGAACAAGAAGAAAAATGAAGACCCCATAAATAAATTTGAAAGGAAAGGGGAACACACGATCAATATATTTGTTCTATGTGGGTGGTATTAGTCCCAATGTATGAATCATCATTCTTTTCTTATTGTAGGACAACGAGTATTATCACAAGAAATTTAACACAAGTGGCAAGAGACTAGCAAGATTGATAGAGAGGGGTAAGAAAAATGAAAGAAAAGTGGAACCAAATTAAGTAGGACAAAGAACATAGGAAAGAATCTAAAACCAAACAAGAAATATTGAAGGGTGACATTAAATGGATTGAAAGAAAGGAACAAAAAGTGAAAATCAAATTAGATATGGAAGAGTAAAAGATCTCAAGTAGAAGCAATAGTCATTCTAGTAGGTTTATAGCTTTCATGACACATTTCTAAATTTATGTACTAGACAACCAAGGAATTTGTTGTAGTCCATCTTCTTTGAGTATTTTGTAGTTTGTAATGGAAATAATAGGAGGAAGGAATTGGGATAATGAAAAAGTAGATGAGAGAGAAAAAGGGAGTGCAATATATAAGAGAGATTAGAAGATGGAAGAATGAAGGTGAGGGATGCTAATGTACATGTCAAATTTCTAGCCATGTATGCTAGGAGAAGAGAAATAAATGCACCCTAGCTCAAAAATCTCATTCTAAAATACTAATAGATAGATTAATAATAGAAATGGAGAAGAAGAAGTACAAACATCTCAAGCTAGTTGAGTGATTTGTTTACTTTTACTTTTGGAAGATTTACCTTTGAGTTATTTTGATAGAATTTTGACAATCATCTTTTAGGTTTGAATGCTTTTATTATTTCTTTTACTTTTTTCTGATGTGCTTTAATGAGTATGGACATTGACATGCTTTAAATGACACTACATACTAGATGAGGAAAGAGGGGAACATGTGATCCACTATAAGGTTCTATAGGTCATTGTTGAGTTTTGGGTATTGGAAAAATAGTAGAAATAGAAGCAAGTATAGACCTAATCATGGGTTTCATACTTATCACATGGGTTATATGTATTTGGAGGTCGAAGGATATGAGTGCAACAACTATAGTGAAAACTACAAATGGCTCAAAATTCCAAGCTCGAATAACTAAGTCAATGAACTCACTATAGCAAAGTGTATGGTGAGTGAGAGAAGGTGATGTGATAAACTGAAAGAGGTAACTATGAATAGTGTAGATGAATAGTAGACATGTGATAAGATAAGCATATGTAGGAAGAGTGGTGTAGGAAAACTGGTGTAGGAAAACTCTGCATTGATTTGGTGCATAAACTAAGGATGTCATTTATGAGACCTATAACTCTATATAATGGTCAACTAATGGTTAGAGAATGTGAAAAAAAATAAAAATTTGAGTCCCAATCCACTAGGGTGAAAGAAAGAAAGGAAGAATGAGAAAAGGATAGGAATATATATAGAAGGAAAGAGATATGTAAATTCTAAAGAGAAACATGAAGGTAAGTTAGGCTTGGGTGAAAAGGGGTGGTAAATCCATAGTACTTTGCATTGTCCTTGGGCTTAACAAAGAGAGAAAGTGTTACACCCTCTCTAATTGAAGAAAAATAGTAATTTGTCTAATAACAAAATTTTAGCAAAAAGATTAACTAACCAATATGAAATAGCATCGAATGCAATAAAGTTTTGAATCACAACTAACTTTATTTTCAGCTGAAATAAACTTTCTAACATAATACTTGTAACAAAATAATTTAACTTTCTTCAATGAAATTTAAATATTAAAGAAACAAAGGAGATTAAGAAAAATACAACTTGAATAGCTTCTTGCTGATTTGTTTGTAGATCGTCCTCTGGATTGTTTTTGGGAAAAAGAGATATCAACAAGGGTTTTAACCACCCAACCAAAGACTGATTGGTCTCCCATGCTTCTTCTACTGAAGAAACCCGACCCTTCACGAGGGTAATAACATGAATTGATTAACAACAATGTGCCTCTGAGCCTGGTGTCAAGACCTATACCTCCTGATTGATCCTTCCCTATAGGTGCTTCCTAACTAGAAAAAATATTCTGACTAGTGGTATATCTAGTACTTGATCATTAATAGATGCCTATCTGCATCGTAACCTTTGCCAAGGATTTTCTAGTATATTTATATATACATATATCTGACACTACTATGTCGTTAGCCTTCACCCTTGCTCAACATTGTTATTAACTTAATGCTTTCTTCTTTTCCTTTGGAATGTAGGTTTTTACATAGCATCATACATGTCTTACTTGACAACATTAAAATAAAATAGCAACACATAGACAGAAGTATGCTCATAAGAATACAACCAACTCTCATTATCAGTACATAATGATACTCAGGCTGACAGTAACAACAATGGAATTTCAAGCCTGTTTATATATATAGATATGAATCTATATCATACATAGATCATATAATCAATGTATCTCAGTTGAAGAAATCTTAGAAACAAAAATAAAGAAAATATGAATGCTGATTTCGGATGACTGATTCGGAAGCTCAGAATTTATATCAATCGAAAGATATCATAATATAAAATACTAAGATCAACAAACTTTTATCGAGCTAAACAAGAAGATTTAAGATCTTACCTGGCAAATGTTTTGTAAGTCAAGATAGCTAGCTGCGACTAATTTATTCAGTAAAGTTGGTATCAAAAGACTACTAGATGAATGCACGACACAATGAAACTTCTCTGAGTAAGATGCCAATAATATGCACGCTGAAAAGATACTATTTTCCAATGAAACTACAACCTGAACTTCTTTGTCTTTCCCGTCCCTTTTGTCATAATGAAAAATAGGAATGTTTCATAGAATGCGGATGTTCCCTCTACTCTTCTATATGAAGGAAAAGATGCATGCCAAGAAAGAATAGTCGATCAAAATAGAACTGCTCCATGTAGTGGAAAGAAAGAGGAGTTACAAACAAAACTCAACTGATACACTTCAAGCGCTCCACAAGGTAAGACCAAGGTAGTTAATTAGATAAACAAAAGAGATAAATTTTTTTCTTTATATATATATATATGCCTTGGCCAAGGCTATGATAACCTTAGGATTTTGGCTAAATTATTATTTTTAGATTCCAGTTATTATCCTCTCCTTGTTGATATCTCTTTTTCTTAGCCACCTATTTTGTCCTGCAACCACTTAATCAATTAAGGAAGGTTAAATAATTTCCATGGTACAAATAATAATTAATATCATTTCCATCAATCCATTTCATATAATAAAATATTTGCAATTAAAGAAAAATCATCATATACACTTCCAACAAACAATTTCACATTCATATGAAAAATAGTTGTTCTCAACTAAAAACATAATTAATATTTAATTATTGAAACAAAAAGGGATGTAACATATTCTTCCCCTCAAGAATCATCGTCCTCAATGTTTATTCATCAATAAGAAATAGAAGTTTAACCACATAGTTTTCACATCAGTTTCAATTGTTTGGGAATAAGTAAGGAAATTTTTAATGAATTTCATCATAGTCTTCCCAAGTGGTATTCTCTTCTGAATATTGGTCCCACTAGACCTTACATTGCACCAGCTTGTGATTATGTAAGTGCAGCTTATGTATCTCAAGTACACAGAGTGGCTCTATTGTGATCACCCTAGGGTCTTGTACCTGCAATGATTTCCAATCAATCATATGCTCAGAGTTTGCATAATATTTCTTAAGATAAGAAACATGAAACACATTATGAATTCTGGTGAGAGTCAGGGGTAGAGCAATTCTATAAGCCACAAGATTGATGATTTCAAGATCTTCAAAAGGTCCCACATATCTCAGGGCTAACTAAGAGGCTTTTCCAAAATTTATAGAGCTCTTCTGTGGTTTCACTCACAAAAGAACTTTTTCTCCCACCACAAATTGTCTGGGAACATGTTTTGCATAAGCATAACTCTTTTGCCAATCATTGGCTTCTTTCAGTCTTTTCCTGATTATTCTCAATTGCTCTTCCATTTCTTGAAGCATCTCAGGTCCTAAAATGATCTTATCTTCCCACCTATTCTAGCTTATAGGGGTTCTACATTTCCTGCCATACAGTGCCTCGAATGGTGCCATTTTTATTGCTGACTGATATGAATTGTTATTGGCAAATTCTACCAAGGGTAAATATTCTTCCCATCTATATTGTTAATCCATGCAGTACATTCTTAGTAAATCTTCTAAAATTTAATTTACCCTTTCCGTCTGACCATCTGTCTCAGGATGATATGATGTACTAATATTTAACTGGGTCCCCAAGGCTAAAAATAAGGTTTTCCAAAATCTAGAGGTCATCCGTGCATCCCTATCAGATATGATCTTTTCTGGTATCCCGTGAAGATGGAAAATTTCTTGTACAAATTTTTGAGCAATCACTGGTGCTCCATCTGTTAAATTTTTTGGTATGAAATGTGCCACTTTTGTGAGTTTATCCACTACCACCAATATGGCATTATGCCTATTCCTGGTCAAAGGTAAACCTTGCACAAAATCCATGCTGATAATCTGCCACTTCCAATCAGGTACGCTATGGGGATGAAGTAGTCCTGCTGGATGCTGATGCTCTACTTTTACTTTTTGACATTCAAAGCATTCTGCCACAAATCTTGTTGCGTCCTTTTTCATTCCCCTCCAAAAATATAATGGTTTGACATTAGCTAACATCTTGGTTACTCTGGGGTGTCTTGAATATGGCGTGGTGTGAACTTCTTTCCATATCTTTTTTCTTAATTTAGAATACCTTGGGATATACATTCTGCCTTTAAATCTTAGAAGTCCATCTGCCTCAATGTGAAACCTTCATATCTATGCTCCTAAGGATTTGATTGTAGAGTTTCCCTAACTTGCAAGTAATATTCATCTTCTTTCAACTTCTCAATCACCTGGTTTCTAAAGTCAGTGTTAATAGATACCATTGCCATTATATGCTTTCGTCAGCTCAAGGCATCAACTACCCTATTTTCCTTGCCCTTAATGTAACTGATCTCAAAGTCATAATTGGCAATTAACTGCATCCATATCCTCTGTCAAGCATTTAGATTGGGTTGGGTATAAATATATTTCAAACCTTGATGATCTGTCTTGAGTTCAAATTTTTTTCCCAACAAATAATGTCACCATATTTGCAAAGCATGGACAATAGCTGCTAATTCTAAATCATGGGGTGCATAATTTTGCTCATATTGTTTTAGTTTTTAGGATTCATAAGCTACTACCTTCCCTTTTTGCATTAATACTCCACCCAATCCTTCTCCACATGCATTTGTTATAACCATAAAATGACCATTAGAATTTGGTACTATCAATATGGGTGCGGTTTTTAGCTTTTTCTTTAACAGATAAAATGCCTCTTGACATTTTTCAGTCCATTCAAATCTTTTTCCTTTCCTTTGAAGAGAAGTAATAGGATGATCAATTCTAGAAAAATCTCTAACAAATCTCCTATAGTACCTAGCCAATCCCATGAAACTCCTAACCTTAGGAACATTCTTTGGTATTGGCCAATCTACGATGGCTTTGATCTTAGCAGGGTCCACTGCAATTCCTTTAGCTGATATAATATGTCCCAAATATTGTATTTCTTTCTAAAAGAAGGTACATTTTGATAATTTCCCATATAGTTTGTGTTCCCTTAACCGCTAAAGAACTATTTGAAGGTGTTGCATATGCTCTTCCTCATTTATGGAGTAAATAAGAATGTCATCTAAAAATACCAACACAAACTTATCCAGGCTATCTCTAAACACACTGTTCATCAAATTCATGAATGCGGCTAGGGCATTTGTAAGCCCAAATGGTAGAATAATGAACTCATAGTGCCCATATCTAGTTCTAAAAGTTGTTTTACGAATGTCTTCTTCTTTCAACTGGAGTTGATGATATCTTGAGCTTAAATCTATTTTAGAAAATACTGCAGCCACTTTCATCTGATCAAACAGATCATCTATTCGAGGTAAGGGATATTTGTTTTTTGTTGGGAATTAAGGTGTCTCAACCTTGGTAATTCCTTACATTATTAATGTTTGTATTTATTATTTAATTGCTTATGTTGTAAATATTTGTAAATTCTATATTGTCATATTGTGGGATGTGGCATGGTGATGTGTCAATCCTACATGGAATATAACAACTTGTAATTTTGTCCTCACACAAGGAGATAGGCATCCCACTTTGTGGTAGGAGCATTTTGCCATGTGTCGGCATCTTCCATGTTGTGTAAGGGAATGTTTGACCAAAACGGTTATGACAAATTCCTATGACAAAGTTATGACATGTAAGAGTTAGAAATAGAAGCTTGTAAGACAAGTGAAGACATGTGTCATGAAGCATATTTGAAAAAGGCATATTTGGGCGCCCCAAGGTGGAATATGACACGTTGTAAGAGAATATGCTATTTATAGCATGTGTATGATAGAATCTATGACGGTCGTAAGTGTCGTAAGAGCATATGTCATAGCCCATTTTAGAAATAGGTGACCTCTTTGGAATGGGAGCTATGGACAAGTGTCAGGTACATTCTACAATGTTGACCAAGTGTCCTTAGGTGTGGGTTTTGGTCCATGAAGCCAAGTTGGACTCCCATCCCAAGATAGGTCCAATATTGCCTTGTATATTCTATTTAAACAGGTACTTGGAAATGGAGTTTGTATTACAGGTTCACAAGTATTGTTATGCTGTCATATTGACTCCAGATATGAGTGTTGAAGACCATTGAAGCTTGCATTGCAATTGTATTGTAAACATTCTTTCAGATTTGTTAATACATTGTGCAGGTTTTTGAGTGTGGGGTTTTTCACCTGATAAGGGTTTTCCCTATCGTAAATCTTTGTCTCTGTTCTTCTATCTTCTTTTTGGTTCATGTGTATTTCTACAATATCTAGTTTAGATGTTCTATGTTGCTATATTTGTAAGGAATAATTTGGATTTGAATAGCCCTCTCCTCATTAGATTAGTGTAGGAAGCGATTTCCGCACACCTAGCTTCCTTTCAGTTTGTATTAGAGCTTGATCACCTTTGGTCCTAGTTGTTGGGTAGGCATTTTTTGAGTGATCTTAAGTTGAGTGGGAGTCTGTGTAGAGTATTCTATTTTCTATTATAGTAAGGAGATGGCAAGTACATCCAGAAGAATGGAAGTGGAGAAGTTCAATGGCACTAATTTCAAGCTATGGAAGCTCAAGATGAAAGACATGCTTGTTGATCGAGACCTTTGGGAAACTGTTACTAGAACTAAACTAGCTGCAATGCAACAAGTTGATTGGGATCTCAAAGATCAGAAGGCTAAGGGTCTCATAAGACTTAGTCTTACTGATTCTGTGTTGTTAAATGTCCATGAGGAGAAGACTGCAACCTTGCTTTGGAAGAAGTTGGGAGATGTGTATCAAGCCAAATCCCTGGTTAATAAACTTTTTCTGAGAAAGAAGCTATATTCTCTTCGCATGGAGGATGGAGGATCTATTTCTAAACATATGAATTCTTTTAACATGCTGGTTGCACAATTGACATCTATTGGTGTAAAGATGGAGGAGGAGGATCGGTGTATGACCCTACTTTGTTCTTTGCCGGACTCGTGGGATCACCTTGTCATGGCTATTGGAAGCACCACATCCACATTCAAGATGGAAGATGTGGTATTTGCATTGTTATCTGAAGAGATGTAGAGGAAGTCTTCTGATGCAGCTAAAGAGGATCTTGCAGTTATTGGAAGACCCAAAGAGAAAGGGAAAAAGAAGGACAAGAAAGCTGAGAAGTGTAGATCCAAATCCTGTGGGAGATCCAAATCTCCTGGAAAGTACAAGGCTATTTGTTGGAACTATGGTAAATCTAGGCATTTCTGAAAGGAATACAAAGAGGAGAAGAAGAAGAAGGAAGCTCTTGATTCAGATTTTGACAAATCACAAGCTGATGGTGATGTTTTTATCGCAGGCCTTGCAACTCATGCATTTGATGATGTGTGGCTGATTGACTCTGGTGCATCATTTCACATGACCTCGCATCGAGACTGGTTCACTAAATATGAGGAATTTGATGGTGGAAAGGTGTACTTGGGTGACAACTCTCATCTGAAGATTGTTGTTCATGGAAGAGTCTCTATCTGATTCCCTGATGGTTGAGTGCAGGGGATCTCTAGGGTTATGCATATCCTAGGCCTAGCATGGAACATACTTTCTATAAGTAGTTTGAATGATGCAGGTGTGCAGATTGTCTTTTCAAAAGAAGGATGCAAGATGACTAGAGGAGCTATTAGGAGAGGTACTCTGTTTCAGTTGGAGGCAAGCATTTCACAATGCAATAGTTCTTCTGATTCAAAGAAGAGGGCAACAGTCACTTCATCCCCACCATCTGAATGAGTAGTTAAGAGATCTATTATTTCTAGTTCTGATGTTTGTAATCATGCCTTGGAAGTTAAACTTCTTGCTGAAAAGACAATGTTATGGCATAAGAGATTTGGCCACATTGGTGAGAAGGGTCTGCATACCCTGAAAAATAAAAACCCCATTGAGGGGTTAGATGATTGTAATCTTGATTTTGACTTTTGTGAACATTACATTTATGGAAAGCAAAACCATGTTCAGTTTTATTTGAGTTCTCACAAGTCTTCTAGTGTGTTGGACCTTGTTCATTCTGATGTATTTGGTCCTGTTAATGTTCTTTCGTTATCAAAATCTGTATATTTTGTATCTTTTATAGATGACTACAGTAGAAGGACATGGATTTATTTTCTCAGAAGCAAATTTGAAGTCTATAGTAAGTTTAAGGAGTTTAAGGCCTTTGCTGAAAATCAGATTGGTAAGAAGATTAAATGTTTGAGAACTGACAACGGTGGTGAGTTCTGTTCTACAAAATTTGATAAATATTGCAAGGAACTTGGGATTGAAATACATAAGACAACTCCATACACTTCACAGAAAAATGGAGTTGCAGAAAGGATGAACAGGACACTGATGGAGAAGGCTAGGAGTATGCTTAGTGGAGCTGGCCTAGAACAAAAGTTTTGGGCTGAAGCTATTGCCACTGCTTGCTATCTTGTTAACATATCTCCTACATCAACTCTTGTTGGAAAGACACCCATGGAGGTGTGGTCTAGTAGAAAGCCTTCAATAAGGCATCTTCATGTTTTTGGTTGTGAGGCATATGCACATGTGCCTAGGGAGAAGCGGTCAAAATTGGAGACCAAGGTTGTTAAGTGTATCTTCATTAGCTATGGTGTCAGTGTGAAAGGATACAGGCTTTGGGATTCTGTGGCTGAAAAAGTGTTGTATAGTAGAAGTGTCATCTTTAGAGAGCTTACACCTTCCATTGTTTTACAGCCAGAAGAAAAAGAAAAAAAAGAGGATGTTGTTCAGTTTCCTCTCACCCCTAAGAAGACTGAACATAAATACAATGTTGGACCTAATGATGAGGAGAACTCTAGTAGCTCTAAAAGCTTAGAGGAAGAAGCTAAACCTCAACCTCAGCTCTTGAGGAGGTCTACATCGATAAGAAAGCAACCTGAAAGGTTTGGTTTTACATTGTTTGATTCTAGTTGTACTTTTGCTTTGCTTACTAACAGTGATGAACTAGAACTGTATTAGAGGCTATGGAAATGAAAGATGCAAGTTCCCGGAAGGAGGCCATTGAGATGAAATGGATTATTTGAAAAAGAATCAAACTTGGGACTTGGTGCCTTTGCCTCCTGGACATAAACCCATTGGATGCAAATGGGTGTTCAAGAATAAATTGGTGCAGATGGCAATGTTGAGAAGTATAAGGCTAGATTGGTTGCGAAGGGGTATTCACAAGTGGAGGGTATAGATTATGGTGAGATCTTCTCTCCTATTGCAAAGCTGACATCCATTCGATTCCTGTTGTCTCTCATAGAAGCTTATGACTTGGAGGTAGAATAGATGGATGTGAAGACAACTTTCTTTCATGGTGATTTGGAGGAAGAAATCTACATGTCACAACGAGAGAATTACATGGTGGAAGGTAAAGAAAATTTGGTTTGCAAACTTAAGAAGTCTTTGTATGGTTTGAAGCAATCCCCTAGGAGATGGTACTTGAAGTTTGATGCCTTTGTGTTGTCAATTAGATTTGAGAGATCAAAATCAGATCACTGTGTGTATTATAAGTTTGATGCTGCAGTGTATGTTGATGATATGTTGCTCATTAGGAAGGGTAAGAATATGATTTCTGATTTTAAATCTTAGTTGTCAGCATAGTTTGAAATGAAAGATTTAGGGGCAGCCAGGTACATTCTAGGAATGGAAATCATAAGAGACAAAACCAACATAAAACTTTGGTTAAGCCAGAGTAAGTATGTGAAGACCGTATTGGATGGTTCAGCATGGTAGATTGTAGACCATTGTGTGTTCCCGTTTCTTTGGGGACAAAGTTGTCTATTGAGGATTGTCCAAAATCTCCTAGTGAGGTGGAGGACATGAACAAAGTACCTTATGCTAGTGCTATTGGCAGTTTGATGTATGCTATGGTCTGCACAAGACCAGACATTGCCCAAGCAGTGGGAGTCCTTAGTCGATTTATGGCTAACCCTGGACAAGTTCACTGGGATGTAGTTAAATGAGTGTTTAGATATTTGAGGGGTACTTCTGAGTATTCCATTTGCTATCATGGTAACTTTTCTGGACCTCTGCATTCTATTGATATTTTTGGATTTGTGGATTCAGATTGGGCAGGTGACATTGACAGCAGGAGATCCACCAGTGCTTATGTGTTTACACTGTTCGGTGGTGCTATTAGTTGGATGAATAAGCAACAACCTGTTGTTGCTTTGTCCATGACAAAAGATGAGTGTATGGCAGCAACTCATGCTTGTAAGGAAGCCATTTGGTTTAAAAGAATGTGTTTCGATATTGGTGTTGATGCAGGTTAGATCACGATTAGTTGTGATAGTCAGAGTGCAATTTGCCTTGCAAAGAATCCAACTTTCCATGCTAGAACAAAGCACATTGATGTTCAGTTTCACTTCGTGCGAGACATGGTTGAGGATGGAATGGTAAATTTGGAGAAGGTAGATACTATGAAAAATGTTGCAGATGCATTGACGAAGCTAGTGGGCACAAAGAAGTTTAGATGGTGTTCGAAGTCTATGGGCCTCTCAGCCTATAGCAGTTAAATTTAGTTTTTTCTATTGGCTCTTACAAGATGTTCGACAAGTGGGAGAATGTTGGGAATTAAGGTGTCTCAACCTTGGTAATTCCTTACATTATTAATGTTTGTATTTATTATTTAATTGCCTATGTTGTAAATATTTGTAAATTTCATATTGTTATATTTTGGGATGTGGCACGGTGATGTGTCAATCCTACATGGAATATGACAACTTGTAATTTTGTCCTCACATAAGGAGATATGCATCCAACTTTGTGGTAGAAGCATTTTGCCATGTGTCGCCATCTTCCATGTTGTGTAAGGGAATGTTTGACTGAAACGGTTATGACGGATTCCTATGACGAAGTTATGACATGTAAGAGTCAAAAATAGAAGCTTGTAAGATAGGTGAAAACATGTGTCATTAAGAATCTTTGAAAAAGGCATATTTGGGCACCCCAAGGTGGAATATAACATGTTGTAAGAGAATATACTATTTATAGCATGTGTATGATAGATTCTATGATGGTTGTAAGTGTTGTAAGAGCATCTGTCATAGCCCATTTTAGAAATAGATGGCCTCTTTCAGATGGGAGTTGTGGACAAATGTTAGGCACATTCTACAATGTTGACCAAGTGTTCTTAGACATGGGTTTTGGTCCACAAAGCCAAGTTGGACTCCCATCCCAAGATACGTCCAATATTTCCTTGTATAGGTGCTTGGAGATGGAGTTTGTATTATAGGTTTACAAGTACTATTATGCTATTGGATTGACTCTAGATACGAATGTCGAAGACCATTGAAGCTTGCATTGCAAGTGTATTCTAAACATTCTTTTAGATTTGTTAATACATTGTGCAGGTTTTTGAGTGTGGGGTTTTTCACCTGATAAGGGTTTTCCCCACCATAAATCTTTGTCTCTCTTCTTCTGTCTTCTTTTTGGTTCATGTGTATTGCTGCAATATCTCATTTAGATGTTCTATGTTGTTGTAGTTGTAAGGAATAATTTGAATTTGCATAGCCCTCTCCTCATTAGATTAGTGTAGGAAGCGATTTTCGCACACCTAGATTCCTTTCATTTTTGATGGTAAGTTTTTTTAACATTCGGTAGTCTATACATAGACGAAGAGTCCCATCCTTCTTTTTAACAAAAATAACTGGGGTATCGCATGGTGTAACACTTGGCTGGATCAAGCCTTTATCCATTAATTCCTGTAATTGTGCTTTTAACTCAACCAGCTCTAGTGTGGTCATATGGTAAGGTACTTTTAAAACTAGTTCGGCCCTTGGCACAAGGTCAATGGAAAAATCAAAAACTCTTCTAGGTGGTAACCCAGGTAGTTCCTCAGGAAGTACATCCTAATATTCCTAAAGATAAGGGTATTTTTCAGGGAAGATTTCTTTCTCCTCTTCAACTTTCAACTTTCTTTTTCTATTCTAGAAATGCTCTGTCCCCTCACTGACTACTTCCATCTTAACTACAAACAATTTGCATCCCTTCCTTCTATTTCTTTTTCAGTTGCATAGCCAAAATTTGCCGAACCTTGACTTCTCATTGTTTCCCCTGAATCCGTACTGAGTTCCCTAAATCATCTAGGCATTCCACTACCTTATCATAACAGTCGACCTTAGCCCTATGTTCTTTCAACCAATTCATTCCTAGGATCACATCGTAGGACCCTAAAGGTGCTACCTAAACGTCGACCTTTGTCGAGAAGTCTAGAAATTCAATATTTTCTTCAAACAGACACTGCTTTACCCAAGCTCTCATTTGATTTGCATATTCTACCATCCATGATTTAGCCATAAACCCAGTTCTTTTAGGGAACCTTCCCAATAACTTAGGTGATATAAAACATTCAGTGGCTCATGTATCTATTAAAATAGTTATTGGGTTTCCATAAAGCATACCTGGAGTTTCTATAGGAGCAACTTAGTACTCTGCTTGCCTATTGTCAATGGCTGCATGAATTCTTTGTTGGAACACAGTTTGTTGAGGTGGTAAGGGTTTTCATTGCTGCTGTCCTTGTTGACTCTTAGAGGGGTACTGGTTCACATAGTGTTCTCCTCCACAATTAAAACATCCTCCTGGTGGTCCTTTCTTTTCAGTGTTTTTATTGGTGAAGTTTTCATCCTTCCAAGGATTATTATTATTCTTTTTGAACTGGTTATTCTTAAATTCTTTCTTCTTAAAACTCTGTTGATTTTGGTCTCACTTACCCCTGTTATGCTTTCTGTGCCTGAAAGAGTCATCTTTCTTTAACCTCTACTCTTGCCAAACATCTTTCTCATAGGCTTCATCCATAGTTTGGGGTGCCAAAACATCCACTGGACCTCCAATACAATTGTTTTACCCCATAATGAACTTTCATACTCAAAAGTTTTCATCTTGTCGATACTGTGGGACACATTTGAGTAGTCGGGTATATTTCTCCTAATACTCATTGATAGTTAGGAGCCCTTGCCTGAGGTTTTTAAAATCCATCAGTTTTTTATCATAAAATAACTGGGGCAGCCATCTTTGGTGAAATATCTTTATAAATTGCTCCCAAGACACATCAGTTACTACCAATCCCATTTCAGCCCTCTTATTTTCCCACTATGTGGTAGCTTCTCCTGCTAACTGGTAAGCTGCCCATGTTGCTTTTGAGTTATCAGAATAATCTCGAAGTTCAAAATACTTTTCCATTTCAGTTAACCATGCCTCCGTGGCATCTCCCGAAGTAGAACCTTTGAATTTAGGAGGTTTAATCTTTTTTATGTCCTTAGCTAACTCATTAGCTAATTTGCTCTTCTTGAGTCCTAGGCTTAAGGTTCTCGAGTTATCTTCATGTTGGTTACTATGATTCTCAGATCCTTCTTCTTTTGTCTCAGATTGCCCTTGCATCCTTCTTTCTAGATGGGTTAATCTGTCTTGAGTCATTTTCATTATGTTTAAAAGTTGATCCAGTTTATCCATGTGTCCATTGTTTTGTTCTTCTCGGAACTCATTTCTAGAATATTTCATTCCAATGAAGTTCCTGAAGAAATTTAAGAGTTTTAATTAGTTTTAGGGTTGTGAGTTATTGTTATTTAGTAGTTCTCTACTGTATTTAAGGATTCTTCCTTTGCATAAAAATAAAATAATCATTTAAAACTCATAATAAGTGCAAGTAGTACAAAATTTTTATTTAATAAAGAAAGACTATCACTCCCTGTGATAGGTAATTACAAAATTTCTATCACTTCCTGTGATAGATTTATTGCAATACAAAAATGATCATCACTTTTTGTGATCAGTTTTCTAAATTATCTTCATTATCAGTGATAGGTTCCTCCGGATCACTAAACTCTGAATATTATATAAGTTTATATCCAGGAGTCAGAACTCGATCTCTCTTAGATGTTTCTAGTTTAGTTTGATTTTTAGTTTTGGTCTTATTTACTTCAGCAATTATGGAGGACTTTACTTTCTCTTTCCCCGAGATTGTCCATTTCCTTCTTTCCCTCTAAAGTCTTTGCAAAGCTTTGGCTATTGTCTCCAAATCTGCTAGAGGTGAACAACTTGAGTAATCATAAGATACTTTGATCTTCCATAGTTGGCAAAATGTAGGGTCTCAGACCTTTTTTCGGGGTGTTTGTCTTATCAAAACCATCCCAAAGAGACATTATTAACTGTTTACAATGCTCTTAAGCATGATGGGCCCCAAGGTTCAGTGTAGAACCTAGTAGCTCTGATACCATATGTTACACCCTCTCTAATTGAAGAAAAATAGTAATTTGCCTAATAACAAAATTTCAGCAGAAAGATTAACTAACCAATATGAAATAGCATCGAATGCAATAAAGTTCTAAATCACAACTAACTTTCTTTTTAGCTGAAATAAACTTTCTAACAGAATACTTGTAACAAAATAATTTAACTAACTTTCTTCAATGAAATTCAAATATTAAAGAAAAAAAGGAGATTAAGAAAAGTACAACTTGAATAGCTTCTTGTTGATTTGTTTGCAAATCCTCCTCTAAATTATTTTTGGGAAAAAGAGATATCAACAAGGGTTTTAACCACCCAATCAAAAACTGACTGATCTCCCATGCTTCTTCTACTAAAGAAACCCAACCCTTCATGAGGGTAATAATAGGAATCGATTAACAATAATGTGCCTCTGAGCCTAGTGTCAAGACCTATACCTCCTGATCGATCTTTCACTATAGGTGCCTCCTAACTAGAAAGATCATTCTGATCAGTGGTATATCTAGTACTTGATTGCTGACAGATGCCTATCTGCATCGTAACCTTGGCCAAGGATTTTCTAGTATATTTATATATACATA
Organism: Cunninghamia lanceolata; assembly: GCA_027924645.1. Taxonomy (NCBI): domain Eukaryota; kingdom Viridiplantae; phylum Streptophyta; class Pinopsida; order Cupressales; family Cupressaceae; genus Cunninghamia; species Cunninghamia lanceolata. The sequence goes on along the minus strand of BSBN01000826.1, from coordinate 2,095,557 downwards.
TATCTGACACTACTGTGTCATCAACCTTCACCCTTGCTCAACATTGTTTTAACTTAATGCTTTCTTCTTTTCCTTTGGAATGCAAGTTTTTACATAGCATCATACATGTCTTACTTGACAACATGAAAATAGAATAGCAATACATAGACAGAAGTATGCTCACAAGAATACAACCGACTCTCATTATCATCACATAATGATACTCAGGGTGACAGTAACAACAATAGAATTTCAAGCCTATTTATATATATATAAATATATGTGTGTGTGTGTGTGTGTGTGTTTATATATATATATGCATATCATACATAGATCATATAATAAAATTATCTCAGTTCAAGAAATCTCAAAAATAGAAATAAAGAAAATACGAATGCTGATTTCGGATGACTGATTCAGAAGCTCAAAATTTATATCAATCGAAAGATATCATAATATAAAATACTAAGATCAACAAACTTTTATCGAGCTGAACAAGAAGATTTAAGATCTTGCCTAGCAAATGTTTTGTAAGTTGAGATAGCTAGTTGCAACTGATTTATTCAGTAAAGTTAGTATCAAAAGACTGCTAGATGAATGCACGACACAATGAAACTTCTCTGAGTAAGACGCCAACAATATGCACGTTGAAAAGATAATGTTTTCCAATGAAACTACAACCCAAACTTCTTCTTCTTTCCCGTCCCTTTTCTCAGAATGAAAAATAAGAATGTTTCATAGAATGCGGATATTCCCTCTACTCTCCTATATGAAGGAAAAAATGCATGCCAAGAAAGAATAGTCGATCAAAATAGAACTACTCCACGTAGTGGAAAGAAAGAGGAGTTATAAACAAGACTCAACTGATACACTTCAAGCGCTCCACAAGGTAAGACCAAGGTAATTTATTAGATAAACAAAAGAGATAAATCTTTTTCTATATATATATATATAACAAGGCTACGAGAACCTTAGGATTTTGGCTAAATTATTATTTTTTGATTCTAATTATTATCCTCTCCTTGTTGATATCTCTTTTTCTTAGCTGCCAGTTTTGTCCTGCAACCACTTAGTCAATTAAGGAAGGTTAAATCATTTCCATGGTACAAATAATAATTAATATCATTTCCATTAATCCATTTCATATAATAAAATATTTGCAATTAAAGAAAAATCATCATATACACTTCCAACAAACAATTTCTCATTCATATGAAAAATAGTTGTTTTCAACTAACAACATAATTAATATTTAATTGTTCAAACAAAAAGGGATGTAACAGAAAGCACCAAAGGAGGGAAGAAAACATAAATGGAAAACACATGAAAGAATTATGGCATATAAAAAGTGATAATGCACACAAAATCACAACACAACATCAAACATTGCCGCTATAAGAATGAGAAAATAAGTACAAACAAAAGCTATATGCAAAAGAAAGAAGCAACACATTGTCTAAACTCCACCAGTTGGAAGCTAGTTGGTGATCAAATCATCATGTGAAAAAGAGGCACTAGTAAAATCATCCACATCAACAGGTTGGGTGAATGGTGAAGTAAGGGGAAATATTTGGTAATAGAGTCAAACATAGTATGGGCTAGAGGTGAAATGGAATGAAGGGATGATGGAGATATAGAGAAGGCCTTGGAAATGAACTAGGACAAGGAGCATGAGGTGAAGGTGATCATAGGGAGTCAATTGTAAGAGCCTCAAGATTTGTGATTAGAGTAGTATTAATGATACAATTGTAAGAGCCTCAAGATATGTGATTAGAGTAGTATTAATGATACTATCTTGAGGTGACATAAAAGGAGGGTCCTCTTGTCTAGAGGGTGGGGAATGAGAAACAGTGGAAGTGTGGGGAGATGAGGGAGAGTGTGCTATGAAGAGGGAGGGTCAAGAGGAGTAGGAGGAGGAGGAGAATGATGTGAAGAAAAAGAAGGCCGATGTGATGAAGAAGGTGTGTTTTATTTTGACAGTTATATTTCTAAGGTGTGTTTTATTCTCTAATAGTGTGAAGAGGGAAAATAACCACATAACAACATGATGTCCATCAAAACTTTTCTTTCTCCTCGAAAGTTCTAGTTGCAACGAATCTTATAGCCAGACCGGTATAGTTTGAACTACGCACCTCCTTAACGTCCATTTCACGAGCAAGTGTTGAGGAACAGTTGCTCGTGAAAGGATGGAACACATATTTGGAGTTTCCACAAATATTTCAAATTCTAAATTTTCACCTACCATTATTGAAACTGTCACGATTTGGACACGAGCAGAGCTTCAACTGACTTCTTAATGGTTTATTTGCCTGTTGGAAACGGTAGACTCATGAGATTCCCTCAGGTTTTCTATAGAATCATCAGATGAATGTGTTTGAGGAACAAGTTGCTCGTGAAATGATGGACTAAGCAGTTTGACGTGTTCTGCTTCACTCATTTCTTTATCATCTCTGTCCATTCGAAGGAAATGCAAGACATCCTTCCAGTGTTGGAAACGTATTGGCCTCTCTCTCTCTCAACTACCATTATTGAATCTGTCAAGATTTGGACACAAGCCGAACTTCTGGAAATGATAGAATTAGATTCCGTCAAGTCTTCTTTAGAATCATGAGATGAAATTTAGTCAGGGAATAACCGTTTTCAAAATCAAGACGATTGAGCACGAAGTTACGAACAGATGATCTAATGTGACTGATCTAAGTTGAAAAAGATCTCTTTCTTGGTTAATAATTTGACTGAAGAACACAAGAAGATACGAGATGTAAAGTCCCAACAAGACCTCAAGCCTTGTAACTACTATGAGAAATCAAAGTCATTGTGGGTGTTCATTGGAATGTATGTAGTCTAAGTTAAAAGACTTAGAACGAATTGCTAGATTTTGTGTTGAATTTTCCTTGGTTCTTTGGGTACATTGAATTAGTTGTTCTTGCATTGAGATTTAGAGGGGCATACACTATGGGATGTTGGTCTTGTCCACATGCCTAGGGTAAAGGATGCATCCAACTATTTGCTAGGGGGCAATTTTTTCATTTGGGCACAACCTTGTGGTTAGTGGGAACCGAAAGTTAGAAACCAAGTAGAGTGAGGAATTTAGGAAGAATTAAATGTCTTTCAAAAGGGAGTCGAGGTGAACTCTGTAAAAAGTGTTGTGACCCAACCAAGTTGAACACATAATACATTGGGTGATTTTTTTGTGGATCATTTGGGGAGAGATGGGAATAGGAGGCACTAGCATATGAGTTGAATTTGGATAGACATAGAGTATAAACTTGTATATGTTGGCAAAACAACTACTATGTATCTTTGGAATAACTCTATGATTAGGTAGGCTCTATGGATAAATCTTTATCCCCAATATGTTTACCTGTGATTGGTGTCTTTGCTAGCTATATACATAGAAAGTTGTGGTGATATAGTGTATTTTGTATGTTTGTGCTTGGATTCTATTGTTTTATCTCCTTGGTTTGAATTTGTTCCTATTATAAGATGTGTATATCCTTTGTGGCTATGATTAATGATGTAAATTATGGGAGGGAATAGTCTAGACCTATATTAGATGTATAACATAATTTGATAGAGTTCATGGCGTTATGTTTACATGGAGGGTTATAATGGAATGAACCTACTATCAACAATTGTATACAATGTTCATTCTTATTATTTCAATGGGTTTTGAAGATACAACCATACTATGAGCAATATTATGCAAAACATGTCCTTACTATTGTGGAGGTTACTATGAGCAAGAATGGGTGCAGATCAAGGATATGAGCCTAAGTTACTTGAGTGTTGTATTTATACCCTAATATGAGTGATAAGAGGAAGATCAAAGCTTATGCGTTGAGTTATAGAAGGTTACGAGAACAAAGAACAAATAAAATCGACAATATACATACACTCACATACACATGATATCTCATAACACATTATACACCTATTAGATCAGCATGTGGTATATTATATTTATCATATATAACTCTCATAGAAAGTCCATTCATGCATCACTCTCTATATATATTCTTCTTGTTACATTCATATCTTATTCCTTCATTCTCCTCTTACATCTCACATCTTTGAGTCCTACTTATATCTAAGTATATCAAGGAGTATGTCTCTTATACATGTTATAATCTTTGGATGTGTTGGTGGTCGGATAAGTATGCCAAATCTTCTTTGTAGTGGATGTATCTTGTTATAACGCTATCTTTATCCTACAAACAACATTCCCCTTTTGAAATAATGTCTTGTCCTCAAGACATCATGGATCTGTTTACCTAAAAGTGTGAGAATTTTGAAATTAGATCTTAGCAAAATTGAGTGTTGAAACATCAAAATTTTAGAAAGCATATTATTTTAAATGTAGAATGTTATTATAGATCCCCTTCAAGTGCATATACATGTTATCTCATTGTTGGATTTCCTACTGTAGTAATTATATCTAGCCATTGGTTGTGATAAAAGTAATCTCCCTATCTTCTAGAGTATCTAGTATCTGAATTGTGGTGGTCACTTTCATGGCCTCTATTAATAATCTTCACATGTGCTATGAACATAGGTTGGCTACTTCTCTTATCTATTTAATATGTTTCCTTAACCCCTCTCTTTGATCATGCACCTTTTGTTATTAATTGTGGAGAGTCTTAGTTTGAACTTTGATACTCCAATCTAAATCCTTCATACTTAACCCCTCTCTTTGATCATGTACCTTTTGATATTGACTGTGGAGGGTCTTAGTTTGAACTTTGATACTCCAATCTAAATCCTTCATGGCATCATATGTAGTATCTAGGCCTGCATGATTTGTTTTTCTATATTTTTTAATTATAATTTCAAAGCCTTGATGGAGGTTGGCCATCCTAAGTAGAGTTGGTAAAGTGTGTTAATGTTGGCTTCAATATTTTCTATGTTTTTTAGTTCACTCTCCAAATTAGAGTGTGTAGTATCATGCTTCTTCCATATATCCTTTGTTTACTTCTTCTTTATGCATGCTAACAATTTCTATTTGATGGTGTCTTGCTAATTTTATACCTCTAGTAGCATTTGATTTATAAATTTCCTCAATTGTTGGCCTAAGGGAGCTAAATTATCCCTATTGACTTTGGTGAAACATATGTTTTAGCTAGATTCATTCTAGCTAAATTAAATATAAGCCACAACTTTTTCAACTAGAAGTGTCCACTATATACATATGTAGCATTACTTTTGTGCTAATTTCCCCTAAAAATTAAATTATTTAAAAAATTTGATGTTCTAACAACTCCTACTCACATAAATAATCTTTTTTTAAAAATCTAAAATTACCCTTTTTCAGATCTATAAGTGTAGTTTGTAAAAGTATAATTTTGTAATATTTTGATTAGTGTTCATATTTTCATTTTTATTTTTACTAAGAGTAGGTCATCAACACTAAAATATAATGTTGATTGTCCTCACAAGAAAAATAAGCAAAGTTTATTAAAAAAAAAAAAAAATATGATGCACTAGAGGAAAGATTCCATGTCGAGATTTTATTTTTCTTATTTTGGATAAATAGTTAAAACAAAAAGTTATGTCACATTGAAATAGTTATGTTTTCATTACACTCAACTTACATGATTTATATATATATATATATATATATATATATCAAAATAGGCAAAAAATTAATCCACGCACAAAAGTTTCAAGTTATAAATATCCAAAGAAAAATTGAAGGAAAAAAAAAATACTATATAAAGATCTATGTCCCACTTAACCTTATTTTTTAACATTTTATCAACAACTAAATTATAGTCTCAATTTTACAAAAACCTATGTATTCAAATAATGAAAATGTTTTAAAAGAAATACAAACATAAAATAAACTAAATATTCAACAATGTATTAGTTTACATCATTTCAAAAGTTAAAACATATATGTCACTTTGTAGTGATTCAAGTTAAAAAGTTAGATCAATGTTGTCCATTTCCTTTATAAAAGTATGAAATAGCTTTGAAATTTCACCTATTTAGTGCAATGCGATGAGAGTACAATTAAAGTTGTCAACAATGTCCACCTATTGCATCAAAATGTATTCCCTTGCGGTGGTTTATAAGATTTCTCTAAGCTAGATTTTCTGTAGAGGAGAAATGTGGGAAAGGTTGGTAATGGGTAACTAGAGTAATGGAGATGATGGGATAAGTTGGATTTTCCATTATTATGCAAAGAAATTTTTTATTTCTTGCATTTGATCAAATGGTGGGGTTGTGGGGATGGATGCAAGAGGTTGTTCTACCTCGTATTGAGTTTCTTGTTCTTCTCCTTTTTGCTCTGTAACTTCTTGGTTCTATGTTTCTTGTTCTATCTCTATAGGTTGTTGTAGGCCTTTTGTGTAGCCTCTGAGGTCTCCTATCTGCCCCTCTCCTTTTCCTCTACTACTTGTGAAATTAGTGTATCCACCCTTTGGTTTGATCTGAGCTCAAGCTTCTACAATTGTATAAATTTTTCTCTTCTCTCTAGTGACAAGTTCACTACAAACTCTTCTAATGCTTCTATTCTAATTTTCTCTTCTAACCTCACTTCTTATTCTCTTTTCTATTTCAAAATTCTGGCCAATGCCTCTAGAAAATATTCAATTATGTCTACCAAAGTACAAGGTGTATTTGAGATATAATCCAACATAGCCTATTTCATTACTCATTTTTGTGCCCACTAGCGGATACATCTGTTTAGTTTGTAGGGGCATGCTTGGTGTAAATAGTGATCTATATAATTTGGTGGCATTGATTATTTATTTTATTTTTTCTAAGGTTTTCTTTGGTTGTGTGGGAACCTTTGTTTTCTTATGTGGTGGGATGTCTTTCATTCATAACTCTTCTTCTTTTTGCACTACTTCTCCTAGCTTTGCTTCCATTGTTTCCTCTATTCCTACTAGAATATATTTGCATTTTTCCTTTTGATTCCTTTTAGGATGTGAGGAGTCCCCTTTTTAATTATCTCTACTCATTTGTAGAAGTGCCTCTATAGCTTCTCTTACTAGTGATTGTGGAGCTTTTTCTTGTGATTGAGTCATTTGTGGTGATGGGATGGGATTACCAATTTCCTTCTTATGGACATTTGTGATGAGCACTTTTTTATCTCTTATTTGCCAAGTGATATATGTGTTTGTGAGTATTTGATCTCAAACCACAGAGATTCAATTTTAAGGTTCTTATAGTGCTACACTTGGGATGGCCCTACTTCTAGAGATACAAGAGAATCATTTTCTTTTAACAATAGGTGGTGCAAGATCCTTTGGTAATCCCCATTTCTTGTGTAATTTCTCCTTATTTTTCTCCACATGCTTTGCAAAATTTTGTTTTCTCTATTTGTTCATAAGTTCTTTGTATGTACCAAAAGTTTTTTATATGGGAGCTTTGGGGAGAGTTAGTTTTCCTTTTGCATTTGCATGAACTAATTCTTCACTCATCTCATAGGGTAACTATGGTACCTAGGATGTTTGTGGTCCACTACCTGCATAAAAACATGATCTCTATCCACTACATATTTAATATCATCTACATACCTCCTCACAACATCATAAAATATGCAGTCCTTTTCTTACATTTGGGATTAGAAGTTTTCAAAGAACTACTTGTATACTTTAGTCTAATATGTGTCATCACTAATATGTTTCACATGGACATTGATTTATGTAGCTACTAGGCTATCTCTCAACCAAATTTTACCAGGAAAAATAGGAAGCCTATTTGTAAAGTAGAATTCTAGGAAAAATACCAATGAACCAAATCTAAATTGATATTGGTCACTCCCTTTTGTTCTGGCTATATTTTCCATCAATTACTCTTAGATGACCTTGCATAGGTCAAATTATTTGTCTTGTATAACCATTTGATATGTCGTGATTATTTCCATGCCTGTAGAAAACTCTTCTCTATTTTATAGTATATTTTATAAATGATTCCTAGAGTGACATATTTCATGGAAAGGTTCATAATTTTGTCTATTGCTAATTTTTTTTCATTCAGTGTGGCCCCTCTTAGCTTAGTAGCCTTTTGATTGCATAGATTTTTCTTCGAGGGTAGATCACATTTACTACATAGTCCAATCACTATGTGGATGGATTCTTTGGTAATGTAGTATGTTTGATCAAGGTAGATATAATCATCATGGATTCTACTAAATACAATCTTTACCCAACCTTCCTCCATGTAGAAATCTAGGAAATTTGAAACTATGCATATGAAAAGATTTCCTAGATTACCTAGTTTCAACATTGTTATTTGAAGTGTCTCAAATTTTGTATGATCTATCTTTATTAGTGAGGTTTGTATGTATTTCTAGAGATCTTTTTCATATATTATATCTACTAGAACATTTTAGATAGCATTTTTATAGTCTACTCCACAACCTTGAATGGGTACCTTTTTATATTTTAGATTTGAGTTGTTTTGTATATCTATGAGGATGGGAGTTTCCATTGCTAAAATTTCTAATTCCCCTCTCTCTTTGCAATTGAACTCATAGGTAACAACTTACCAGTAGCTCATCTTCGTCTAGGGTTTCTAGTGTAAATACTTAGCAATTTTCACAAAGGATTTCTTTCTTTGTTTTAAGTTGGATATATAGATTTTAAGCAATAGGTTTTTAATTTATTATACCTACCTACATTTTTTCTTCCTTCCATTCTTCCCATTGGAATACATTATTTATGTTTTGGCACACCTTTACTTTATGGTTATGTTACACTATAATACAAAATATGATACATATGATACACTCTTTTAGGTTTTTGGTTCTTAGGTACCTTCATGATAATGTTTTAATCTTGGACCATTAAAATATCTATCAATAAATTGGTTTTTTACTATTTCTAATCAAATGGCTCTTGATGGTGATATTTCTACAATTGTCTATGGTCCTAACCACTCCATTTTCAATTTACCCTATTTCTTGAACTTACTAGCATATAGTAAAACCATGTCTCCAATTTGAAAGATCTTATGCCACAAATTACTATCATGCCATGCTTTTTGGTGCCTCTAGAAACTTTGATGATATACTGTTGGTAGCCTTTTTCCATCTAATTTTTCCAAATCTCTCAACCTTTCATGTAGATATTCCTCTTTATTCAATAACAAAGTAGTAGATAGCCTTAAATTTGGTATAATATATTGCATAGGTATTTAAGCATTAGTTCCATAAACTAATTCAAATGGGTAAAATTTGGCTAATCATCTTTAAGTTGTTCTATAAGCCCATAGTGATGCAGAAGCATCACTTTCATGGTGTTTATATGCTTCATTTTGATGCTAGGAGTCTTTTTTGAGTCAATTTAGGTCTTAAGAGATCCATTATGATCATTTTCAATAGTCTAAGTTGTGTAAATAGGCCTAGAAATTCAAATTTTACTTTTCCTGCCAAAATGCAAATTTGAATTTTCTAGGTGCTTTTTGGCTTGTGGAGGATTGGGGTTTGTTCCTTAGCCTTATTTTTGGTTTTTTGATTCCAATAAGGTCTTAGAAGACCATGGAAGACCATGGAAGACCATGTAGGGTCTTTGTTCATGTTTTTGTTAGTTCTAGGTGGTAAAAAGTGCATATTTTGCAAGTTTAAGTACAAAAAAAGGACATTAGACATTAGGTTTTGATGGAAAAGAAATGTAATTTTGGTTGTAATGGTTCTTTATCATTATTCAAATAGAAAAAATGAAGGAGAATGCTCCAATAAATGGTTGAAGGAGCTTTTTGCTGAAAACACCCTATTTTTTCACCATTTCTGGACAATTTCTGTATTTACAGCCTAGAAATAACCTTGTACGATTTTGTATGGCACAGTACCAGGGTTGTGAGTAGATGGAATGATAGAGTTTTGTTTTCAGGTTAAAATTCAATTGGTTTCATTAAATATTATGATCTTTGGAGCAAATTAGACCAAAAAATACTCATGGCAAATTTTGACATTTTCTATAAAAATAGTGAGAAAATAGTCTTGGATGGCCTAATATGGATCAATGGAAGATATTTGAGTGGATGGGAAGTTATAATTTTGTTTTAAAAATCTAATACAATTGGTTTGGTGTGATTTTATTGTGTTTTGAGTGAGAAACAAGAAAAATAGTGTTAGTAGCCCTGTAGCAGAGCTAGGGTTTCCAGTGAGAGAAAAAAATTCATAACTTTTGTTTGGACCAGTAAAAAATCATGAAACTTGGTGAAAAGTATTCATTGGGCATGTACTAAGTTCCCTCCAAAGGAAAAGTCATGACTCATTCATATGCATGAGTTATTAAGGACTGTGTGTCCTAATGTCCAGAAAAGATTGTCAAAACCCTAGGTTTCTTTGAGGGTTTAAGAAAGAAACTTGTTTCTTGAGTTTGCCATAGAAAAGTAAGGAGTTGAGAAGACCCTCTAGAGTGTATTAAAGGTGCAATAAGTCTAAGAAGTCAAAGAATGAGTGTTGTTTTTGTGAATACCCAATTAGGACACTATTAAGGGTTTGAGCCTAGAAAGATAATTTGAAATCTCCATTGAAAAGTTAGTGAAATCTTGTGAAAGTTGTTGAATAATTGCATTGTCCTTGTTCTTGTTATGCATAAGGTATTTTTATTGTAACCGTTTGCATCATTTTTGGTATCAAATTCAGAGGCTCTCTGGGAAATGATTTATCATTTTGGCTAGTGTGGTTCAATGAGATTTGATGTTTAAAGATGGCTCTTAATAAGAAGAAATATGGGCAAGGGGCATCAACATTATTAAATACATTGTTCAAAGTGGCAAAGAATCTACAAGAGGAAGAAATGGAAGCCAAGAAAGAAAGCAAGATGGCAAAGAAAAGGTTATTTCGGACTACCTACAAGTCCAAAGGTAAATGCAATCAAGTTGTGATTTCAGTTAACTACATGGATAATATTGTTTCTGAATATATCGTAGATAAATTGGGTTTGAAAAGAATACAACACCCCACACGCTATTCAGTGAGTTGGCTTCAAACAGGCAACCAGGTAACCGTAAGTGAGCAATGGAAAGTTGAGTTTTAAATAGGCAATTATAGGGATGAAATAGTTTGTGATATTATGCATTTGGATATATGTCACATTGTGTTTGGAAGGTTGTGGCATTATAGCAGGACAATGAAGTATAACAACAAAGACAACACATATGAGTTAGAAAAGGATGGGAAGAAATATGTATTAGCAACCTTGAAGGATGAGTGCACATGAATTGAAAGCCTATTGTTAAGTGAGAAGACAAATGTACAACAATATGAAGAAAAGACAAATGAGGTAATGGTTGAGGTAATTAATTTTGAAAACATGTTGTTTCAAAAACTAGTTGAAAAAGAAAAGGAAGAAATTTCTTTTGAATTTTCTCAAACTAATGAAAGTAATAGTGACGTTGATGTTGAAGTGGGTGATGTTCAGGAAGAAGAAGAAACAATAAAAGAAGCTATAGAGGACTCAAGAATAGTCTAAAAGAGAAGATAGTCATGGAGGATAAGGAGATCACATGCTTCTCAAGGGAAGAACCAAGAGATGAGAATGTTGATGTCAAAGAGAATAAAAGAATGGATGAGCAATTCAAAAATAAAAATGAATGGCTGAGTATGGTTGAGGTGAAGCCAAAGATTTTGGAGAATAATGAAGAGAAAATAATGTATGGTAAATAACATGAGGTGGATGAAGAAGTGAAATATCAATATGAAGAATATGATTTCTTTAATATGTTTGTTTCTTGTGCAAGTAAAGAAGACAAAGTGGATGATATAGAAAATAAATTTACAATTGCAGTCAAAGCTAAAGCTGGAATGAGGAGACAAGCAACAAACCATGGATATATAAGGCCAAGTTGGCCTTGGATCAACAAGCATGTTGTTGGAATGAAAAGCACAAGTGAATGAGTTGAAACAAATGTAGTTGAGATCTAGCAAAAAGAAAACAATGCAAGCATGCAAAAGAACTGGAAGACAAGAGAGAAGATTCATATTTGAGTTGGAACTCAAATTTCTCCCACCTCGGGAGTATGATGCAAGAGCATCACTTTCATGATACTTGTATTCTTCATTTTGATGTTATAAGTCTTTATTGAGTCAGTGTAGATCTTAGGAGATCCATTAGGATCATTTTCAATAGTCTAAGTTGTGTAAATAGGCCTAGAAATATAAATTTTACTTTTCCCACCAAAATGCAAATTTAAATTTTCTAGGTGCTTTTTGGCTTGTGGAGGATTGGGGTTTGTTACTCATCCTTAGTTTTGGTTTTGGTGAGTCCAATAAGGTCTTAGAAGACCATGGAAGACCATGTAGGGTCTTTGTTCATGTTTGTGTTAGTTCTAGGTGGTAAAAAGTGCATATTTTGCAAGTTTAAGTGTAAAAAAAAGACATTAGACATTAGGTTTTGATGGAAAAGAAATGTAATTTCAGTTGTAATGGTTCTTTATCATTATTAACATTGAAACAATGAAGGAGAATACTCCAATAAACAATTGAAGGAGCTTTTTGCTGAAAACACCCTGTTTTTCACCATTTCTTGACAATTTCTGCATTTACAGCCTGAAAACAACCTTGTATAGTTTTGTATGACACAGTACCAGGGATTTGAGTAGAAGTAATGGTAGAGTTTTGTTTTTAGGTTCAAATACATTTGGTTTCATTAAATTTTATGATGTTTGGAGCAAATTAGAGCAAAAAATACTCATGACAATTTTTGACATTTTCTATAAAAATAGTGAGAAAATAGTCTTGTATGGCCTGGTACAAATCAATGGAAGATCTATGAGTGGATGGGAAGTTATATTTTTGTTTTAAGAATCGAATGCAATTGGTTTGGCATGATTGCATTGATTTTTGAGGGAGAAACAAGCAAAATAGTGTTAGCAGCCCTGTAGCAGAGTTAGGGTTTCTACGAGAGAAAAAAATCATGAAACTTGGTGAAAGTCTTCATTGGGATGTGTACTAAGTTAGCTCCAAAGGAAATGTCATGACTCATTCATATGCATGAGTTATTAAGGACTTTGTGTGTTGTTCTCCAGAAAAGATTGTCAAAACCCTAGGTTTCTTTGAGGGTTTAAGCAAGAAACTTGTGTCTTGAGTTTTCCATAGCAAAGTAATGATTTAAGAAGACCCTCTAGAGTATCTTAAAGGTGCATTAAGTCTAAGAAGTCAAAGAATGAGTGTTGTTTCCATGAATACCCAATTAGGACATTGTTAAGGGTTTGAGCCTAGAAAGATAATTTGAAATCTCCATTGAAAAGTTAGTGAAATCTTGTGAAAGTTGTTGAATAATTGCATTGTCCTTGTTATTGTTATGCATAAGGTCTTGTTATTGTAACCCTCTACATCACATAGTAATTTTGGTATTTTGATATTCCAATTAGTAGTATTGTTGCACATCTTTTTTAGAAATGAAGGAAAACCACTACAATATGGAAATTTGAAACAAACTACAAATCTAAAATTATAAACTATAGAATTCCAATGGAGATATAATCTAATGAAATTGTGCCTACAAATAAAATAAAAAACCTTGATAATAAGACATAACATAGTGATTTAGATGAAGAGGCCATTTCGAGAAAAAACTCCACCAGAAAAGAGGACAAGTCTGTATTATCTTCAAATGAAATTACAATACAATCACTTCCTTTAGTCTTGCATCCAATCTAACTACACTTATGTACCTAATAAACATACAACTTATACTCTACACTTAAGCTTCTATTAAATAGAATACAAGCTTACAAAAGAAGTCACACCAAGCATGGCGCCTAAATTTAGGAAAACCAAATGTCCACATTGGAAGATTACAAAAGAAAGAATTAATTACACTCTTACACAGGTTATAACCACCTCCACAAATTAAACACCCGAAATATCCAAATCCCAACACCCTCATAGAGAATAGTCAACAACATGCCAAAACTAGCCTCTTACACCTTATTACATGTTGTCATAAGATGTTCTATCATACTAGTCCAATAATAGTTGATTCCTTACAAGATGTGAAGCACTAACAATAGAAGATACTCTTACACTTGTCATAAGTCATTATTAAACTTGGATGCCCTATATTTACCTATTTACTATCCTAAGGTAAAAATAAATAAATTGCTATCACCATAAATAAATATTTACTACATCCATTAGAACCTTCATCCCGTTTGGAGTGCATTTACATAACATTATTAGGAGTAATTAAATATATTGGATTTATAGGTTGATGACACTTTAATCCTTACATTCTCTCACTTGAGAGCATACATTGTAAATATATCCATTAGAAAATATAGATCAACTAAGTACAAGAAAAAAGGCACATGGCCTCCTTGCACTAAGTGAACTTTTTGTGCTCACAGGTTTGGTAATATAATAAGAAAAATTCTCCTAAGTGTCAACCTTCTTCAACTCAATCTATTCATTTACAACCATTTCTTAAACAAAGTGATACTAAAAAATCTACATGCTTTGTTTGAGCATGATATATATGATTCTTAGCTATATAAATTTCAGTCTAGCTATCACAACCAATTTGAATTGTCCTACATTCAAAACAAACACCTGTACACAATCTTTGTGACCATACTACCTCCTTAAAGACATGGGTAGCAACCATATGCTCTACTTCAGTAGTGGATAAAGCAACCATGGGCTGCCTCTTACTCATCCAGCTCATAGATCCTCGAAACAGAGTAAATACATACCCATTAGTGGACCTTTTACTATCCAAGTCACCTACCCAATCTACATCAACAAAACACTATAAGGATAATGTCTTAACCACATTCTTGGTATTGAAATAAATGAAAAAATAATCAAAAGTACCATGCAAATATCTTAACACTCTCTTCACATAATTGCAATGCTCTCTATCAAGGTTAGACATAAACTTGCTCAATACTCCCACTACTTGGGAAATATCTAGCCTAGTATAAACCATTGCATACATTAAAATTCCTACTATTCTAGAATATGGCACATCAGACATATCCTTAAAATCATCTTCACACTTGGGACACATATCTAATGTAAGCTTAGTTCCAACTAGTAAAGAAATTATAATTGGATTATAGTCTTGCATATTAAATTTGTACAAAATAGTATTCACATACTTTGTGACAACCAAATCTTTCTATTACCTAGATCTCTCTTGATTTTTCATTCCTAATATGTACCTTTTTGCCCCCAGATCTTTCATCTCAATTGCATCTAAAATCTTATCTTTTAGCTCACTAATCATACCCTTAGTGTTATTTAAAAAAAACATTTCATCCACATACAAGGCAATAATTAGTATATGATCATCAATACATCTAATGTAAACATAGTGATCCTCTTCACTTCTCACAAAACCCAATTTCAACATAAAAGAATGAAATTTTTGATGCCACATTTAGGGTGATTATTTCAAACCATAAAGAGACCATTTGAATCTACAAACTAAGTGTTCTTTCTATTTTACCTCAAAACCTTTAGGTTGTTGCATATAGATTTCCTCTTCCAGATCTCCATGAAAAAATGTAGTCTTATCATCCATTTTTTCAATTTCAATATAATAAGTAGAAACTATGGATAAAAGAAATATAATTAAAGAAGATAATTTAGCAACATGAGAAAAAATTTCATTGAAATCAACTCACTCTCTTTAAGAGTAGCCCTTCGATACCAGTGTAGCCTTATACTTTTCCAATGAACCATTTGTTCCAAATTTCTTCTTGTAGACATATTTACATCCAATGGCCTTTCTCCCTTTAGGAAAATGAACAAGATCCCAAGTATCACAAGAGTTTGAAGACATCATCTCCTCCTACATGGCTTGATGTCAACACTCACTATCACCTACAAGAATAGCTTCCTTATATGATCTAGGTTCATTGTTAGTACTTAATAAAGAAAATACACAACAAAAATATGGTGGGATATACTTGTCAATTGGCTTCCATTGTCTTATGGATCTTTCAAGGGTGGAGTAAGGGATTCTTCCTCTTGTTCTTTTGCATTCTCAACCTCTTTAGTAATCTTAGAGTCATCCTACTTAGAACTCCCACTTGATTCCTCTTCTTGCTCTCCATCTTTTTTCCTTTCTTATGTGCATCTTTTTTCTTCAAATTGAAATGCACTATCTTTTTCCCTTCTTTATCTTTTGGCTATTCAGGATAAAAAGTGGCTCTAAGTTCCCTAAAAATCACATCTCTAGAATAAAAAACTTTCTTGGTTAGAGGATTCCAAAGCTTATAACCTTTTACATTCTCACCATATCCAATGAAGATGCATTTCCATTCGTTTGGATCCAACTTAGTACAATTTTCTTTAGGCACATTAACAAAATCCTCACATCCAAAAACCCTTAAATGTGAAAAAGAAGGTTTCTTATCTACCCCACCTTCATAAGGTGTTGAATCAAGAGCCTTACAAGGAGATCTATTGATCAAGTAACAAGTAGTACACATAGCTTCTACCCAAAAGAATTTATCCAATTGTGCATCATTTAGCATACTTCTAGCTCTTTCCATTATAGTTTCATTCATCCTTTCTACAACCCCATTTTGTTGAGGTGTGTAAGGAGTAGTCTTTTGCCTTATGATACTTGCATGCTTGCAAAACTCATCAAATTACTTAAATAAATTTTTCCCTCCATTTTTAGATCTCAATACTTTTATCTTATGTCCTGATTGATTTTCTACTAAGACTTTAAATTCTTTAAACTTAGTGAAAACCTCATATTTATAAGTCATTAGTTTTCCACAGTCCATAATGTTGAAATTGCATGCTTCTGGATTTGACTGTGTTAGAAATTATCTCCTCAAAGGAAATAATTTCTAACATAGTCAAATCCAGAAGCATTCAATTTCACCTCATATTTATATCATAAATATATCCATGTAAATCTTGAAATGTCATCAATGAAGGTCCTAAAATATCAATATTTTCCAAAAGAATAATTATCCATAGGTCCAAATACATCCATATGAATAATTTCTTATTTACTCTTTGCTCTATTTTGTTTCCCAAACACACAATGCTCATAAAATCAAAATACTCATCAGAATAGGAGAAACCAATAAGAAACCTTTTATTCATAATTATTTTCATAACATTTTCACTTATTTGGCACAATCTATGGTGCCACAACATACATGTATTTTTATCTTTTTCTATCACATTGGTGGATTTACATAAAGTAGTGGCATATAGTCTAAAAAAAGTTCCCAATCTTGTTCCTCTTGCTACCACCAAGCTCCCTCTCGCCAATCTACAACCATTCTTATTAAAAATTACATTCATTCCTAAATCATTCATCTTAGATACAAAAATTAAATTTATAGCCAATCTATGAATATGTAAAACACTAGGGAGAGTTTTAATCTTCCCATCACTACAAGACAATTGTACCTTTCCTTGTCCAATAATGTAATATGAATTGTTGTCTCCAAGTTAAACTTCACCTCCATCATATTCTTCATATATGGAAAACCACTCCTTATGAGGAGTCATATGATGTGAGCATCCTAAGTCAACCAACCAATGTTCATTAGAAACAATATTACATGTAAAAAGTAAGACTTCATCATCTATTTTTAAGGGCTTTTCCATAGAACAATCCCACTATTTCTTTTTATTTCCACATTCCTTATTAACATGTCCCCTCTTTCTACAATGCAAACAATTCACTTTGTTCTTTTTACCAAGAGTTTTAGATCTACCCCTAGACTTCTCTTTAGGCCCCTTTTTTTCTCCTTTAGATCCACCTCTTTCTTTGGACCTTCCCCTAACATGAAGAACATCTGATGAGCTATCCATAGATTTATTTCTCACTTCCTATGACAACAATGTTGCAACAAGAGAATCTATCTTGGAATCTTTGAGATTAGTACTATAAGGAAGAATAAAATTCTCCCATGACTTGGGAAAAGAACAAAGTAGCATAATGCATTTATCTTCTTCACTTATTTTAACATCAAGTAAAGCTAATTGACTCAAAACCAAATTAAAATTTTAAAAATGTTTAGCAACCAAATCACCTTCCTTCATTTTCAGAGAAAATAATTTTCTTTTTAAATAAAGTTTGTTTACTAGAGTCTTGGCTTGGTAGATCTCACCCAACTATTTCGATAGAGAATATGTGGTTTTTTCTTTTGAGGTATTCAACGAGATAAAATCTACAAGACAAAGATATATTATTTCTTGTGCTTTCTTATCCATCTTATCCCACTCATATTGGTCAATTTTATCAAGTATTTTTTCCTTTGTTGTAGCCAACCATTGATCTCTCTCTTCAAGGAGATCTTCCATTTTTAGCTTACACAACTTGTAGTTAGTTCCATTTAATTTCTCAATATCTATTCGAGATATAGATGCAACCATGGATTCCACACACATAAATTTACAAAACTAGAATTCTCACTATAGCACAAAAGACCTTCACTC
This sequence comes from Cunninghamia lanceolata, assembly GCA_027924645.1. Lineage (NCBI taxonomy): Eukaryota > Viridiplantae > Streptophyta > Pinopsida > Cupressales > Cupressaceae > Cunninghamia > Cunninghamia lanceolata. The sequence continues at coordinate 2,077,202 of BSBN01000826.1, read as the reverse complement.
TTCCACCCAAGAAGCAAATGTAGCTAGACTTTGATACCAAATGTTAGAAACAAAGGCAAACTACTACAATATGGAAATCTAAAATTATAAACTATAGAATGCCAATGGATATATAATCAAGTGAAATCAACTATAAAGAAAATCAACAAACTCAAGAGAATAACACATAACACAGTTATTTACATGGACAAAACCTTTTAGGAATAAAATCCACAAAAAAGAGGACAAGTCTATATTATCTTCAAATGAGATTACAATAAATCACTTCCTTCAATCCTGCATCCAGTTTGACTACACCTATGTACTTGTAAAATATACAAAAATATACAACTCATACTCTACACTTCCTCAAAATTTTGTTAAATAGAATACAAGCTTACAGAAGAAGTCACACCAGACATAGTGCCTATACTTGTGAAAACTAAACACTTGCATTATAAGGTTATAGAAAAAATAAATAATTACACTCTTACACCTGTCATAACCACCTCCACAAATGAATCACCCCAAATATCCAAATCCTAATTCCCTCATAGGGAATAGTCAACAATAGAATAAAAATAGCCTCTTACACCTTACAAGTTGTCATAAGATGCTCTATCATACCAATCCAATAATAATTGATTCCCTATAACATGTAAGGCACTAACAATAGAAGATTCTCTTACATAGGTATCATAATTCATTATTAAACTTTGATGCCCCATATTTACCTATTTACTATACTAATGTAAAAATAAATAAATTACTATCACCATAAATAAATATTTCCTATAGTCATTGGAACCTTCATCCCTCATCAAGTGCATTTACAAAACAATATTAGGAGTAGTTAAATATATCATATTTATAAGGTTGATGGCACTTTAATCCTAACAATTTTGGTAAGTGCAATGCCTATAATTTTGTTCAAGGCCTCACTTGCCCTATTTACTTAAGAATGATAGGGACTACTTCTATTGCAAATGGTCGTAAATCTATCCAACAATTCCATAATTCTCTTGTTTACAAAATGCCTCTCATGATCACTTGTTAGACTAAGAGGGAAACCAAATCTAGTTATGATATTTTAGTATATGAATCTTCTATAGTTTTATTAGTACATTTAATTATATATTTGGCTTTAGCCCATTTGGTAAGGTATTCCATTCCTTTTATGATGAACATTTCCTTTATTTCCTTGCAAGGAGTCAATAGGTATAATATAGTTAATTGCCCATTTTTCAAATGGGGCTTGTGCTAGTACCAAGTGCCCCTACATCTCATATCTTATGGTAGGTTTCCCTACCCTTTGACATACATCATAGTTCCTTGCATATTGGTTTGCATAAAGAATGTTGGCCACCATTAGCCTACTAACATCACTTTTCTTGCAATACCTTCTCTAGAGTTATGTCCTCTAGATATGCCTTCCTGAGCTTCTCTTAAAATGTTTTCTCTTTTATGTTAAAGAACAACCCTTATTATAATTTCATCCCTCTATTATATGGAGTTCTCCTTGAATTAATGTATAAGTTAGGGACCTTTGCAATAGTTTTTTTCTTTCATTTTTAAAGATATTTTATAGAGATTTTTCTATAGACAGTAGTTGTACTACTTTAGTAACCTCTTCTCATACCACATTAACTCTAAATAAATTTGGCTCAAGTAATTCTTCCTCAACAAATCCTAGGTCTTCCCCTATATCAATTCTAGAAAAATAATCTAGCCCTTGATTATCTTTCCTTAGCTCTACCATAAATTTAGATTCAAATTCTTTGAATAAGAGCAACCATTTGCAAATTATTCCATTGAATAATTGGTCTATTCATTAGGTATTTATTAGTTCATTGTCTATGAAGAATGTGAATGCAATGGATAAGATGTAGTGTCTAAACGTTTATAGCGCATAAACCATAGCTAGAGCCTCCCTTTTTGGTGTAATATAGTTCCTTTATTCCTAAGATATTTTGTGGCTAGGCTACACAATTGGGTGGTACTTGTTTCCCCTTCATTGGGATAATACTACTCTAGTTGTAATACTAAAATCATTCAAAGGTGTACATGAAATAGGATATCCCAATAAGGAAACACTAGGATTGGTGCTTCTTCTATTGTCTTCATAAGTCTTCCAAATGCCTCTTGGCATTGTTTTCCCATTGAAAGGTATTATTGTTTTTTATTTTTTAGAAGCTCTTCTATTGGACCAACAACTGCCATATATCCTTAAATAAAATTTCTATGATAGCTAGTATAACCCAAGAATATATTTACTTCAACAACTATCTTTGGGGCTACAATATTTAGGATTATTACCACTTTTAGTGGATCTACCATTAACACTTATTTGCATATAATATGGCTTAATAATGTACCAAAGGGTGTTGCAAATAGAAATTTCTTAAATCTCAATGGAATTTGTAAGATTCTAAATCGTTCTTGTATGTATGGAAAAGACACAAGTGCCTACATGGTAGTATCTTGATGACATAGAGATCCAAATTAGGGCCCATGAATGCATGAATTATATATACCTTTTAGCAATCTCACACTTGATGACATCTCCTTCAGTGTTTTACCCTTGTGATAATCTTTTCCAACCTCTAGATTGGGTTCTAGGATGTTACAAATGCTAAACAAGCCTTTTTATATCCTCAACATGAGGGTCACCTAAGAGACCCTAGGGTCCTCTAGGTGATCTATCCTTAACTTGCAAGGTTGCTTAGGTGACTTTAAGAGGTGACATTGTCACATTTTGGCATGCATGATTTCTTCTAGTTCCTCCTAGTTTACTTCCATTTTTAGATTTTGATTGAGAGTTTCCTGATTTAAAACTAAGCCTCTACTTCCACTCACTATTTGTTAACTCTCAATCACTCGTTTGTTCACTCTTGATCAATTCACAGTGATCTCCAAATAAATCTTATATTTTCTCCTTTTCAATACTTTCGATCTCCCAATCAAACCACATTATCTACACAATCATGTCTTGCTAACTCCCCAATCACCCCCAACTATTTTTCCCATTTTCTAGCTCTAAATGCCCACATCCTCTATTGTTTTGGGGAGGCTAACTTTCTATTCGTATTTAGTCCACAATAGCATTTTTATGCTTGTAGAGGACCCCATGTGCCATTTGTTTATGTTTTTCTTCTAAGCCCTCAATCATATCATGAGGCACAAAATTTAACAAATTCACAAAATTCAGCAAGTTTAATAAAGAGGACATTTAAACTAGGAGGCCCTTGATATCATCATAAGGCACAAAGCTAAAAATCCAAAAAAAAAAAACCAACAAGTTCAACACAACTCAACAAAACAGTGTGAAATAAAAAATGAGAATCCATCTCCTCCACTTAGCACTCAATGTGCCCAGGTGTGAGATAAGATTGGGTCTAAAATATCTTATAATAAATTAGGGAGAACATCCCTGCAGAAGAAAACTACACTTGGGAAGATATTCAAGAACAAATAGAAATCTTAGATTAAATAAAATAAGATACAATTAGGACTTACATCCTAAGACTTCCAAATCCAAGGCCAAATAATCAATCAATTCAATGAGCAAACTAGGTGAAATTTAGTAATCATAAGAGAGGTAGGCAAAAAAATTCAATTAGATACAAGAATTGGCCTCTCAACTTGATGAAATTAACATAAAAAAATGTAATAATCAACAACAACACACTCAAGTCAACAACATGATCAATCTAATCGTGATCTATGACGTTCTACTTCTACAAGAATAGAACACCCCCTTAGTTCCACTAGCACTCAATTGGCTCTTGCCATGAGAGTAGGAAGGATTACGTGTAGCACCTTTAGTACTTAAGGATATAGTTCATGTGTTGTGTTAGAGTTTGACACACTAGCATAATATTGAATCAATTTTAAACAATAGATATTTTGATGAACCTGACATGAAGAGAAAATACTTTTAAGTGAGCTTTTTGAATCCTTACACTCTTCTTCCACTCCACCTTGATCCTTCTCTCATTCATCCATTCCATTTATTATATGGTGTTTATAACACCCCTAGAATATGATGGAATCAAATAGATCCCAAGAGAATATCCCCTCCACTAAACCTTTATTGCCATCTTTTGATAGATATATCTTATTGATCAGATCCTTTAATACCAATCTAAAATCATTACTATTTTGAAGATTCAAATTTAGATAATGTCAGGAGAGAGAACCTCGACTTTATAACCTATAACAACCCAACATGGAATCAAGACACTATAATCCAACCTAGCTAGCATAGTCAAGGAAAAGCATGCCAAGTGTTCATTTACTCTAAAGTCCATCAACATGACTATCCAATTACAAACTATAGAAAAATGACCACCCAAATGGACAATCAAGTTAGTCATCTGGAAAGGAATTTATAAGAAGCTCAAGAAGCTTGAGAATCTCTCAATGTTCCATACCAAGCTAAATTATCCACTGTGTGTTATACATCATTAGAAACTATTTGGAAGATAAAAAATAAAGCAACTCAATTACAAGAGAACCCACCTCAAGGTGGAGATTTTCAAATAATAGAGGTAGAAACACATGCCAACCTCATAGAAAACTTGGTCCAGTGAATTATGACACTAGAGGTTAGAGGGTGTTGACCACTTGTAATTAGATAAAGTCAAAGGAAGACTCTCAGTGCAAGCTAATCTATTTATTACTAGCATCAAACAATGCTAGGGGAAACTCAACATCCCCCTTATTTTAACTTCTATTCATGAAATGCTAGCAGTGAAATAAATCCACCCTTCCAACAACCTAGAGAGTTGATTTAATGAAAAACATGAAAGCTTGCCCATTGTAAAAACCAATCAACATCTAACCAACATATCTAGTCATGCCAAGATACCCAACTAATGCTCAAAATTAGCAAGTCCCACCCATGGGGCTTATGTTGTAGGAGTGATGTAGACTTCCCAAAACTCATTCTTAGGGACATACTTAGAATAACTAAAAGAACCTCTTGACTACAACATCTACACTATTATCTTACCACATCACCTCCCAAACTTATCAAAATTCAAAGGGGAAGAATACCCGAATTCACATATCAAAGAATATATAATAGTTGTGAGAGAACTTAGGACTCTCATGGGATGGAGTTGTATCTAAGACATTCCCTAAGACCCTCAAAGGAATTGCACTGGAATGGTACTTTTTCCTCCTAGAGGATTCTATAATTCTTTTGGACAAATCATAGGTGAGTTCTATAAGATGGAAAAGAGGGACCTAATCACTATTCAATTAGCTAGGTCAATCCTATCAATCAAACATTAGGACACAATCCACCAACAACTTCAAACTAAGGTTGTTGTCCCTTAGGAAGAGCCTTTCTAGTTTGGTGAGAGATATGTCCCTTTGTTGTAATTAAAAAGATTGAGGCAATAAAGCTAGATTTAGGGTTTCTATGATGAAATATACCAAAAAAGAAGTTACAAACCTGTCAGAACTAAAAACCTAAAAAGTGGGACCTAAAATGAGAAAAAGTGAGATTATCAGAGACCACTGTTAGAATTAGGGTCAAATCTAGAGAGACTATGGAGCCTAGGCACAGGTGTCTTAGGGTTTCAAGCTGTCTAAACTCTGAGACACTTTTGACACCTGTACTTTCATTCTTTTGTTGATCATTTCTGTCTGGAACTTCATCTTCAACCTACACACATAAAAAGAGGGAAACTGTTGGTGTTATCTAGGGGCTTGCCTAAGTCAAACCTCGTGAATGGTGTTCCCACCTCCACAACAAAAAAAACATGATAATAAGAGCACATATTCTTGCAGAACAGAGGTGAAATTCAAGATAAATGGATATTGTAAATAACTACAAAGGAAAGATGTTACCATGAGCATGAAATACTTGGTGGGATGATGTCACTATCAACACACCACAATGAATGAATAAAGGAGGAAGGAGCTTCCACCAAAACCTGCAACAAGGGTTAGCACATACACCAGTAATCTGCACAAATAGAGATCTTGTAGAATGAAAACCTTGTTAGAGAGCAATTGCATAGAGAGTCATTTATTAGAATGTCATTAGACTATTAGGTGTAAAATGAGTGAGAGAGACTTGCATATATATGAAGGGTAAGTGCATGGAAATGGTATACTTGTAAAAAAGTGACCACATAATTTTTTTTGGCAAAATGCACTCATGTTATGTTTAAACAGCCATAACATGATCACATTTTGGCTTGGTGAATACCAAACCAAAATGTGAGCGCATTTTATAGAACACAAAATGTGAGCACATTTTGTGGAACACAAAATGTGAGCACGTTTTATGGACAAACACAAAATGTGCTTGCATTTTGTGTAACTCAAAGTGTGCTCGCGTTTTGGGAAACACAAAACATGCTCACGTTTTGTTTTTTTCAAATTTTTATCTTTCCTTTTAGGCTTGGGATTGGCTTGGGAAACCAAGCTTAAGGGTTGGACCTCTATGAGACCTCCCAAAGACATGTTTTTCATAGTCAATAAAATTTTTGAACTTCAACGTCGACAAATTTATTCATTTGATAACAAAATTTGATGAAACTACCTCCAAAATGACAAGCTAGTTCTTATCTTTAGAACCATATAATTTGTTTTAAATTTTGAATAAATTAAGATATTTATTTTTATTTTCTATAAACAATGTCCTCATATTCTTCAATCACATATGTATTGATTTTTCTTTATAGCTTTTGATCCACTTATCAATTTTTTTAAAAAATATATAGGATTGTTCTATACTTCATTATTTATATGTTAAAAAAAAATTACATTTTCAAGTATTTTTGTGCAAGTTATGTGACACACATGCTCAGTGATGCAATTTTTAGGATGCATCCACTTTGAAAAATCACAAAAAAAATATTTAGTATAAAATTACAAAAAATACACAACTTCTAGTACTCACTCTTAACTATATTTCTGCCAACCAGTTTTTAAAAATGCTAAATGCAACAAAAAAATAGAGGGGTGCACACCAGATGCTATGTTATATTTTAGTGAGAAAAATAGGAACACTTTTTTGTGCATGCAACATTTCACCCTCTTAATCTTAACTATTTTTTTAAAAAATTAGTAGTTTAGAAACTAGATTCAGAGTACTACAATTCTTGTTCTTTTCATTTCTTCAAATTTTGAGTGCATGCATCTTAAATTACTCATCCAAGTCTAGCTTTATCTAATTTCATGAAAAAAGTGGCATCTTTTGACCCCCTTTTTGTATCCCATTTCCATGCACTCACCCTAAGTCTCAATTACTTGTCAGAGACCTAAAATGAACTGAGACCAACAAGGTGTATCACCCAAGGCAAGTAAGGCTGACATACCTTACTTCAAATCTTTTTAGGGCCTAATTGGCAGGACACTAGTGCTTGGGTGCTAGGGTCCTAGCCAATTAGCTCCTGAAAGGGTAGGTTTCCTAGGGACTTAGCCAAGATCCTTAATCAAGACCCAAAATTGGTACAACATTCGAGAGGGTGCTAAACTTTGTGTGAATTTATCTATGGAAACAATTTACAACACTACATTTAGTCCCCACTTTAGCGGGAGTAGGAACTTACGCTCCTACTCGTGCTAAAGTATAGAGAAACCAAAAACTTCTCATAGAATGTCACTAAGTTTGAGATATGTGATAGCCCCCCAAGCTTAGGATTCTATGATTTACAAAACACATGACATGCACATATATACATATACATAGATTTGAGAACATAAGAGCATACATAGAGCAAATACGAGGAAGTACATAGAAGACAAAGACATAGAATGATAAAATCAGTAACCCACATGATCCAATGCATTAGAAATACTAAAGCACACAAAGAAAAATCTTGAGTCATCAAGGTAAAAGAGACCTCAGTCTAAAAGGTTGTCTCTATTACCATGTGTCATCCTCAAGATATTAAAATAAAAGAAAAGAAAATGAGAAAGTAAAGGAATTCTAAAAGAAAAGGAGATAGAAGGATGTAAAGATTTGATCGATTGCTCAAATGACAGAAGACATATAGATAGACAATGGAGCAATCAATGTGAAAGGAGGAGAGAAAATGATATGAACACTAGCTTGCTTTGTCGCTAGGGGTCATGAATGCCACTCTCATGGATCATAAGCTATTAAGGACTATTGAATTACTAAGTGACCATGAGTGTAAAAATGAAATATCGCATGAAGCGCGTAGGCTAGCAAGTTGCGTTATGCTAGGTGGCTCATGGACAAGCAACAAAAGGAAACATCATAGGCTAGTAAGGACCACTAAATTACTAGGTGAGTTATATGTCAAGTGAAGACATCACGGGCTAGTGAGGATTGTCGAATCACTAGGTGTGCTCCACTCTAACCATGTCAGATATTATAGGCTAGGAAAAGTGTGATGCTTGTTGGGTAACTCTGGTAAGGTGCTACAAAGATAATCAACAAAATTTGTAATGGTAAGACTAGACATGTGGTGCATGAACAAAGTAAAATGCATAGAATGATGTATGCCCCCACCTTAAAGTGATTGCTAACTCCATCAAGGAGCAATTTCCTTTAAGATAGAATGAGTAATGAATTTAAAACGGGCACGAGATCTTTTTGGAAGCATATGCTCAAATGATATGTTTCCAATAGCTACACCACAAAAGAAATGATGCATGTAGGGATGCACATGTGAATAGAGAACCAAGAATGAATCACTCCTGTCCCTCCAAAATGTAAGTAAGGATAGTTATTAAAAGATTACCGGGAGTCTACCACAATGTGATGGTGAAGGAGACTCTATCATAATGATGTAGAGAAAATATTTTTTTATTATGAAAGAATGAAGAGGGTGAGGATGATCCTCACCATCACTTGTTATTTGGAGGATGAAGTGGTGCCATGACACATATGTCTTGGAGTTGTTGAATTTTGTTACGTAAGACTCGACATTCATTAGTGGAATGGCCAAGTACTTGATGATATGCACAGTAATGAAACATATCTTGATTGTCTTGTGAAACTCTTTTGCATGTCAAAGGAGGAAGAGTTATCAAGCGGTCTTTGAGTAGACTCAACAAATGCACTCTTGTTAAGATACAATAGAAGATGCAGGTAGAGTAGGAAGAAACACTTTCTATTGGGGAGGAAGGTTTGATTTTTGGAAAGAAGAGTTTATAGAAACTTTAGACAATGGCGGAGGGGATGTAGACAAGGAAGAAGGTCAGAAACCTAAACCTTTTATAAGAATGTGTGTTTCAGTTTTACAGGAACCTTAATTCCTTGTTCCATGCACCCTAAACCATTTCCATTATATCTCTACTTAGAAAGAATTTTGAATCCAATCCTGTAACATGCCTTCAAATTCGAAGGAAGAGGAGAGGCCATGTTACTAAAGTTGTCACAAGAAGAAGGTACATCGTGATGATGAGAATTTGTAGAAGTTTGAATGGTGAGTTTAGGTTTCTTAGAAGGAAAAGATTGTGTAGAGTAAAATGAAGCCACCTTTGGGATCTCAAGTTTCTATTAAGAGATTTTGTATTCTCCAATGAAGGAGAGTGTAAAATCTAGTAAACCCCAGTCATCACCAAAAAATACACTTGAAGGCCAAGCACTATTCTAATCATCACTATTGTTAGTAGCAGAGAATAGTGGGTTAGCTTTTGTTGAAGAAAGAATCAAGTTGCTAAGAGATTTTGAAACAAGGGATAAAAGCACGAAGTTGAGTCCACTTCTCGTGGAAGTTTCAGACTTAGGCAAAAACCTAAAATTAGGGAAACCAAAACAGGATCCCATTATGTAGAAAATGTGATCCTGTTATGGATGAGGATCTCGAGCCTAAAATCTAGAACAGGATCCCATTACGTAGCGAGATATCAAACCTAGGACCAAGAAACAGGATCTTGTTTCAGAAAAGTATTAATTTTTTTAAAAAACACCAGAGAGCTCATTTCTCAATGATAGCCATAGGTCTTCTAGAACGGGATCCTGAGTATCAAAGGAGCATTTCCAGCCATCTCAAACTCCAGGTGAGTGGATTTTTCCCCTTTTTTCATTTTTTATATTTTGTAATTTTTATTTCAAGTTTATTTTCTGTATTATTCTACATTAGGTTTTAAATTTGGTTTCAATCTTCTCAAAACTATATAAACCCTCATATCAAAGAAAACTAAAAACAATTACCCTACACACAAAGAAAAACCCTAAACTGAATTGAAACCTAAAAACAATTACCCTACACACAAAAAAAACCCTAAATTGAATTGAAACCTAAAAACAATTACCCTACACACAAAGAAAAAACCCTAAACTAAATTGAAACAAAACCCTAAAGTCTCAATGGTTCAAACAAATTCATAAAATTTTATTTCATTAAGAGTAATAGGATAAATGTGAAATTTTATATTTTAATGGAAATCAACCCCTTAATTATGGTCAATTGCTTAAGGAGGTAGATGAAAGAATGTTTTAGATATGGGAATGGTTCTAGATATGAATAAGTAGACTATGGGGGGAATAGAAATAAAGGATAAAATCAATAGCATCGAAGGACCTCTATGTGGCAAGGTATGCTAGAGTATAGGGAAAGAATTGAGAAACTTGAGTAGGAATTTAAAATGTGGCCCTACAACCAATAATTAACTTACAACAATAGTTCATCAAAATGTGGCTCTACAAAACTAGATTTCACATCACATTAACAATTATTTGTTTTTCAAAGGTAGACAAACTGCATATCATTGTTAGGGGATGATCATAAAATCCCCTTAAGCCATTAATAATAGCACTAATGGACCCTTGAAATCTACTCATTGTAAAGGGATGATCTAAGAGGGTGTAGATGACCTACAAATTGAAATCTACTCATTAATCCCCTTAAGCCACTAATAATAGTTGAAAATTGATCATTCACATTTGATCTTGATTTGTATAATGTTAGATGCTTGAATTGTTTACAAACTTGTTTAAGATATATTTATTAAACTTGGTCAACTATGGACAAAATCATTTCATTAGCATGGTTTATGGACCTTGAAAAGATGACATGTGGATTAAGGGGATTTAATAAATTAGGATTTAAGGGGAAACTTCACTATTCCTTGTAAACACTTTAAAGTATGTATTGAAAGCCACAAAATTTACCTTTTTTTATGTACATGTTTTCAGTTTATTTTTTAGTACATGTGTACATGTATTAAAATTACATAGAACTAGAATCTCTTAAATTTTGAAATTTGTATGTATGCTCAAGTAGAATGATGTATGTATGTGTATGTAGATCCTAATTTTTCTTTTAAATGTAGTCTTGTACGTTTACTTTAAATATTTCTTGTAATTTCTCAACATGTATAATATCTAGTTTTTGATATATGTTTATATATATATATATTCATGAAAGTTAATTTTGTACTTGTTTCTATATTTATGTATATATGCAGGTTCATCTAGTTTTTTATATCATGGATATTCACTTTGATGTTGAGGATTTCCTCAATATGCCACCTCTATGGTCCCCATCACTTGAACACCATGATCCACCTCCATCTCCACCTCAAAATCCCCCACCTCCACCCCCACCTAGATTAGATGAGGCTCACTTGTGAGTCAAAATTAATGAAAATATGACTTCCATCGAAGAAAAAATCGATGCCATTCGATGTGAACAATTCATGCCACCTCACTTCATGCATTTTGCATCTTTGATGCAAAACATTGTAGATTCTAGTAGGTCCATTGATGTGGACTTGGACACTTTTCGATTATGGAGAGAGGGGAGGCACCAATTTTATGCTAATGGCCTCTCTTATAGGGAGATCTTAGATTTAAATATCACAAAATTTGATTTAGCTCAATATTGTAGGCACCCCATCACCAATGAACCAATTCCACCAAACAAGAAAAGAATATCAATTAGGTGGTGTAGACATACAAAGATGTCTACACATTTTTGGGATAGGTGGTTGATGGTATTTGATTATCCACCTCATGCTAATTGTGAGGTTCCTCTATATTTTTGAGAAAATTATATGCAGATTTTTTTTTGAATAGGAAACCCAATTATTTTGATTTCAGATCATTCCAGGGTATTGGTGGTGGCATTCCACAACAAAGGTTAGGGGCACAGGTTGATCCCCAATGACTCATACCTGCTCAACCTCTTGTTGACCCTCCTTCTACTGCCATTCCTGCACCCATCCAGTATGAGCAAACTTTTGCGATGGTAGCTTAGGTTCGAGACCGTGGAGGAGCAGATGGTGGAGTTGGTCCTAGTACTACTCCACATGTGTTGATGCCTCATATGTGTACGAGTTGCAATCAGTTATGTTATAGACATGACCAGGCATCACCCACTTCAACTACACGTGCAACATCTGATGATATGGGTTCATTTATTGATTTTCTAATTGGTGAGGATCACCCCACTGATCATTCAACATAGGTATATATAGGTACACATGTTGAATTTGTAACAATTTTAAGCATGTTTTTTAATGAACATATAGATCAATTAAATTGTAATATTTTATCAATCAAATTGTTTGGTGTGGATGACGGCAATAGGCACAATGATTTCTTTTGATCAATTTTGTTTTACATCGACACTTAGTCATCTCGGCCACCCATTTGAGGTATTTTGATTGATTTTTTAACTATATATTAAATAATTTAATAAGTTGATTTTAATTTATAATTCAGTTCTGAACATGTAAATTAAATATTTATGTTGGTTCAGGGAAGTAATCCAACTTCCACATCAGATCCTCCAGAGGGTGTCTTGAGCACTCCTCCATTGTTGCGTGTCTCACATGAGCCACTTTTATGTATACTGTTTAAAAAAACTATACTTAGATTTTTTTTATTTTGAATTCAGTATATCAAATGTGCATGTACTTATATATATTAAAAATGTATGTCTATGTAGGTTGACACAATGACAAGGATGGGTATTGCAGCACACCTGGATAATCGAAGTCAATTTTAGGAGTTGGTTGCATTTTAGGTTGTTAAAAAAATTATCTATGTACGTGCAATTTATGTAGGTCTTTTAAATAGATTAAAACAAAAATTGGGTACACAAGTATATATATATGTTTTAACCTAATTTGTACACATGTGCTTTATAAATGACCCTGTAGGACCTTATTAGTGACATGTTTCATCCTGTTGATGCCATACCACCTACAACAACACATGCAGAGCAAGACGATAAAGGAGATGAGCAACCTCATACATTATAATTTAAAATTTAGATTATATTTATAGTCAATTTTAATATACATTGTCAACTTAAAGTAAATTTCAATAGAATATATGTTGACACATGTTAAATTCTTTTTCTTTTATAGCATGAGACAGGTCATGTAGTAGAGCATGTAGAGCAGGTCTTCAGAGGAGATGAGCGTCCTAATATAGTATTTTTTATGATTTTATAAATTAAAATGAATCAAAATATCATTTCTAAACATTTTAAATATGATTTCAAGTAAATCTGTGTCTTGTTCAGACTGATTCAGATCATCCTAGTTAGTGTGGAGTGAAGAGGTCTCTTGATTATAGGGATGATATGAGTTAGACAGATATATGTTTTAGTACATTTCATGTTTTAGTACAATCCACAGACTCTATATATGTTTCAGTACATGTTGCATACATACTCTTTATACATGTTTTAGTATTTCAGTATTTCATGGACTAGATCTATATATATGTTTCAGTATTTTCATGGACTTTATATATTATTTCATGGACTTTATTAATTTCAGTATTTTATGGACTATTGTTGTACATTTATACGTATAGTTAGATTTATGAAATTTAATTACTTCTTGTAGTGATAACAATAATAAAATATTTACAAGTTAGCAAAAACATAAGCATTTCAAATATTTACTTTACAAATTTGATTCATGTAGTCAAAACATTTGATAGTATTAGAATAGGAATAGATAATTATACAAATGTGAAGTACATGTTATATATCATTACTTTAGATGCTATACATGTATTACTTTGATGCTATTCAAGTTCATGAAAATCAACAATATATAAGAATTCAAAGTATGCTTAAGGGGATTGAAGAATTAAAAACTTGCTTAAGGGGATCAAGGAATTCAAAGTATGTCTCATGTTCAATCACAATTGATATAATTAATTTGGATATATATGAATTAAGGTGTCCTAGGAGAAATGATGGCTTAAGGGGTCCTAATAGGATGTCTTAAGGGGTCCTAATAGTATGTCTTAAGGGGATCAAAGAATTCAAAGTATGTCTCATGTTCAATCACAATTGATATAATTAATTAGAATATATATAAATTTGGTGAAGTTTCCCAAGGCAACCAAATTTAACATTATACATGACAAAGTGATTATGAGAAATGATGACTTAAGGGGTCCTCATAGGATGTCTTAAGGGGTCCTAATAGGATGTCTTAAAGGGTCCTCATAGGATGTCTTAATGGGTCCTAATAGGATGTCTTAAGGGGATCAAAGAATTCAAAGTATGTCTCATGTTCAATCACAATTGATATAATTAATTAGAATATATATAAATTTGGTGAAGTTGCCCAAGGCAACTAAATTTAATAGTAATATACATGACAAATTGATTATACATTCAAATTTTAGAAGTTTCAAAGTAGGAAAACATGCACATAATGTACAAAATATATCAAATATTGATTTTTTATATATAAAAGTATAGAGTAATTGTGTATGTACATATACAAATTTGGCATATATGACAACTCAAAACAATATTTACAAAATGTGGCTATCCCATCTCAAGCAAATCCAAAACTTGTGGTGGATCATGAAAATGTAGCCTCTTCATGCCACCTAATATCAAAATGACAGTAAATCAATTTTAACTATGTATATAAGCAATATCAATATATCATCAAAACATGTATTTAAATTTATATAAAACTCTATATATACTTAGCTGTATTTACAAGTATTCCATGTTGTAGTTTGAATCTACATCCTCTCTTTTTTAACTGTGTATATAAACATAAAATACATGAGTCGATACAAATTTTAAGAAAAAGGGAATAATATAGAAGGTGAAATGAGAATCAATATATCAAAAACACAAAACATTGATGCAATATGTAACTAGATAACATGTGATATGAAAGATATGCTCGTATATATACAATTACCTAATGCATACACTTGAAGACTACAAATTTGTATGGTAAAAACTTGTAGTAACAATCATACAAAAATCTACTTGTAGGGTACACCTACAAAATAATTAATGTAAGTAAATAAACTCTATATACATGAGTTGATACAAATTTTAAGATAAAGAGAATAATTTATAGAAGGTCAAATGAGAATGAAAGAATATACAAATGTTCATCGATACAATCATGCAAGATATCTAGACTTGTAGGGGACCTACAAAAATAATGAATGTAAGGGGAGGTAAGAAGATTGATTAAGGAGAGCTAAGATGATGACTTAAGGGGATGTAAGAGGATGGCTTAAGGGGATGTAAGCTCGGATGACTTAAGGGGATGTAAGTGAGGGAGTGTAAGGGGAGAAAATTATGTGTCATGTGAGAAAATTAGTTCTATGTTTATAGGAAATTGATTAAGGGTAGGTAAGATGATGGCTTAAGAAGAGGTAAGGGAATGACTTAATGCAACTATATTAACTATTGATTAAATATATACAACTATATACATACCTCAAAAATTATTCCATTGTACCATCTGCATCCTCTTTTTTTTTTCAATGCATCTATTATTGTCTCATGCTCTTCAATAAAAAATGTCCATAGCTCTTTATTAGTAGGTCTTCCACGATACCTCACTAGTTTTATATTTGTTTCCACCACAAAATGTGAGTAGCACTTATATAACCTTCTTGTTGATAACTAAGAGGGGGGGTGAATCAGTTATCCTAATTATTTCTTCTTTCTGAACTTTATT
This sequence comes from Cunninghamia lanceolata, assembly GCA_027924645.1. Lineage (NCBI taxonomy): Eukaryota > Viridiplantae > Streptophyta > Pinopsida > Cupressales > Cupressaceae > Cunninghamia > Cunninghamia lanceolata. The sequence goes on along the minus strand of BSBN01000826.1, from coordinate 2,061,314 downwards.
AATAATCAATGGAACATTAATTCAAATAAGCAAACATAACCATGAAATGGAAATACACATGACACAATATTTTTGACATGGAAACCTTGTTAAGGGAGAAAACCACGAGGTGATTAACCCAAGATTATATTCTCCGTTAGAAGAATGGAAATACAGAATGGCACTTGCCAATTAGGGCTCACTGCCTGAGCACACTGCTCACAAGAGGGCACACTACCTACAAGAGACACACTGTCTACAAAAGGAGTGTTATACAATACTTGAACTGATTGGTAGCATCCACATATGCTGAGGTTCAGTTCTGGTTAGGCTTAGTACACTGATTTGCTGCACTTCATCTTTCCTCTTCTCTTTATGCTGCTTTCCTTTCACATACCGAACCTTCCTTACTGTTTCTGCTCTGCTCTGCTTTTATTCGCACATCAACAACTACTTCCACACTTCACACAACTGAATCCATCGTGTATATATATCCGCACAAGTGATTTCATCGCCTTTCTAGTCGGCACCTAGAATAGTCAATCTTTTCACAAACTTTGATCTGTCAGCTGAATCCTTGCACACCAAGTAATGCGGATCAATGATATGCTTGTGGAAATCATTAATCATGTCAGCTAAACATAATTCATGCCTTCATAACCGTCACCAACATCAGTAACACATCCGGAATAATGTCTGATGTTCTGCCAGTCAGTTCTTCCTCTGTCACACTGCCAATCAGGAACCCGATACTCAAATATTCATATCTTTTTCTTCATCTCTCACCGGAGGCTAAATCCTTGGAATCTATCACTCAAGGTAGTCCTCTTGACTTCCTCAAATCCACACTTCACCAAGATACTTCCTTTGAGAGATCCGGACCTGTCTGTCGGACCTTGCCACATGCTCTGTTCTTGTTTACCGGACCACAACATTCTTCACTCTGACTTCCGGTAGAGACATACCATGTCTTGCAGATGTGTGGGATGAACTTTGTTGCCATCAATGACAACAATCATGAATCCATATAGTGTCTCTTGCCAACAACCTCCCCCTTTGGCATTGATGGCAACACTTAGTGAAAAATGACTAAGTGTTTACACTATGCTCCCCCTTGGTTGATGCTCTATTTTTATATACATTTTTTGGAGCTCCCCCTTAGTTGGATTCCTCATTTTTCACTGCTCTTCACTCCCCCTTTGACATCAATGGAAAAGAGTAGGGTCTGCAATCCAAAATTTTCAAAAAATTTACTATACTTAGCCGTATAAGTATATACATAAGGAATACTTACATATACTGTAGTATGTCTGCAAAAGTTGTTTTCAGTTGAATGAATTCTGTAGCCCAACTTTGCTTCATTTTGTCCAAAATTGACATATGACCACTCAATAGAAATGCAAATGCATCTACCCTTTTGAGATTTGTTGGATCATTTGTTTGGGCTGTGATTTGAGCTTCTTTTATGGCCTCATGCATGGCCTCTAACTTAGGGACAATTATCCCTCTGAGCTCACTCAACCTACTGATTCTATTTTTCTTCTCTTTTTCAAGCTTCTTAATCTCATTCAAGACTACAACCATTTGACATTCTTGATTTATTATGGAAGCAGTAAGTGGATCAAAATTTTGAGAAAGATTTGTCAGTTTATCCTCCTATTCTTTCATTTTCTTCTCATTCTCCACTGTTGTTTTGGACCATGATAAACAAAATTTGTACATTTCTCTGCCATCTTTAAGAGCATTTTCTAAGCTCTTTATCCCTATGCTCATATTTATCCTATCATTACTTATCAACCCTTGTACCTCTGATAATCTTTTTGCAAGAAATTCCTTCCGGACCTTATCTTCTGCTGACTTCTCTAGTGAATCAAAATGTGTGCTAACACTATTGACTAGAGTTTTGAGATTACCAGATGAGGAGGCTATGGGATCCTTCTGAAATGATGACATAATCTTTTCTAGCACTCCAGAAGCAACTTCTATCAATTCACAGTCTTCCATGTGAGACTTTAGGAGTTTTTCTTTAGCCTTGGCATTAGCAAATGAAGCAATCTTCATTGTCTATACCAGAGAAAGTGAATCAAAATTGAATGGTCCTTGTAGAAGCTCTGGTTCATCAATCTCCATTGTTTCTTTGTTCAGGAATTCTTGGACAATTTTTGTAGTGTCTCTTGCCGGAGATAGATGTTTCTTCTCTTCTACATTCTTAGGGCTGTCTCTTGGAGCTTTCTCTCCTTCTACATTCTTACCACTAGCAGTTGTGGTTTTCTCTGTTGGGGTCTTCTCTCCTTCTGCAACCTTGGTACTGTCAACTTCTTTTTCCTTCACTCTTGCTTCTTTCTCCTATATTCTGTCTTCTCCTTTAGATCCAGAAGCTGTAGGGGAAATTGGAGGAGAAATGTTAGTCTATTCAGGGCCCACCTCTTCTGTCATTTTCTCAGTAGATTCTTCTGCAACACTAGTGGTTGAGGGATCAGTACCCAAGTCCTTTGTAATTGGAATGTTGAATTTCTTAAAAGCATTTTGGAGGATCTCTTCAGTCTCTTTTGCCACTTTGTCAATTTCACCAAGCATTAGCTGATTCATCCTGGCTTTGCTCCAGAACTCATCCTTGCAATCTTTGAATACCATAGTCATTATCTTGGGATCGATTGAAGGAAATAGTTGAATTGCTATTTGTTCCTGGATCTTGAGATCTTTTGCTCGAGCATTATTCTTCCTCATTTCAAGCCTTTTCTCTAAGCTTTTGGGTATTAGAGAGATAATTTCAATAAAATCTTTGTTGTAAGTGTTCAAAAACTGAACTGTGGTTTCCTCTAGAATCTGTTTATCTGCTTCATTATAATCATCATAGAATTTTGTTAAGGGTTGCAGGTTTCCATCCACAGTGACTACTTTTACTACAACATCTAAGGATAGAGTGGGTTTTTCAACAAATTCCTCTTCCTTCTCTTCTTCTCCTTGACCAGTAGAGTGTTCACCGAATGATTTCTTCTTCTTCTTTAGTTTCTTTATCTCCTCATCTGATTCAGTTTCCTCTTTCTCTCTTTGACTGGCATAAGCCCTTGTGGCTTTTGTCTTTGATCTTTTCTCTCCTTTGCCAGATGCCTAGACTTCCGATTTTGATGTTTTTGAGCTTTTGGCTGTGACAGGTGCAGATCTCTTTGATGATCTGGTCCGGGTTGAGGTTTCTACCAGAGCACTTTCCTTGATTTTCTTTTCTACCTCTTTCTCCTCTTCCTTAGCCATTTACCTCTTTTTCTTGTGGGCATCAAGTGCCTCCTTTGAGATGCCAAGGCCTTGGGCAATATTTCTACTTCTTTTCTCACCTTCCTCTTGATTTCAGGTTCTCTGAGTTGCACATGAATCTTTACACTCAGCTCCTCAAAGGTTCCAAATCTTTCTGCTTTTGAGTCCTTTGGCTGACTGAGCATGTGTTGAACATGCAGCTCTACAATTTGTTTATCAACTTCATACCCCATAGGAATGATCCAGACTGTCCTTGGCTCTACTGCCTCCATTAGGCATTGATCAGTGTCTACCATGAAGCACACTATATATTTGTATTTCTCAACTACTGATTTGGGGATTCTTTCTCTGATTTGCATTGTATTTTGAAATTGCTTGAAGTAACCCCACAGAGCTATATTCCTTGCCTTAGCATCCCCAAGTTCATGCAAGTAGTCTCTGATATGAATTGCTACCGGTTTGTCATTTTGCCATACCCATCCATTTGATCCGGGCAGCTCATTCATGAAGTAGAAAAATAGAAATAGTATTAGTCCACCATATTTAAAGAAATTCTTCTTGTCCTTTTTGATTTTCTGTATGTTTTCCATTAATTGGTTCAAAAGAAGTTCACAGAGATCATATTCTGCATTCTTTCTGAGCATCTCATAGGTAGTATATACTGCAGTTCTAGATACTGAATTCTCCCTACTAGAGTGATATATCTTGTATCCTATTATCATAGATGCAAACTTGACATCTGGGTTAGTAATATCTTCAATGGTCATTGCCCTCGTATCAAATTTTGATCTGGTGGCCTCAGTTACAATGTTGTTTTTGACATATTTGAGGACAGGTATACCTTCGAAGGAGTATAAACTAGTTACTGCCCTAATTGCCTCCTTTGTGATCTTCCAAGGTCTGTTCAGCCATAGGAAGTTATCATGCACCCTACTCAATACATACTAGACCCATTCATCTTCTTCAAAACATGGGAAATGAATGAACTGATCAAAATGTTTCTCCTGGATGCCCTTATATTCTGGTTTAAGCTCAAAAGTATCATCTATCAATTATTTGTGATAGATGTCTCTCAGTTTGAATTCCCTAAACTCTTCAATATTTGCATGTATGTAAACCCTAATGTCTTCTGTGTGCAAGACGCCATGTAGAACACTAGAGAATGCTCCTAGGGGATCTACCTCCAATGATTTGTATGGATGTTTCTTGAATTCAGGGCGGGGCCTATTAGAGATCTTTACTATATTCAGAGTATGCATCTTTCAAAGCTTTGCAGAGAGATATTGAGAACAGAAAATACCTTTTGCGCCTTTCAGTTTCACGTAGTTGGCCGGAATGATTTTTGGATGAATTGACTTCTATAAATGATCTTCGATGAAGTTGTGGAATTTTTCTACAGAGCTTCACTTTTCGTTTCTTCTTGAATGCAGAATGAATAAGTGATTAATGAGAAAAACCCTTATATTGCTCTGCAAACCCTAATGTATGGTTGCAATAAATGCTCGACCTAAGTTATTCCAATTTGCCTTATTCAGATGACTTGGAGAACTGGATCAATCCTGATCTTTAAACATCATGCGGATCTTCCAAATCTTCACCATAGTTTGTTTGGATGTTGCCCTTATGAACCCTTCAATCCGCAACTCTTCTTGTGCTAGTTCCAACACCAATTGACTAGCTAGGGGAACGAGGTCTTCTTTGTGTCTCCCCCTGAGCCAGAGCTCACTTTTTAATTTTTGGAAGGAATATCAGCACTAGAGTCTGGTGTAGATCTAACCTCTACATGCTCTGTACTTTTCTTTACCCAAATCTTGTTCATCTCACTTTTCACTTCATCCGCATTCACTTTTTGTTTCCCCTTATCTTGATTCTGATTATGATATACCAGACCTCTTTTGTCCCGATTCTTGCTTCTACAGAATTTTGCAATATGACCGGATCTATTGCAAATTTGGTAAACAACATTTCTTTGCATATTTGATTGATATCCTCTTGATCTGCATTGATTAGCCATATGACCTATTCTATTGCATGCAAAGCATCTACCATTGAATGATTTGTTCATTTGCATATTTCTGCATTCATGAGATTTGTGACCATACCTTTTGCAGTTGAAACACTGTCTGGAGAAGGATGAATTAGTTTGATTCATTCTCTTTCTGCACTGATTAGCTTTGTGACCAAAGTGATTGCAGTTGTGGCAGTATCCATTGAAGGATGGATATCTTTAAGAATTAGGCTATCTTACCGGAGGTCTTTTAGACCTATTCCTTGGATTTTCTAATCCAAAATTCTTCTGACCAGATCCAGAGCTTTCTCCTTTCTCATATCCCAAACCACATTTGTCATCTACCTTCTTTTGACTTCCAAGAAGAACTTCAAGTTGAGCAGAACTTATCTTGAATTTCTCTTTATACTCATTTGTTGTTTGAAGATCCCTTTTGAGAGAGATAATTTGGTCCTCAAGTTTTTCTTCATTATCTTTAGCATCTTCAAGATTAGATTCAAGATGTCTGATAATTCTATCCATCTGGTGGCAATCTTCTGATTTCTCCTTGAGAGATTGTCTTAGATTATCTTCAGTTTTTATTTTCTCTTCAACTTCTTGGGTAAACTTCATGACTCCTGATTCCATTTCATGTCTTACCATAATGATTTCTTTTGATAACTTTTCACACAACTCAGTTTTTTCCTTCAGCTCTTCATTTGCATTATTTTCTTCACCTTGTCTTGCCAATTGCTGAAGCAGCTCCTTTGTCTTTTTCATAGAGAGACTTAATTTGTCTTTTAGTTCTCTCATGAAATCATCAGCCTATTTGAGTCTTTCTTTTAATTCATTGACTTCAGAGTTTGACTGTTCAAGATCATCAAGGGTAGTCTTGAGTTGCTCCCTTAAACCATATGCATCTATTTGAATTCCTAGATCTTCCTCAAGCTGTTAGGCTCTGTTAGGAGGAACTTAGCTCTATACCAATTGTTGATAACTGAGAGGGGGGGTGAATCAGTTATCCTAATTATTTCTTCTTTCTAAACTTTATTAATAATCAATGGAACATTAATTCAAATGAGCAAACATAATCATGAAATGGAAATACACATGATACAATATTTTTGACATGGAAACCCTGTTAAGGGAGAAAACCATGGGGTGATTAACCCAAGATTGTATTCTCTGTTAGAAGAATGGAAATACAGAATGGCACTTGCCAATTAGGGCTCACTGCCCGAGCACACTGCTCACAAGAAGGCACACTGCCTACAAGAGACACACTGTCTACAAAAGGAATGTTATACAATACTTGAACTGATTGGTAGCATCCACATATGATGGGGTTTAGTTCTGGTTAAGCTCAGTACACTGATCTGCTACACTTCATCTTTCCTCTTCTCTTTATGTTGCTTTCCTTTCACATACTGGACCTTCCTTACTTTTTCTACTCTGCTCTGCTTTTATTCACACATCAACAACTACTTCCACACTTCACACAACTAAATCCATCGTGTATATATATCCGCACAAGTGATTTCATCACCTTTCTAGTCGGCACCTAGAATAGTTAATCTTTTCACAAACTTTGATCTGTCAGCTGAATCCTTGCACACCAAGTAATGCGGATCAATGATATGCTTGTGGAAATCATTAATCATGTCAGCTAAACATAATTCATGCCTTCATAAACTTCACCAACATTAGTAACACATCCAGAATAATGTCTGATGTTCTGCCAGTTAGTTCTTCCTCTGTCACACTGCCAATCAGGAACCCGATACTCAAGTATTCATATCTTTTTCTTCATCTCTCACCGGAGGCTAAATCCTTGGAATCTATCACTCAAGGTAGTCCTCTTGACTTCCCCAAATTTGCACTTCACCAAGATACTTCCTCTGAGAGATCCGAACCTGTCTGTCGGACCTTGCCACATGCTCTGTTCTTGTTTTCCGGACCACAACATTCTTCACTCTGACTTCCGGTAGAGACATACCATGTCTTGCGGATGTGTGGGATGAACTTTGTTGCCATCAATGACAACAATCATGAATCCATATAGTGTCTCTTGCCAACACTTCTTATGTGTTTCATAATCTTCAAATGCAGGAAAACCATTCTTCGTTGTTACGTATTTTCCTAGCCAAGTGCCAACAACCACCACCAAACTTGTTGGATAATGAAAGCCATAATCATCTTATCAAGGTGATATTAACTCATATTTAGTCTCCACACATCGAACCAACCAATATTTTGTTTCCTCTTCATTCTCCTTAGGTGCAATAACAACATACACATGCCCTGCAAACAAAATTTATTTCAATAACTTGTGTGACATATAATTTGACCAATTTCTACATACATGCATCCATATATAATTAAATATATTACAAAATAGTAATAAAGTGAAATAAATTGAAATAAATTGAATTAAATTATCTTCTTGTACAAGGTCTGAAACACGGTCATAGTCATCCGATGCAAACACTTGATCATTGTCTTCAATTGTTATTTCATATTGATCATGTGTTTGTGCAGGTGTCAACGATCGTTGCTTCCACCCTTCAACCCATTCTGTATTCTCACATGCTTCTCAATCTCCTAAAATACAAAACTAACAAAAACATGCAAGCTCCCTATCCATATAGTCCATGTGCTTACATTCAAACTCTTAAATGAATGTGATTTAGTAGATCCACTAATTGTCTCACATTCAAGTCTAGGTAGAATGTTCTCTTCTTCAATCAACCAAAAGAATCATCAAACTGTAGAGTCCGTAGATAATTTTGTATTGCACCAATCCACAATTGTACATGCATCTTTAAATTTTACCGCATCCTCAAATTTCAATTACTCTCTAGCAAGAATTCTTTTAACACATGCACCGGCTACATCATGTTCTCCTTTACCATGTCCAGCTTCAAAAAAACTCCACATATGTTGGACATTATTTTCCTTGTGAACCCTACTTAACCAATAAAAAATTTGAGCATTCTTCAATTGTCCCATACAATTATCTGACCATATGAGAGGTTCTGTCATCTGGATTCCTCTTTCTCTTAAATCTGCATAAAATATATTGAAACAATATTGAAGAAACTTTGATGAGTGTAACCGATTGTTGCTCAAATAGAAATGATATTCCATCAAAAAATTTCTATGATTCTCTGTATTATCATCTACATGTATGTATACAATATGAACAAACATAGCCACCTACACTGAATTGTAATATTATGATTGGAATTCCTCTTGTGGAGTAAGAGTATAGTTTTTTGAAAAATCAACCACTAATAGTATAGTTCCAACTGGAAATGTGTTTCTACATGTGCGAAATTGTCCATCAAGCCATCGAGCATCTTGAGAGTGTTTGCCATATTTTGGTACAATCTTAGTCTTAAATTCTAATATGAATGCATGTACACTATTTTTTTATGTGATTAAATCGCAACGCTTTCCTAATTTTTTGTCCTTTAAAGAATACTCAACATTCTTAAATCTTTTAACATCCACTAATTGTTGTCTAAAATCATTTTCAACACTTCATGCATACAAATTCCTAAGAATGAAAGATCACCACAACTAGTGCATTATCTAGAAATACATGAACTTAAATAAAATAAATGCCCATTAGATCTTTCACAAAACAAATCTTCTATAAACTCCTTGATTGTTTCAGGTGGCATATTAATACCACATTCCTGCATAATCATGTTAGTGTGTAAATTACAATGTATATATCGAAAAACTTCATAATAATAAAGAAATTGCACATGTGTTTTACAACAACAAGAGATTTGTTGCTTATTCATTTTGACATACCAAGGTTTATATTTTTCAAATGATCTTTGACTTATGGTAATTTTTCCAGGTAACACTGAATCATCTAAAAATTTTCTATAAAATTTGGTTTGAGTTGTGTCTAATAGGTGTTTTGGATGAGGATCATGAATTTTGGACCCCACTCTTAATTTCAAAACATCTCTAGCATTAGATGATACCCTTATCATGCCAATATTTTTCAACCAAAGATTTGATTTCATTATTCAATTTCATGTTAGACCTTGGGAGTCAACCACTAAAACTCTAACATTGGTTGATTGGATCATTTTCTATACTTTTTATTCTCTTTTCCGCTCTTACCAATATTTTATGATGTATGTTTAGAATTCCACTAATGTTGCTTAACATTCTTTTATGCAAAGTTGTTTTATTAACTATAGTAGTTGTAGCTCGTCATGCCGAATTCTTATCTTTAGATTGACTCTTCTTTCCACTAGACTCAATGGCACTAGCAATAGTACATATAGCATGTTTAAGTGATTCATCTTTTCTTTTTGGTTTCACAAAAATGCCTAACTTTTTTCATTACTTTTCTCATTTTCCACATTCTCATTAATTGTATCATGAGTTGACATTGAAATGATACTCTTTTTTGATTAAAAAAATTGTTTGTATAATCTATTGGCATGCATTCTTATTTGTCTCCAAGAAATCTTATCAGGAAGATGTCCAAAATAGTACTTTCAATTTTTTAAAAAATATTTTTTATTTTCAACAACACAAGGATTTTCATTTTCAACAACAAAAGGATTTTCATTTTGACCAACACAATGGATCTCTTTTTCAATATTCATTTCTACAACTTGTCTATGAATTAAATTGATCTCAACATTGTTATATCCAGCGTCTTTTAAATGATCAATACAAATATCATCTCTAATCATATTTTCCATATCATTCAAAGGTGGATCTGAAGACATACCTGGATTCGTGCGTATTGTCACAATCTCCATAATACTTAAAGGTGGATTTGAAGACATACCAAGATTAGTTTCTATAATCGAATTATCTTTCACATTCACCTCTTGCAAATTTGCATCATCTACATCCATGGTCTCTTCAATGTTTTTATCTTCAATAGTCATGGAATCAAATGCTTCAACATTATTCATTGCTCGAATCCTCATTCTTCTATCTCTTTGTCATTTTTCCTCCTCTCTATTTGCTTGAGTTTCTTCAAGGGTCAATACCTACCTATCTTTCCTATTTTGATGTTATTGTGATCCCATGATTACAAAATTTTGAAGTATAAATGAATTTCAATAGTAAAAGTCTCTTTTTTATTCCTCCATCAAATGAGTAGAAAACGAACACAAATCCAATTCAAAATTGTCCCAATGTTGCCTCCTTCCAAAATTCAAATCAACCTGCAAGTTCAAGAGCATGTACAAGACAAGATTTGATAAAAAATTGCAAAAAAAAATTGTTGTCGTCTGTACAGAGTCGTGTAAGATGCAAGTTGCAGACTTACTGTACATTTTTATCAGTAAATTAAAAAAAATGGTCAAAACCTAAACGGGATCCCATTTAGGATACAAGATCTTGTTCACTATGGGATCCCGTTTCGTAAATGGGATTTCATTTTATTTTGCATCGTTTGCATTAATTAAAAAAGAAAATGGGATCTCGTTTATGAAACGGGATCCCGTTTCTAAAGCGAGATCTTGTTTCGTGAAATTTTAAATCTAGGTGTGGTTTCTACCATGGGTTTCAGGTCGGGAAAAGGCTTGGGAACTTGACCCTTGCCTTTGGACCTATTTTGACCTGCAACTTGAAGGTCATGTCAGTGTCACTAGAAAAGAGTGACTTTGGACATATGTCTAAAGACGTTTTTTAAAGATTTTTTTGACAAAATTAAAACCCATTATAGATGAGATTATGTAGATTCCAAATATGTAATTTTTTTTACAATTTGATTATTTTTTTCTATTTTTCAAATAATTTTTGATAAAACTAGTCCATAAACTTGAAATATCAAGTTTTCTTATTATTTTGATAACTTTTAATTAAAATATTTTTTTGAAAAAAAATTATACCTCATCAATCTTCAGATAATTATTTTCAATTTGAAAGATTATGATGGAGTGTGTGCGCGGGAGCTCTATGTAGTCCTGCGACATGTAGTAGGTCGTAGTCTACATGTGTTTGTTCTCTGTTACATGCATTTTTTCTTTGCAGATCAGGCTCTGTGGGGTTTTTTAGCTTTTGGGGGGTTCCTTCTTGAGTGTGTGTTATTTAGTGCAGGTGTGGGGTGCGAGGACTTGAGGGGTTTTTTTAATGGTAGGGTCTATGCCTTTGGGTGAGATGTTAGGGGATGCTGCTATGGCAGAGGTTGGTAATGAGTTTCCTCATCCATCCATGCCTAATGTTGGGGTTTTTAGCTCTCGTGCTTTGAAATTGCACAAGATAAATGGATGCTTGGAAAGAGCTCAAGTTCATCTGAAGCTGATGATTTAAATAGAGGCGGTAGCTAAGGACCTATGGTGTAGGAGCACCTAAGGGAACATCTTGGAACAAGAAGACACCAATGACCATAGGAGGAGCCCATGGATCCCATCAAATCAATTGGAACATTCTAAAACCAATTATGGCATGTTATAATGGGAAAAATGATGTAAGGGTCAAATGTCCTGAGGGTCCTGGTAAGGACCCTAGGACAAAAAATAATGTAAGTTGAGCCAATAGTGCCTCTAGAGTCAAATATAGGTGTCTAAGATTAGGAATAAGGTATAATGATCCTAAGAAGATCAAACATGATGAATTGATAGGGTAGAAGTTCATTAAAACAAAGTTTAAAAATTCAAATTTTTGAAATATGCATTTAGGTGGGAAAGTTAGTTTTGAGTAGTTTTGATGTTGAACCAACTCCAACCGATGGAAATCAATTGTGGAAGTTGGGGAAAAGGTTATGTAAACCTGTCTAAGGCATTTGATGGTACGGTGGAATCATTTTGAGGCCTAGGTTGTACGGTCTGACATAAATAAACAGAGGTTTTCATCTAGTTCTTGTCTTTTTCTCATATTTTTTGGATGATCTTTTGATTTGTGGTGGCATAGTAGTTGTCTTGAATCTTCATTGAATAGTGTTAGACCTTATTTTATGCTCTGAGAAGGTTCTGAAGGTGGTTTTACTCTTGTTCATCTGACTGCTACAAGGAACAACAGACGTCCTTATGTGTTTTAAGAGGTTAAAATGCATCATAGGACCTTTCCATGAATGTAAGACCCTCGTTCTCATGGAATAGGTCCTAGATAACTTGTATAATATGATTTCTAACTTTGACAAGGCAGGAGGAGTGCAGATTGGGAGGTGATCACCGTTGGAAGGCAAGATTATATGTGGAAGAGCATTGGTATGATGGCACAGGTATAGCAGCAGGAGATCTACCTTAACAAGGTAACCTTTTTATGGTTGGTCTTGTTTAGTATGAGCACTGAGATGGTGTTAGAACTTTGAATGAGGCCTGGAAGTGATTGGAAGTGGGAGATCTAGTAAACCCTAGGTTTTGGGTCCTAGAGATGGGGGTTTGGTGTTTAAACCTTTGAATGAGTATATCACTGCCTGAAACCTTGAAAATCCTTTGTTTTAGATCCTTCCCTAAGACTATTTGAGGGTTTGGAGTGTGGAGCTCAAGTTTGTTATAAGGTTCCTTTGGAAAATGTGTGAATTAGGCCTTGTAGGAAGACTGTAGGGTGTTAGAATAGTCGGTTTGGTCCAAAGTAATAGTGTATGAGTCTTGGATATGTTATAGAAATTGGTAAAGGGTACTTAGATCAGTCATTTTTTTTAAAATTACTTTGGGAAAGATTGGAGAAAAGTGTAGATTACTCGCTGAATAGGGCTACTAGGATTAGGCCTAGTTAAGAAGAGTTGTCAATGAACCAGTCAAAATGGTGTGTAAGACCTTTTGAATCTTGTTGATTAGGGTATGTTAAGACCCTAGAAGGTATAAGATTGCATCTTAGGAGTTGGAACCCAAATTGATCCCTTTGGTGGAGTTTAGGGCAAGGAGAAGACTAGTGAGTCTTATTGATTGAAGTACACAATTGACTTATCTTGCTAAATTGCCTCTAGAGACCTAACACCTCTGCATCAACCTAGAGTATTATAGAAAACATGTTTTAATCTTAAATTTATGGGATTAAGGGTTTCGATGCCTTTTCTGAAACCCTGGATTCGTAAGTCATGGAATCTGGAAGGTGATTTTGAAATCTTGCTAGTTGCGAATAACTTCTTTCTGGTGGTTTTTTCATGTATCTCCGATCGTAACAAGGTTTTGAGGGAGGGCCCTACTTTTATAATCAATTTGGCCTTTTCATGAAGCCTTGGCACGCAAACTTTAACTCAGTGGAGGAGCTTCCCTCAAAGGTGCCAGTATGAGTTTGTTTTCCTTGGTTTTCATTGGAATGTTGGAGACAAGATATTCTGCAATCAATTGCATTGCTACTGGGGAAGCCTATTGGCCCGTCTCAACAAACTCTGGAGAAGCAAATTTTTTCCTATGCCTGTGTCTTTTTGGAGATTGATCTGAGCCAGCCTCTACCAGATTCTATTGACTGTTCGGTCTAGCTCCTGGACTCAATAGTTAGACTATGAGACTTTACCTTTTAGGTGCCGATTGTGCCATGAGTATGGCCATCTTTAAAGGAGGTGCCCTCACGCCTCAGGTGCTAGTGGTTCAAATAATGTGAAGGCTCCATCTAATCCAAGGGTGGAAAAGGGTAAAGTACCCATGCAGGGGGTGCTTCTGGATAAAGATGGCTTTGTGCTAGTTAAGGCTCAAAACAAGAATCAGGGTCAGAAGAGGACTCTTTGGGATCGTCAAGAGGAGGAGACTTTTAACAAGTTTGAGGCTTTGGATGAATTAGTCCATGAGGAGGGGTTTTCTTCTAAGATGCATGTTGAAGCTTCTCCTTTAGTTTATCATAATATTAAGTCTTTGCCTGTCACTACCTCGGTCCTAGTTCCTATGGTGGCTTCTGGGGTGGTGATGGATTCAGTTGCTCCTCCCCCCGATGCTGGGTTTGGGGACTCTTGTGGTTTAGTGGAAACCCCTATGGCCTCTTCAGATGAAAGGGTGAGTTTAGCCAGTGGATCAGGTTTGGAAGACTCTAGCAAGAAAAAATCCCTCACTTCTTCTCCTATTCTGGGTCTACAGTAAAAATCCTTAAAAAAGTGTGCTCCTGAGAAGCCCCAGAAGGTGGGGAGGAAGGATCAGGAGAAAGTTAAGATGGCTAGAGAGACATTGGTAGAATATGGGTTGGTGAAGACATTGGATACTCACTTCTCTCACCCTTCGTGATGATTGTGTTATCATGGAATGTAAGGGGTATGAATAGCATCCCTAGATAAAAGGCTCTTTGGGACTTGGTTAGTGCTCATTCTCTAAATGTGGTTTTCCTCCAGGAGATGAAGTTATCTATGGATGGTATGATGCAGTGTGTTTCTCAGATTTGGAACATAGGGTTTTTCCAGTGTGTGGGTGTGCAAGGTAGCTCAGGGGGTCTTGCTTGCCTCTAGGATCCTCAGTGAATTTATCCTATTTGGTGGATCTCTAGTAGATTTTCCATTTCTCTGGTTGCAATTAGTTTGGAGATGGGGGAAAGAATTCTTCTTTCTAACATTTATGCTCTGATGGATGTCCCTGGTAAGACTCTCTTGTGGTCTCAGATCAATCTTGTGAGATCACTGGATCTTATCCTCCCTTGGATTATGGTAGGTGACTTCAATGCAATTGCCTCCCTCGAGGAGAAAAGGGGGGGTGTGCCTTGTTTGGACCCCTCTTCTGATCTTCTAAGGGATAATTTGACTCAGCTCTGACTTGTGTATATCAAACCTTCGAATGGCATGTTTACTTGGAATAATAGGAGGCTAGGGGATGATGCCATTTCTGAACGGTTAGACAAGTTTCTTGTTTCCTTATTTTGGGTGGGTGACAAGTGGCTATCAAGATCTAAAATTTTAGATTGGTGAGGATTAGACCATTGGCTGATTCAAATTCTCTACCCATTTGGCTGGTGGTCCTAAGAAATAATATTTTAGATTTCAGCTTATGTGGCTCAGGGAGGAGAGTCTTCTTGACTTGGTTTCTAAATGGTAGACTGAAGGACGACCTGTTTTTGGTACAGCTATGTACTCATTTGTGAAAAGCCTTCAATATGTGAAGTATAAATTGAAACATTGGAATAAGTATCAGTTTGGCAATGTGTTTCAGCGGAAAAGGGTTGCCTAGGAGCACTTGGATTCTATTACTAGGCAGATTTGGGATCATGGTCTTGATGTGAATTTAAGAAGGCTTGAGGTTAGTGCGGTTAAAGACCTCGAGGAATGGGAGCTTCATGAGGAAATTTTTTGGAAACGGAAGGATCATGTTGATTGGCTTCAAGAAGGGGACATGAATACTTCCTTCTTTCATAAATCGGTGAAGGCTTGAAGATAAGGTAACTTTATCTCTTCTCTCTGCTCTCCTGAGGGTTCTGTTCTTTCTTCCTCTTCAGGGATCTCTAGTGAGGTGGTTCATTTTTTCTCTACTCTCTTTTCTAAAGATACCCTACCTACTAGTGAGGAGGAAGCTTCTATCCTGGCTTGTAATCCCTCTCTGGTGACTATGGATATGAATGCTTCTCTTCTTAAACCTATTTCTTTGAAGGAGTTGGAGGATGTGGTGTTTTAGTTGAAAGAAGGGAAGGCTCTTGGTCCTTATGGGTTCTCGGTTGATTTCTTTTAGGAATTTTGGGAAGTCATCAACCTTGATCTATTGGAGGTGGTGCAGGAGTCTTTTAGGAATAAGCAAATGTTGCAAGCCATGAATACCACATTTCTTGCTCTTATCCCAAAACATGAGGGTGCTAATTCTCTGGATCTTTTTCGACCAATTGCTTTGTACAATGTGGTGTATAAAATCATTACAAAGCTAATTGTTGAATGTTTGAAGCCATGTCTGGATAAGTTGATCTTGGAGGAACAAGGGGGCTTTGTTGTGGGTAGACAAATTTTGGACAAAGTAGTTATTCCAGTTGAGACTATTCACTCTATGGCCTCTTCTAAGGAAAAGGCTATGTTTATAAAGTTGGACATGGCTAAAGCTTATGACAAAGTTAATTGGGGTTTCTTGATCAAAATTCTCAGAGCCTTCAGGTTCAGTTGAGAATGGATTGATTGGGTCATGAGGTGTGTGAGGACTTCCTCATTTTTTGTTCTCATAAATGGGGAGTCTTCAGATCTGTTTGGTGCTTCTAGAGGTCTTTGACAGGGGACCCCTTATCCCCATATTTGTTCATCTTGTTGGCTAAAGCCTTGGGGAGATTCATTAAGTCTTGTGTTATGGATGGGCTCTTTCAGTGATGGAAATGGAGTAATTGTCTCCCTCCTCAAACTCATCTTTAGTTTGTGGATGATACAACTTTGATGGGTGTTGCTAAGGTGGCTAAATTGGTTACTTTGCATCAGATTTTAGATTGTTACTTGTCTGCCTCAGGTCAAAGCATTAATGAAAGTAAGTCTTACATTTATTTCTTTAATACCCCCAGGCTTATTCAACACCATATTACCAGGATCTTAAGGTTTCAAGTGGGGAAACTTCCCTTTATATACCTTGGCATCCCTCTGGATGTGCGCCCACTTCCCAGGTGTTTTTGGCAGGATGTGATGGATAAATTTTGTGGGCTAGTTTGTCACTAGACCTATAGATGGTTATCTACGACTGGAAGAGTTACTCTGTTGAAGTCCATGGTATAGGCCCTTCCTTTATATAGGTGCTTTATGTTGACTTCTCCCTCAACTTTCATCAAAGATTTTGAGGGCATCTGTCGGTAGTTTCTTTGGTCGGGTAATCTCCTTTTGAAGAAGTGGAGCTTAATTAAGTGGGAAGTTGTTTACTGGCCAAAGGAGGATGGTGGTCTGGGTTTGTGTAGGACAGATTGGAATGGACAGGCTTTGGTTGCTAAGCTATACTAGAGATGGTGTTCATATCAGCATCAATATTGGGCCATGATCCTTACCTTCAAGTACCTTGGGGAGGTGGAGGGCACTAAGGTGCCCCATTTTAGTCTTGTAGGGAGAGGTTCTATGATCTAGGATACTCTCAAGGAGGGGGTTGCGCTAGTTAAATAAGGCTTGTTTTGGATCTGCAATAGAGGCTCTGATGCTCTTTTTTGGCATGACTCTTGGGATGGCTTCCTGCCTATCCTGTCCTCACACCCTCACTTGGGGGACTTATGTAGGCTTTTTGTTTAGGTTGGTTGGAGTAGAGTGATGGATTTCAAAGCCCCTTAGGCTTTGGGGCAAACTATTGTTTATCAGTGGAAGGATATGCAGGAATGGCCCATGGGTGGATCTTTGGAGGATAGGAGGGAGTTGTTTGCCATTTTGGCTGATAGAGTCTGTTGTTTTCTTCTAGAGCGGGATGTACTGGCTTGGGGTCTGGATCCAAAAGGAAAGTTCACTGTTGCTTCAGAATATCATGTTTTGGACAGACAAGCCTGGGGTAGTGCTGAGGTTCCTTGGTGGAAAAATATTTGGAATAAATTCTCTTGGCCAAAATGCAACTTCTTTTCTTGGCTGGTGGTTTATGGTAGGTGTTTGACTTCAGATAACCTATGTAAGTGTGGCTTCCAAGGTCCTTCATTATGTTTCTTATGCCTAAAAGATGTTGAGACTATTTCACATCTTTTCTTCCAGTGCCCTTTTTCTAGGACTATTTGGCATTTTTGGTGGGGGGATCCGAGTTTACAGTGCAGACACCCTTCTTCTCTGGAGGAGTTTTTATTTAACTTTGGGCCCATTTCAGTGAGGACTTCATTTCTACACTTAGCATGGCCAATTGGCCCTAGTCTGATTATATGGTACATCTGGTTGGAGGGCAACCACAGGGTCTTTCTGGATAAGAAGTTGTTGGTGGGTCAAGTTTGGTATCACATTCTTGGGGCTTTCCAGGAGACCTTGTATGCTAAATGTGATATGTCAGCCCCAGTGGATCCTGGTGATACTAGAGTGATTCGTAATCTAGGGATTCTTGTTGGGGGTCCCAGAAGGTCCAAGATTGAGTGGAGCAGGTGTTCCAGAATGAAGGTTTCTAGGGAAGGGCATTGGCTGCCCCTCCCACTAGAGTCTTGAAAATCAATACTGATGGGTCTACAAGGGGTAACCCTGGGCACGTTGGCATTGGTGGGGTGGGCAGAGACAGTTTCGGGGTGGTCGTGTTTTTCTTTTTGAAATATAGGGGGCTACACTCTAATAATCTTATGGAGGCCTTGGCTTCTCTTTTAGCTTTGAAGAAGGAATATGCCCTTAGCTGGAATAAGATTATCTACGAGTCAAATTCTTAGGTGGTGATAGACTTGATAAATAGAAGGTAGTTTGATGATGTTAGTTGGCATCTTGCGGTGGTGGCTAAGCAAATCACCAGTCTTGGAGAATTATTTGATTCTATCACCTTCTCTCATATCCCTCAGGAATGGAATAACGTGGCTAATGGGTTGGCCAAATTCTTCTAAGAAGAATAGGACCTGGTTGGTGGATGATTGAGATAGTTAACCTGAGGATCTTGCTCAGGATGGTGGATTTGGTCATGGAGGATGTGAGATGTTGCATGACCACTTCTTGATTTCTTGTTTGTTGTCTTTGAGCCCATTTGGGCCCCTTGCTACCTTTATGCTTTGTACTACTCTCTTTGATTAATAAATTTTTTACCCTATGTTTTTAAAAAAAATTCTTTTCAATTTAAAAAAAAAAATGATAAGTTTAGGTCATCTTAAGCATGACGTACACGAGGTGATTTCAAAACAACAATTACAACCAATACAAAATTAATTCAAAAAAATATTCAAAAAAAATTACAAAAAAATATCCTCATCAATCTTCAGTGTGTTACATATATTTTCCCAAAAGGGTTTAGAAAAGTACAATTATTTAGGTCAAAATATGGTTGACGTACACGTGCATGGTATGGTAAAAAAAGGTGACTTTTAAACAGTGGTTTTTAGACATGTCTATTGAAAATCAATTTGTATCATCTGGGTATTAAAAAAATTACATATTTGGAAACTAAACTCCGAGTACTACATTTCATATTATTGAGATTTTTTAAGATTTAATTTTTAGGTGCTTAAAATTTTTAGGTCAAATATGAAAAATTCTGAAAATTAGGGAAAACACTTCGGACTCAACTTCTTTCACACACCCCAAGAGGTGGACACCCAACCTCTGCTTGTAGGCAACTTTTTGGATTCAGATCATATTTAATCATATAGAGTTTGTTATTATACATAAATTTCATTGTACAATGAAGAGTAGATGGGATTGCCCCCATGGTATGAATCTAGGGTCTACGAAGAAGAAGATTATATGAAAGAGTATCAGGCATAACATGAGTAAGCATAGGCAAAGTCACAGGTCCTACCTCAACTAGTAGTGTGATTGTGCCTAGTGATTGTCTACCAACATTATTGAAGCCACAAATATTAAGATTATTGGGCTTGATAAGGGAGGTATCTATGCCAAGCTTATGTAACAGGTCTATGCCATAAAAATTAAGACCTAATCCATTATCAGTCATAGTATGCTTTATTCCAGTTCTATTAATGATGGCAAATATCATGAGAGGCTCATATTGTTGTTGTACTTCAAGGGAAGGTAACTCACTTTGCTTAAAGACAATATCTAAATTTTTCACATGCATACCATCTAATAGGGTTGCTACATCATTTGGTCTAATAGAAGATGGAACAACTATCTTCTATAGAGCCTCTTGGAGCATTCTGTGGTATGTATGTGAAGTTTGTATCATATCCCAAAGTGAGATCTTAGCTCGAGTAGCACATATCTTCTTGATAAGATCATATTTTGTGCTAGTGTGTTAGAAGGAAAAGGTTGAGATGTTGGGAGTAAAGTTGGAATAAATGTTGTTTGTTTTCTTTGTTTTTTGTTGCAGGTGTTGCATGTGTGAGAAATTATGTGGTAACTAGGTTGCTACGACATATTTTGAACAAGTTGCTTATTTTGAGTAAGTTGTTTTGTAAAGTTAAAAATGTAACCAAGAGGTTGAAGTGGGTTTGGAACACCTCGAATAGTTAAAATAGGATTGGATTGTGGTTGTGGAACATCAGAATGAAGATGCACAACAATTTTTGGTTTCACAGGTTCCTTTTGGGATTTGGAAATATAAATTGTATTGACTTGATTTTGACACACATCCATCCATGGGGGATCTGATGTGTGGTGAGGCTCTTCATCCATGGATGCTACATCACTACAATGGAGAACATCAACATGAAGACTGCGTAAAGTAATGTTGAGAAAAGTATCTATGATTATATCCCCAGTTATGTCCAAGGGACTTAAACATGCAACCAAAGTGGTGCAGGAGCACCTACCTGACAGCTGGCCTCCATGAGGCAGTTAGTTTGTTATAGGTCTTGTTAATGTTTCCAAGAAGGTCTTATAAGACCAATGCATGTAATAAGGTCATGTTGACCATACTTTACTATTTTTAGATAGTTTGTTTGGACAGCTGTTTAGGTTGTTAGTTCGGTTGGATCCTCCCAGCCGCTTGGAAGCTCCCAGCCGCTGGGAATCGAGTGGTAGTACTCGCAGGAGATCCTATTTATGCATTAGGATCAGTTGGTTTTAGAGAGTATTGCAGATCATCGATCAGACTTTGCAGGGAGTGAGACAGAGAGAGTGAGACAGAATAGTGTATTTGCATCTTTTGAAATCAATAAAGAGATCCTGTTGTGTCAATTCTCTGTTTGGATTCCATTGTTTAATCGTGTGGCTGTTCTGGTGGTTTCATGGATTCGCTGATCCATTCCATCAGTTGATTCGTCGAATCGGTGGAATGGCCATGTATAATAGCTTTGGGTTTAGTCTGCATTTTGTGTTTGTTTGCATGTATGTTTGCAGGATCGCAATCAAGAGGTGTTGAGAACCCTAGCATGGGTATGTGCTAGGTCGTGCTGATAGTTCGAGTCTGGAAGATCACCCTGAAAGTAGATCGGGTCACCTCAGGAGGTTCGGCGGATCGAAATTTGCTAAGGTTGGAAAATCCATCACAACGGCATCATCAGGATATTTCTGTGTATATCCTGTAGTTACTTCGTGCGTCATTCGAGTAGATGGAGGTGAGCATGATGCAATCGGTTGCATAAGGCGAATGTGCATTGGGGTGATCATCATCAGGTGTTACCGAGGAGGAGCGTATCGGCATAAGGTAGAAGATCGGGTTGATAAAACCATTGCGGGCCGATAATGTTAAGTTTGGCCGACAGCAGGATATTGGAGGAGCTGCATGTGACGTCATCGTCATCAGGATAATCGTCATCAGGATATCGGGGTGATGTAAGCATCGAAGGAAAGGTGCGTGGAGTGTCGCCATCAGGATATATGGAGGGAACCAGATATTTTATATCCTGCTGATGAACATGATGTTGAACATCATGATGCTGCAGATAGAGGTTGGCGGTAAGATGAACAGTGAACATCAGGAGGATGTTTACGCTTGCCGAATGTGATGATGCTGCCGATAGCCGGATATGATGATGCTGCTGACAGGCGAAGGGTCGAAGGTTTGTCTGCAGGAGGATATTGGTCGGCAAGAGAAAATATGATGATGCTGACAGTGTTAAGGGAAATATGATGATGATGATGAAGGGTTACGGACATACATGCTGTACGTCAAGGTTTTAGTGTGGATGCCTCTGCATCATAGTGGTATCAGAGCTCAACAAAAGGTCTGGGCTGTTGTGTGTTGATTCTGTCACTGAAAGGACAGAGGTACAGGAGTGAGAGGTTGACAAAATGCCTCCGAAAGGTAATGGTACTGCAAGGGAATTGCAGGAGATGAAGGAAAAACATGGCAAAGAGATGAGGAAGATGAAGGAGCTTGCTGAAGCACTTCAAGCCAGGCTTGTAGCCCTGGAGAAGAACAAAAAGAGGGAAGTGGAAGACAGTGAGTCTGAAGAAGATGAAGATGCTGTTGAAGAGTATGAAGAGGTAACTGAAGATCTGGATGCTGAAGACCAGAAATTTGCAAAACTGTTAAAGGCAGTGCAAAGTGATAAACCTAAGGTAAAGGTTGATGTTTCTAAGTATAATGGAAGTTTGAATGAAGATGAGTTACTGGATTGGATTGCTGCACTTGATAATCACTTTGAATGTGAAGATGTTGCTGAGGATCAGAAGGTAAAGATTGCAAAGACCAAGTTAGGAGGTCATGCTTTGGTATGGTGGGATTATGTACAATCCGAGAGAAGGAAACAAGGAAAGTCAAAGATCACTTCATGGGATAAAATGGTAGCAAGGATTAAAGGTAAATTCTTGCCCAAGGATTATGAAATTCAGATGTTTAAGAAGCTGCAATTTTTAAGGCAGAAGGAAATGGATGTGAAGGCATATACTGAGGAGTTTTATAAGTTGAGTATGAGATCTAGTCATCATGAGAATCAGGTAGAAAAGGTGGCTAGGTACTTGGCTGGCTTAAGATTGAACATACAGGATGAGTTAGTTTTAGCTAACCCTAAGAGTGTGGAAGATTGTTATCAGACGGCAATCAGGATTGAAGAA
The DNA here is from genome assembly GCA_027924645.1 of Cunninghamia lanceolata. Taxonomy (NCBI): domain Eukaryota; kingdom Viridiplantae; phylum Streptophyta; class Pinopsida; order Cupressales; family Cupressaceae; genus Cunninghamia; species Cunninghamia lanceolata. The sequence goes on along the minus strand of BSBN01000826.1, from coordinate 2,038,692 downwards.
AAGATGAATAGGAGACAAGATAAGTCCATGAGAGGAAAAGGAAACAATATGAGGGGAAGAGGATTAGCCCCTACAACAAGGCAAACCAATGAGGGTCAAGAAGACACTGGTATAGGACAGGGACAGTCTGATTTCAGAGGTGGATGGAAAGGTAATAGAGGCAGATTTGGAAGTGGTAGAGGTTCTACTACATTTTCAGGAAAGTGTTACACCTGTGGTGAGTTTGGTCATCCATTTTTCAAATGTCCAGAAAGCAAAGGTTCATCATCCAGAAATGATAGAACGAATGACAAGAGAGTACAACTTGTGCAAGAAGAGAAAGTAGAGCAAAGTGTGCAAAGTTCAAACACTTATCAAGGAGATAGATTTCCTGACAATTATGGATATCCTGAGGAGGGAGAAGCATTGATGCTAAGGAGAATTAGTTTGCAGGCATCAAAGGATCTGATGCAAAGAAGAGCTCTTTTCAAGACCACATGCAAGAGCAAAGGTAAGGTATGTAAGGTTGTCATTGATACTGGTTCAACAGACAACATGGTATCTCAGGAAATGGTGGATAAACTGCATTTGGAAAGGATTCCACACCATCACCCTTACAAGGCATCTTGGGTGAGTGATAGTCAATCACTTTTTGTCTATGAACAGGCATATGTTGATTTTCAGATTGGAGCATATCAGGATAGAGTTTTGTGTGACATTTTGCCCATGGAATGTTGTCACCTACTGTTGGGTAGACCATGGCAATTTGATAGGAGGGTACTGTATGATGGGTATGCTAATACCTACACCATCAAGCAAGATGGGAAAACTATTATGTCGATGCCATTACAGGAAGCAGCTGTAGCACAGAAGGCAGCAAAAATCATTTTAGTGGGAAAGAAGGAATTTGTGCAGAAGCCTATAGGAGCAGGCATAAAGGCAGTTGCGGACACTGCAGGGAAAGAAGTTGTTAAGGACAACAGGTTGAAGAAAGTTTCACTTTTGACTGACAGAGGTCAGCAGCAGGTGCAGAAACAGGTTTGCAAACAGCAACCAGTTGAGAGGAATGACAAGGATGTTGTCATAGTTGGGACTATTGTTTGTCCTATAAAGGTTGAAAGAAAGACAGAGTTGAACATTGAAGAAGTTCAAGAGGCAGTTCAGACAGAGGTTCTGGTCAGACAACCTGACAAACACAAGGTATGTGAGAGAAGGGCCTATATTAACAGGCATGAGGGTTTACTTGCACGAAAGCAAGTTACAGTTCAGAAGTCTTGGAGCAGCCGAGAGCCAGCAGAGGACAAAGCTGGAACAGGTCAAGGCACTGCAAAGGCAAAGTGTAAAGGTGGAGGACTTCCACAACCTAACTCATGGGACATGAGTTCTTTTCTGTTGGGGAGTATGGTGCAGGAGCACCTACCTGACAGCTGGCCTCCATGAGGCAGTTAGTTTGTTATAGGTCTTGTTAATGTTTCCAAGAAGGTCTTATAAGACCAATGCATGTAATAAGGTCATGTTGACCATACTTTACTATTTTTAGATAGTTTGTTTGGACAGCTGTTTAGGTTGTTAGTTTGGTTGGATCCTCCCAGCCGCTTGGAAGCTCCCAGCCGCTGGGAATCAAGTGGTAGTACTCGCAGGAGATCCTATTTATGCATTAGGATCGATTGGTTTTAGAGAGTATTGCAGATCATCGATCAGACTTTGCAGGGAGTGAGACAGAGAGAGTGAGACAGAATAGTGTATTTGCATCTTTTGAAATCAATAAAGAGATCCTGTTGTGTCAATTCTCTATTTGGATTCCATTGTTTAATCGTGTGGCTGTTCTGGTGGTTTCATGGATTCGCTGATCCATTCCACCGGTTGATTTGTCGAATCGGTGGAATGGCCATGTATAATAGCTTAGGGTTTAGTCTGCATTTTGTGTTTGTTTGCATGTATGTTTGCAGGATCGCAATCAAGAGGTGTTGAGAACCCTAGCATGGGTATGTGCTAGGTCGTGCTGATAGTTCGAGTCTGGAAGATCACCCTGAAAGTAGATCGGGTCACCTTAGGAGGTTCGGTAGATCAAAATTTGCTAAGGTTGGAAAATCCATCACAACGGCATCATCAGGATATTTCTGTGTATATCCTGCAGTTACTTCGGGCGTCATCCGAGTAGATGGAGGTGAGCATGATGCATCGGTTGCATAAGGTGAATGTGCATTGGGGTGATCATCATCAGGTGTTACCGAGGAGGAGTGTATCGGCATAAGGTAGAAGATCGGGTTGATAAAACCATCGCGGGCTGATAATGTTAAGTTTGGCCGACAGTAGGATATTGAAGGAGCTGCATGTGACGTCATCGTCATCAGGATAATCATCATCAGGATATCAGGGTGACGTAAGCATCGAAGGAAAGGTGCGTGGAGTGTCGTCATCATGATATATGGAGGGAACCGGATATTTTATATCCTGCTGATGAACATGATGTTGAACATCATGATGCTACAGATAGAGGTTGGCAGTAAGATGAACAGTGAACATCAGGAGGATGTTTGCGCTTGCCGAATGTGATGATGCTGCCGATAGCCGGATATGATGATGCTGCTGACAGGCGAAGGGTCGAAGGTTTGTCTGCAGGAGGATATTGGTCGGCAAGAGAAATTACTTGTGCGGATATATATAGAGGATGGATTTAGTTGTGAAGAGGGTAATGGTGAAAAGATATATGCGAATAAGTCCAGAATAGAGCAGAAGTAGCAAAAAGGATCCGGTATGTGAAAGATAGCAGAATAAAGAACAGAGGAAAGATGAAGTGCAGCAGATCAGTGTACTGAACCTAACCGGAACTGAACTCCAGCATATGCAGATGCTTCCAATCAGTTCAAGACTGTGATTCTTATCACTTTGTAGACAGTGTGTCTTCTTGTAGGCAGTGGGCCTCTTGTGAGCAGTGTGCTCGGGCAGTGAGCCCTAATTGGCAAGTGCCATTTTGTAATTTCCTATTCTTCTAACAGAGAATAATTTTGGGTTAATCACCCCGTGGTTTTCTCCCTTAACAGGGTTTCCACGTCAAAAATACTGTGTCATGTGTTTCTTATTTCATGATTAATGTTTTTGTGTTTGATTCTATGCTGCATCAATTAAAAAGAAAGTTCAATAAATAATTAGGATAACTGATTCACCCCCCCCTCTCAGTTATCAACAATTGGTATCAGAGCTAAGTTCCTCCTAATAGAGCCTAACAGCTTGAGGAAGATCTGGGAGTTCAAATGGATGCATATGGTTTAAGGGAGCAACTCAAGACTGCTCTTGAGGATCTTGAACAGTCAAATTCTAAAGTCAGTGAATTAAAGGAAAGACTCAAACAGGCTGATGAATTCATGAGAGAATTAAAAGACAAATTAAGTCTCTCTATGAAAAAGAGAAAGGAGCTGCTCCAACAGTTGGCAAGACAAAGTGAAGAAAGCAATACAAATGAAGAATTGACTGAGCAAACCAAGTTATGTGAAAAGTTATCAAAAGAAGTCATTATGCTAAGACATGAAATGGAATCAGGAACTATAAAGTTTACTCAAGAGATTGAAGAAAAAAGAAAGGCTGAAGACAATCTAAGACAATCTCTTAAAGAAAAATCAGAAGAATGCCACCAGATGGACAGGATTATCAGACATCTTGAATCTGATCTTGAAGATGCCAAAGAAAATGAAGAAAAACTTGAGAATCAAATTGCCTCTCTCAAAAGAGACCTTCAAACAACAAATGAATATAAAGAGAAATTCAAGATAAGTTCTGCTCAACTTGAAGTTCTTCTTGGAAGTCAAAAGAGGACAGATGACAAGTATGGTTTGGGATATGAGAAAGGAGAAAGCTCCAGATCCGGTCAGAAGAATCTTGGATCAAAAAATCCAAGGAGCAGGCCTAGAAGACCTCCGGTAAGACAGCCAAATGCTCAAAGATATCCATCCTTCAATGGATACTGCCACAGCTGCAACCACTTTGGTCACAAAGCTAATCAGTGCAGAATGAGAATGAATCAGATTAATTCATCCTTCTCCGGACAGTACTTCAACTGCAAAAGGTATGGACACAAATCCCATGAATGCAGAATTATGCAAGTAAACAAATCATTCAAAGGTAGATGCTTTACATGCAATAGAGTAGGTCATATGGCTAATCAATGCAGATCAAGAGGATATCAGTCAAATATGCAAAGAAATGTTATTTGCCAAATCTGCAATAGGTCCGGTCATAATGCTAGAGTCTGCAGAAACAAGTATCAGGACAAAAGAGATCCGGTGTATAATCAGAATCAAGACAAGGGTAAACAAAAGATGAATGCGGATGAAGTTAGGAATCAGATGAGCAAGATTTGGGTGAAGAAAAGTTCAGAGAATGTAGAGGTTGGATCCGCACCAGACTCTGGTGCTGATATTTCTTCCAGAAATTAAAAAGTGAGCTCAGGCTCAGGGGGAGACTCAAAGAAAATCCTGTTCCCCCAGCCAAACAAGTGGTGCCAAATGTGGCACAAGATGCGGATTAAAGGGTTTGCAGATATGAGTCTTGAGATGCTTCAGTCAAGATTTCAGAGGTCCGCATGGAGTTATGAAGAAGCTGTGATCGATCAAATAAGACCTGTTCAGGGAGATGCTCCGGTATGACAAAGGATTACAAAAAGGTCCGGAGAGATCTGGAAGTGCACTATCTTGTTCTGCGGTTTGGACAGAATGCTTGGGATGTTCTTGTAATATGTTACCTCAATTTATTCATGATTGAAAGATCCGGATGATATTCACAGATCAGGACTAATCCGGGATACTCCAAGCTATCCAGACAAGGCAAATCGGATTAATGTAGGTGAAGCATTTATTACAGACAGATATTAGGGTTCGCAGAGCAATATAAGGGATTTCTTAAAAGTCATTTGCTCATTCTGCACTCAAGAAGAAGCGAATAGTGGAGCTCTGCAACAAGATTCATCAAGCACACCAAAGATCTCCTGCCGAAGTCATTGCATAAAGAAATCAATCCAATCACTCCGTGCAAGTCGAAGGCGCATAAGGTATTCTCCGTTTTTCATTACCTCACTGCAAATCTTTGAAGAATGGCTACTCCAAACATAGTTAAGATCTCTGATAGACCTCGCCCCTCATTCAAGAAACATCCTTACAAATCATTGGAGGTAGATCCACTAGGAGCCTTCTCTAGTGTTCCTCATGGTGTATTGCATACGGAAGATATTAGGGTTTACATCCATGCGAATCTTGAAGACTTTGGAGAATCAAAACTAATGGATATCTATCACAAACAATTGATAGATGACTCCTTTGAGATCAAACCTCAGTATAAAGCCATCCAGGACAAACACTTTGCACAGTGCATTCATTTCCCCTGTTTTGAAGAAGATGAATGGGTCCGGTATGTACTAAGTAGAGTACATGACAACTTCCTATGGTTGAACAAGCCCTTCAAGATCACCAAGGACGCAATTAGGGCTGTAACCGGTCTGCACTCATCCGGTGGATTACCTGTTCTCAAATCTGTCAAAAATCAGACAGTCAGTGATGCAACCGGATCCAAGTTTGACAAGAGAGCTATGACAGTTGATGATATCATTGAACCGGATGTCAAATTTGCAGCTATAATAATTGGTTACAAAATCTATCACTCCAGTAGGGAAAATCCAGTACCGGGAACTGCAATCTACACAGCCTAGCAGATGTTAAAGGAGAATGCAGACTATGACTTGTGCGAGCTTCTAGTAAACCAACTCTTTGAAAATCTGTAGAAGATTAAGAAGGACAAGAAAAATTCCTTCAAATATGGCAATCTGATCCTGTGTCTCTTCTTTTACTACATGAATGAGCTTCCCGGATCCAGTGGATGGATATGGCAGAATGACAGACCGGTTGCCATTCAAATTAGAGACTATTTGCATGAACTTGGGGATGCAAAAGCAAGAAATACAGCTCTATGGGGTTACTTCAAGAACTTCCAAAGCATGATGCATGCAAGGGAAAGAATACCCCAATCCCTTGTTGAAAAATACAAAGACACAGTATGCTTCATGGTAGAAACAGATCAGTGTCTGATGGAGGCAGTGGAGCCTAGGACTGTCTGGATCATGCCTATGGGGTATGAAGTGGATGAACAGATAGTAGAGCTGCATGTTCAACACATGCTAAGCCAGCCCAAAGATCCTAAGGCAGAAAGGTTTGGAACCTTTGAGGAACTGAGTGTAAAGTTACATGTAGAACTCAGGGAACCGGAGATAAAGAGGAAGGTAAGAAAAGAAGTTGAGCATATTGCTCAAGGCCTAGGCATCTCAAAAGAGGCACTTGATGCCAGCCGGGAAAAGAGGAGGAAGGCTGAGGAAGAAGAGAAAAGTAAAGAAAGTGTTCCGGTTGAAACTCCCACCCAGACCAGATCATCAAAAAGATCTGCACCTCCCTCAACCAAAAGTTCAAAACCGGAAGTCCAGGCATCCGGTAAAAGATCCAAGACAAAAGCCACAAGGGCTTATAAAAGCCAAAAGGATGAAGAGGAAACAGAGTCAGATGAGGGAGTAAAAGAAATAAAGAAGCAGAAGAAGAAAGGATCCAGTAAACCCTCCTCAGGACAAGAGAAGGATGAAATGGCAGAGGTATCTGTTGAAAAGCCCACTCTGTCTCTAGAGAGCATAATCAAGTCGGTCACGGTGGATGGAAACCTTCAACCAATGACTGAATCTTATGATGACTTCAGTGAGGCTGACCAAAAGACTCTGCAGGAAGCCACAGTCAAATATTTGAACATATATAATAAGGCTTTCATTGAGATCATATCTCTTATTCCTAAAAGCCTAGAAAAGGAATTGGAAGTAAGAAAGAACAATGCTCATGCAAAAGATCTTGAGATCCGGGAGCAGATAGCTATTCAGCTATATCCTCAAATTGATCCCAAGACAATGAACATAATCTTCAAGGACTGCAAAGATGAGTTCAGAAGTAAAGCCAGGATGAATCAACTCATGCTTGGTGAGACTGACAAAGTGGCCCAAGAGACAGAAGAGATCCTCCGGAAGGCCTTCAAAAGGTTCAATCTTCCTGTTGTAGAGGACTTAGGTACAGAAACAGCTGAGGACTTGGAACCCTCTGCTCCAGAAGAAGTGGGCCCTGAACATACAAGCATCTCTCCTCCGGTTTCCCCTACAGTCTCCGGATCCAAAGAAGAAGAGCAATTACAGGAGAAGGAAGCAGTGGTGAAAGACAAATAGGTTGACAGTTCCAAGACTGCAGAAGAAAAGAAACATTTGTCTCCGGCAAGAGACACTGCACAAACTGTTCAACAATTTTTGAGCAAAGAAACTTTAGAGATTGATGAACCGGAGCTTTTAAAAGGCCCATTCGACTTTGACTCTCTCTCTCCGGTACAAACAATGAAGATAGCTTCATTTGCAAATGCCAAGGCAAATGAAAAACTCTTGAAGTCTCATATGGAAGACTGTGAGTTGATAGAGGCTGCTTCCGGAGTACTTGTAAAGATTATGCCATCAATCCAGATAGATCCGACAGCCTCCTCTTCCGGTAATCTAAAAACCTTAGTCAGCAGTGTTGATACACATTTTGATTCTCTAGAAAAATCAGCTGAAGAAAAGGTCCGGAAGGAATCTTTGGATAAAAGATTTTCAGAGGTATTAGAATTAATCTCTAAAGATAGGAAGATTGTGAGCATTGGAATAAAGAGCTTAGAGAATGCTCTTAAGGATGGCGGTGACATCTACAAATTTTGTATATCCTGGCCAAAGGCAACAGCAGCAATTGATAAGAAAATAAAAGAGGAACAGGACAAGCTACAAAGCTTATCTCAAAGTTTTGATCCTCTCTCTTCCTCCATAATAAATCAAGAATGTCAGACTATTGCAGTCTTGAATGAAATAAAGAATCTTGAGAAGGAAAGGAAGAATATCACTAACCGGATGGGAGAACTTAGAAGGATTATAATCCCTAAGTTGGAAACTATGCATGAGGCCATCAGTGATGCTCAGACCACCGCCCAAACAAAAGATCCGACAGATCTCAAGCGGGCAGAAGCTTTTGCATTTTTGTTGAGTGGTCACATTTCAATTTTGGATAGAATGAAGCAAAGTTGGGCGACAGAAATGATCCAATTGCAGACATCCTTTGTAGACATTCTTCAGTATATGTGAGTATGTAAATATGCGGCTATGTATAGAAAATTTTTGAAAATTTTGGTGTGCGGACCCTACCCTTTGCCATTGATGTCAAAGGGGGAGTGAGGAGCAGTGAAAAATGAGGAATCCAACTAAGGGGGAGTTCCGGAAATTGTATATAAAGACAAAGCATCAGCAAAGGGGGAGCATAGTGAAAACACTTAGTCATTTTTCACTAAGTGTTGCCATCAATGCCAAAGGGGGAGATTGTTGGCAAGAGACACTATATGGATTCATGGTTGTTGTCATTGATGGCAACAAAGGTCATCCCACATATCCGCAAGTCATAATGTGTCTCTACCAGAAGTCAGAATAAAGATTGTTGTGGTCCGGTGAACAAGAACAGAGCATGTGGCAAGGTCCGACAGATTGATCCGGATCTCTCAGAGGAAGTGTCTTGGTGCAGTGCGGATTTGGGGAAGTCAAGAGGACTACCTTGAGTGGTATATTCCAAGGATTTAGCCTCCGGTGATGGTCAAGGAAAAAGATATGAATAGTTGAGTACCGGATTCCTGAGAGACAGTGAAAACAGAGGAAGAACTGACTGACAGAGTATCAGACTACTTTCCAGATGTGTTACTATTGATGATAGAGGTTGTGAAGGCATGAATCATGTTTGGCTGACATGATTAATGATATCTACAAGTATATGCTTGATCCGCATTGCTTGGTGAGGAAGGATTCAGCCGACAGAACAAGAGTTTGTAAGAAACTAGACTGTTCCGGATGCCGACTAGAAAGGTGATGAAATTACTTGTGCGGATATATATAGAGGATGGATTTAGTTGTGAAGAGGGTAATGGTGAAAAGATATATGCGAATAAGTCCAGAATAGAGCAGAAGTAGCAAAAAGGATCTGGTATGTGAAAGATAGCAGAATAAAGAACAGAGGAAAGATGAAGTGCAGCAGATCAGTGTACTGAACCTAACTGGAACTGAACTCCAGCATATGCAGATGCTTCCAATCAGTTCAAGACTGTGATTCTTATCACTTTGTAGATAGTGTGTCTTCTTGTAGGCAGTGGGCCTCTTGTGAGCAGTGTGCTCGGGCAGTGAGCCCTAATTGGCAAGTGCCATTTTGTAATTTCCTATTCTTCTAACAGAGAATAATTTTGGGTTAATCACCCCGTGGTTTTCTCCCTTAACAGGGTTTCCATGTCAAAAATACTGTGTCATGTGTTTCTTATTTCATGATTAATGTTTTTGTGTTTGATTCTATGCTGCATCAATTAAAAAGAAAGTTCAATAAATAATTAGGATAACTGATTCACCCCCCCCTCTCAGTTATCAACAATCGGTTGGCAAGAGAAAATATGATGATGCTGACAGTGTTAAGGGAAATATGATGATGATGATGAAGGGTTGCGGACATACATGCTGTATGTCAAGGTTTTAGTGTGGATGCCTCTGCATCACAAAGGATGAAGAAAAGGGTTCTCCACATCCTTAGTGATGTCCAAGGGACTTTAAAATGCAACCAAAGGAGGAAGATTAGTAGAATGATACATGGAATCATCATGGATTATGGAATAATAACTATCCACATTATCTTTCTCATGACAATTCATGGAGATGAAGTTAGTAAAGTCTTCTAATAACAAAGGATATACCTGTTGGTTATGATGTTAGTCATAAACAAGCATAGAATAAAAGTACACATTAACCTTTATTCATCTTGAAAGATACGATGAATTCAGAGAATTCATGATCCCAAGTCTCTGGTGATTAGGTCTTAATCTTCTGACATTACTCAGAGGTTGATGTGTGTTGCTATTTCCATTTTGGGGCCTTAGGTAAAGTTTGCCATCATGACATTATTTATGCAGAGATTCTTTACAGAGAAGTCATATTATATAGTTATTTGATGAAATAATGCAGAAATACTTCAATCTTTGCATGATATTTTCAATTATGCATGCTCTGTATTCAAAAATGCTAAATATTTGTGATTATCTATGAGATGTCCACATATTTGTGTTATTTGCTTAAGATTATCAATTGTTTGCAATTATGAGAGTGAAATGTTTTGAAATTTAAAAGAAATTGGAAGAAATGCTTCAAATTAAAGTTGAACCTTTAGCTTTTGAACCACATGTCTATTAGATACTGTCATGAAGAGAAGAAAACCAAACCATATTTTCACCACGACATTCCAAAACTAGATATAGTTGATGCTAACTTCAAGGGAATTTGTACGAAGACAACACATGTAAGTAGACATGCACTCCAAGGGATGCAGCAAATCACCACATATGTCTAGAATTCATACACTGATTACTCAATATTTACTATGAATTGTAATTGACACAGTCTTCTCATTCATTAACCATGCAAAAATATAAATGTATACAAAAAACTTTGAACTGAGCTCTGAATGTTTCAGCAGACGGATTTCAATTAAATTTTGAATATTTACAATGAGGCATTCCATCACCTTTTATAGAACAAGGTGAAGAATCCATTACAAAAGATCCATGATCATGTTTTATCAATGCATATCTACGGTCCCCATTCTCTTTGACTTTGTCAAACCTATCAAAAGTGGCACAAGTTGCCAGCTGGCAACTATCTAGATTACTTACGCTTATATCTCCCTTTATGATATATCTTCATCATGCTCTTTGTCTGATTCATGTGCATCATCATCATGTGCATTACTTCCTAAACTTTCATTATCCTGATGATGATGATGTCGCATATGAGGCTGCATGCTGCTCTAGATCTGTTCCTATAATTGCACAATTTTATCTATTTCTCCACCATCCTGAGTCTTTGCTTTGATGATGGCGTGCTTGTGTGCCTCATATTTGTTTCTACTGCTATCCAGTTTGTCTTTTCTGTCCTGCAATGTCTCATTGTAATTTTCCATCTTGACTTTGATTCTCATTATTTTATCTATTAATTCTTCTATCAAGTGGACAAGTTGATCATCTGCTACCGATTGGAAGTTGCCATGTAAAGCTTTGATGGCAAACTCTTCATCTTGATTTTCTATTTTCCCTTCCACTTTCCCTTCCAATGTTTGTAGTATTTCTACCTCAACAGACATTAAATCATGCAACTTCAAGCTGATATCTCTTAGTTTATTATTGCATCTTATAAGCACTCCACATTCAAATTGAATGTCCTTATACCATATGTCAATCAACAAAGCAATATTACTGTTTAATACCTGTTTATTGATAAGCAGCTGAGGATTTATCCTCTTGATTTCTCCCAGGATGTTTAGTACTTTTTCCAATTTGTAAGACCTTTTTCCTATCTGCATTTGCAATTTGTCTACTTTGGTCTTGGACTCACTGAGAGTGCTCTACCTCTTCAAAGAGGCCTTTACCATTTCTTCTGCATCATCCAATGTGGATGACATCCATCTTCTTAGTACAGATGCCTCATGTTTCATGAGGTCTAATTTATTCACCTCCTCTTGAGAAATAGTAGTCAATGGGACTGCATGTTCAGTTGAAGTTTCTTCAGTATTAGTTAGCATTCTTATGTAGGCATGCAACTGAGCAATGTGCTCTTTATGTTGCTTATTTTTCTCCTTCTCTCTTTTCACCTTTTTGAATTAAAGAATCAATAGTATCTTTGCCCTCTTGACCCTCTTGGTCTTCATTCACAAAACCCAGATCCACTATGCTAATTTGAAACTCATCTAAGGTAATTTTACCTTTTTCTTTCTCCACAGTAGGTACTACAATCTGTGCAATCCTTCTCCCAGTTGTTGGATCTCTTTTGATGGCTGAAGTCATTCTGGCCTTCCTCTTAGGCTTTATTATATTTTTAGAAAACAAAGTAGATACATCAAATTCATGAATTTCAAATTCTACTTCTGTACTTACCTCTTTCTCCAACCATGGAGGTACCTGATCATGTTTCTCTGCATCATCATGATGTTCACCTTTATCTCCCATTTTTGTCAGCAGGTGTGGTGGAGAAGGTGATTTTCTCAATTCTTCTTCATGATGCTTGCTTTGCTGTTGATCCTGTGGCACATCCTCCTGTTGAGGAACTTCTTTTTCCGGAGGAGCATCTTCTTGGGGTGGGGGATCTTGTGTTGTATCTATATGTTGATCATGATGATCATGATCCTTTTCCGTCATTACCTCATCTATTTTCAACTCTTCCCCTTGTTGCATATCCACCGCACTGGATATTGTGGAGTCTTCCTCAGGTGCTGGCGTTTGTTCTGAAGCCATTATTTGTTCCACACCTATACAGTCAACTTCCTGAGCCTTGGCAGTAGGATCTTCAGATACATCCTTTTCATCAGCCTTCGTTTCCTGAACCTCTACTATAGCAAGTTTTGTTGATGCACCTTGTGTGCTTGGTTGGCTTATTTCTAAAGTATGGCTCTTTGGTTCTGCCATCTTTATTTCTTCTGCTGGGTGCCCTTTGTCAGGTGATCCTGCTGGATGTTCAGGATTCACATCCTGTTTCTCTTCAGGTCTACCACTACAGGACTTGTCACTTTTGTAATTAATGTATCTAGCCCCATTTCTTGGGCTATTTGCTCTAGGCTTTTTTCCTTTTCAGTCTCCACTTGCTTCATTTCCTCTAGTATAGTTTGAACTAGTGGAGTCTTGTGAGGAGTCATGCTTGTACCAGCAGCAAGTGTTTCCATCTTTTGTGAAGTTACTTCCTGTACAACTTCATCATCAGACAAATTCATTGTCTCGTCTAGCGAGATGTGACTTGCATGTGTCTGGGAAGTTTGTTTCATCTGCTCTTCTATGAGCTCGGTCATGAACTTGACAATGGTAGGAAGAGGAACATTATGTTGAAGTTCCTTGTGCACTTGACTACCTACCCCTTGTAACAATGTAGGGGGTTGTCTTATTTCACCTCTCATAGAGGTTCTTTGTTTCTTAGGTGGGGTAGACACCACCACCTGTGGAGACCTCCTCTTCCTTTTAAATAACAAAGGAGCTTCTTCTTCCTCAAGCTCTTCCTCCATGAGGATATTCCCCCTATCTAGTTGTCTTGATGATTGACCCTCTTCTTGGGTCTCAATAATTTCAGCCTCTGCTATCTTTTCTTTCTTGGACTTTCTTTTGCTTGTCCGTGGAGGTGATGCGGATCCTAATCCTGATCCTGATCCTAATGCTGTTGCCTCCTCAGCATTGAACACTGCCCTTTCAATAATAACCCCTTTGGGTTCCTTATCTATTTTCTTTCCCCTTGGGGGTCTTTTGTTCTGTTGTTGTGGAGGGAGCCTATCCCCCTTAGACTTCCTCTTCTCATTTATGAAGTCATCATACTCATCCCCAAGAATATCCTGCCCCTTCTTCTTGTTGTCCACCATAATGGCAACACCTTTCTTCTTCAAAGCCTCTATCTATTCATCAACCCAAGCTTGGGTTAGCTATATGGTCCTGGCAATGAAGGGGTCCAAGGATATGTCATCTTGTATGGTGAGGTCAGGTGCAGAGATGGTATCATTATATATTTTCTTTTGCTCATACTCATCTACAATTATCCTGCCATCATCCTTCTTCAACTGTTGAGGGATGGGGATGCAATCAAAGGTTCTGATTTGATTCAATGTTAGCCTTTGATACCTTCTTCTCCTTGCTTCTGCTTCATCCTCACAGTCAGCCCAGAAGTCTTCTAGGTGCCTCTGGTGAATAGGCTTCCCTGTTATTCTCTGCATCTTGCCATAAGGGTCATATGGTCTTATTAGTGGAAAAGGCTACAGATTCATTTTATTCAAGGTGACCATCACCTTCTTTATGTTCTCTGAATCTGGGCACATGTACTAGCCAATGGTGACTGGAAACAAAATTGGTGGCAGCTTCTTTGCATCCTTGTATGCTTTAATCATTGTGGAGCTCTGCCTTATGAACTCCATAAGTATTACTGCGTCAGTGGGATACCTTGGCAGCATGAGGGGAGGTCCATCAAAACCCTCAATCCTCATGTAAGAAAATGTGGCAAATTATATGTACCAAGCTCCATGCCTGTAGATAATCTCTTGAGCTTCCATACTCAATCTCTTTGTTCTGTCCTCCTCCATGGTCCTTACCAGATGCATAGAGAATGCATCATTGACCAGTTTGTAGTCTTGGAGGTAATTGGCTCTTTGCAGCTGGGGATGATGATCCCAAACATGTACAACATTTGTACCTGTAATCTTTCCATCTATAACTAGTGCATCAAATGTGCCTTGGTATGCATAGGAGTAGACAATATAGGATGTCATATAGAAAGCACAATTTGAACATCCTAGGTTCATCAGCTGCTCATGCAGAGCATCACCTATTAATTGGCCCCACAATGGCTTGATGTTGGAGTATACGCACATCATAATTACACCATACATCCAATCTTTAAAGCTACCAGCATCAGGCTGGCCTGTGACTCTGCTCAGTAGTGCAATCATGTACTGGTACTCCTCACTAAAATCATATTTGAACAAGTGCACAGGAAGTTTGGCGGCTGCAGGATATGTGTTGTTCTCAGCCCTCCAGTGGTACATGTTTTTCCTGGCTTGTTTTTTATTATTCTCATACTCTTTCTCTGATTTCTTCAGGTCTACACTCTTGACCTTCTTGCCCAATGGCAGTCCAAATGTCTTGGAAAGACCTTTGATGGATAGGTCTGCATATATCCTCCCATGCTTCATCACCTGCCTGGTCTCTGGATTATAATTCTTGGCACACTCGATAACCAGCTCCGGAGACTCCATGGAGTACAGGAAACCAGCGGCATTCCACATCCCAGATATGAAAACTGCATCTAGCATAGGACTTCTATTTTTCTCATCATTTAGCTTAGCTGACTAGGCTTCCAAATTGGTATCCCTTGATGGGTATCAGTAATGGCGCCATATTTGAACAGGACGCTCCTCTGGGATGAGAACATAGGCTTACTGAATTCAGCCTCACATTTAGCCAACCTCTTATCAGCCATGGGTACCTACAATTAAAAAAATCTTGTCTTACAATGGGTTCTCACATGCATGCATATAACAATTTATCTTTAATATTCATCACGCATATTACATTCATTCAGCATAAGCTCATCATGGGGGCGCATAAACCAGAACTTACAACATCATACCTGACTGTTACAAAAACAACATGATGAGGGTTTCATTTACTTACCTGGTTATGCAGATTTCTTTTATACCAGTGACTTCCCAGAAAATTCTCTTAATTCAGCTAATGATCACACACCTTCAGCTACCTGCAAACTTCGCTCATTGTAATATCGCCTGTAGGAGGATATGGAAGCTGTGCTCTGTAAAAAGTAATTTCTTCGCAAGGTAAAGTAAAAATGGTGTTAGATTTACCTTTTAACCTTGTAATTAGGGTAAATTTAGGGCAAATCCTGACAGATTAGATTTTATTTGTTGATTTTCTGCATGGAAAGTTAGGATTTTGCTAGGTGTTCCATCGGGTTTAATGATCGGCAGGAAATACCAACCACCTTGGCGTGTATTTATTGCTAATGGCAGCAACGGGAGCGGGGTGATATCTAAACGGCAGGATGATATTTGAAAATATCGGGCCATGTTTAAATATCGGGTGATGTTTGCGCCATTAGGCTATTCTTTAAACGTCAGGAGGATATTAAAAAATATCAGGCTGTATTTTAGATGATGATGATGACCGAAGTCATTCTTTTTCTAACTCTCAGGATATCAGGGTGACATCATCCAGATATTCGTTCAGCGTATCGAAAAGGCATCATGACGTCATCGTCATGTTATGCGAACATGATCATGTCCATGAAATATCCTGCTAAGAGGTAAATGTGATGGTGATGTCATCGTCATATCATTTCTTCATTTATCAGACTTGAATGACATCATCAGGATATTGGCTTAGGGTGATATTTCACGGCAGGAGGATATTAAGAAATATCGGGTTACACTTGGAAAAATGACGCTCGTGAAATATAAGATTGTTTGACGTGTAAAGGTTATTATCACTTAAAGTTGACGTCTAGATATTTGGACCGCATGACTTATCGGGTGATGGACTAAGATCAGGATGATCTTCGATAACATGATCGAGGTTATAAAATATGATCCTCCTCTTGCGAATATCAGGTTTGACCAAAACTTTGACTGTTCCTAACTTTCACATCCTGATGAATATCAGGGTGATGTGAAAGGCAAACCTATATGGAATTTGACGATCTTTCTAATTATGAGGTCACAGAAATGAAATATGAACTTTGACGAACTAACTTACCTCATCTTGATTCTACATGATGATGCACATGACTTACTTTTACCAAACCGCTAGAAAGCAGATAACACAAGCCAAGCCAAAAGTTGGGTCCCTGTTTTGCCAAGTCAAAATGGGGCGTGTTGTGTAACCACACAACAATACCCCCATAAGAGTCATGAAGCTAGAAAAATCAAATATCCAACAATTGATCTCATACATGGAACATATAAAATTATTAATATCAAACATGGATGCTATGTAATCTAAGACATATGGATGAATACTAGTAAATTTAGAAAACTTATCGAAGTCTATAATGTATGCATGAAAATATTCCAAAGAGAAATAACATGAATAAGTCATGATGAAATAACTTGTAGTAAAAGTACTTAATCAATTTAATAACTAATCAAAACAATGAAGATGTATAAATGTTTACTTTCTAACTAAATCACTAACCAATCAGATCTAGAATACGAACCAGATTATATCTAAACAAAGAAGGTTATAAAAGTGCCAGACACATCAAGTTCACCAAAATGTAATATTTTGGTAACCACAATAACAAAGATCTATAAGTGTGTTTGTTTCTAAAATAAATTCATGAGATAACAAGTGGTATGCAACATAAAAGTCTAATCAGATTCACCAACTAATTAAACACAACTACAGATCTGAGGAAAGAATGTTAAGTGTAATATGTCAGATTCACGAAAATGTAAGATGTAAAAGAGAGACCTAATCACTATTCAATTAGCTAGGTCAATCCTTTCAATCAAACATTAAGACATAAGCCACCAATGACTTCAAAGTAAGACTAGTGTCCCTTAGGAAGAGCCTTGCTAGGTTGGTGAGAGCTCTATCCCTTTGTTGTAATTAAAAAGATTAAGGCAATTAAGCTAGATCTAGGGTTTCTATGATGAAATATACCAAAAAAAAGTTACAAACGTGTCGAAACTAAAAACCTAGAAAGCGAGACTTGAAATGAGAAGAGTAAGACTATTGGGGACCATTTTCATAATTATGATTAGATCTGGAGGGGCTATGGAGCCTAGGTGCATGTGTTCTAGGGTTTTAGGTTATCTGAAGTCTGAGACACTTCTGAAACCTATACTTTAATTCTTCTGTCGATCATTTATGTCTTGAACTTCATCTTCAACCTGCACACATAAAACAAGAGAAAATGTTGGTGTTGTCTAGGGGCTTGCCTAAGTCAAACCCTATGAATGGTGTTCCCACCTCCACAACATAAAAATTGTGATCATAAGAGTACATGTTCCTACAAAATAGAGGTGAAATCTAAGATAAATGGATACTGTAAACAAGTATAAAGGAAAAATGTTACCATGAGTATGAAATCCTTGGTGGTATGATGTCACTATAAACACACCACAAGGAATGAATAAAGGATGAAGGAGCTTCCACCAAAACCTACAACAAGGGTTAGCACATACATTAACAATAATATGCATAAACAAAGAGCTTGTAGATAGAAAACCTTGTTAGAGAGCAATTGCATAGAGAGTCACTAGATAGAATGTCATTAGTCTATTAGGTGTAAAATGAGTGAGAGAGACTTGCATATATATGAATCTCAATTACTTGTCAGAGACCCAAAATGAATTGAGGCCAACAAGGTGTATCACCCAAGGCAAGTAAGGCCGACATACATTACTTCAAATCTTTTTAGGGCCTAACTAGCAAGACACTAGTCTTGGGTGCTAGGGTCTTAGCCAATTAGCTCCCGAAAGGGTAGGCTTCCCATGGACTTAGCCAAGATCCTTAATCAAGACCCAAAACTGGTACAACATTCAAGAGGGTGTTAAACTTTGTGTGAAATTGTCTGTGGTGACAATTTATGACACAACAATTTCATAATAGCTTTTTATATGAACAAGATAGTCAAGACATGCATTCAAGAATTCCTAACCATGAAGCAAGATGCAAATGAATTAGTGGCACACTTTGTCACATGTTGGAGGCAAGTCATCTACTCATCAACTAGTGCCCCAAGTATGGACCATACAGAACTATGCAACCTCTTTTTACATGCTCTTAATAGGGATATGAGGGAGGAGGTCTAGAAGTTACCTTATAGGTCTTATGAAGAGTATTTGGAAAGTTCATTTAGAATCAACCAAGAAACCATTAGTAGTTGACAAAAATTTTACAAATAAAATAGATGATTGGTGACCCATCAAGCAAATGACAATAATAGAAGCAACCCTTCTACTATCAAGATTCTAAAAAATAATTGCAATGCAACCACCATTGGGGTGACTAACATACATGTCACTAAGAATAATGCCAATAGGGGCCATAATGATAGATACAATAGAAGGGATTATTTCCAACAAAATGTTAACACCATTAGTTACCCTCTCAATAAAAACAATTAACAAAGGGATAATTAAAAAGAGACAAATTGCTATGACAATAGGTATGAAACATACTTTCAACCATATGAGCATAATTAGTTTTTCTAATTTCACAAAATGAGAGGACATAACACTAAATCATGTTGAGAATACAATAGATTTATCTTGAGAATACCAGAAGACCAACAATGCTTGTTCATTGAAATATTCCTCAATCCACAAGAGGTCATGACTATCAACAATAATAATTCATGACAAATACCTATTGTCCCACAAAATGCCAATATGAAAATATTTCATGATCCTTTTCCCACCCATCATAATAATGAACCAATTGCTCACATATTCACAACTTTAGGATTGACTACCATACCAAGTGCCAACAAACCAAATGCATATACTAAACTAGGACTTGAGGGAGAAACTATTATGTTGGGCCTCATCGAAGTAATTCATGCTAAATTAGAAATAGAGTCTAATGTGAAGTAAGATATATAATTCCACAAAAAAGCAATTTTAATGGTTGATACCACTCCATCTCCAATTAGATGTTATGTTCTTGTAGAGGATCTACAAAAAACATGTTAAAATCTCCTTCAATGACATCCTTAGAAATTCATCATTACATCATTAATTCCTCTTATAGGAAATAAGTTTGAAATACCTTAATCACAGGCCTCATATAAGAGTGAAAACGATTGATTGAGGAAAAAAATGAGTTGATTAGGGAGTGAACATGCCTTGATAGCCTTTCATAGAAGAAGAAATGGAGTTAGCATGAGATTGATTGAGAGATAAGAAGAATTGATTTGTGAGTTAGAAAGGAGTGATTGGGAGTCTTGAAGTTGTAAGGAAAAGTTGATGATCAGTTAGCTAAGATGACTCACACAATCGGGGCTCAATTTGGAGAAAGTTTGGCTTAAAATGGAGCTAATTTCAAGTTCCAAACTGAAGATTAACTCATGCTCAAAAATGACTTGATCACTGCTTTTACCAAGGTGGTCTCCTAGAGGGTGACCATGGTTAGGTAGGGTTCTAGGTGGAAACAGAGTAATGGAGAATGATCCTAGGAGGCTGGAAAAGATACCTAGCAACTCTGATTTACAAAATTGAGGATAGAAGGGGTGGTCACCCATATTACCAAGGTGGTCCCCTAGGGGGCGACCCAAAAGTAATAGGAGTGACCAAGTCAGGATGAAAGCTGAGCAAAAACTAGGGTTGGGGATGAGATTAGCATGTTGATTTGAGGTCTCTAAAGGTTAGAAAAAATTACATAGGTCAACATGATGTAGGTTCCCTAGGATACGACACTTTTAGGTCTTGCGACAAGGCCACAAAGTGAAGAAAACAAAGAATCAATAAAGGAAGAATCAAGAAGGGACAAAATTTCACAAGTTAACAAGGGGATAAGAAAGCAAGAAAGCAGAATGGAAGTCCAATACATGTGTTTTCAAGAGGAATGCTTGTTGAGAGGCCATATATACACACTTAAATATATGTGTTTAGGATCACAGCTCATCATAGGATTACCATGTAGGCCCATGCATCTTTTTAGTGCTTGTAGTACCTAAGGGCACTCTTTCTTCTAAATCAAAATTACCTATAGAGAAGGCTATGTTATGGCACTAGAGATTAGGCCACATTAGAGAAAAGGATCTAAGGACCTTGAAAAATAAAAACCTTGTTGAAGGGTTGACTGATTGTAATCTTGGTTTTGATTTGTGTGATCATTGAATTTATGGTAAACCAAACCGCATTTAACT
Source organism: Cunninghamia lanceolata (assembly GCA_027924645.1). Lineage (NCBI taxonomy): Eukaryota > Viridiplantae > Streptophyta > Pinopsida > Cupressales > Cupressaceae > Cunninghamia > Cunninghamia lanceolata. The sequence continues at coordinate 2,018,201 of BSBN01000826.1, read as the reverse complement.
TTACTTGAGTTCTCATAAATCTTATGGTGTATTGGATCTTATTTATTCTGATGTGTTTGGTCATGTAGATGTTCCTTCCATTGCAAAATCCACAAATTATGTTTTTACTGATGATTATAGTAGATGGACATGGGTATATTTTATAAAGAGTAAATATAAAGTTTTTAGTCAATTTAAATAATTTAAAGTAATAGTTGAGTTATAGATTGGAAAGAGAATAAAAATTTTGAGGACTGGCAATGGCGGTGAATTTATCTCTAATGATTTGATAGATTCTATAAAGATTGTGGCATTCAGAGATAAAATACAACTTTGTATTCTCCACGACAAAATGGAGTTGGAAATAGAATGAACAGGACATTGATGGGGAAAACTAGGAGTATGCTTAGTAGTGCTAGTCTAGAACAAAGTTTTTGGTTTGTAGTTGTTGCCACTACTTGCTACCTGATTAACAGGCCTCCTACATCAGCTCCTATTGATAAAATGTATGTGGATGTGTGGTCGGGGCACAATCCTTCACTAAGACATCTTAGAGATTTTGGTTGTGAGGCATATGCACATGTTCCAAAGTAGAAGCAAACAAATGTGGAGAACAAGGCTGTGAAATGTATCTTTATTAGGTATAGTTATGGTGTGAAAGGATACAAACTTTGGGACCTTGTTGAACAAAAGATAATATATAGTAGAAGTGTTATTTTTAGAGAAATTAAGATTTCTACTATTACATTGTAGGAATAACAAAGTGAATAGAAATATGTGATTCAACTCCCTTTTATGCTTGAGAAAGTTGAATCAAGGCCCATAGATAGACAAGAAGTTGAGGAGAGATCGTCTAGCCCTAAATATTCAGAAGAGGAGGAAGAAGCTCCAACTCAACTTGTTCAAAGCTCTACAAGGCATAGACAACCACCTGAAAGGTATTCACCTGATGATTGGAGATGTATTTTTTCTTTGAATACTAACATAGATGAACCTAGATCTATAGAAGAGGCATTAGGTATGAATGATGCAAAGTCCTAGAAGATTGCTATGGATGAAGAAATGGTAGCTTTGAAAAAGAATGCTACATGGGATTTGGTACCATTTCTTGAAGGAAAAAAACTTCTTGGTTGCAAATAGGTGTTCAAGAAAAAGATTGGTTTAGATGGAGGTATTGAGAAGTACAAAGCATGGTTGGTTATGAAAGGTTACTCTCAAGTTGAGGCTATTGATTATGGTGATTTATTTTGTCCTGTTGTAAAAATGGCATCCATTAGATTCTTGCTTTCTATTGTTGTTTCTTATGATCCAGAGGTTGAGAAAATGGATGTGAAAATAATATTCCTTCATGGTGATTTGGAGGAGGATATTTATATGACATAGCCAGAGTACTACATGGTGAAAGGTAAAAGTAATTAGGTTCGTAAATTGAATAAATCTTTGTATGGCCTCAAACATAGTCCTAGGATGTGGTACTATAAATTTGATACATATGCATTGAGTTTGGGATTTGAGCATTCTAAATCTAATCATTGTGTTTATTATAAATCTGATGGTGATAATTTCCTATTTATTGCATTATATTTTGATGATATGTTATTTATTGGTAAAGGAAAAGGAATGATTTTAGAATTAAAGTCTCAACTTGCAACTAAATTTGAAATGAAAGACCTTGGTGTAGATAAACACATTCTTGGGATGGAAATAGGGAGAGATGGAGTGAATAGAAAACTATGGATTGGCCATAGTAAGTATGTAAATTTAGTTTTCCAGAGGTTTAACATGCATGATTGTAGACCATCGTGTGTTCCTTTTATAGTTGGAATGAAGTTATCTTCTTCACAATGTCCAACATCCCCATCAGAGATGGAGGACTAGAGAAGAGTGCCTTACCAGAGTCCAATTAGAAGTTTGATGTATTCTATGGTCTGTATTCGACTAGACTTTGCCCAAGCAGTGGAAGTTCTTTCCATATATATGTCTAATCCTAGTAAAGTTCATTAGGATGTAGTTAAAAGAGTCTTTAGATATTTGTGGAGTACCTTAGAGTACTCCTTATGTTATCATGGTAATTCGATAGGAGACATGCATTCCCTTGATATTCATGGTTATGTGGATTAAGACTGGGCAAATGATCGACCAGTGCTTATGTGTTTACTTTATTTGGTGGTGCAATTATTTGGATGAGTAAGATACAAGCTATTGTTGCTTTGTCCACTGCTAAAGCTAAGCATATGGTAGCTACTCACATTTGTAAAGAAGCCATTTGGCTTAAGAGAATGTCTTTAGATATTGGAATAAAAAAGGTGTAGTGACAGTTTATTGTGACAATTAGAGTGTGATCTGCCTAGCTAAGAACCTGGCATTTCATGTTAGGACCAAGCACATTGATGTAGATTATCATTTTGTTAGAGATATGACCTCAAGGACGATAGGGTCAAGCTAGTTAAGGTAGAGCCATTGATGAATGTTGTGGATTCATTAACTAAACCTGTGAGCACAGAGAAGTTTAGATGGTGTTTAGAGTTTATGGGCCCCTTGGCCCCTAGCAATTAAATCATGTTTTTGATACTCCCCTTTCTCTTGCAAGGTGTTAGACAAGTTGGCTCAAATGTTAGAAAGAGTTTCTCAACCTTGCAACTACAAAAGGTTACTATTATTTTTAATTTTGGTATTTTTGAATACCCTTTATCTTGAAGAATGGTTTAGAACTTTCAAATTTTCCAAAAGGGGCTAAAAATGGTAGGGCTTATTATTTTTAGTAAGTCTACATTTGAGCTTGGATGGACCTAAAATTTTTCCAAAAGATACAGAACTGTGAAATAAACATCCTGGGTGAGTTTCAACCCAAGATCATACTTGGATTGCAAGATATTAAAATTTTCATTTTTGAAACTTTCAAAAAAGTTTCGAACTCAGGTTTGAGGCACTTAGAAGCCCCAATTTTCCCTGAAAGTTGTGTTAATTGGTGAAGTGGGTTATAGCTTGATAGATCTCTTTGCAAGATTTTTGACATATCAACTGGTTTGTCAATTAAACACCCAGATCAAAAGTTATGACTTCTTGAAGTTGGGTATCTCATTTTGGGAAATGTGAAAATGTGTTGGACACTTAAAAGAGTTGTAAAGGGGGAGTTACATGTGTTGGTGTGTGGTTTGACACAACACGAGGCATCTTTATTGGAGATAATTTTGGGACCACTTTTGGTTGGTTTTGTCTCATGGTTTTGTAATTACCATTGATGGTTTATTGTATTGTATCTCCTATATATTAGGAGCTTGGGATGGAGGTTGTGTGTGAGAGTCTTATAGATGTCAAGTTGCCTCTAAATCTCTGGTTGGTTATACTCTTGTGAAAACTTAGTCTGCAAGTATATTGTAATCTTGTTGATTTATGAATAATATATTGGGTGGCTTTTGGAGTGGGGTTTTTCTCCTGAAAGGGTTTCCCCACATAATTATTGTGTTGTGGTATGATTTCTATTTCTATTTATTTTTGTATAATTTTTGTAATTGTTGTAAAGATCTAATTTTTTTTGCATATCCGTCATCTCAATAGTAGTGTAGGAATTTGTTTTCCTACCTTATCTTCCTTACACAAAGCTCCTCATGGGAGATGGCATAATGGATCAAAATAGATGTACACATCCATGAAAGTATCCTTTTGGAAGGGGGTAGGTGAAAACCTCTACAAATAAAAAATGAAGAAGAGTGTGTCTAATCACTTCTAAGTCCATGACCATCTAGGGATCAGACTACTTTATTTCCTGTCACTCTCACTAACTCTAATTAGGTGAGAGTTATCTCTCTATGAACCCGAGTCTAAGATTGGGTAGGTATCCCAACTTGCAATTGGGGAAGTGAATATTTCCTAGAGCTACGTCTAGTTCCTACTAGACCCCTAAAAATCTTATTATCATCATCCATTGTCTAAGTCTTTCCTCACAAGGATAGCATCTCCACACTAGCATGGTGGATATGAGAAAACACATTTGAATGGTGGCTAGTAGATAGAGGTAGGTGTTTATCCACTAATATCTCATCTCTCCATGACCCCATGGTGATGGCAAGTGTGTCTATCTCTACAATCCTTGCATCACCAAGTTTAAAGAAAAAAATAGTGTTAGATCCATGTCAAAAGAATGGATGAAAAAATTGCTAAGTATTATAAGAAACCTATAATACCAAATAATAAAGAGAAACTAAAATAGTGAGAAAAAAGAGAGACACTCACAAGGATCTCCAAGCTACCAAGAGGGGTCAATCACCCTTATCTAATCCTTGACCAATTATGTGAAATGGATAAGTTGGGGTGCTAGATCCTTCTTTCTCTCCTCATCCTCCTCAATCTCTATCTACTCCTCATAATCATCCCTAGAACCCTCTCCACCTACCATAATAGTCACATAAAAATCCTAGAAATGTCACCTCCAACCTTGTTTCCATAGAACTTGCATAATAGGAACTCTAAGAACAAAAGAGTTTCACTATGGTCTCCCTCACTTAGCCTCTCCCATATCCTAAATTGACATGTAGCATGGAGACACTAAGGGTAGATCCTATAGAAAATTCTCCAAAAAATGTTGAATTATTCATGTAAATAGGTAGGTCTCGATGGAACCATGCCTATCTATCATAGTGCCTACCCCTCTATAATGGGATTACACTATGGAACCACCTACCTACTTGTTTAGGGGAAAATTGGATTTGTTAATGTTCTAGATTTTTAGATGTTTAAATCTACCTCTCCACTATACATTCAAGGATCTAGGATTGAATGATGAGCACTATCATACCCTAGGTCACTTGCAGATGTAGGGAAACTTGGATTAGGGAATTTAATTATTAATTTTCCTTCTCTTATGCCCAATTAACCATTAAAACCATAATTATGCAAATACAACAATAAATTCATGAATGACAGAAAAAGCTCTTACAGAGAGGAGTAAAACATCAAATTACAGAATACCTATTTTTAGGGTTCCGAAGCGGCAAAGTCAGGGACACTGGAGCGGGCACCCAAGTCCAAGGTGCTAGTTTCTTCATGAGATTCGGACCTCCTTCCGACACTGATCAGCCCTGTAACTTTTGTTTCCTGAAACTTGGATGTGGGGGACACTAGAGCAAGTGTCCAAGTCCTAGAAGTGCTCCTGTGTCCTTTTCTTCAGATCCTGAATCCTTAATGCCTACCAATCCTTCTTGTAACTCCATATTTCTCAAATGCAACACTTGTAACCTACAATCACAAGACTTGGTTTGGGGGTTGTGGTGTTTAGGGGCTTTCCTCAGTCAAGCCCCAAAGGACACTTAAGTCTCTGAACACCATTGTCAGATAAAGAGTGAGTGCCCTTGTGAGGCAGAGGCAAAAACCAAAAAAATCAATGATGGAAACACAATATTATGTCACCTTGTAGTGAAGCTCTCATGGGAGGTAGAACCTCTTCATGCCATGAGAAAATTGATGCTCAAATTTGCAAATATCAACACACAAAACACACAAGTTTGCTCTTACAACACAATGAAAATCTTGAATCACCTTGAGAACACTTGAACATCACCATTGCCATCTAGTTTCTAAATGAATGTCAAAGCATGCTTATATATGTAACTACAAGCACTCCCATCAAGATTTTAAAAATCAAAACTTATTGTGTCGGTAAAAGGACCAAATAACAATCATAAACCCACACCTAGAAATTAGGGCTGCCCCAAAATAGGGTAGGACTAGGGTGCGGGTGCCCAAGTCCTCCCTCTATTTTGCACAAGGTATAGCTCAAAGGGTCCACCTAGGCCCAATTTGCCATGGAACCTAGGTCTCATTCCATCGGGATGCCAAAATATGAACTAAGATGTCCTAAATGCATACTAAAGACCCAGGAGCTAAACCTTATGAGGGAAAAGCCCCTAAGGGGACATTTTCTGATGTTACATTTAGCGCCCACTTTAATGTATGTATAAACATGAGGCTAATAGATGCATTAAAGTAAGGTCACAAACACAACAAACACATCAAGCACTGAGAAGACACACTAATCACATAGAAGACAGTAACAGGCACGCAAAACATAGAGAAGACAGTTACAGTCACGTAGAACACAGAGAAGACAATCAATGCATAGAAGACACATTAATGCATGGAAGATAGAAATGATATCTTTTCTTCTTTTTTCTCATATATATAAAATGCAAATGCAAGTACTAGAAAGTAAACAAACCTCCCATAATATAGGATGCACTCATCGAGCAAGTCTTTAGACTGTATATATGGGGCAACACACACACAAGACACACAAAACCTCCCAAAATGTAGGATGCACTAATTGAGCAAGTCTTTAGACTACATATGGGGTAGCAAACACGCCACACAACACAAGCACACCAAAACACACACACTTTGAAGACATGGAGAAAACAAGGTAGCCAAGCGATGGAGTGTACCTATCTCTAGGTCCAACACCATCTCAGGCACATTACAGGTACACACTGACAATTGCGCTTCGCCATAACAATCACCGAAGTCACGCTTAAGGGTTGAGTTAGTCACAGAACCGTTCCCCGCCTCCACAGAGGACTTTTGAAAATGCAACCCCACCTGCATCATGGAGATGCCTTACAGTGAAAAGGAAGAATGGAATACCACCCCACCTACATCACGGAGATGCCTTACAGTGGAAAGGAGGTGTGATCTCAAAAGTATACAACCCCACCTATATCATGGAGATGTCTTATGGTGAAAAGAAGGTATATGCAATAGATAGATTGATTGATTGTAAACAAACTCAGGATGAAGGATGTACTCATCATACTAGCCTACACCTGAGGACAAGCACATTGCTAACATCTACAATAGACAGCTTACCTTATATAGGCCCCCACCTTCAGGTGGTTAATATTAGTTATCTATATCAAGCATGTTAAGGTAGGAAGAAAACACACAAAGGAACATTGACTTTTGCAAAGCCCATGCCCCCTAAAAGTGACATGTACTTTATGATCACCAAATATTCCCACAAACACATCCCTGCAGGAAACATGTTAGTGTCTACAACATCATGATAAACATCAACATCAATGCATATGATTAAGCACACGAATAGCCAAGGTTATGCAAAAAATTAAGAGATCAAGGATAACCATAGGGATATATCATGAAGTTCTCCGAATGGAGTACCACCAAGGCTAGATTCAAAGACAAACAAAGGTGCATAGACCAACAATATTGTTAAGGTTTGTAAATGCGATAGAAACATCACTAACAATTCACTACGCGGAAAGAAGGAGTGCTTCCACTAGCTGAGTGTCGGATAAAATATACAACCCCATCGTCATATTAGGAACTAAGTCCATTTGTTGATTTCTCTCAAAAGGGACACTAGGTCTGCATTAGTATAAATGTTTGTCGTCATCCACCCGCTAGGTGGAAAAACTAGAGGAAGGGAAACAATAAATAAGAGAGGAGAAACAAGTGTCTTAGGGATAGTCATGTAGGAGGGTGCCCCCAGGTCACTAACCATGATGCTATGTCCATAAGACACAACACACAACAATGAAATCAGAGAGAGGCAATTTAGAAGAATGATGATACAAATAGAAGAAGGTCACAATGGAGGCAGTCTCCTGGTATCCTAGACCTTATGGGAGAATTAGGGGTCATCCCAAGAGGCCTAAACAACATATAACACATCATGAGGGAAGCACATCATGAGAGAAATAAATGGTTAGAGATACTTACCTGTTAGGGTGTCATCATTAAGAACCTGCATATCTAGAATATCTGTCATGTTGTTTTGATCTTATTAAATTAACATTAAGTGTAGGATGATGAGAGGCTTTCTTTTCTTTAAAACAATTATATCCAATGCCTCTTGAGTAATGTGTTGAACCAGATTCTATAGGTACTTGAATCCCTTGTTGATTTACACCACATCCCTTACCTTCATATTCACAATTGTTATAAAGGATTTTAAATCCTTGACCATAAAGGGATGTCATTTCCTTAGAAGAAGGTGAAGCCTCAAAGGTGTCATAATTTGTAGTACAAGTGAGGGTATTGTCTTTATTCTCAACCAAGGAGACTTTATTTTTCTCAGATGTTTCAAAAGACTGCCTTGATGAGATCAATGCGACTTTTGATGTGTTGAGGTTATTAAGTTTATATTCCCCTACATCGCAAGGATTAAAATTTAATGAACTCCAATCATCATCAACAAGTGCATTCGATGGTTGAGAGTTTTGCACAACATTAGTCATTGATGGATCACCTCGCAAATTGTTTAACCTCATATGATTGTAAACTAGTTTTTGCATTTCAATGTGTAAACAGTTATCTGGTTCAGGATCAGCACGAATAGTATGAAGTTTACCTTTGAATATAAATTTGATTGAACAATGTAGAGTGGAAGGGACTACCCCCGATGCATGAATCCAAGGTCTACCAAGAATCATGTTATAAGATAAAGAACTAGGCATGACATGAATCAGAGTAGGCACAATCACAGGTCCCACTTGTATAGGTAAAGTTATAGTACCTATAGATTGTCGTCCAACATTGTCAAAACCATGGATACTTAACGGTTCCAACTCGATGGCAGATGTATCAACTTTAATCTTATGTAATAAGTCAATGCCACAAACATTAAGAGTCGATCCATTATCAATCATAACCCATTTTACCAACATTCTATTTATTGTGACAAAGATTATTAGAGGATCATATTGGTTTTGAACTTTAATTGACTGTAATTCTTGTGGTTGAAAGAGAATATTTGTTTTTGTTGCATGCATACTATCCAATACGGCTGCTACATCATTAGGCTTAGCAGTAGGTGGGACAATCACCTTTTGCAAAGCTTCTTGGAGCATTCCATGGTATGCAGGTGATGTTTGTATTAAATCCCAAAGAGAGATCTTAGCTGGAGTAGTGCAAAGTTGTTTGACAAGATCATACTCTTGACCACTTTTATGAGTAAGATGAGGTGGTTGAGGGAGCATAGGTTGAGAACATGGAATAGAGATAGGGACATGTGGTGCTTGGTTACTTTGCTTATTATTACGGGTGTTGTATGTGTGAGCAATCACATTGTGGTGTAGTTGTTGTAACACATTTTGAACACCTTGAACCGTAATCACCAGCTTTAAGCAAGAAGGTGCATTAGGTGCCCCCCACACAACCATCTTAGGAATAGTGCTACCAAGTCTATTAATAAGTATCAAATTAACACTGTTTCCCTCTTGATTACACCCAACATCCATCCCTAAAGTATTTAATGTGAGAGACCTTTTCTCTTCCACTAATGCTACATCTTGGCTAGGGAGAGCAATGGGATGAGAGTAAGGTACATCATCATCATCATACTCTATGGTGGAAAAAGGCATTCCACTCTCATCTTTCTCATGAGTGTTCCTAAAGATGAATTTGGTTAAACCTTCTAATATCAAAGGATGTTCACTCATGAGAATTAGGAATTTGTCAAAATTAAGATCTTTGATAAATGCATGTAGAGATACCATAGAAAAATGGCAAGAAGGTGTCATTGCATTGTTTTCAATGTAAACTTAGATTTTAAAAGCTTTTCAAATTTGATGCAAAATACAAGTGCCAAAGAATGTATGAAAATGACTTAAAATGCTTGCTTCTTTGGTACTTTCTCAATGTAAATAAGTGAAACAAAGGGTGTTGTAAGGATTTTTATAAGGGGTAGAAAATTATGTGTCTGATATCAGTCCAACATAGTAATTAGATCCTTCACAACACACTCTTGATATAAATCCAAGATAATGCCAAGTCAAACTATAGTGAAAATATGTCGAAATAGGCACTTTTTTCACCAAAACTCAATGCAAGAGGGAATAACAAAGGGTGTTGTGAAAAAAATGATGATGGATAGAAACTAATATCAGTAATAACAGCCACTTTGTGCCAAAATACCCAACACAACACACTTTTAGTGCCACTTAAGGTAAAACCCTAGTGAAAATATAGCAAAATATGCAATTTTTCACGGTTTTTCAACTCCAAGACCTAGCAAAAAGGGGTGTTGTAAGGAATTTCAGGAGGTAAAGAAAATAATATAAATAATATCAATCACTTCAATCCATAAAATTGATCACAACACGCTTGGAGTGCAAACTAGGTCAAACCCTAGGGCAAAAATAGTCAAAATGTGTAGTTTTTTGTAAAATTTTCACTACAAGAGCCCGATAAAAGGGTGTTGTGAAGAATTTTATGAGGGGAAGAAAATGATTAACCTGATAACAGAAAATTAGTGTGAAAATATCCTTCACAACACATATATGGTGCAAGTTTATAAAGTTGATAAGGCCAAATTTAGTAAAAATCGTTGCTTTTGAAGCCCTAGGTTTGAGATCTTGGGACAAAATGCTACGTGAATGTTTTGAAGTCTGATTTATGATGGAAATTAAATAATCTCAGATCTGAAAATTATTTTCAAGATTGATAGTGCAAAATGCCCATGCAAATTTAATGAAAATGCATCAAAATTGCTAGTTTTTGTTTAAAATTTCTATGCAAAAATGCAAATATTTTAAATCTAAATGCAAATTTACACTAAAATGTAAGAATAAAGCCAAATGTTAATTTGAATGAGCCTCTAAAATTAGTAGAAAAATCTGAGAAAAAGATTTTGTCTACTAACCCTAAATTTTGGAATTACTAGGTTATATAAAATTGTCAAAATTTCCACAAAACCCTAGCAATTAAATGATGAAAATGCAATACAAAATTTTGAATTTTTGAATTTTTCTATATTTTATATCAGATCTGATGTAAAAATCATGAATTAGGAAAATTTAGGAAGAATTGATGCAATTTAGTAAGCCAAACAATGCAACTTTTTTGTATTTTTCCAATTTTTCAATTTTTTAAAATTTTTCTCAATGCAATAAAATGAATGACTATATGAATGAATGAAATCAATCCAAATCTGAAGATACACACTTAGAAAGTGGCAAATTAAGTCCAAAAACATGTGTTCACCAAAATGTTTAGGGAAAATTGGATTTGTTAATGTTATAGATTTATAAATGTTTAAATCCACCTCTCCAGTATACATTCAAGGATCTAGGATTGAGTGACGAGCACTATCATACCCTAGGTCACTTACAGATGTAGGGAAACTTGGATTAGGGAATTTAATTATTAATTTTCCCTCTCTTATTCCCAATTAACCATTAAAACCATAATTATACAAATACGACAACAAATTGACGAATGACAGAAAATGCTCTTGCAGACAGGAGTAAAATACCAAATTATAAAATACCTATTTTCGGGGTTCTGAAGTGGAACAGTCAGGCACACTGGAGTGGGAACCCAATTCTGAGGTGTTGGTTTCTTCATAGGATCTAGACCTCCTTCTGACACTGATCAACCCTGTAACTTCTATTTCCCAAAACTTGGATGCAGAGGACACTAGAGTGAACACCCAAGTCCTGGAAGTGCTCCTGTGTCCTTTTCTTCAGATCCTAAATCCTTAATGCCTACCAATCCTTCCTACAACTTCACTTTTCCCAAATACGACACCTGTAACCTACAATCACAAGACTTGGTTTGGGGGTTGTGGTGTTTAGAGACTTGCCTCAGTCAAGCCTTGGAGGACACTTAAGTCTCCAAAAACTATTGTCAGATAAAGAGTGTGTACCCTTGTGAGGTAGAGGTAAAAACCAAAGGAATCAATGATGGAAACACAATATTATGTCACCTTGTAGTGAAGCTCTCATGGGAGGAAGATGCTCTTCATGCCATTAGGAAATTGATGCTCAAATCTACAAATATCAACACACAAAACACACAAGTCTGCTCTTGCAACACAATGAAAGCCTTGAATCACCTTGAGAACACTTGAACATCACCATTGCCATCTAGTTTCTAAATGAATGCCTAAGCAGGCTTATATATGCAACTACAAGCACTCCTGCCAATATTTTAAAAATCAAAACTTACCGTGTCAACAAAAGGACCAAATAACGGTCATAAACTGACACCTAGAAATTAGGGCTACCCCAAAATAGGGCAGGACTACGGTGCAGGCACCCAAATCCCCTCTATTTTGGGTAGGGTATAGCTCAAGGGGTCCACCTAGGTCCAATTTTCCATGGAACCTAGGTCTCATTCCATCGGGATGCCAAAATATGAATGAAGATGTCCTAAATGCATACTAAAGACTCAGGAGCTAAACCTTATGAGGGAAAAGCCCCCGAGGGGACATTTTTTGACGTTACACTACCTCCCATCCAATAGGGGTTTCTAATCATGCTAGTGTCTATCAAGGTGAAAAATATCTATGTAATAGCACCAACCAATCCCACTCTCTACCATTTGATAGAATAAGGGAGTGAAGGGTCTGGCACTAACATATCCCTCTCATATGGTTAGATATGATCAAGAATACACCCAATGACCAAAGAAGGGTGGATTAAATATAGTACCTTGTAGCATGTGATTTGATAAAGGTCATGACACAATGTTGGGATGTTGATCTCCCACATGAAGATTTTTCCCTACTCCACCTACTAGATAATTGAAACCCATGACCAATGAGAATAGGAGTCTTCTTTCCCCTAACAATTGGGAGGCAATTATGATGATAATAACCTTCCATAGAGGTAAAATAGAAATTTTGGGTGCTAATGACAAATAAATCCCCTCTTATCCTCTAGAAGATCATCACCCATGTGAGCATATCAATCCAATCTCTCATCTTCTAACTTCCACTCAATCAAGGTCAACCTATCTCCCTAGACAAGGACACCAATAATCCTACACACATTGTAAATAGTGATGGTCCACTCTCCTAAGACTCTTATGAACTAAAATTTGTTCCACTCTATGCCCCACTAAGTATGTCATAGTAGATCCACACCAAGGTTCACACAATCAAGCTCCATGCAACTTGATCTAGCCTAGCCTAGTGAAGATTATCCTGATCTACAAGAGAGAGATCCTCCAATGTGCATATAATCCATACCTTCTCTTTGGTGATATGCTACTAATAGTTTGGATCCTTCTAACAATCCCAACCCTTTATAAACACCAAAAAAAATCTTAAAACCCTTTAAAAAGTCAAAAATATTAAAAAATCCACAATTGACTTAAAAATGCAAATTTTAAGGTCCTTGGCTGAAGTCACCCTCATTAAAAAGGGTAATCTAGATAAAATGTCTACACAATTTACCACTCACCTATGCAATTATGAAATCACCTAGGTAATGCACTCATTGGTAAACAAGCAATTCACCCTTGTATAGGCAATTTGGGGGCCACAACCCATCGTACCCCAATTTTGACCAAAATTAATAGAAATTTGAATTAAAAAAATTAAAAACTAGCATGTTCTACATCTAGACACCTATATTTTGACCCTAATGACATTAAATTTGATGACTATAGATTTGTGAATCTAAATAAAAACAAAATTAGGGAGACAGAGGTTTTTGTTAGTTTCATAATAATGGGTTAACTTGAGACTGAGCCACTACCATGTTTGTGGTCCCCATGCCATCCCCTCTCCATTGATTATAATTTTGCCAAAAATCATCATTGTTGATTCAGAGCTCAATTTCTCCTATGAGTGTGAGTGCGAATGAGTGAATGAGTCAATGTTGAGTATAAATGCTAGGATTTCTGCTTGCAACATGTCTTTTTCTCTTGTAAGTCATCCAAGTGATGGGACAATAAGTATATTGTGCACCTTGATATCATGACATGTCCTCTCATCCTTGTCTTTCACATAATTTGACCCAATTCTTCCATAAAATACACATGTTTAGTTTTTTCATTTTTATTTTCTAAGTTTCATATGGGAAAATATAAGAAAATAGTGAATGTAGTATTTCTCTAACCCCATATTAATGGTGAGTACTTTTGTTAGTGTTTATTAATTAGTCATATTTTTTAATTTTATATATTATGTGTGACTATTTATTCTATTTTGTGGTTCTAGATGTAACACAATGACTCAAGTAAGTGCAGGTAAGTTCTAAAGTCCCACATGCATATTATAGGAATGACACCTACCTTCCATGTAGATTATCTTACACAAGGGGGAAAATATGTAAGTGCCTAAAATTGTATGTGCATATATGTTTGGTGATCATTTAAAATTTTCATGTGCATGACCCATGTGGCCTAAATAAAACTCCCTTAACATTACAACCTTGATGGAGGATCCCAATCTGCCCCTAGGACCCTCCCTTGGTCTTTCCTCATGTTTTCCAACCATTCAACCTACTCAAATGCCTCATTATTATACAAAAACTCTTTTTTTGGATTTTAAGTGGAAAAATGACCTTTATTGTCTTGGATTTCCCAAGTGACCTACAAGTCACCTAGGTGACCTACAAATTTCACTCAAGTAGTTTGGCACTATAAAAATAGGTGATTTCATCATTTTTCTTGGTGTGTCAAAATCTATATTTTGACCATTTTGCATCACTTTTTTGCCCTTTACTTAAGTGTAATTTAGTCTTAAATATGTCTAGTCTTACTAAACTCTCAATTACAACGTCTAATTGTGGATTTCTTTTGGAATCTCTTACATCTCCACACTGACAACAACAAGTTTGAGCATCAACTTTAGAGAATTTTCTAAAGGTCCAAGCTCATTGTAACAAACCCAAAAATATTGAAAGAAAATTTTCTTCATTTATATCATTATAATAACAAGTTGCAAAACTATGCAAGTAATAAATGATCATCACAATGAATCTCAACTAACATTTATCAAATATAGTATAAAGTACATCATAATATTCATATGTACATTGTGTCAAGAACTACAACCCCTTAACAACATGTAAATGAATACATCAGGCCATTAGCCAAATTACCACATACACAAGTGGTCTTAAAAATACAAATAATAATAAAGTTATATTTAGTCTTTAATTGGAATATTAATGACTAGATCCTATGCTCTTGTACTTGATTGTGGAATACATTGAACCCACCATGAGGATGTGCCTTTCCTCCCCATCCATCAATCAAAGCAAGGAAGTACCATCCATAATCCAAGAGTGTGAATCATTACATTACTGGTGATTATTTTCTTTAGTTTATTCAAATTGTTAACCCACACACACATACACATAAATCTAAAAATCCAAACACACGAACAAGAGATAAATTCACAATACATGTTCACAAGATATACACATAGAAATGAATCAATCAAAATAAACAAATGATACAACACTTCACGCTACTATACTTTTAACTTCAAATAAATTAACAATAAAGAAAAATAAAATAAAGAGAACAAATCAAAATAAAACTAAGACAAAATAGTATATGTTCAAAGATATTTACTAAATCATCTACTTCAATTTACCATATCACACTAAAGGCATACATCTCCCATTGTTAAACTACATTCATACTAAATACCACACTAGTAAGCAATTAGACTATTTATTAAACATAGGGCACTCCACCATTTGGATCACCATCTAGTGATACAATACATCAAGTTAGGTCACAGATCTTATTCAAAGATCTCCTGGCTCTAGTGATGATATGGGACTCATAATTAGTGCATCTGCATAGCCTGCGAGACCCTTTGCCCATTCAAAGCACTAGAACATATGTGATGTGTGTAATGTGTGAAAATCATCTACTAATCTCTTTGTAGTCTTAATCATACATAGACACTATTTAAGTGTGATGGACATGAAAATAGAGGTGGTGATGTCAATTGCTATCACTCAAGTCCTCTTAACTCCTAACAACATAGACATAGCTAAAAATATATAATCTGGGTTTTACTACTTTTTGTATATGATTTAACATATTCAGTTTCGCACTCTTCCTTAAATTATTAGAAAAACCTAGTTTCCAAAATATTTTTATTGAAGATGCATCTGATTGTATTTTTTTAAAGGCATTTCTACAACAGCACAAACACATAGCCGCATATTCTTTTATATCTTAAAATCTACAGTTTGGGTATTGCTAATTTTTTAATATGTTCCAACATACTCAGTTGTGCATGTTACAAGTATGGGCCTAACTAGTGTTGTCATTGATGTCAACATACTCCTGTTGCATTAATGTCAAGGATTGGATGAGCTGTGTGCTAAGGATATTGAGAAAATTAGTCCTATCAGAAATAGAGAAGAACAGTGAAGATAGTGAAGCTCTATGAATTGAAGATCCCTGATAGATGAAGATCAGAGGACGCACATCAAAGGGTTTGTAGATATGTGTCTAAATATGATCCAGTCATGATTTGAGAGGTCCACATGAAGATTTGAAGAAGTTATGGCCATATAAGTGAAACTGGTTCTAGCAAATGTTCAGAGGTGACAGAGTGACACAAATAGGTCCGGTGAGATTCGGAAATGTAATATCTTGATCTACAGATTTGGTGGAGTGTTTAGGAAGCCAATGTGAATTGACAACTCAATTGGTTCGTGGTCTGGAGGTCTGCAAGATTTTATTCTAATGTGACAGTGATGACAGACTATGTTCTTGATGTTTCAAATGAAGATGCAAATGATTTTAGTGAGCAGAAGTGGTGTGGATGTTCTTGGTGATTCAGGCAAGCTTGTGGGGGTCTCTAGATTGTGTCTAGTATGTGTTGGTGGCCTACATTGAAGATTGAGCTCGTAATTGAAGATTTACTTCTAGATGATGATGTTCTTCCTAATCATGGCCGACCAGATGTTTTACACATCTTGCGGATGATCCTGAAGATGTTCTGCAAAGCTTGGTGTATTCCTCAAGGAAGATTGAAGTCCCAAATATCTATGGCCGACAATGTGATCATACGCATGAAGTTTTGAAATAAGTTAAGTTGTATTTGTGTAGTTTCTCTGTAATAAAATAAAGTATGTGTTGTGCCGACTTGGATGTTTATCCCAAAGTTGATGTCTTGTATAAATAAGATTGGTGAAGTCATTTTAAAGTATCTTGGTGAAGATGAGAGTGTGGTAGAAAGGAGAAGAATGAAAAGTAGAGCAGAAGTGTTAAGTTTAAATGGAACTATCTCAAGCATGGTGAAGATGCTAATTACCAATTCAAGTATGTAATATTCATATTATCATTCTGTAGACAGTGTGTTTCTTGTAGGTAGTAGGCCTCTTTGTGAGCAGTGTGCTTGGGCAGTGACCCCTAATTGGCAATTGCCATGCTTTTCTTCTTATTCTTTTAACAAAGAATACAATCTTGGGTTAGTCACCCCATGGTTTTTCCCTTAACTGGGTTTTCCACGTTAAAATCTTGGTGTCATATGTGTTAATGTGTTTCTGTTATTGAATTATTGTATTGTGCTTCCATGATTAATTTATTTTATACTATTGAAACACAAGAAGGATTTAAGTGTTAAAAGAAAAGAAAGTTTTATGACAATTGATTCAGCCCCCCTCTTAGTTGTCTTTCGTAAATCCAACAATTGGTATCAGAGCCAAGTTCCTCTAAAAGGAACTTAATTGATTGAGGAGATCCAGGATGTCTTCCTACAAGAGGGATAGTCCAAGGTTTGATGGAACTAATTACACTCTTTGGAAAAGACACATGGAATGTCACTTGCAATGTATGGGAATGCAATATTGGATCATAACTTCAAAGAAGTATGTTCCTCCAACGAATGGTCTGACAAATGTAGATGAAATTAGAGATGCTGAAGATAATCTTCGAGCTAAAGAAGCCTTACTAAGTGCCTTATCTAATTTAGAGCTAACAAATGTTATGGATTTAAAAACTGCATATGAGATTTGGGCAACGCTGGAACTTCTGCATGAAGGAGATAAATACGTTAAATATGCTAAGTGATAGAGTTTGAAAGGAAAATTTGAAAACCTAAAGATGAATGAAGATGAGAATATCACTACATTTATTCCAAAAGTAAATGAGCTTGTTTGTGGCATTAGGTGTGCTGGTGCAACCTTAGATGAAGATGAGATTATTGCTAAAGTTGTCAAATCCCTACCTCCTACTTACAAACACAAGGTTGCTGCTATTGAAGAATTTTGATTTTTATCAAACATCACAAGAGATCAATTGGTTGGAAAATTGGCTGCATTTGAATTGGTTGAGTTCGGAGATGCCCCCCCCAAGACTGAATCTGCATTCAAAGCTAGTGCCTCTGTAAAAGGTAAACATAGGTATGATCTAGGAGAGAACTCCTCAAAGAAACTATCATGGTATGAAAAAGAAAGAAAAGATCTTGAAGAAGATGAGGTAGAAGTTGCTCAACTTGAATCCCTTATTGCAAAAAGACTGCCAAAAGGATCCGGTAAGTATGAAGGAAAATTGCCTTTCAAATGTTTCAACTACAACAAGATTGGTTATTTTGCTTCAAGGTGTTCGTAAAGATTTTCAAGGACAAATCCAAATAAATCAAGATTCTGAAATAAATGTTACTATGTTCATGAAGACAATGATGATGGACTAATAGATGATGAATCAAAGATAGGAAACAAATCCAGAAGTGACTGGGTATTTATTGCCATCAAGGAAGAAGATCCATTGCCCATTGAATCTATCAATCATAAACAAATAGAAAGAGATCTAGTTGCTCAAATTGAAGAGAAGGATGAATGGGTCATTGACAGTGGATGCTCCCACCATATGACTGGTGACAAAAATAAGTTCATAGATCTAGAAAGATATGAAGGAGGAGTTGTAAAATTTGGTGATAATTCTGTTGGCAGAATCAGAGGCAGAGGAACTATTTCTTTTGATGGAAAGAATAAAACTAGTGATGTACTATATGTTGAAGGCCTCAAGCATAATCTTCTCAGTGTCAGGCAATTGGTAGACAAAGGCTATAATCTTTGATTCAAAAACAAAAAATGTAAAATCTTTGAAAGTTCTAGAACAGAGATTGCATCCGATACTCAAACAAAAGGTAACATCTATAACTTGGTTGGTACTGGAAAAAGTTTTTTATTTGTTCAAATTGATCAAAGTTGGTTGTGGCATAGAAGAATGTGTGATGTAAATTTTGATAACATCGTCAAGATAAGCAATACTCAGGTTGTAAGAGATCTTCCAAGATTGGTAAAACCTACTAACAGTTTGTACAAAGAATGTCAATTGGCTAAACAGAGTAGGGTCACATTCAAAAGTAAGGAACAATCTTCTACCAGATTGTTGGACCTAGTACATACTGATCTATGTGGACCGGCAAGAATCAGGAGTTTGCAAGGTGATAGATATTTCATGTTACTAATTGATGACTATTCCAGGATGATGTGGGTGACTTTCCTAAAAGAAAAACCTGAGGCTCTTGAGAAATTCAAAATATTCAAGGCTATGGTAGAGAATGAAACTGGGTTATGTTGTGTGGTTACACAACACACCCCATTTTGACTTGGCAAAACAGGGATCCAACTTTTTGGTTTGGCTTGTGCGTCTGCTTCCTGGCAGTTTGGCAAAAGTAAGTCGAGTGCATCATCATGCAAAACCAGGATGAGGTAAGTCACCATGAGGTCAGATTGTCAACGTTTGTATTTCATCTCTGTGACCTCATATTTTGAAAGAGCATTAAAATTCGGGCAGGTTTACCTTTTACATCACCTTGATATTCATCAGGATGGAAGAATTATGAACAGTCAAAGTTTCGGTCAAACCTGATATTCGTAAGAGGAAGGTCATATATTTATATCCTCAGTCATATTGTTGAAGCTCATCATCATATTCAAAACATCCCCCTGGTATGTCATGCGGTTCAAATATCCAGACGTCAACTTTAAATGATAGCAAAATCTTCCCGTCAAACAGTCTTATCTATCGCGAGCATCATACTTCGCATGTAACCCGATATGTCTTTATATCCTCCTGACGCAAATATCACCCTTAGCAAATATCCTAATGGCATCATCTGAATATGATAAACGAAGGAACATACATAATGATGACATCATCATCACATTTATATTGCCACAGGATATTTTCTAAAACATGATCATGTTCGCCTAATATGATGATGACATCATGATGCTTCCAATACAAAGAGCGAATATCAGGATGACGTCATCCTGATATTCCAAAAAGAGAGACATGTAAGTTTGTCTCGTCATCATCATATTTAAAAAACATCACCTGATTCACCGAAATATCCTCCTGATGTACTAAGCATAAACAAGGGTGCTTTTGTCACTCGAATCTTGTCGCGATAACAATGTCAATACGAGGGAGGAGGATGATATTAAAACTCAACCCGATATTTGCGAATATCATCCTGCCCTCATGATATCCTGTCATATGGATATCCCCCGCTCCCATTGCCGCCATTATCATTTAATGCACGCAGACATGGTAGGTAGTTCCCGCCGACCTTGGAACCTAATGAAACACCTGGCAAGATCCTGCATTTTCGCACGAATAATCAAGGAACATGATCCAATCTATCAGAGTTGCCCTAAATGTACCCTAATTGTGAGGTTAAAAGGTAATTCAACCACCATTTTCACATTTACCTTGTGATAAACTTGTTTTACAGAGCACCAGCTTCCATATCTGCATACCAGCTACCGTTGTGCGATTTGAGCTCACAGGCAGAAGGAAAGAGGTGATCATCAGCTGAATTAAGAACGTCTCAGCAATCTACTGGTATAAAAGGAAATTTGCATAACCAGGTAAGTAAATAAAACCCTCATCATATTGTTTCTGTTCTGGTACGATGATGTAAGTGCTGGTTTATGCATCCGTATGATTAAGTAGTGTTGGAATTGATACAGTAGGCATAATGATTTATAAAGTCAATTGCAATATGCATGCATATATGTACCTGTTGTGAGATAGGATTGTTGTTAATTACAGGTACTCATGGCTAAGAAGTGATTGGTCAAGTGTCAAGAAGAATTCAGCAAACCCATGTTCTCTGCTCATAGGGGGGTCCTGTTTAAATATGGAGCAATTACAGACACCCATCAGGGAAACACTAATTTGGAGGCTTGGTCAGCCAAGCTGAACAATGAACATGACAAGAGTCCTGTGTTGGACACAGTGTTCGTGTCGGGAATGTGGAATGCCGTCAGTTTTCCATACTCCATGGAATCTCTGAAACTCATCATGGAGTGTGCCCAGAATTATAACCCTTAGACAAGGCAAGTAGTGAAGCATGGGAGGATATATGCAGACCTCTCTATCAAAGGTCTCTCCCAGATGTTTGGATTGCCACTGGGCAGTAAGGTCAAAAGTGTAGACTTGAAGAAGTCTGAAAGAGAGTATGAGGCCAACAAGAAATCGGCCAGGAAGAACATGTATCCGTGGCAGGCTGATAACAGCACATATAATGCAGTGGCCAAGCTTCCTGTGCACCTGTTTAAGTATGATTTCAGTGAGGAGTATCAATACATGATTGCACTCCTGAATAGAGTAACCGGCCAACCTGATACTGGCAGTTTTAGGGATTGGATGTATGGAATAGTAATGATGTGTCTATATTCAGACATTAAGCCACTATGGGGCCAGATAATAAGTGATTCTCTGCATGAGCAACTGATGAACCTGGGAGATTCAAATTGTGCATTTTTCATGTCATCATATATTGTTTATTCTTGTGCCTACAAAGGCACTTTTGATTCTTTAGTTATAGATGGGAAGCTCACAGGCACAAATGCTGTGTATATCTGAGATCATCATCCCTACCTACAGAGAACCAACTACCTCAAAGATTACAAACTGGTCAATGATGCATTCTCTATGCATCTGGTAAGGACCATGGAAGAAGATAGAACAAAGAGATTGAGCATGGAGGCTCAAGAGGCAGTCTACAGGCATGGGGCCTGGTACATATAGTTTGCAACCTTTTCTTATATAAGGGTTGAGGGTTTCGAGGGACATCCCCTGATGCTGCCAAGGTATCCTACCGATGCCGTAGTACTAATGGAATTTATCAGGCAGGGCTCCACCATGATACAAATGTACAAGGATGCCAAGAAGCTGCCACAAATTTTGTTCCCAGTCAGCATTGGCAACTATATGTGCCCTGACTCTGATAATATAAAGAAGGTGATGGTCACCCTGAATAAAATGAATTTGCAGCCTTTCCCAATAACAAGACCATATGATCCTTACGGCAGGATACAGAAGATACTAGGAAAGCCTATTCACCAAAGGCACCTAGAGGATTTTTGGGCCGACTGTGAAGATGAGGCAGAAGCCAAAAGAAGGAGGTATCAGAGGTTAACTCTGAACCAAGTTAGAACTTTTGATTGCATCTCCCTTCCCCAACAATTAAAGAAGGATGATGGCAGGACAATGGCAGACGAGTATGAACAGAAAAAGATATATAATGACACCATCTCTGCACCTGACCTCACTATGCAGGAGGACATATCCTTGGATCCATTCATTGCTAGGACCCTACACCTAACCCAAGCTTGGGTTGATGCACAGATAGAGGCATTGAAGAAGAAAGGTGTTGCCATTACGGTGGACAACAAGAAGAAAGGGCAGGATATCCCCGCGGATGAATATGATGACTTCCTGTTAGAGAAGAGGAAGACCAAGGGAGATAGAATCCCTCCACCACAACAGCAGAGCAAAAGGCCCCCAAGGGGCAAGAGGGTGGAACAGGGACCAAAAGGGATTATAATTGAAAGGGCAGTATTTGCAACTGAGGAGGCGGCAGGGTCAGGATCAGAATCAGCATCCCCTCCAAAGAAAGAAAAGCCCAAGAAAAGCAAGACAGCAGAGGCTGGAATCACTGAGACCCAAGAAGTGGGTCAATCCTCTAAACAACCAGGAGGAGAGGATGCCCTCATAGAAGAAGAGCCTAAGGAAGAGGAGGCTCCATTGGTAATAAAAAGGAAGAGGAGAGCTCCACAGGTACTGGTGTCTACCCCACCTAAGAAACAAAGAACCTCTATGAGAGGTGGAATGAGCCAACCCCCTACTTCATTACAAGGGGAAGGTAGTGAAGTGCACAAGGAACTTCAACATAATGTTCCACTTCCTACCATCATCAAGTTCAAAACTAAACTTGCTGAGGAGCAGCTGAAAGAAACTTCCCAGACATAAGCAGAAGGGCATGTCTCGCTCGACGAGACAATAAATTTGTTTGATGATGAGGTGGTGCAGGATGTGGTGCACAGAAGATGGAAACACTGGCTGCTGGTATTAGTATGACCCCCACAAGTCTCCACTAGTTCAATCAGTACTGGAAGAGATGAGGCGAGTGGAAGAAGAGCCAGAAAAGAGCCCAGAGCAAGTGGCTCAAGAGATAGGGCTAGAAGCATTGATCACAAAGGTGACCAGTCCTGTAGTGGTGGATCTGACAGAGAAACATGATGTAAGTCTTGAACAGCCAGCAGGATCACCTGATAAGGGCCACCAAATAGAAGAGATAGAGATGGCAGAATCGGAAGGCCATGCTCTGGAATTAGGACAATAAAGTCCACAGGATACATCAGCGGAACCTTCTATAGTAGAGGTTCAGGAAGCAAGAGCTGATGAAGAGAAAGAAGCACTGGAGGATCCAACTGCCAGGACACAGGAGGTTGACAGTGCAAGCTCAGAAGAAATAATAGCTGCAGAGCAATCACCAGCACATCAGGCAGAGTCCCCAGTATCTGGTGAAGTGGATAAGCAGCAAGGGGAAGAATTGGGAATAGATGAAGGAATGATAGAAGAAGGTCATGATCATCATGATCAACAAATAGATGCGCCACAGGGTTCCCCACACCAAGAAGGTGCTCCCTCAGAGAAGGAAGTTCCTCAACAGGAGGAGGTGCCACAAGATCAACAGCAAAGAGAGCATCAAGAAGAAGAAAAAGAAAAATCACCATCTCCACAACATCTGTTGATAGAAACGAGAGATATGGGTGAACATCATGATGATGCTGAGAAATATGATCATGTACCTCCATGGTTAGCAAAGGAAGTAAATGTTGAAGAGGATCTCGAAATTCAAGAGTTCGACATATCCACCTTGTTCTCCACGGATATAATGAAACCCAGGAGGAAGGCCAGAATGACTTCGGCCATCAAAAGAGATCCGGCAACAGGGAGAAGGACCGCACAAATTGCCATACCTGCGGTGGAGAAAGAAAAAGGTAAAATCACTATAGATGAATTTCAAATCAGCACAGTTGATTTGGGCTTTGCCAATGAGGACCAAGAAGGTCAGGAGGGCAAAGACATCATTGACTCTCTAATTCAAAAGGTGAAAAGAGAGAAAGAGAAAAATAAGCAACATAAAGAGCACATTGCTCAGTTGCATGCCTATATCAAAGGGCTAACCGATCCTGATGATACCATGACTGAACGTGCAGTCCCATTGACTGCCATTTCTCAGGAGGAGGTAAATAAATTGGACCTCATGAAGCATGAGGCGTCAGTAATAAGGAAATGGATGTCATCCGCATTGGATGATGCTGTTGAAATAATGAAGGCCTCTTTGAAGAGGTGGAGCATTCTAAGTGACTCCAAGACCAAAGTGGATAAATTACAGATGCAGACCGGGAAGAGGTCTTACAAATTAGAGAGAGTCCTGAGCCTGTTAGGGGAAATAAGGAATATAAATCCTCAACTGCTTATTAGTAAGCATGTGCTAAATAGTAATACCGCATTATTAATAGATATCTGGTATAAAGACACTCAATTTGAGTGTGGAGTCCTCAAAAGATGTAATAATAAGTTGAGGGATATCAGCATGAGGCTACGGGATTTAATGGCTGAAGAAGTGGTGATATTGGAAGCATTGGAAGGCAAGGTGGAAGGTATTATAGAAAATCAAGATGAAGAGTCCACCATTAAAGTTGTACACAGCAACTTCCAATTAGAGACAGATGGTCCACCTGTCCCTTTGACAGAAGAACTGATAGATAAAATAATGAGGATCAAGGTCCAGATGGAGAAATACAAAGAGACACTGCAGGACAGGAAAAATAAGCTTGATAACAGCAAAGACAAATATGAAGCACATAAGCACGCCATTGTCAAAGCAAAGACTCAAGATGGCGGAGGGATAGATCAGGTTGTGCATTCATACGAGTAGGTCCGCAGTAGTATGCAGCCCCATATGCAGCAGCATCATCATCAGGATAGTGAAAGTTCAGAAAGTGATGCACATGATGATGACCCGCATGAATCAGCTGAGGAGCATGATGAAGATACATCATGAAGGGGATAGTAGCATAAGTAGTATAGATAGTTGCCAGCTGGCAACTTGTGCCATTTTGTAAAAGTTGACAAAGTCAAGAGAATCGTGACTGTAGAATTGTATTGATAAACCAGGATCGTAGATCTTTTGTAACGGATTCCTCACCTTATTCTATAAAAGGTGGTGGAATGCCTTTTTGAAACATTTGGAAACTTAATTGAAATCTATTTTCTGAAGTATTCAGGGCTTTTTTCAAAGTTGTTGTATATGTACATGTCTTTTGCATACTTAATGAAAGAGAAAAGTATTTCGATTACAAATCTTTGTAAATCTTGAGTAATCTGTGTCTGAATTCTGGATATGTGCTTTGATTTGCTGCGTCCCTTGGAGTGCTCATCATGTTGCATGTATTGTTTTCATTCCTCATCCTCTGAAGTTTGCATCAACTGTATCTAGTTGTGGAATATCCTGGTGAACATATAGTTTGATTTCTTCTCCTCATGACAGTATCAAGTATGTATGTAGATCAATAGCTAAAGGTTCAACATTAAATAGAAGCATTTCTTCAATTTCTTTTAAATTTCAGAGCATTTCATCTCCATAATTGCAAATAATTCATAATCTTAAGCAAATAACATAAATATGCAGACATCTCATAGATAATCGTAAATATTTAGCATATTTGAATACAAAGCATGTAGAATTGAAAATATCATGCAAAGATTGAGGTATTTCCACATCTTCTCATCAAACAACTGCATAATATAACTTCTCTGTAAAGAATTTCTGCAGGAATGTCATGATGATGATAAAATTCCACGTAAGGCCCCAAAATGGAAACAGCAACTCACATTAACCTCTGAGTGACTTCAGACGATTAAGACCTAATCACTGGAGACTTGGGATCCTGAATTCTTTGAATTCATAGTATCTTTCAAGATGAATAAAGGTTAATGCGTACTTTTATTCTATGTTTATTTGTGACTAACATCATGACCAACAGGTTAAACATAAAATGTCTTAGGTCTGATAGAGGTGGAGAATTCACATCTAGAGAGTTCATACAATTCTGTGAGAAACATGGGATAAAAAGATAGTTATCTACTCCAAGGACTCCACAACAAAATGGAGTACTAGAAAGAAAGAACTAGACCATCCAAGAAGCATCTAGAACCATGATGATGGAGGCAAATGTTCCTCAGATCTACTCGAGAGAAGTTGTAAGCACTGTTGTCTATACTCTTAATCAAGTACAAATCAAAAGAAATACTGGTAAGACCCCTTATGAACTTTGGTTTGGTATCACTCCTACTGTGAAGTATTTTAGAGTCTTTGGTAGCAAATGTTACCTTAAAAGAGATGAAGACCTTGGAAAATTTGATGCTAGAAGTGATGAAATAATATTCTTGGGTTATTCTACTCAAAGAAAAGAATACCGATGTTATAAAAAGAGATTGAGAAAGATTATAGAAAGTACAAATGTGAAAGTTGATGAAGGCATTGAAAAACCCTCAAGGTTTTATGAATATGAAGAAGATGATCAGAATGATGTTTTGATTCAAGAAGTTCAAGCCCCTTATGAAATTAGATCCATACTAATCCAGAGAATCTTGAAATATAGGAAGAAGGGATAAGCCTGAATGAACCTATCCAAGAAATAAAAGTGCAAGAAATTCCCGAAACTCCCTGGTATGTAAGACTGAATCATTCTAAAGACCAGATCATAGGTGATAGAAGCAAAGGTGTTCAAACCAGAAGAACGATTGCTCAAGTTTCAGAAAAGTATTGTCTAATTTCAAAGATTGAACCAAAAATAGTAAATGAAGCATGCACTGATGAAATCTGGGCCAAAGGAATGGAGGAAGAATTGATGCAAATTGAGAAAAATCACACTTGGGATCTTGTTCCTAGACCTAGAAACAAAAATGTGATTGGAACCAAATGGGTCTTCCAGAACAAACTGAATGAAGATGGTGAAGTAGTTAGAAACAAAGCCAGATTGGTTTGCAAGGGTTATTCCCAAGTAGAAGGAGTTGATTTTGAAGAAACTTTTACTCCGATGGCAAGAATTGAAGCAGTCAGATTATTTCTTGCTTTTGTTACCTTCAAGGATTTCAAAGTATATCAGATGGATGTCAAGTTTGCCTTTCTGAATGGTGACTTGGAAGAAGAAGTATACATTGAGCAGCCAAATGGATTTCAATTGTCTGGTCATGGTGATATGGTTTGCAAGTTGAAGAAAGCACTATATGGACTCAAACAAGCCCCAAGAGCCTAGTATGAAAGACTAGATAAACACCTTTTAAAGATTGGGTTCAACAAAGGTACTACTGATAGTAACTTATACTTCAAGATTCAACATGAAAATATCTTGATTGTTGAAGTATCTGTTGATGATATTATTTTTGGAGGAAGAGATAGTATGTGCAAGACTTTTGCAAATCAAATGAAAAGTGAATTTGAGATGTCTATGTTTGGGGAAATGAATTTCTTCTTGGGTCTACAAATCACCCAAACAAAGAAAGGAATCTTCATATCTCATACCAAATATGTGAAAGAATTGTTGAAGAAATTTGGGATGGAAGATTCAAAACCAATGAATACTCCCATGGCAACTAGATGTAAACTAAGCAAAGATGATGAATCTCCTAAGGCTGATCAGAAAAAGTACAGGTTAATGATTGGAGGACTACTGTATCTTACTCAAACTAGGCCTAACATTATAAATATTGTTGGTCTTGTTGCCAAATTCCAAGCTGATCCTAGAGAATCTCATGTCATGGCAATCAAGAGAATTTTTAGATATCTAAAGGGAATAGTTGAGTATGGTTTATGGTATCCTAGGGATCATGATTTCTCTCTTCATGCATATAGAGATGCGGATTGGGTAGGGGATGTGGATGACCGGAAGAGTACCAGTGGTGGTGCATTCTTTTGGGGAAAACATTGGTTTCTTGGCTGAGCAAGAAACAAGAGGCAATATCTCTATCCACTATAGAAGCAGAGTATATTGCAGTAGCAACTAGTTGCACTCAAGTATTGTGGATGAAGCAAATGCTAAGAGACATCAGAGTGGAGTATGAGGAACCTATCACAATCTTCTGTGATAACTCAAGTGCAATAAACATTTCAAAACATCCAGCGTTGCATTCAAAGACAAAACATATATCCATCAAATTTCACTTTTTGAGAGAGCAAGTGAACAAGAGTGAAGTCAGATTGGAGTTTACACCCTCTAAAGATCAGATTGTAGACATCTTTACTAAACCTCTACCTACGGACTCTTTTGAGTATCTCAGGAAGAAGTTAGGGGTTATTACCCCTCCGGTTCTGAATTAAGGTGCACTGATGTGCATCAGTCTGGTGGATCTCACAGTCATATCTTGTGGTCTGGATTGATGATAGGAAGCTTCTACCCAGGGGGAACAGCCTGTATGATTTAGAAGATTGATGCAAGTATGTGCCCTTTGCCATTGATGTCAAAGGGGGAGAGAAGACATGTGAAAAACAAAAAGTGGTTGCTGATCAAAGGGGGATCAGTAAAGGAAGAGAAGACATGTGAATGGTTGTTATTGATAGGGGGAGCTATGTCAGTAAGTGAGGAGAAGTTCTTGTCTTGATGGTTAAAACAATTTTTCACATCATATGTTGCCATCAATCACAAAGGGGGAGATTGTTGCAAGTATGGGCCTAGCCAGTGTTGTCATTGATGTCAACATACTCCTATTACATTAATGTCAAGGATTAGATGAGCTATGTGCTAAGGATATTGAGAAAATTAGTCCTATCAGAAATAGAGAAGAACAGTGAACATTGAGCTTGTAATTGAATATTTACTTGTAGATGATGATGTTCTTCCTAATCATGGCCAACCGGATGTTTTACACATCTTGCGGATGATCCTGAAGATGTTCTGCAAAGCTTGGTGTGCTCCTCAAGGAAGATTGAAGTCCCAGATATGTGTGGCCAATAGTGTGATGATACGTATGAAGTTTTGTAATAAGTTAAGTGTATTTGTGTAGTTGCTCTATAATAAAATAAAGTATGTGTTGTGCCGACTTGGATGCCAAAGTTGATGTCTTGTATAAATAAGATTGGTGAAGTCATTTCAAAGTATCTTGGTGAAGATGAGAGTGTGGTAGAAAGGAGAAGAATGAAAAGCAGAGCAGAAGTGTTGAGCTTAAATGGAACTATCTCAAGCATGGTGAAGATGTTAATTACTAGTTCAAGTATGTAATATTTGAATATTATCATTTTGTAGACAGTGTGTCTCTTGTAGGCAGTGGGCCTTTTGTGAGCAGTGTGCTCGGGCAGTGAGCCCTAATTGGCAAGTGTCATTTTGTTCTTCTTATTGTTTTAACAGAGAATACAATCTTGGGTTAGTCACCGCGTGGTTTTTCCCTTAACCGTGTTTTCCACATTAAAATCTTGGTGTCATATGTGTTAATGTGTTTCTGCTCTTGAATTATTGTATTGTGCTTCCATGATTAATTTAATTTATACTGTTGAAACACAAGAAGGATTTAAGTGTTAAAAGCAAAGAAAGTTTTGTGACAACTGATTCACCCCCCCTCTCAGTTGTCTGTCGTAAATCCAACAGTGCACTCTTCCTAAAATTCTTAGAAAATTTTAGTTTATAAAACATTTTTAATGAAAATGTAACTGATTGTATTTTTCTCAAGGTAGTTTTACAATAGCACAAGCATACAATCATATATTCTTTTATATCTCTAAATCTATAATCTGGGTATTGCTAAGTTTTGTATGTGTTTTAATAAACTTATTGGTGCACTTTTCCTAAAATGTTTAGGAAAACATAATTTCTAAAAATATATCTATTAAAGATGCAAGTGACAAGTTTTCTTCAAGACAATTAGTTTCTCATTCATACATAATTCAATCAAATTCCATTCTTTCTTAAAAAAAAGATTAAGTTTATTATTTATGAGGGGAACCAAACATTATATACAAATTTTCATGATTAGAATAATACCTTTAATAATATTGTATAATTTTTTAGTTTCGTGAAGATTCAAAACTCTAATTCCCAAAGAGAAATTGGCCACACTCTTAATTTCTCTTCATATAATTCTATATCTATTTTATTTCTTTTTCCATGTTTCAAAATTAATAATTACCTATTTCCTAAGGAAATAATGAATGTCTTAAAAAATTAAAAAAAATTAAAAAAACAGATTTCAAAACAAAGTTTTCTTCTTTTTCTTTCTTTCCTTTTCTCGACCCTATCTCATGAAATCTCTAAAATAAGCATATAATCTTTAAAGATGATAGTTGGATAATATTTTCCTATTTATAACTAAAGATAAGAATCTTTATGTTATTTTTCTTTTTCTTCAAACATGAAATAAATATAATTATCTTTTAGCTAAATAATTAATAAATAAAAATCTATATATTAATAAATAAATAATCACCATGATTATTTATTATTATTAATCTTATAATTTTCAACATCAAATAAATAATTAAAAATAAATAATTATTTATTTTCTATTAATTAATTATTTTAGTTTACTAATTATTACTCACACAAATGGACTATTTCAGGATCCTTTAATGCTAGGACCTAATTCACCTTCCCCAAGTACCTATACCTAAAACATAATAATAAAATTAGACAAAATCTTAGTAGCATTGTTAGCCAATAATAACAATTTCAATAATAATATAATCATCACATAAGTAGTTAACTATGTTAATTAATTATTAACATAATTGATTAGATATTATCCATAATGCATTAAATCAACAATTTGTATGCAAATATCCAAGCAATAAACCATGATCATTCACCACATAATCACGACCAAGATAACACAAATAGTATAAAAGTGAGGTATGTTACACTCATATATGTCATTTGAGCTCTGCACAAGCCTCCAAGCTTCTTATTTTGTCATCCATCAAGATTCTAATCTCTAGAATCACCAGCTACAATAGCATTATCTTAGTATCATATGTTTCCTTTGATTATAGTTTTCTACCTACACTATCTCATCCATCAAGCAAAGTGTCCAAGGATAGGAGAGGAGAATGGTTTGCTAAATCTATACTAATAAGGATATACAAGCCAACCATAAGGCTCTTTAGCATTAGAGAGCATTCAAATCCCAAGTGTGGAATTTAGTTGTTTATTTACAATTGAAACAGTTTCTTTTTGAAAGGTTAAAATAGTTTCCTTTCACAAAGAAAAGTAGAATAACTAATTAGTACCTCAACTTGACCAAATCTACAACATTCTACTATAGTTTCTTGGATTTTGTAGTTAGAGTAAACTTTTTAATTTTATTATATTAAAAATTAGATTAAGTTTTTTTGAAAATTAGTTTTATTGTAGTAGAATATTCTTTTCAAATCCAAACATTTATCAAATAGTAAAACCAAACCAGACATTTATCTTTGAATAGGAAACCATTAAATTATATCATTAAATAAAAAAAATTAGAGAAAAAATAAAAAAAAT
The DNA here is from genome assembly GCA_027924645.1 of Cunninghamia lanceolata. Taxonomy (NCBI): domain Eukaryota; kingdom Viridiplantae; phylum Streptophyta; class Pinopsida; order Cupressales; family Cupressaceae; genus Cunninghamia; species Cunninghamia lanceolata. Next base: position 1,986,669 of record BSBN01000826.1, on the reverse strand, counting down.
ACTTGATAATTTATATACTTATTTGGTCAATTTAAATCATCAGAGTTGCATACAATATTAAAACTCACAAAAAGAACAAAAGTAATAATCATTAAATAATCATTTGATAGTTATTCTTATTTCATTTATTGGGAAAATATAAACACATGGGATAAACTTTCATCTATTGCATTTAACAATTCATCTATGCACTTCTAGTGTAGATTGAAACCATTTATTTTATGTATTAAAATCATTTAAAATACAAAAACAAGACAACACAAAAACTTTATGTCCCTACATTCTATCACCACACCTCTCTAGAGGTTTTTGAGGAAACACCCCCCATGCTATCACCACCACACCACAATTCAACACCTCTATACATTGTCAAATGCTCATTCCTTATGAAGAGAGTGAATAAACAAAAACTACAAATCCCCCATGAAGAAATCTTAGTGCCACATTTAGGATACTCCTCATGAAGAGGAGGCTCCTATAGTGACTCCCCCATTTCATTGGATTTTTCCACATGAGTAGGAGTGATCTATCCAACATAGAGCCCATGTGAGAAAGATGTATGTTTCCCCACTTTCAACGTATACATAGTAGTTATGGGTAGATTTGGAGTAACATAAAGTCCATAAGAGTTCACAAGAATTTTTTTTAATAAAATTAAAAGACTTTTATTCATATATATCCACAAAGGCCAATGCTACAATAAATCCTTGAAAGCTAAAATATAAGAGAAGATAGATATAACTGAAAAACTCGGATTTAGGGATGCTCATCAAAATCATGCTTTGAGTTCACATCAAGGGGAAGGTTAAAGACTCTAGAACAATGACCCTAATGAAACAATCTCACATTGAACTGATGAGAAACTCTTCAAACATATTAAACCAAAGAGAGAATAATATCTTGATTTTCCTTAAGAGCAATAAGGTTAGTATTAATGTTATTAACAGAAGATAAATATTCCTCCATAATGCACCAATGGTGTTTCCCCTCCATGTAGATTTTAAAGTTAAGTTTATTTGAATTTTCAACCAAATCATGAGGAAAATAAGTTAACTCAAGCATAAGATATTGATTAAAGGGCATATTTCATTAGATGAACTAGCTTGATTGTGGTTCATAGAGGACCTTTCATTTTCATCCAAATTTGGATTTTGATTATAGAAACCCATATCATGTGGCTTTTTATGGTGCACTAAGACATCAAATGAAACTTTTTATTTTTATTTCAACTAGGAGGAAGAATTCAACAAAGCATCATTATTATCAATAGGGAGAATAGGAGGGTCATTCTCCAATTTAACAACATTGCCATCAATAAAAATTTTGCCTCTCATCAATCCTATTAAAGGATGCAGGTACTCATTCATTATGGGAAGAGAGTGGGAATAGTATATCATTGAATTTTCTTATTCATATGTAGAAGAGAATGAGTATTATTCAAAACAACAATATGTTGGTCAAGGCCAACACTAATACCACTAGAAAATATAGAATCAAACTAGATAGATGTAAGGCACCATGAGTGAGGAGAAGAATAACAAAGGGGTAGAAGAAACTAAATAAACCTCCATGTAGGCCTAAAGAGGATAATACCTATCATCCCAACAAAGTAGGAAATGAAGAAAGCCAACAACATGCCAAACACCATAGGTAAGAGGCCAAACCAAAAATGTTAGAAAGAGGTAAATAAGGGCACAATGAATAGATTTTTTTTTTTACAATCACAAAGAGAGAAAACATCCTTAATGCTCCTCACCAGTACACAATTTAATAGAAACAATATTCCATATGCATTCCTTAAAGAGAATTTTTCTCATCTAGAAAAGAAAGAAGTCACCAACTTTTAGTCACCAAGAGGAAAATCCACTAGGGAGTGATATTGTTACCAAAATAGTTCCAAAGGTACCTAACCAATCCCATAAGAAATAGCTTAAGGAACACAATTGTAACAAGAGAAAAGTTGTGCCATCTCAAAAATAAACAATAAATGAGTAAAGGGATTCAATTGCAATCATATTCTTTCTAAGGAATTACTTTAATTAAGAAAAGGAAACATCTTCCAAATTCTTATCAAAATTTGAATATCCCTTCTTACCATATTATGAATCATATGCTCTAAAAATTTGTTGGTCAACTTTAGTTTATGAATATAAACATCCATCATCATTTTAAAATATCATAATTTTCTACCCTAATATTCTAAAATTCTTCAAAGCCTTGGAGATTACTCAAAGTATAATCCACAATAGAAGCATTATGATAACTCTCATGGAAACTAAGATTAGCCACCTAGTCAATATCTCTATTTCTTTCATAAAAAACAAGAGTAATTTTGAAATTTCTATACTTGTTACAAATAGAAAAAACTTTTGAAAGGAGATTATTAAGCCTCCGATGATGTGTTTTTCAAAAATTCAAGTTGTTTATAATAAGAAGAGAATATCCTTCAATAATAATATTTTTGGTTTTAATGCTAAGACCCAACTTCAATCCAATGATTAACCCTTCCAATTTAGCATTATTATTAGCATTAAAACTAGAAAAATAGGTTCCTAATCAAACAACCTCACCTTTATAATTCTAGAGAATGGCTCCACCACTAGAAATTCTTAGATTATTTTTTGAAGTACCATCAAAGTTGAGTTTTATCCATCGTATTAGAGGAAAAAAAACCCACACAACCTTAGTATGATTTATTTTCTTCTTTTTAGGCTTGGATTCTTTGAAAAGTCAAAATATTTTAGGCCAATTTCTAAAATTAGCCAACTCAGACGAGATAGATTATTTGTTTTTCTCATTGAAATGGCTCTTACAATAACAATAAGAGGATTTAGTAATTTCCTTTCATATCTTATCGAATGAATTTTCCTTAGTTTTGTACAATCTATTATTTCTTTCAAGCCACATCTTCCATACTATCATACTAGGGACTATCTCCCACATATCTCAAAATAAAGTAAGATTTGTACATGAGATCCAAGAAATCATTTGATTGCACAAAGAAATAGAGAGAAACCATCCAGCATTAAAGGAGCCTATGAAAAGATTCTAAATCTTGGAAGAGTCCACAAGCATTTATGGATAGAGGTAAAAATCAAGGGAATTCCCAAAAAATAATGACAGGTAATAGAATCAACAAAGACACAATTTCAAGGAGGGAAAAAATGAATGGAGGAATTAGAGGGACAATTCTAGAAGGGGAAAATCCATCACATGTTACAACTATGGAGAATATGGGTGCAAGGGTGATAAATTTATCCTAGGAAATCATATGAAGGATGGAAAAGAAAGTTTTATCAAAGAAGACAATCAAAATTTTCTAAAGAAGAAGGAGATCATAAGAAAAAATATAGTGATAGCCTCCTTAATGTAAAAAATCATCTCACATCATCCATAATTAACCAAATTAATTACCATTAAGTTTGAGGTCATGATTAACATAGTCATAGTTAAGAAAAGAAATAATCAATTTCATAATCAAAATTAATATGCATATCTTTTCTGGATATTTCAAACTGAAATTTATAACAATTCCAAAGATAACATACTAGTGAATTCCTTTCACTATACATTTACAATGTTTTTCTCATAGCATCAATGATAAGTTTACACATAATATTTGACTATAAAGTCATAAAAAATGTACTGTATCTGGAACTTTGACATTTGTCTTCATAAGTCTCATCTTGTGTTCTACTTGGGAAGGAGAGCATCACCCGAGTGCTTTTCCTCCAACCACAGACTGGTGGTCCCCTGTACAACTTCCTTCTTGGAAGTGGCCCTACCCTTCACGAAGGGAATATATATAAGGAACCAATTGGTTTGCCACCTAGTATCTAGTGTTGTGTCCTTCATAATACTTCATGGTCATACAACTATAGATCCACTCTAACTATGTATGACACTACTAGAAGCATTATGCCATCTGGAGCACAGTGAACTAACTAATGCACGCAGAGACAGATGCATTACTTTGGCCAAAGATTTATATACATATGCATTTTGCAATGAACCTAGTCGAATGTTCACACACCTCAACTTGACAGTTAGAAGTTGTCTCATCCTACAGTGTTCATAATTTAACCCCTTTAGGTCATAGTAAAGATGGGTTCAATTCTCCCTTAGTCCATCTACTTCAACTTTTGACTCCGATTTCAGGAGTGCATTCATTATTTGTCTTGTTGCCTATGCAACAGGGAATCTATGACTCCACGTCACTCTATTCCCATATTTTCTTTTTACAAGTTTACATGTTCATGGTTTCAGTTTAAAAGACCATCCCAGGTCTAATTTTCTATGGTTACCTTGTTTCAAGGTTTTCATCAAATTCACATCAAATATAACACATAACAATATAATATAATAAGTTGACAATATTAAATAGACCTTTGGTATAAAGAATTTAGAAGGGTTCTTGATACCCTATACTTCATCCACAAAGTACTGCCATTCAATAAAGAAACATATTCATAATATGGTTTCAACAAATAATTTATCATACTCATTTTCATATTCTTTCTTGTATCAAAATAAAATAACATTTGAGGGTTTACCCCCTCAACATATAAGATTTGACATGCACTTAATGCAGCCTCTACAATGTTATCAATAACAAACTAGTTTTTCACCATGCATACTAAGAGTCATATTACTCTTTCATGCATAAATATTACACTTTAAGGTATAATGTTATCTTTCATACACACACAATTGTTTCACTTCTCATTTTATGTGCCTCAAAATCCTCAATGGCATGGACACTATCACTAACATTAATTATCATGAATGACTCTTCATTCTATTATGCATGGCCATCAGCCTTTTCAATTGTCTTACCTTTCTACAAAGTATTGGATTTCAGCCTAATCAAATGACTTATGATTATATTTTGCATGGCTCATGACTTGCTCAAATGGCATTATCATTATACAGTATGCATAGCTCTCGGCCTGTTTAAAGACTTATCAGTATCTTTTCAATGATTATAATAAATGTTTGTTACCCTTAGCCTTATCACCTTCAAGGGGCATGAGACTACTACAACACTGCTCATAACCAATTGGCCCTATGGCCTCAACAATATTATCAAACATGCAGTTCTTAATGCATAAGATAAACACATTATCTTTAATCATTCAGCCATGAAGGTCGTAATAGAGTTAACAATGTATACTAATGCCATCATAAAGGATATGTACAACATTTTTCATGCATTCAACCTTTAACGCATTAACAAAATTATAAAACATAATAATTCTTTCATAAAGGATGACACAGTCTATATTTAACCACTGTGTGGCTATCAGTAGTGGCATTATGTATACATCTGCATACTACAGATTCTCTCGAATGTAACATTTAGTCTTACCTAAGGTGATGGAGACATAGCCAAGCTACTGTCATCTAAGAGTAAGTATGTTGAAGTGACTATTAGCTCCTTCTTGTGAGCTCTCAACCTGTAACTCACTACTCCTATAGCCTCTCCCTATACCCTCTAAACAATAATGATAATATCATAATAATCAAAAGGCTATCATTCTTTTTCTTTGCATGTTGTTTTCCAGTACAACACATAACTGCCACCTCTTTCCAAATGGAGGTGGGTAAAACAGTTGGCATATACCTCTGCCACCTCACAGGTTTTAAGACTCCATAAAGACCATAATATCTCCTATTCGGGAGTAATCTACATTGTTTAAGCTTATGATAAGCTTCACCACCACTTCCACTCTTTCCACTCATCATGGGTAGTGGTGTGGTTGGCAACAAGAAACATATAAACTTATATATCAAAGTGCTCAACCACTACAAGTGGATAATAGATAATTATATCTCACATAGTATCATTTACATCTAAATTATGTTATAGGATTATCAAAATAATCTAAGGTATCACTAAATTATATTACCATTGTTAAGGTGGTATCATTAATATGTGAACATGGGGTCGAGTCTCACTCCCCCACTTTGCCATATTAGACTATAGTCAAAATAATTAAAAGATATTCACAAAATTTAATATAGAAATAGATAAGTAAACAAAGGAAAACTTGACATCCAATCAAGATTACTATCGACTATATGAATGTTCTAAGAAAATTATCTAGTCAAATTGACGTAGATGACATCAATAGATCTCTTAAATTGACTTGCTGACATTGGTCGAATTGAAATTGACTTAACAAGGAAAAAGACTTATACTCACCCTCTCTTGCATGGGTTCATGAATCATCAATTTTGATACTCATATAGCATTCTGACCTTTTCCCAACATCTATTTCCTTCTCAGAGGTGATACTCTCCTTCCATCCTTAAAGGAAGATTATTTTCCTGGTTACACTCACAACTATATAGCCATGATCAGTGTATCATCATCTAATTCATAAATCATTATGATAAAATAATCTTAACAACATGTAATCTCATGTCTTAACAACATGCAATCTCATGTCTAATCTAAACATCAATCAATATCCATGTAGTCAATGAGTCTACTTGATATTTTCCGCAAACATCAAATCATTAATCTAAGATTAATTATCCTATTTACCACATAAAAATAGGATTAAGCTTAATCAAAAGTTGGGGATGTAACACTTAACTACTCAAGGATATTCAAATAACACATGGTAAATGGATTCAGAAGATAACCAACATATGACCTACAATAAGAACTTATTTGGTTCATTAGAAAAAGTGAAAGGTGCAAGGATATGAAATTTAAGAAATAGGTTCAATTCAAATGAAGGGATGTGATGGTAACAAATTAGAAATAAAAATGTAATCTTGTACCTAAGTGTTTTATAGGAAAAGAGGGACAATGGGGGTGAATCACTAAATCCTCCTTTCACTACAAACATTCAAGGACATTTCAACCGAGTTGAATCACACCTTTTGGAAGACGATTCACCTTCAACTTGGGTGTCACTTTCAATTAATGTATTAATTTAATGTTCAAGTATGCTTAAAACCCTAATTATGCGAAACAATAGGCAAAATGATAAATTACAACAAATGCTGCAGAGTAAGATAGTAGATAGAGATTAATTACTAACCATTTTTTGAAGTTCATGATGCGGAATGTTCGGGGACAATGCCCTAGGAACTCAAGTCCAAGGTACAATTTTATTTAGGGAATGCAGGACTCCTTTTGGCATTGATAATCACTATTCTATTTGTTTCTATCACGGAAGATGTGGAGGACATTGCCCTAGGCACCCTAGTCCAAGGCAGCTAGTTCTTTAGGATGTCAAGGATTCTTTAGATGTAGATTGTCACTATCACAAAGATTCCCATGTCTGCAACCTCAGAGGACATTGCCCTAGGTGCCCTTTGTTAAGGGAAAATTTGAGTAAAAATCAATAATCAATATATCAATATCAATAATACCCAAAACTCAATGAAAAAGGAAATAATCAAGATCAAACAAACAAAAAATGAAAACTTTGCAAACCTCAATACTTCATAGCTTCAGTTGGTTGCCTATCTCAATCAATCTTGCATGTATGAATAAGGCCCTCAGAGAGTGCACTTCCTTTCTATTCGAAGATTGTCAATGGAGAATGGCTATGATAGTGCTTTGTAATGAAGATGAGCTTCACAACAATGGTAGTGATATGGTAACAAGTTGATCGCAAGCAAAAGGAATGACGTGGGTACCAAAGGCATGCTATAATTCCTACAGAGTAACAATACTAAAAGCTTGGATGAATGAAATGGAAGAATAGGGTTCAATTTATAGACTTGAGAAAGAGAGGATCAATGGTATAGAAAGAATGAGAAGATCAATGGTATAGAATGGTTGAGGAATGTGCGTGAATAAGAAGAAGACAAGTGTCTTTCTCTATTTTGCATGAGGGGAATTAATAAAATAGAAGAATGAGTTAACTGAAGAGATTAAATCAATTAAAAGAATAGATCAAAGAGTTAACTAACTAGAACTAGAGAATAGAAATTGCATGAGGAGGATAAGATATTTTAACTCAATTAAATATTTAGAATATTCAATTGCATGTGCACATTTGATTGAATTATATTTAGAGATAACTCAATTTAGAAGAAATAGACAACTTAAATAAATATTTGATTTATTTAAATTTAGAGAAGATATTATTGGAAGAAACAATTAAATAATTGATATTATTTAATTTAGAATGAATTTGGGAGAATTATAAGATAAGAAAGTAAATTAAAAAAATAAATTTATTTAATTGTTTGTGCATGATTTGGAAGAATAAAAAAATATTTGATTATATTTTATTTTTCAAGATTGAGAGGATTTAAATAAATTTGATTTATTTATTTAAATTTGGAAGAATGATTTTGTTGATGATGGTTTTGATGCAATCATAACAATTAGTTAAAATTCACATAAAATGAACCAAAACTGACTTGAAAGATATGAAGGAATCGATTAAGATTCACTTAATCCCAAGTTTAATATGGTCAGGTCTTGACCGGTTGGGCAAATTCAGTTGGTCAATGTGAAGCTGTAATGTTCAAGGGGCCTTACGTAGTTTAGGGTTTCTTGTTGGTTTATCGGACTCAAACTATGCAAAAGATTAATAAATGTCAATATGTTGTTCATCCCTTTTGCATAAACTAATACTTGTGCTGCAAAACTTTAAATAGTCTTCTCAGATTATTGCAGCTTTCTCCTCTTAAATATTTATGAAAACTGTCTACTTTCAAACTCTGTTATGCGTGCTCTTTTCAAATATGAGACAAATTTCCTTCAAATTTCTATGTTTTAAGCTAAGTATTTTCAGATGGGTTGGGAAAAGTTAGAAAGATCTAATCTACACTTCATTCACTCTATTCGAAGGATCTAATTGTTCTGTTATGCACTTTATAAATCATATAGTAACTTGATCAAATCCATAGACAAAACCTTAAATGTATATTCTAACCATTTTCACAAACATACACCTAAGATTGCAAGCTCTAAGAGAAAATGTTTCAAACACAATGAAGAGCAAGAAAACACTCAGAAGATAGATGTAGAATTCCAGATTCAATTGTATTAGAAACAGACAGTCATATAAGATTTACAATGTCTGAATGACTCTTAGCTTCAATGATCAAACTACAGAAAACTTACAAGCTTTACAGATATAGTAAGGAAACCAGATGTTCCATGCATTCCTTATTACAGACATAGGCGACCTCCTTCTACTCCTAAACTGAAAGGTCCCTCTACTCTAAAATGCTAAAACTAGTTACAAATGCTGGCTATTTTCTAAAAAATCCCTGTGTAAAGTATTACAGTCAAGGCACAATATATAGACTTTGATTGTCCTCAATATAGCCCAAAAAAAACCTAATTTAAACCCTAGTTCAAACCTCTGGTTACAACAATAAATGCTGGTAAACCAGTCTCCCAAAATATCTCTGAGTATACATCAAATCAGGGCAAAATATGCCTTCCGGAAACCCTAGCAGCTCGATAATAACTTCTGTTTATCTGTTGTGATGATGTTTCAACTACATTTTGTCTTCATCAATGAAGACTTTTGACTTCCTCGCCCTTCATCCTTATCTCCCTCTACTATGAGATTGGATTTCCTCCTTAGTGATGTTGCCATTATGTTTCAGCTACCTTCCTCAACTGCAAACCTGCAAAAATAGACCAGCAATAAGTATCATCGATTAATAAAACTAGAAAGAAATTAAAACACTTGTTAAATCAAGGTGTGATTGTGCAAACGCAAGTGTAAGGTTGTAAATCTATGAAAATCACGTCCAAAAAATGCATATACAGCATTAAACTGGTCGGGTCAACCATTGTTGACCAAAAACATGCATTCGGGCCCTAAAATGCCCTTAAATTCTTATTGTTTTGCCTTTCCCGCCTATCGGCGTGAGATACGCCCATCAAAGCGAACTAGAAATTTCATATTGATCGCTCAACTCTCAGCGAAATAGCCCTATCAGCTTGTGTTTCTTTCCTATCGGCATGACTTTCCTATCGGCGCGGCCAAAATTTTCTCTGTCGATCGCCATTGTTTGGCCAATGTCTTTTATTATTTGGCTAAGCCTTTTCTTCTATCAGTGTAACATAAGATATCAGGGCCCTCTAACAATTTCCCACCAATTGTATTACTCATGCCAATGCCCTTTTTTTTGTTTAAATCCTTGTATATTGCCCCTATATGCCAATCGGAATGTATATTTTTGATATACAAGTTGGACGTAGAACATAAGATAAATTGCTTTTAAATCCGCTTGGATTCCAGCTTGTATACGTGCAATGTATGTTCCATTTGTATGTCAAAATCTACAAATGCAAAAATATACAAGCGCTTAACCCTATTGTATAACTTTTCAAATCCGTCCAATGTATATTTCAATGCATATTGTGCTTGTATCCTTCGATATACAAGTCGGATGCGATACAAAGTCTTAATCAGATTCCAACCTCTTTTGGGTTCCGGCTTGTATGCGTGCAATCTATGTTCCGTTTGTATGTCAAAACATACAAGCACCGAATATACAATGACTTAATTTGTTTTAATAAGTCCGTCGGGTCCACATTGTATATAGAACACTTGTATCCTATGCCTTGTATATTCTGAAACATACAAGCAACTAACTTTATTTAAACAACCCCTCGGGTCCGCGACTTGTATATGGATGTTGTATGTTCCAAATGTATGCAAAAAAAAAATATACAAGCCCAAAATGTATAGTGATTTAACACTATTTAATAAAACTTTTCAAATCCATGCGGTGTATACTTGCAATGTATGTTACCCAAACATACAAGCTCGTGGATATACAACAAATTCTCTCCGGTTCATAACTTTTCGATTCCGCGCAACCTGCCAAACATACAAATGTTAGATACAAAGCAAAATCCAAACATCTATTCATTTTTACTTAAGTTATTTTGGGTCCATCTTGTATGTATATATCAAAACCTTTATTGAAATGCATACAAGGAAAAAAAGACATACAATTGCCCTGTATATGAAAGCGATATACAAACTAGAATGTACACTTTACCAAAATGATCATATCTTGCAAAATATGGCAAATTTTAAGATGGTTCAAAAAGCAACCCTAGCTCATTTTTCACAAGGAATCCAACCATATCATGCACTGGTACTGAAAATGTATTTTTTCTCTATTTTTATCAAAGTTTGCAATTTTAACCCCTCTTTTTTCCCTTTACCACTAAGCAAAACAAAACACGCAAAAACAAAAAAGCAAAGCCATAGCAGGGGTCCTCATTTTACTAAGGAGTAAAATGGGGCGTATTGTGAACATCACAAAAACTAGCAACCAAACAAAACAATTAAATTCAAAGTACTAAGGAAACTAAGTGAAATAAATCCATAACTTCCAACTATCTTTCCTACAAATTATTATTCAACTTGAGACCTAAGGTATTCAATAAGAATGCATGAATTTTCATTTTCAGTTTAAGTATGTGCATGTGATTAATTATCCTCATCTTGAAGATTGGTTGAACAAACCAGTGACTGATATTAGCCTATGTAGGTGAGGACATTCCCTCATAGCCGACCGAATACGGCCTTGCTGCCAGCGAGCGTCCATAGCCCTGGCAAGGTTATTGTTACAATTCTCCTAAGTAGAGCCCCACTGCCAGCGAGCGTCTATAGCCCTGGTAGAGTTACTTAGATGGCTTAATCTGGATTTTTAGTATAATCCGCTTTATTCATTTTATATTTTATATTTTCTAATTTTTGAAAGAGATTTCTTAAGATATTGCGGTTGTAACTTCATTATGCAAGGAGTGAACACTTGCTAAAATTAAGCTGAGAATTGTAATGGTAGCAAGGGTGACCTCAGATTTTTCACCTAATATCTACACTGGTAGGTTCAACAAACCCAAGGATTTTAGGTGTGTTGTCATGAGAAACATCCCTTGAACTCTCAATCACATTTATTGAATACAAAATTTCAGAAGGTAAACAACTCTCTACATTCATGACAGTCACAACAAGTTATGCATAAATTGCAAATAATCAACCTGAATATTCTGAATTTTATACTATTTTGAATGGTTGTTTGTTTGCTCCTTAAAACTCTAAAGGAAAAATGAAGATCCCTGCTGAGGAGACAACAAAAAACTAAACAAACAAAACAGATTGTACAAACAACAAAACAAAAACAGAACAACAAAACAAAAAGAAGCAAAACAAAACTATACAGCAACTAACCTACAAAAGAAACAGCAAAAGAAAACTGTACATTACTTACACTACATTACACAAAATGGACTGCCACTTTACCTCAGGCCTGGAAGTAGTGTTTCAAATGTTGGCCATTAACTGGTAATGGCACATCTTCTCTAGTCAAGGTCTTGAGTCTAAATGTGTTGTCTCCTATTATTTCTGAGACTTGCAATGGGCCTAACCATAGTTTATCAAATTTTCCATGGCTCCCTTTCTTTTCATGTACTTTGTCCCAGCACAACACTAAGTCTGATATTCTAAATGCCTTGACTCTTTCCCTCTTATCAAACCACCTCTTTACTATTGCTTGGTGTTTGGCAAATTTCTCGATGGCTTGACCTCTTTTCTCATCTAATTGTAACATTTGTACTATTCTAGCTTCCCTATGATTATCAAAGCCTAAATACTCATTGGCAAACTTCCAGATTGGTATTCTTAGATTTACTAGAAGTATGGGATCAGTCCCATAAACTAAATGATAAGGTGTACTATCTAAAGTTGCTTTGAACTTGGTCCTATCTACCCACAGTGCGTATTTTAACAAGGTATTCCACTCTCTAGGACTCTTTACAATTAGCTTTTTGATTATATCTAATAAAATTTTGCTCGTAGACTCAACTAATCCATTACCTTGAGGGTAATAATTTGAAGAAAATTTTAAAACAATCCTATATTCAAATGCCCATTTAGAAAACTTTAAAGAAGAGAAAGTAGGGTCGTTGTCACATACTAATGAATAGGGAGTTTCAAACCTAGTGATGACGTTTTCTTCAAGAAACTTGATAACTACCTTAGTTGTGGAGAATTTGCAGCATGCGGCTTCAGTCCACCTTGTATAGTAGTCCATCACTGTCAGTATGAACTTGTGTCCTGCAGAAGATGGAGGATTGATGACTCCAATAAAATCCAGGCCCCACTATGCAAATGGTCTTGATTCAATCACAGGTTGTAATGGGTTGGCCTAATTTCTTCCCTTATCTGCTGCAGTTTGACAGGTGTGGCAACTCTTAATGTGACTCTCTATATCTCTAAGCATCATGGGCCAATAATAGCCCGCCCTTAATATCTTGTGCGTTGTAGCTAGATGGGAACCATGACCGATTTCGTACTTGTCATGCAGTTCTGTTAATACTTTATCTGCTTCAGCTCTATTTAGACATCTCAAATAAATTCCATCATGGTTATTCCTGAATAGAAGACCTCCTTGTACCATATATTTTTGTGCTTTAATCTTCAAAGCTCTCCTCTGAGAAGCTTTCATCCTATTTGGGTACTTTCCAGCTATTAGAAAAGTATTTAAATCACCATACTAGTCTGATATGTGATGAGAATTTAGCACATACTGCTATTTTATCAGATCTGGGTCTGTGTTTGCTATTGTTTGCACCAACGCCTGCCCTCTGACCAGTTTCATTGGAATGATTTCCATGTCAAACTCTTGCAGTGTGGTGATCCATTTGGCTCTCTTTTCTCCAGGTTCATTCTGCATCAGCAACATCTTTACTGCTACGTCTGGCACTATAACTCTGATCTGGCTGCGTAGAATGTAATGTCTAAATTTTTTCACAGCTCATTAATGCAAATGCTTGTCTTTTCCTATCCAAATATCTTAATTGTGCGTCTTTCAGAGGTGCACTCATAAATGCAATGGGTTTTTCCTCATGTCTTCACCTTTCTGCGTCAGGGCAGCCGCGACTGAATGGGAGGATGCGAAGGAGTAGATATAAAATAGATTTATGTAGTCTGGGCTTGCTAGTACAAGGGCGTCAGAAATGGCCCTCTTGATATCTTCGAATGCATCTTTAGCCATAGGCGTCCACTCCATCTGCACATCCTTCTTTAACATGGCATTTAGTGGTTGCACGATTTCTACAAAACCTGTGATAAACTTCCAAACAAAGTTAATCTTACCAAAAAATGATTTTAACTCTTTCCTATTGTTTGGTATTTGCAAACTTTTTATTGATTCTATTCTATCTAGGTCAATCGACATTCCATATTCAGAGATGACATGCCCTAGTAATTTATCTTCAGTAACTCCAAATGAACATTTTTTAGGATTAAGGGAAATTCCATACCTCCCACATCACTTGAGTATTTTCCTGAGATCTTCAGCGTGAGTGGATGCATCCTTGGAATACACAGTCAGATCGTCCATATACATAATAATGCACTTACCTGATAACCCACGGAACGCAATGTCCATGGCTCTCTAAAAAGTGGCACCTGCATTGATCAGACCAAAAGGCATTCTCCTATATGCATAATTTCCCCATTTACAAGTGAAGGTGGTTTTTAATCTATCATCCCTATCTATTAAAACCTGGTTATAGCCTAAGAAACCATCTAAAAAAGACATCATCTTTGCTCCATTTACTACTTGCAGCACTTCATCTATAGGAGGCAGAGGATAATTGTCCTTTTCAGATGCTTTATTCAAATTTCTAAAATCTACGCATAATCTGATGTCTCCATTTTTCTTTCTTACTGGTACTAAGTTAGCTACCCAGACTGAATGTCTGACTAGAAAAATTATTCCAACAGACAGCAATTTTTTAACTTCCTTGACGATTAAAGGCTCTAGAATGGTGTTTACAGGCCTTTGTTTTTGCCTAAATGGTTTAATCTCTGGTCTCAAAGGTATTACGTGAGTTATGATGGACGTATCATAGGTTTTTAGGTCTTCATATGTCCATGCTATTACATGTTTGTAATCTTTTAGAGCATCTAAAATTTCTTTTCTAATTTTCTCAGAGCAAGCTTTTATGATTGGCACATTTTGTGGATTTTGCTCTGTCCCTAAGTTGTGTAAATCACACTTACCCCCTTCTATTTTGGGTAAGTCCTTCTATCTTATTACTCCATTGAAGTCAAAAATATGTTCTAATTCAATTACTCCTTTTGGTAAGAAGTTGCTCTTCAAGTTGATTATATCCTCTTCGTCCCATGTGGTCTTAGGCCTTTCCTGCTCATCAATGATTTGAGCCTCAAATACCTTATTGCAGGTCAGAAAATCAATAATCTACTAATCCCCCAAATACCTGAAAATGTGTAACATTATCTAAGATATTGGGGACATTAACTAATTCAACAGCAAATCGTCTCAGACCTAACAGTGTCAAAGGTTCTAGTGTGCTAGTAGCAACTGCTAGCGCGTCCAGCCTATGGTTCAGCTCTTTGAGGATATGCTCCATGTTAAAAGCATCGAATGAATCTATTAAACCCCATACTCTATGTCTGTAACAAATCATTTTCTTGTAATTGTGAGCATATAGCTTTCTTACTTGTTTGACTACTAGTTTAGAGTCTAAAAATACCTTAATCATTTTGACCTTTTTCTTAACGGCCATGACAAGTCCCATAATTAAGGCTTCATATTCAGCAATATTGTTTATACATGAAAACTACAGTCTATATGCTGCTAGGTATGACTTACCCTGAGGGTCTATAAGTTCAACACCTGCACCCGTGCCCTGCTTTGACTTGGACCCGTCACATTTTAATGTCCACATGCCATCTTTACTTTTCTAATTTTTCCCCTTGGCATGCTTCGTCTCTTCTATTACTTGTGAGGTACTGGTATATTTATTCATGGGTATTTCTATTTGGTTAACTTACATATGTGTATTTTCAGCTTGCAAATCAAAAAGACAACTACCCTTGTCCTTTATTCCCTCTTCTAAATTTGAAATCAGAGCATCTACATCACCCTGAACGTATTTCTGTGTTTGATCAGGATTCACATTTTCCTCCTGTAACCCTACCCTTTTCATGCATTTTTTGTATTCATATTCAATGATGTCCTTGCACATTCCACAACTCTCCTCTGAATGTGGCCTATCATGAACTCTACATTTGTTTTTATACAATTTACATTGGGTGGGCAGACCTTGTTTAATGCACTCTTCCACCTCTTGTCTAATGACATGACCAAATTTGCCTATTTCACTATTTTCTTCATCTGAAGAATTTTCATCAGACTCAATGAATAATGTTGTCTCCTTGCTGACATGTTTTTCTCTAAAGTTTAACATCATGATCTCTTTAATTTGTACCCCATTGTTGGTAATCCTATAAACACCAGGTTCA
Organism: Cunninghamia lanceolata; assembly: GCA_027924645.1. Taxonomy (NCBI): domain Eukaryota; kingdom Viridiplantae; phylum Streptophyta; class Pinopsida; order Cupressales; family Cupressaceae; genus Cunninghamia; species Cunninghamia lanceolata. Next base: position 1,970,380 of record BSBN01000826.1, on the reverse strand, counting down.
ACAGTGGCATATAATATTTCATTTGTTCGATTATATTCTATTATCATATGTTTCATCCTGGGTTCTGCCTCTATTCTAATCTAGTTTGGGACACCTCTCCAAGTAACCACATATGTGAAAAATCAGTGGCCATATATCTATTTAATGTTTTGGACCAATCCATGCTCAGCAACATTCCATAATTTATGGGTATATCCACTATTTGAATGTCAATGAATTGGCTTACCCTGGGGTCTAAAGCCAATTGTATCTGAATGTCCATTAGTTCTCGTATCATGCTAACCTCAGTCTTATCTAATTGTGTGACAACCTTGGTAGATTTGGTGGGAGTCATCCCGAGAGTTTTACATATCCCTAAGGGCATTACATTGGCTGATGCACCAGAGTCCACCATGCAATTATGTATGTTCTTCCCACACAATCTAACAGTTAACAAGAAAGGAGGAGCATCCTTCTTATCAGTATACATCACTACATTTGTATTGGAATGCAACTCAACTTTCTTGCCCTTCTCTTTAGGCGGTGAATCTCTACTAGGAACAGCTATATCAGAACCAACCTCATCTATCACGGATACATCCAGAGATTTTATAAAAGCATTTCTGATCTCTGGAGTTTTCAATAATTCATTCAAAGGTACACTGACCTTAATTTTCTTTATTTCTTTTGACAAGTAACTCATTAACCTTGTTGTTTCTACTATTTCAGTTTTACTTGTTTGGGTCTTTTGCTTTGTTGTTCCACTGTTTGCATGAGGATTAGCCTTAAGCATGGCAGGATTGTTGCTAGCATTTTGATCTGGGGGTGTATTGGAGTTGTTAGGAGGAATAGAAGTGGTGAAAGGTCCTCCTGGCCTAGTGTTGTTTCTTAAATTGTAGGTGTGGTTTTTATTTATTTGTTGAAAAGCCTGCACCTCTTATGTTTCAGTTAATACCTCATTTTTAGTTTCAAAGATAAATTGAAAAGCATTTAACACAAAGGCTAATTCAGGATAAAGATTTTCACAAAAGTATGGTTCATCTTCCAACAATTCATCCTCTTTCTCTTCTGTAGTTGCAAAGGTAAAGGTTTCTAAAACTAAAGCCATATCATACCCTGAGGGTACTACCTCATTACCCTTGGGAATGAGAAATTCAGAAGTAGGAGGCTGCACGTCTATATTAAAAATGTTGGTTGCTAAATGAAATTGTGGACAGTCAAGCTCAGCATGGGCATTGGTATTGTGAAATCTGCGCCAATTTTGTTTTTATGTATTGGCCATTTGGATGCCATCCATTTGTTTTGCATCATGATTATCTATATTCTCAAAAGGAGAAGCTAGAGTACCATTGTTTGGTTCTGTGTTCCATGTTTTGGATGGCCTGGGCTGATTCTGATTTTTGTTATTGTTACCCCAAGCCCTATTATCTACCACTGGTCCTCTATTCTGTATTGGTTGCCCTTGGTTATGACTTTGATGCTGATTATAGTCCTGGCTGTAGTGTTGATTCTGATTTGAACTATAGTTCTGATTATGGCCTTGGTTATAATTCTAATTTTGATTGTATCCTTGGTTGCCTCTTCCATAAAGATTCTCATTTCTTAGTTGTGTCACTTCGGTGGTCAATCTTTTCAAATGTGTAGTGATCTCTTTGATTTCTTCCCTTTTCTCTTGCGCTTTTGCCACAGTTCTATCCCTAGGGGGTTGGAAGAAAGGCTGACCATTATTTTGACTGTTATTAGAAGTGTTACTCATGTAAGGAGCTATGGCTTGGATTGGGGTAGGACTATACACAGATGTGTAAGAAGGAACTAGATTTAATAATGGAGTGTGATGTATAGGGACTCCATTCCAAGGTTGTGCTTGATTTTGCACCCCAAAATTTCCTCCATTAACAAATGGACTATAAGTTGTATGTCTCATTTCTTGGTTTACTGAGGTTGCCTCCTTATAGGCTTTGGATATTGAATCAATGTCAGGTTTTCTTTTGACAAACATGGCAGTTAAAGGATCTAAGGCAGCATAGTACATAGCTAACAAGGTATCATCATCCACGGTGTAAGGGGCCATCAACCTAGAGTATGCCTTTTGAAATCTGTCATTGAAATTATCAATCAACTCTCCCTCTCCTCTTTTTATGGTAGCCAATTTGTGATACAAGATGCAAGGATCAATGGGTCCTCTAAATCTTGACAGAAATGCTTCTTCCATAAGTGACCAAGAAGAAATGTAACCGTTGGGTAAGTTTACATACCAGTTAGAGGCTTTCTCATTAAAGGTGTAGGGAAACAATCTACACACCACGTCCTCGTGTTCTAATCTGGCCCTAAAGCATACTTCCTTGAATATTCTAATGTGGTCTTCCGGGTCTTGGTGTAACTAGTATTTAGGACATATCTTTTCCAGATTTTTGGGCATCTCATTATAATCATTGAAGTGTATGGGGGACTGGTCATTGAAATAAGCCATTACAAGTGCTTGAGCTTGACCTGGACCTGTGGGAATACCTAAATTTCCTGGGGAATTAGGATCCCTAGGAGTACCTAAACCAAGATTTAGAGATTTGAATGAAGATCTGTTAGGACTCACAAAGTTATGAATGCTAAAAGGTGAGCCAGGAGGTGCTCCAGATGAACCTCCTGCTTGCAATATTTTAGGATTCCAAATCCAAGGGTTCTTACTTCACCTTATGTCAGGTAATTGCAAAAAATATATCCCTTGAACTGGATCTAGATCTAGTCACTCTATCACTGTTATTAGCCAGTTTGAAACAAACCCTAACTCAAGTCGGCCCTCCTTCTAGCACCAGAAAAACTGTTGATGATGGTTTTGATGCAGTCATAACAATTAGTTAAAATTCACATAAAATGAACCAAAACTGACTTGAAAGATATGAAGGAATCAGTTAAGATTCGCTTAATCCCAAGTTTAATACGGTCAGGGCTTGACCGGTTGGGCAAATTCAGTTGGTCAATGTGAAGCTGTAATGTTCAAGGGGCCTTACGTAGTTTAGGGTTTCTTGTTGGTTTACTAGACTCAAACTATGCAAAAGATTAATAAATGTCAATATGTTGTTCATCCCTTTTGCATAAACTAATACTTGTGCTACAAAACTTTAAATAGTCTTCTCAGATTATTGCATCTTTCTCCTCTTAAATATTTATGAAAACTGTCTACTTTCAAACTCTGTTATGCGTGCTCTTTTCAAATATGAGACAAATTTTCTTCAAATTTCTACGTTTTAAGCTAAGTATTTTCAGATGGGTTGGGAAAAGTTAGAAAGATCTAATCTACACTTCATTCACTCTATTCGAAGGATCTAATTGTTCTGTTATGCACTTTATAAATCATACAGTAACTTGATCAAATCCACAGACAAAACCTTAAATGTATATTCTGAGCATTTTCACAAACATACACCTAAGATTGCAAGCTTTAAGAGAAAATGTTTCAAACACAATGAAGAGCAAGAAAACACTCAGAAGATAGATGTAGAATTCCAGATTCAATTGTATTAGAAACAGACAGTCATATAAGATTTATAATGTCTAAATGACCCTTAGCTTCAATGATCAAACTACAGAAAACTTACAATCTTTACAGATACAGTAAGGAAGCCAGATGTTCCACGCATTCCTTATTGCAGACACATGTGACCTCCTTCTACTCCTAAACTGAAAGGTCCCTCTACTCTAAAATGCTAAAACTAGTTAGAAATGCTGGCTATTTTCTAAAAAATCCCTGTGAAAAGTATTACAGTGTATCAAGGCACAATATATAGACTTTGATTGTCCTTAATATAGCCCCAAAAAACCTAATTTAAACCCTAGTTCAAACCTCTAGTTACAACAATAAATGCTGGTGAACCAGTCTCCCAAAATATCTCTGAGTATACATCAAATCTGGGCAAAATATGCCCTTCTGGAAACCCTAGCAGCTCGATAATAACTTCTATTTGTCTGCTGTGATGATGTTTCAACTGCATTTTGTCTTCATCAATGAAGACCTTTGACTTCCTCGCCCTTCATCCTTATCTCCCTCTACTGTGAGATCAGATTTCCTCCTTCGTGATGTCACCGCCATTAAGTTTCAGCTACCTTCCTCAACTGCAAATCTGCAAAAATAGACTAGCAATAAGTATCATCGATTAATAAAACTAGCAAGAAATTAAAACACTTGTTAAATCAAGGCGTGACTATGCAAACGCAAGTATCAGGCTGTAAATCTATGAAAATCACGTCCAAAAAATGCATATATAGCGTTAAACTGGTCGGGTCAACCATTGTTGACCAAAAACATGCATTCGGGCCCTAAAATGCCCTTAAATTCTTATTGTTCTGCCTTTCCCACCTATCAGCGTGAGATACGCCCGTCGGAGCGAGCTAGAAATTTCATACCAATCACTCAACTCTCAGTGAAATAGCCCTATCGGCTTGTGTTTCTTTCCTATTGGCATGACTTGCCTATTGGCGCGGTCAAAATTTTCTCTGTCGATCGCCATTGTTTGGCCAATATCTTTTATTATTTGACTAAGCCTTTTCTTTTGTCGACGTAACATAAGATATCGGGGCCCTTTAACAATTTCGCACTGATTGCATTACTCACGCCGATGCCCTTATTTTTGTTTAAATCCCTTGTATATCGCCCCTGTATGCCAATCAAAATGTATATTTTTGATATACAAGTCAGACATAGAACATAAGATAAATCGCTTTTAAATCCGCTTGGATTCCGGCTTGTATATGTGCAATGTATGTTCTGTTTGTATGTCAAAATCTACAAATGCAAAAATATACAAGCGCTTAACCCTATTGTATAACTTTTCAAATCCGCCCAATGTATATTTCGATGCATATTGTGCTTGTATCCTTTGATATACAAGTCGGATGCCATACAAAGTCTTAATCGGATTCCAACCTCTTTTGGGTTCTGGCTTGTATGCATGCAATGTATGTTCCGTTTGTATGTCAAAACATACAAGCACCGAATATACAACGACTTAATTTGTTTTAATAAGTCTGTCAGGTCCACGTTGTATATTCTGAAGCATACAAGCAACTAACTTTATTTAAACAACCCCTTGGGTCCACGACTTGTATATAGAACACTTGTATCCTATGCCTTGTATATTCCGAAACATACAAGCAACTAACTTTATTTAAACAACCCCTCAGGTCTGCGACTTGTATATGGACGTTGTATGTTCCAAATGTATGAAAAAAAAATATACAAGCCCGAATAGTGATTTAACACTATTTAATAAAAATTTTCAAATCCACATGGTGTATACTTGCAATGTATGTTAGCCAAACATACAAGCCTGCAGATATACAACGAATTCTCTTCGGTTCATAACTTTTGGATTCCACACAATGTATAAAATATCTTGTATATTTCCTTGTATGTTGCGACCTGCCAAACATACAAACATTAGATACAAAGTGGAATCCAAATATCTATTCATTTTTACTTAAATTATTTCGGGTCCATCTTGTATGTATATATCAAAACCTTTATTAAAATGCATACAAGGAAAAAAAGACATACAATTGCCCTGTATATGAAAGCGATATACAAACCAGAATGTACACTTTACCAAAATGATCATATCTTGCAAAATATGGCAAATTTTAAGATGGTTGAAAAAGCAACCCTAGCTCATTTTTCACAAGGAATCTAACCATATCATGCACTGGTACTGAAAATGCATTTTTTCTCTATTTTTATCAAAGTTTGCAATTTTAACCCCTCTTTTTCCCTTTACCACCAAGCAAAACAAAACACACAAAAGCAAAAAAGCAAAGCCACAGCAGGGGTCCTCATTTAGCTAAGGAGTAAAATGGGGCATGTTGTGAACATCACAACAAATTTGATTTAATTAAATATATAAGAATTATTTAATTGTTTGGAAGAATATAATTAAATAAAGGATTTTATTTAGTTTTGACTTTAGAAGAGGTAATTAAATATTTTGATATTTAATTAACTTAGAGGAATATGAATCAAATAAATAATTTTTTAAATTTATTTATTGATAGAAGAATTAGAATGAAATAAATATTAAGAATATTTATTTAGACCAAGTCATGTCATTTTTAGGCGTATACATTTTGCCCCTTCTTGATGCAATGTGTTTTATCATGTTGTTTCAAAGAATATTTTTTTCTGATAATGATACATGCCCTAGTTTGCCCCTGGTACAAGTTATGACATTAGGATACCCCCTCAGGAGATTGGATGGGAAGGAAGGCAGAAGGACCTGAGATGGACAATCTCATAAGGAAGAAGGTGAAAAAATAGGATAGGTTGAAGAAATTTGTTGAAGAAAGAGCTAAATGATACGCAATGCAAAATAGAATGATAACACACACAAGCAAGTAAGAAAGTATGCACAAATGATACAAGAACAACCAAGGTATTGCCCCTGTCAAGCAGTAAACTAATGATTAACTGATAATGATATACGACAGTGTTGTCATGGTGGGGAACGATAGGTCCCTAGAGCAACACAAAGGATAGTGTCTAGTTTCAGGAAATGAAACATGTCATGTAAGACATGTGTATTAGTCTGATTTCAACAATGTTACATCCTATATAAGACAAATGATTGATTATAATTGATTGAGTTGGTTTACAACCAGACAAGGATCAAGACCACTGATTGTGATTGGATCATTTGACAAGATTGACTTGACTCAATCGGTATGGATTAAGGATTGACTTGCACTTGGATCATTGCTCGGATTTGATTGGACTGGGATGAAAGATATGATGATAGATAGAAATTTGATTGATAGAAGAATTGTGAATGAAGGAATCACAAGCTTTTGTTTGTAAACGTTGATACTCTGCACAGAATCTTTATTGCATGGATAGTATATGGAATGCAAATGGATACGGATACGGATATGAGACGCAATTGGATATGTTATGGATATGGATGTGGAATGCAATTGGATATGATATGGATATGGATATGGAATGTAATTGGATATTTGTCATCTTGATATTGCAAGTATTTTGAAGTGCTTATTTCATCAACAGGTGATTTTTTTGTACTTTTTCTGAATGTTGTAAGTTTATACAAGCATCTAGGTATAATTAAACTGAGATGACCTGAGTATTTCTTACATGGATTTTGATTTAGGAAGTTAATACAAGCATTGAGGTATAATTGAACTAAGATGACCTGAGTACTTCTTGCGTATCAACAGACAAAGATTGCTCCCTTTCATGTTAGACCTTTGATGTCCTCAATGATCTTTTTCCGATCATGTCATTAGACAAGGCATCACATTAATAAAGTTTAATCCACAAACAAAAAACAAAGAAAATAATCATGCCCCCATCATAGCATCTCTATATTTTGGCATCCTTGAGTAGTATAGAAAGACATGATAACAAAAATCAAGCCACTGTAATCTAACTTGATCACAACCACAAAATATTCTTGCATTTAATGTGTTTTTCTTGCCATAATTTAGATAGAATCACTTAGAGTGCTTTAGGTACTTGCTTGCTTTGCTTTGGATAGGTTGAGGTCCTTGCATCAAAATTTCTATTTGAAAGCAGGTTTTGCCTATGCTTGCTTGCCTTGTGAAAGGTTCTACAATCCTTATTGGTGAGACAGACCCTAAGGGACTGACCTAGTGCCTCAGAGGCACATTGCTAAATGGTCTTGCCTCTGTGACGACTTAGAGGCAACGTAGTTCAAGGTTGATTTTGATGGACCTAGGATATGGATCGAATGAGACACAATATGGAATAGATATGGATCAGACATGGAATAGATATGGATTAGATAGGACATGATATGGAACAGATATGGATCAGATATGGAATGGATATGGATCAGATATGGATCAGATGATACTGATGACAAGGCAACACCATGGATAGACAGATGGATGGGTGATAAAGAATAGAATAGGTAGGTATGAGGATGGGTAATAGTAGATACAAATGTTTAGGTAGAAGGAACCAAGGATGTGATCTCTAAGGACTATGTCGCATAGGAATAACATGCCCCATTGTAGGTAAATACTTAGGACTTTTCATGGCAATGCTTATGATGATAGGAGGATGAGAGGATAATGAAGGATTGGTGTGGTTTGGAGGGATAATGTATGTCAAGAGACATATAAAATAGTTGTCAACATTGTGCCCCCAATCTTTATCAAGATCAAAGAAAATAGAGGAAGGGAAGATTAGGATGGATAGATTGGACAGTATAGGTACGTAACAGATAAAAGGATAGGATAGGAAATGGTACGGAAGGAGACTGATAGGAGAAGAGTGATATGCTGATGAGACAAGGTACCCCCAAGTGTAGGTGACATAGAAGATCAACTTACACATGACACTTATTAGCTAGGTTTTCATCATGGTACTTATCCAAGGTGCCTATTTTCTAGATTTTTACCATTGGATGAAGGGATTTTTCTTAACTTTTTTGATTTTTTGATTTTTTTTTTAAACATTTGGATAGGATAGGTAGAATGGATGAGAGGGACTCAATTGCCAGGTTCCATGAAAGGTGATAGTCCCACTAGAAAGATGTCATTGCATGGACCATGTCGAGTGCTCTCATAGATGTTGGTAGGAGATTGCATGACAATGAGATGGAGAAGGTAGATAGTGGATTGCGGAGGGTGCAATAGTGGATGATGATGCAGAATATGGGTGAAAAGCTTATGCAAAAGCATGGACCATGTGAGTAGGATGGGGAAGATATGTAGGAGGTATATGGAAATGTTTGTGAGATGGAAGGGAATCACGACTAACAATTGCACATACCATGATAAACAGTGAAGCTAGTGATGGGAAAGTAGTGTAGGAAGTAACGGAGACTTTTGCTTGTGGATGAAAGATTTAGGCATGTAGAGATCCACATAGACTAAGTATTTTTCTGTGCTTTGCTTGTCATGTGGGATGGAAGAATTGGGCACTTTTGGATGGAAAGGGAGAAAGTGGATGGTAGAGATTCTTGAGAGGTAGATGCCTCATGTAACTTGAGGGCTTTTTTCTTAGGTTTTTAGATAATACCTATGAAGGTAAGGGTTTGGGTGTATGTAACTTTTTTGCAGCTTTTGGAGTAATCATTTGTTGGATGCGGACCCACACCTTTTTTAGCTTGGTGTATATGTGTGTGGGTGTATGCACCTCTTGAGAAGGATGCTTCTTTAATTCTTAGCTTTTGTATCCTAGGTCATGAGGACTCTTAGGATTTTTGACTTTAGGGGTAGAGGTATCTAAATTGTTGCTGGTGAATTCTCTTGAGATGGTGGAAGTGGAGTGGGTGGAAGCTCTTTGTTTAGACCACATGTGCATCTGTTGGTCATGATTGGGATTGTTAGAGGATTTATTGGGGGATGGATAAGGAATTGGAAGAAGTGGTGGTAAAATACATGGAGGGATGTTAGGAGTTGGAAGTAGCGGAGGTAGATTGGATGGTGGAAGGTGTATGGTCACATGCTTTTGACAATTGTAGGATGATGGAGGTGGAATGGCGACATATGTTTTGGGGATATGATAGGGTTTGTGATGGAAAGTGGAGGATTTTGAAGGAGTGGAAGAAGTAACATCTTGAGATTGTTAACCTTAGGGTATGTATCCAAGGCCATATGAAGGAGGAGGAACATTGACATGGACGGGCTCCAAAATACCTTGTTCGTGAAGGCCTAAGCCATTACCTTGATAGTTCATATGTTGAAGTATGCGATGGATAGTGGAATTATGTGTAGGTGGAACACTAAACACAAGTTCTTTATTGGATGGCGAAGGAGAGATATAGGATAATGGTTGCTGGTGTTCTAAGGAGGAACACTCATGGATGAAGGTGGTAAGACCAAGGATATATGGTGGGGGATTTGCAACATGGTCAATAATGGATGACAGAGGAGTTTAATTGGTTTGATCTTCTACGATTGCTTGGGAGGCAAGTGTATCATCAAGGGAAGTGGAATTTGTTAGATCTTGGATGGGACTAGAGGGGGTTATAAGCTTAGGACCATGGAACGCATAAAGTGGGCTAAGAGGATCATCATGGTCTTCTTGATCATAGATAGGCTCTTGATTGTAGATGGGATCTTGATCATAGATAGGATTTAGTGTGATGGGATTAATGTGCTCTTGTATAGGTTCTTCATCAACAATAATGTCCTGATCATAGAAAGGATAGAAGTTATGGAGAGGTTGAAATTGGCTCTCTTGCTCATGTATAAGATCAAGTTGTTTAGGGATAGCTTCTTCATCAGAGGTAGTATCTTGATCATGGAAAAGATATAGGTCATGAATGGCTTGAAATTGGATTTCTTGCTCATGTCTAGGTATAGGATCTTTGAAAAGATAAAGGTTATGCATAGGTCAGATGGGGGTGCTTTGATCTTGATTTAGACAAAGGTCTAATGTTTTTGCATGTTCTAAAGTGTTCTCTTGACATAACTCTTGGGTTATTTGAATGGAAGTGGAGGTAGAGGTCTCTTGGATAGGATCTTGGTCAACAATATGACAATATGACAGATTTTGACTTTGGTTCATGGTAGGAGGTTTTTCAATATGCTTAAGGGGTTACCGATAAAATAAAGGGGTTGGCACGAGGGATATGTTTGAAGGCTTTTTAATGAGGTCAAGGACCAAAATTTGGGGACATGGTTGAATCTCTGCTAGTAGCCCTTGGATCACATCATTGGTAGATATATGGATAGAGAAGTGAGGTAACAAATGAGTGGATTTGGAGTTCTCCATGGTAGAATTAGTATGCTTTGGGCCATGTGTTCTAGGAGATGGTGAAGGAGGACTAGTAGATGGAGTGGTATATGTTTTCCAACTTGAGGTGGTGCTTGCCTTGTCAAGAGTATCATGAAGATGAGAAAATGATGTATGACTTTGGGGTGTGGTGTAGCTAGTACTGGCCTATTCAGCTTGCAAGATTGCAAATTGTTGTTGTATGGATTGGAGTTCTTGAGTAATTTCTATACGACCTTGGGGTGAGGTGTCTAAGTTTAATTGCAATTTCAGGTATTGGAGTTCTTGAGCAAGTTCTTCCAATTTGATTGTCATCTCTTTAGAAACTAACAAATGGGTATCTAGAAAGTTTGAAAAGTTTTTATCAAAAGAAGTGGAAAAGCTCACTGTCACGGATGCCCAGAAATAGAAGCGCAGAAAGAAGGGATATGAGCGCAGCAAGTTGAAGTAGATGCATAGTTCTGACAAAAGGCAAATGCACAGAAATAGGTTATATATGCGCAAGAAGTCACAATAAATGCACATTAGGTTGAAATGTATGCGTAGATTCAAAGGGTAATTGCGTAGCTCTACCTTTTTTGAATGTTTTTGTAATTTTTAGCATGCTTTTTGGTATTTTTAGTTTCTTGTTTGCAAGATGGTCTTTTTGGTCTGATTTGATCAATTACAGCAAGAAGACACAACACACACAAAGAATGATTTCATGGTTTTTTAGATTTTTTTGTAATTTTTTTACTCTTTTTGATAAGAAAGCAAGTACAAATCCTAGGCTAGTTGTGACAATATAAACCAAATTCTTCCTATTTCTACATGAGGCATCTTCGGGAGGTAATAATCACTCTTACCTGCACTGGCTTATAGGGGATTTTGGCTACTAAAAATAAAGGATGATTAATAAGTGCAACCATTCAAGTGGTTGTATATGCGGTAGCACTACTCTCTATTATGGAGTCTCCCAGCTTGCAAGAGTTGCACCTTGGAGGGTTTTGGGGGAGGTTGGCTATTGGTATAACACAACTTCACTCATTCTTTGAAACTTTCACTCCAAACATAATTTATTTATAATGGCTTGGTAGAGCTTGGCATTAGCTTGTTACCACTTAAGGTCGTTCCCCAAGGATGGATGGGTATCCAAGGGCAGGCCTTTCTAAAGGAAAAACACATGTGAAAATGATATGTCTGGCATTTTGGTCACCCAAGATAGGGGAGAGCATAGGCCTGGTATCATTCCCAAAAATATGAAAGACAATGGTTCTTTTCCCCTAGTTAAAAAGAAAAAGACAATATGAGCTATCTACTTGGGCACACACGCGATTGTAGTTGTCAATTGTCCCTTATGAAATTGAAGTGTTTGGCATTCATGTCCATTGTCCTTTAATAAAGCAATATGTTCCTAAGACTTAGATTGAAAAAATATGATTTGTCCCTTAAGAAAGCAATATGTTCCAAAGACTTAGATTGCAAATATGATTTGTTCAATTATCTCTTAAGAAAGCAATTTGTTCCTAAGACTCAATGTGATAGGTTTTTAATTATTCAACGCTCATCCTGTATGAACATGTTAGGAACACCCATTTTCTCTTTCAAGTAATAAGAGGCTGCAACAAGTTGGTTAGTTCCACCAAAAACTCAATAGTTAGCATAAAATCAGTTGAACCAAAAGCGCTTAACTTGTTAGGTGAAAAATGAGCAATCTAAAAAAAAAATTGATAATAATGATTAGGTACACCAAATTGGATATTATGATTAGATTCTACATGAAATTCTATGTAATTTCAAAAAAAAATCGTGAAAATTGAATAAATTTTGCACAAGTTATGACCATTTGAAGTTTTGCAAAAGAAGGGTTGACTTTGACTGAGTGTAGCTAACAAATCTAATAAAATTACCTCAAAATTATTTCACCATAGAAAATTTGGGAGAACCAACTTTCCAATGCCATTGGTTTCGTGAAAATCTGACTCGTTATGCAAAAGATATGCCCGATTTCGTGAAATTGCTAAAAATAGGCCAAAAAAAAGCATGGGCTAAAAATAGGGACACGGATTGGGATCTTTGTTTCTCAAAATCTGTGCACTTCCTACAAAACATAAGAGATACTCAAATAGGATTTTGATGTTTTCAACAAAACCCAGAAATCTTTTGAGCTAAAGTTACACAGATATGCTTGATTTCATGAAATTGCTAAAAATAGGCAAAAAAAAGCAAAAAAAAACATAGGCTAAAAATAGGGACATAGATTTGTGATCTATTTTTCTTAAAATCTGTGCACTTTCTACAAAAAGTAAGAGATACTTAGATAGGATTTCGATATTTCGACAAAACCCATAAACCTTTTAAGCTAAGGTTACACCATTTGAATGCTCAATGCCTATTCTCTGAATCCTCTTGTGTAAAGCACCTTAGCACAAAAAAAAACTTAGTTTTTGGATTAAATCAGGGTAGGACCCCATGGTGGGCACCAAAAATGTTAAGGGAAAATTGGAGTAAATATGAATAATCAATATATCAATATCAATAATAGCCAAAACTCAACGAAGAGGGAAATAATCAAGATCAAACAAACAAAAGATGAAACCTTTGTAAACCTCAATTCTTCATATCTTCCATTGGTTGCCTATCTCAATCGATCTTGCATGTATGAATAAGGCCCTTAGAGAGTACACTTCCTTGCTATTCCAAGATTGTCAATGGAGAATGGCTATGATAGTGCTTTGTAAAGAAGATGAGCTTCACAACAATGGTAGTGATATGGTAACAAGTTGATCACGAGAAAAAGGAATGACGTGGGTGCCAAAGATGCGCTGTAATTCCTGCAAAGTAACAATACTAAAAGCTTGGATGAATGAAATGGAAGAATAGGGTTCAATTTATAGACTTGAGAAAGAGAGGATCAACAATATAGAAAGAATGAGAAGATCAATGGTATAGAACGGTTGAGGAATGTGCGCGAATAAGAAGAAGACAAGTGTCTTTCTCTATTTTGCATGAGAGGAATTAATAAAATATAAGAATGAGTTAACTGAAGAGATTAAATCAATTAAAAGAATAGATCAAAGAGTTAATTGACTAGAACTAGAGAATGAAAATTGCATGAGGAGGAGAAGATATTTTAACTCAATTAAATATTTAGAATATTCAATTGCATGTGCACATTTGATTGAATTATATTTAGAGATAACTCAATTTAGAAGAAATAGACAACTTAAATAAATATTTGATTTATTGAAATTTAGAGAAGATATTATTGGAATAAACAATTAAATAATTGATATTATTTAATTTAGAATGAATTTGGGAGAATTAGAAAATAAGAAAACAAATTAAATAAATAAATTTATTTAATTGTTTGTGCATGATTTAGAAGAATAAATAAAATATTTAATTATATTTTATTTTTAGAGATTGAGAGGATTTAAATAAATTTGATTTATTTATTTAAATTTGAAAGAATGATTTGATTTAATTAAATAATTAAGAATTATTTAATTGTTTGGAAGAATTTAATTAAATAAAAGATTTTATTTAATTTTGACTTTAGAAGAGGTAATTAAATATTTTGATATTTGATTAACTTAGAGGAATATGAATCAAATAAATAATTTTTTTATTTATTTATTGATAGAAGAATTAGAATGAAATAAATATTAAGAATATTTATTTAGACCGAGTCATGTCATTTTTAGGCATATACATCCTTATCCTGAAAGTGCTCCAAACTGCTTCTTTCTGCCATATTTGGAATCCTTATCTTCTACAATCTTCCTCTACAACTCCACTCTACGAAATCTAATATTTTTAACCTACAATCATGAGGAGTGTGGTTGGTGGTTCTGGTGTTTAGGAGCTTGTGACAATCAAGCCCTGGAAGGACATTCAAGTCTTCCGAACACCATTGTCAGATAAAGAGTGCATATCCCTACGAGATAGAGGAAAAAACAAATTGATAAATGATTCAAACACAAATAGATATCACCTTAAAGTTGTAGCTCTCACATAGATGAAGATTCTTCAACACATGAGAAGATGAAGCTAAATCTACAATCACAAACATAATAACAATGCTCTACTCTGCAACAACGAATATCTTGAATGTTCTAAAATCATAAGTGTGCCAAAAGTTCATAATCATCTTCTAGTTTACAAATGAAACCATAAACATGCTTATATATGCAACTAAACATATTCTCGCTTTAAATTTCATAAATCAAACTTAAGATGTCGGCATGGGACCTAAAGAATGGTCACATAATAGACATTTAAATTTGGGACCTACCTGAAATAGGGTGGGACAAGGGCGTGAGCGCCTATGTCCTAGGTCCCCTTTTTAGGTCAGTTATAAAGCACAAAATGTCCCTCAAGCTCCATGTGACATGGGTTTTAGGCCATTTGATTCCAAGAGTTAAAATGATCATGCAGGATGCAAAACAAGGGACCTAGGAGCTAAACTTAGGAGGTAAAATTCCTAGGGGGACATTTTACGAAATAACATTTGGCCCCCACTTTAATGTATGTATGAATGCAAGGCCCATACATGCATTAAAGTATGGTCAAAACACAACAAACATGCGAGGCACTTGAAGCTAATGCATACCCAAAGATTGAGGAACTATTTCTAGCCCCCCATCTCAGGTAGACATTAGGGAAAACACATTATAGACATGCCAAACATAATGAAGATAGTATTAGGCATGCAAAACATAGAGAAGATAGTAATAGTCATGCAAAACATGGAGAAGACAATATTGAAGACACACAAAACACAGTGAATATAGTGAATACAGTGATTATTTCTTTTTCATTTTCATATATGAATGAATGTAAATGCAGATACATGGAAAGTAAAAATGCAACACACCACCCAAAATGTAGGAGGGGCATTTCACCATACTCTTTGGACTACATATGGGGTAACAAACACGCATTACAAATCTCAGAGTGTAGGGAGGGACTCATCGCCACACAACTTTAGACTACACTTGAGAACAAACATGCCATACAAATCCTAAAGCATAGGAGGGGTATTTCACCACACTCTTTAGACTATACTTGGGAACAAACATGCCATACAAATTCCAAAGTATAGGAGGGGCATTTTTCCATTCTCTTTGGACTATACTTGGGAATAAACACATGGAAGACACATGAAAGACACGAGTGCCATATAGCATGCCAAAGACATACTATACGTCTAACACATGACAAACAAGGTGATGGAAGGAACTTATTGCTAGGCCCCCACCATCTTAGGCACATTATAGACACACTTGATGGTTGGGATTATGCCACATCAGCCGTCAAAGACATGCTTAAGGGAGGATACACCAACCCCACCTGGTTAGAGGACTTTTGAAATAAAAGGGATGTGCACTAGCTCAAGAGATACACCATCCCTGCCTCCACAGAGGGCTTAAAATAAAAGGATATGCATGATATCCTGCCTCCGCAAAGGGATTAAAGTAAAAGGATATGCATGATATTCCACCTTTGCAGAGGGCTTTCTCATTGCAATATAAAATAAAGATGTGCACTCGTGTGGACATACAACATTCCGCATCCGCAGAGGGCTTAGAAACATGCTTCATTAGTACCAAAATCATCAGACAACTTACCTTATATATGCCCCCACCTTAAGGTGGTTGATATTGTGTATTGATATCAAACACTTTAAGGTAGAGAGAAAACACACAAGGGAACAAGAGCTCTCACAAAACCCATACCCCAAAAGGTGACATGCACTTTACGATCACCGAATGTTCCCAAAAACACACAATTTCCTGTAAGAAGAGAGGTTAGAAATATTTCTCTAAGATAATAACCACATCACATGATAAAAAGGAATGCATGCAATTATTCACATAAAAAGATGAGGCTATACTATGGGTTCAAAATCTGAGTATAACTGTGGGGCTATACTGTAGAGATCTCAGAACTGAGTTTAACCAAGGTGAGACCCAAGATAAACAAAGTGCACAGAGCATCTTATATTGTTATGGTTTATTAGAAAATATAAGACATCATCAAAATATCACACAGAGTGATTCTACTAGCCAAGCATTGGATAATATATATATATATATATATATATATATATATATATATATATATATATATATATATATATATATATATATCAACCCCATCATCATGTATGGACTAGGTCCATTTTTGCTTATTCACTAAAGGGACATGTGGCCGTATTAGTCTTATTTGTTTTTCATCATCCACCAGCTAGATAGAACCAATAGAAGAAGATAAATAATAAATAAAGAGATTGGAATAAGTGCCTTAGGGTTGTCACATAGGAAGGTGTCCCCAAGTCGCCAACCACAACGCTATGCCCCTAAGACACAAAACACAACAATGAAAATAGAGGAGAAGCAAGATAGAAGAATGATGATACAAATAGAAGGGTCACAACAAAGGTGGTCTCTCGGTATCCTTGACCTTACAAGAGTATCAAGGGTCATCCAAGGAGGCCTACATAACACATCACGGGAGAAACACAACAAAGAGGTAAAGGGTTAGAAATACTTACCTGAAGGTGCAACCAAACTAGAATTTGTGACTTGCGAGTATCTTAGAAAGATGCTCCATCAAGTTTTGTGTGAAGTTTGAGGTTCATCTTAGATTTTTCATTATTGTCAGAAAGCTCATGTGGTACTTATTTCCTATATCTTTATAAATTTGAAATATTTTGTTTCTTGTGAGGTGGAGAACCATTGTTATTTCCTACTGATGATAATCATCTTACTCTTTTTCGATCCATTTTTTTTTTTTTGAATTCATCTATTGTAGTGAGAAGGACTATCTTGCATCGTATCAATCTTTGTCATAATTTCTTGTTTTGGTTGTTCTATTTGTCTTTCAAATGCATTTTGGTTGACTCCTTAGCATAGATACCATTTTTTCGTGGATGAGGTAATACTTCAGTATTTTTCTTATCCACCTCTATTGTAGCAATTATATCATCATAATTTAGATAGTAATCTTCTACTTCTACTATATTTTGTTTCATCATATTGTTATCAATATGTTTAGGAAAATGATTAGTAAAGATTTGTAAATTTTGATTTGGAGGAGCAATCGACTTATTTCCATTATTGTTCACACTAGATACATGTATACCATTCAAGTTGATGAGGTCTTGTCTGTCATGTTTAAGACACATACATTGTTTAGTATCATGTCCTTGTTGCCGATGATAATGACAAAAAGTATTAGCATTGAAATAAGGTCCTTACATTCTACTTGGATCCAACGGTTTAATTAGAGGAAGCTTCAAGAGGTTATTACTCACAGCTTGAACTTCGGTATTTTTCTTATCCACCTCTATTGTAGCAATTATCTCATCATAGTTCAGATAGTCATCTTCTACTTCTACTATATTTTGGTCCATCATATTGTTATCAGTATGTTTAGGAAAAGGATTAGTAAAGATCTGTAAATTTTGATTCAGAGGAGCAACTGACTTATTTCCATTATCATTCACACTAGATACTTGTATAACATTCAAGTCGATGAGGTCTTGTATTTTATGTTTAAGACACATACATCATTCAGTATCATGTCCTTGTTGCTGATGATAATGACAAAAAGAATTAGCATTGAAATAAGGTCCTTGCATTCTACTTGGATCCAATGGTTTAATCAGAGGAAGCTTCAAAAGGTTATTACTCACATCTTGTTTCATGAAAGAATGTAAGGAGTCAGATATCAGATTGAATTGTCTTTGTTGTTGTCGATTCAGAAATGGTGTCCTCTTTGGATTAGTGATAATAGACACTTGTGAAAAGTTGTTTGAGTTCTATCCATTAAACTTGATGAAACTCTTGTTATTTCTCTTAAAGTTGTTTTGTGAAGGTCCACTCGTGGATTGACCAACTTGAGCCGATGAGTTTTGGTTTTCATACTGATTAGAGGAAAGTTGGTAATCACGAAGGGCGGTGCATAAATGTTGAAAAGAGTTATACTTCATCAAGAGAATCTTATCATAGATGTTAGGTTGTAACTTTGTAATGAATACTTTCTAAACATCTCCATCCTTCATCTGATATTGAAATTGTACATAAAGAGCTTGATATCAACTAATAAACTTGGTTAACTTCTCTTTCGAACCTTGTTTGCAATGAACTAAATCAATTAAGGAAACGTGAGGTCCAATGTTTGCTTGAAAATGTTGTAAGAATTGATCAACTAGCTACGAAAAAAAGTGTATTTAATTCAGAGGTAAAGAGAAAAACTATTCTAAAGTAGTATCTTTAAGAGATCACAGGAAAAGTTTTTCTAACAAATCCTCTTCAAAGTAGAAATCGCTACACATAGTTCTGAATGCCACCACATGAGTATTAGGATCACCTTTTCCACCATATTTTTCAAAGCAAGGAGTTTCAAACTTGTCAGGCATAGGAGTTCTCAAGATTGTGTAAGATAGAGGATTACAAGCATGATAAGTTGGTATATTAGGTTGTGAATAATTTGTCAAGCTTGTCACCTTTTGTTGTAAAGAAGTCATGCCTTGTAGGAGTTGGTTTAAGAGGGCATCATTAGGAGATGCAGTTTGAGAATTTGAAGCCATGTGCATGACATTTTGAGGATATTGATTGTGAGTGGAAATGAAAGGTGGTTGAGAGTAATTGGTAGTGGAAGGTGGTTGTGAATAATTGTATGTAAGAGGTGGTTGAGAATAAGTGGGATTGGATGGTGGTTAAGAGTACATATTCATAAAAGAGGTCACCTTAGGTGTTAAATTTTGATAATTGAATCCCACAACTTTGTAATTTTGTGAATTAGTGCGATTAGATACTCCAATACCAGTGGTAGCATTACTACAAGCATTTGCATTGGTGGTTAAATTTGTTGATGTAAATGTGGACATTCCAGTAGTCGGTATAGGTGACAATACTTGTGTATGAGACGGTGATGACATGTTATTAATAACATTCACACATTTAGTCATTGGCATAACATTATGATGCATTATATGCATTAAGCCTTGAATTGCATTAACACCATCTTGGCCTTCTTTTAACAATTCTCTTATGTTATGAATCGTAGGTATAGCCTCATCAGCTATCCTTTCATTTTCCATAAATGCTTGATAATTGGCTAGTTCCTTATCAAGTCTATTTATTATCTCATTAGGTACATGTGTTACCACATCAATAGGGTCCTAAACATCATCAAATATTTGTTCTTCCATTGTAGTTGTAGGAGGTCTAATATCTTATAAAATTTGTCTCTCCTTTTGTAAAGAATGTGTTCGATGGGTTTTCAAAGGTAGGAATGCTATTGCTTTCAAGACCACTAGATCCCATTAGTCTAATACTTCTCCTCAAAGGGATATTTCTATTAGGGAAGTGGGTTATACAACTCATACAAAATCATACAACACTCAATGCACAAAATAATAAAACAATCCCAAGGAATAAGATATTTTTAAGATCTAAAATGCTTGATTTTCACTTTTTTCAATGCAAATCCCTAAAAGAAGAGATGTTGTGAAGAAATTAAAGAGGGGAAGTCAATAATAAGCTCAATATCAATCCAATAATGCAGCAATATGCTTCACAACACACTTTTAATGCAAATCTAGAGTGATGACAAGGCAAAATCTAGTGAAAATGCAAGGTTTTTAAACACTAGACATGATTTTTTGCAAAAAGACACTATTATGAAACACTACAATTAGAAATTAGTCATAAATGAGTGTTTAAAAGAGTAGTAAAATCTGAAACAAGATTTTGACTGCAAACCCTAGTTAATGCAAAAAACTAGGTTTTTATGAAAAATTCACAATTTCAAGCAATTTTTAACAATTTAAGCATGAAAATGCAATGTAAATGATTAATTAATGATGAATTTCTATAATTTATATCAGATCTAATGAAAATATTAGAAATAAAATAAAATAAAATAAAATTAATGCAAATTATGCCAAAATGCAAGCCTAAGATGCCAATTTTTTCAAAATTTTCAAATTTTTTTGTAAATTTAAAAATGCAATAGGATGAATGAATCTAAATATAAAGTACAACATTCAACAAGGTGCAAAATTCAAATAAACATAGTTTCACCAAAATGTTTTATAGGAAAAGAGGGACAATGGGGGTGAATCACTAAATCCTCTTTTCACTACAAACATTCAATGACATTTCAACCGAGTTGAATCACACCTTTTGCAAGAGGATTCACCTCCAGGTTGGGTGTCACTTGTAATGCTGTGGAAACTCAGAAATTATCAATTAATATATTAATTTAATGCTCAAGTATGCTAAAAACCATAATTATGTAAAATAGTAGGCAAAATGATAAATTATGACAAATGTTCACAGACTAAGGTAGTAGATAGAGATTAATTACTAACTATTTTTTGAAGTTCATGATGTAGAATGTTTGGGGGCAATGCCCTAGGTGCCCAAGTCTAAGGTACAATTTTATTTAGGGAATGCAAGACTCCTTCCGACACTGATAATCATTGTTCTGTCTATTTTTGTCATGGAAGATGCAGATGACACTGCCCTAGGCGCCCTAGGCCAAGGCAGGCTATTCTTCAAGATGTTGAGGCTTCTTCAGATGTAGATTTTCACTATCACAAATATTCCTATGTCTGCAACCTCAGAGGACATTGCCCTAGGCACCCTTATCCTGAAAGTGCTCCAAACTACTTCTTTCCATCGGATTCAAAATCCTTATCTTCTGCAACTCCACTCCGTGAAATACAATACCTATAACCTGCAATCATGAGGAGTGTGGTTGGGAGTTGTGGTGTTTAGGAGCTTGCTTCAGTCAAGCCCTGAAAGGACATTCAAGTCTTCCAAACATTGTTGTCAGATAAAGAGTATGTATCTCTATGAGATAGAGGCAAAAACAAATTGATAAATGATTCAAACACAAATAGATATCACCTCAAAGGTGTAGCTCTCACATAGATGAAGATTCTTCAACACATGAGAAGATGAAGCTAAATCTGCAATCACAAACACAATAATAATGCTCTACTCTACAACAATGAATATCTTGAATGTTCTAAAATCATAAGTGCACCAAAAGTTCATAATTGTCTTCTAGTTTACAAATGAAACTCAAAACATGCTTATATATGCAACTAAACACATTACTACTTTAAACTTTGGAAATCAAACTTAAGATGTCGGCATGGGACCTAACTAACGGCCACATAACAAACATTTAAGTTTGGGACCTACATGAAATAAGGTAGGACAAGGACGTGAGCACCCATGTCCCAGGTCCCCTTTTTAGGTCAGGTCTAAAGTACATAATGTCCCTCAAGCCCCATGTGACATGGGTTTCAAGCCATTATCTTCTGGGAGTTAAAATGATCATGCAGGATGCAAAACAAGGGACCTAGGAGGTAAAAGTCATAGGGGGACATTTTACAACATAACACTAAGTTAATCAAACATCTTCTCTCAATAAGTCAAACAACTCAACATGGTTATAAGGTGGAACTTTATTCAAATAAATATTTAATAAATAACATTAATGATGAATTCAAAATTGTGGTTATGGGTAAATGTTTAGAACTGTGTCACACTTTTATAAAGGAATCAGCCAACACAAATATATTTTTCCAACTTAAACGATGAAAAAGTCATATATATATTTTAAATTTTAAAATGACATAAACTAATGAACTGTAGAACTTTTAATGTAGTTTATGCTGATAATTTTTAAATTTTTTTCAAAATTAGTTGGATTTTTTTTAATGAATTTATAGATGAATTTTAATTTCTAATTTTTTTTGAAAAAAGTGACGTTGATGGGATGTCATGAAAAATATAGTAAGATTAGTTTTTTTCTTTATTTTTTTTTCTAATTAGACAACTCAAATATCTAGTGCATGGAAATTTTTTTTGATGAATAATTATTTTTGAAGTTAAATTTAATCAGAACGGTATAGTTTTCATGGGATGTCAACTATTGTACAAATTTTTATTTTATTTTTATTTTTTAAAATATTCTCTTGGAGAAGATTCTTTCCTCTAGTATGACGTATATTTTTCAAAAAAAAAAAATTTAACCTATTTATTTCTAATTTCTAATCAATTGCATGTTTGATTATAATAACCTACTTGTAATAAATTTAAAAATAATGCTAATATAGCTAATCAAAATATTAACAATATATATTTCTATGTTCCAGACTGAATCGAGATCTACCAAAGGGCATTTTCATATTTTCATGAAAATACAGTTTGGGTGGAGAAATTTGGAGTTGAACTTGAAGTTTTGTTCATTTTTTTGAAAATGGGGGGGTTAGCTGCCACATGGAATGCCACATAGATAGTTTCGGGTGAGATGATATCACTCGAAAAGGTTTTGGGTGAAACTCTCTCACTTGAAACTTTCTATGCAAATAAATACTATTTTCAAAGTTGAAATCAGATGTTATAGATTCAAAGTTTTCAGGAAAAAAGGTTTCGGGTGAAACTCTTTATGCCACACAATGCCATATAGGTGCTATGTGGTTTCAAGTGAATAGTTCTACCTGAAACTATTTAGTTGGTTGAAAGTGTGACATGGGTTTGAAATTTTACCCTTACACAAATTAAGAGTGATAGCATCTACAAATTTTTAGCATTTGTAGATAATACAACTTACATAACTACAAGTTCCTCTGCAAGTGAGTTGTGTCATCAAAGATTTGGTCACTTAATTATCAAAGTTTGGTTATGCTTTCAAAGATGAATATGGTTAACAAACTTACTTGGAATAGGGTAAACACAAATGTATAGGATGTGTTAGAATGCATAGGACAACTGAGAGGGGGGGTGAATCAATTGTATGTTAAACTTTGAATCCTCAGAACATTAACCACTTGTAATGCATTAGCAGAATGTAAACATATGAAACATCAATGCAAACACACCCAAACACATAAAAACACTAGATTTACATGGAAAACCCTATAAGGGAAAAACCACAGTGAGGATTAGCTCATAATATATATGAATAACAACACCAAAAATCAATAGGTTCACTGCCAATGGCTCACCGCCTAGAAGAGAGAAGAAAGAAGAAGTCTATTACAAAGAGATTCACTATCTTAGAAAAACATGAGAAATCCACCACTAACACCCTTTGCCATCTGCAACCTTTGGCTCACTGTCTCCAACAACTTCTGGCACACTGAAATGTAGACACCTTCTACTCATTGTATTCTGGGGTCATAAGCTTTTAATCTCCCACATAATTTACTACCCTTGATCCACACACACATTATCTTCTCTACTTTTCTCCATTCAACTTCATCTTGTATTTATACCATCTATAACCAAGACCTATCTCAATTAAGTTGGTCCTAATGAAGTGTGTGCATTATGCACATGTAACATTACTTAGGTTGGCACTAAACACTTTCATTATGGAAAGAAGTAAAAGTGGACCATGTCAAGGGATATCCAAGACTCAAATTTGTATCATCAAGCTTCTTATCACATCCACAATCCATGAGGTACCTCTGCAAATAGTGTTAGCATGCCAGGTCAGCCAAGTCTGAGATAATGATCACATCCATGCTTCTCCAAGTCCAAAAACATTATGTAGACAAGAGAGGTACTCCATAGCACTCACATACCTTCTCAGAACATTCAACATCATCAAAATTCTTTGCCACACTGCCGCAACCACCTAAATCAAAGAATGTCTTCATTGTACACATCAGGGCACACAGTTACTGATCACCAACGCAAGAACTAAACTTACAGAGCATCCCATCAATGGAAACTTCAAGGTAAGATTGATGTAGACTATATAAGACCATTCCCAGATCCATAGAACACAAAATCTCAATGCAGAGAAATGCAAAACAATCTCATTTCTCCCAGACAGTCTTCTTCATAGTCAAATACTCTGTCAAACACATCTTCTACTTCCGCACGATCTAGAACCTAAAACTTAGGATATAATACCTCTGAATACCTTTGATCAACACTTCTAAATCACATAAGCATGTCTTTAGTTAGGAAGAAATGTGGAGAAAAATGTCGATGGTGCCTTTGTCACACTACACACCTTTTTATCAATTTTTCTCAAAAGCACTTGGAAACCAAGTGAACCATCTACTAGGAGTTGACATCAATGACAACACCAGCAAGTTTCCAATAGGATGCATGGTTGGAAAACAACATAGAGATAGGTTTGAAGAGTCTAAGTGGAGGTAAAGTAAATCCCTTAAACATGTCCATAGTGATTTATTTGGGCCTATGAATCCTCCATAAAAGGGTAGGGCTAGGTACATCTTAACATTTATTGATGATTTTTCAAGGAATGTTTGGGTCTATTTCCTTGAGAAAAAGGATGAAGTGTTTAGAAAATTTGAAATTATTTTAAGGATTTTTTTAGAAAATCAAAGTTGGAATTATTGAGGGGTGTTTTGACACACTCATCAACATGTAGTTAGAACAAGATTGCACCACCTCTCTTGAAAGGAAACCAACCTCAAGAGGTTTATAATCCCAAGGCCCCTTTGTGTCAAGTCTTAACAATGTTAGGTAGTTTAGTCTATGTAGTTGTACCTGTACAAGGGGTTGTTGGTAATCAAGTAAACATGTGGTTAATTGCACAAGGAGAATAGAAAATAAGATAAACAATGCATAAATAGGCTACTCTTGAATCTCCTATTGCTAAAAAATATACATCTTCAACACTATAAGGGCAATAGGAAAAATTGCAAACATTATAAATTTAATTTATAACAGAAATTTGTTAGTATTAAGATCCTAATCTAACCCTAACCTACTCCTAAACTAAGCAGATCTGTAAAAAAAGAATAAAAGATGAGGGTTTAAAGAGTAAATAAAATGAAAAAATGAAGTGGGTCAGCTTTGCATCTGATTTATAGTCCTTGATCATTGAATATTAAATGAAATAATCAGCCTAAAATGTTATAACCAATATTTCACACAATTATAAACATCATAGATGCAAGATCATAAGGAAAATTTGTGAAAATGACTAAACAATTACATAAAACTATCATATTACATGTGCAAGCATTGCACAATGTTTGACAATTCCACCATAAGACATATGAACTTTTAGCACTTTATTAAATTCCACCAAACAATCCAATTTTAAAAACTACAAATACATATGCATCACCACCTGAAGTGGAGAACTAGCTTACCATTGGCATGTGACACTTTGTAGCAAAAATCCACACTTTAAATTGCCTTTTTGTTCTTGTCCTCATCTGCTTCAAAAAGGTTCTCCTAGCTTCTCCCTCTAAAACAAAATAGCACTCCTCCTTTTTATAGAGGTGATATTTCATTACATTCCTTGATTAGGTTATCCTAGTTTTCAAATTCACAAGCTACATTGTTCACTCCAAAATTTCAAAATTTACATTAGGTCGGTCTAGCCTCAAATTTAGGACCCCTTTATAGGACAAGACCTAATTCAAATTTATAGGTTACATCAAGGTTGGGTAATGATGTAGAGGTGTCAGGTCTCCAATGGTAATCTAACAAGATCAAAAGATTCAAATAACTTGTGGCTTCAACCAATAAGGCTTCTCTAGTCTTCCCCTTCCCTTAAACTCCACCAAAGGGCTCAAATTTGGATTCCAACTTCTCAGATGAATTCTTGTACCTTCTAAGGTCTCAACCTACCCCAACCAACAAGATTCAATAGGTTTCATGCACCTTTCTGACCGGTTCTTGATAACTCCCCTTAACCAGGCCTAATCCTTGTAGCCCTATTCAGTGACTAATTTGCACTTTCCTCCAAACTTTCCTAAAGCACTCCAAAAAATAATGACTGATCTGAGTACCCTCTATTAATTTCTATAACATACTTCAAAATCATATACTATTGTTTTGGATGAAATATGATTGTCCTAACAACCTGGCTGTCTTCCTACAAGACCTATTCCACCCACTTTACAAAGGAACCCTATTAAATACTTATCCCCCTCACTCCAAACCTGAAAAAAGTCTTAGGAAAGGATTAAAAACAAAGGATTTTCAAGGTTTCAACTAGTGGTTTGCTCATTTGCATGTTTAAATACAAAACCCCCCTTTCTAGGCCTCAAAACCTAGGACTTGCTAGATCTCCCACTTCCAATCACTTCTAGACCTCATTCAAAGGTCTAACACCATGTCCTTGACCATATTAACCCTCAAAAAACATAAAACCATCACCTTTTTAAGGCTGATCTCCTGCTGCTATAACTAAGCCACCATTTCAATGCTCTTTCCACATGCAATCTCTGACTTTCAACGGTGATCACCTGCCCATTTGCACTCCTCCTGCTTTGTCAGGGTTAGAAATCATATTATACATACAATCAAGGACCTATTCCATGAGTATCAAGATCCTACATCCATGGGAAGGTCCTATGAGGCATTGAAACCTCTCAAAATGCATAGGACAGCCTACTGTTCTTTGTAACAGTCAATACAAACAGCAATGAAACCACCTACAAGAACCTCCTCAAAGCATCAAATGAAGTCTAATATTGTTAACTGAGGTCCTAAGACATTTACCAACACTCAATAATCAAAAAGACCAATAGAAACAAGAAGGAGATACAAGATAAAACTGAATTTTATTGTTATTTGCAGCCTGCCGTACAATCCAGGTTTCTAATATGACTCCTCTATGCCATCTCACGCCTTGGGAAGGCTTATATAACTTTTTCCTAACTCCCACAATCAATTCCCAAAGGTTGGAGATGGTTAAACTTCCAAAACCATTCATTTTTTATTTTCCCTCCCAAATGCATTATTTAAAAATTTGAATATTAAACTTTGTTTTAAGTGACTTTTACTCTACCAAATTATCATGGTTCATCATGGTTGATCTTATTAGGATCATTATTCCTTATTCCTAGCCTTAGACACTTCTAATTGACTCTTATTTGACTCTAGTGGCACTATTGGCCCACTTACATTTTTTTTTGGTCCTAGGGTCCTTACCAGGACCCTCAGGACATTTGATTATTACATCATTTTGCACATTACAATATGCCATAATTGGTTCTAGGATGTTCCATTTGATTTGATTTGATCCATGGGTTCCTCCTTTGATCATTTGTGTCTTCTTGCTCTGGAGTGTTCTCTTAGGTGCTCCTGCACCATACTCCCCAGCATGATAAAAACTCTTGTCCCAAGAGTCATGTGATCTGCTCCAAACCTCCTGTAGTCTTTTTGAAATGTTACTTTGAGTTGTGATAGGAAACATGAATTCTCCAAGGGTTATCCTTCTCCTTCTACCTGCATGACTCTTACAAAATATGTTAGCATCATAAAACATGGTTTGATGTCGTTGCCTAGGACCTTGCTGTTGTGGTGTTTCTGCCTTCTCCGTCTTAGAATTCTGATTTATTGCTTCTTGTACTATCTGCTATCTACCTTCCTTCTTCAGCCTCCTTATAGGGCAATCAATGTCCCCAATCTTGATGTAACTCATGTCCCAAATTTTCTACTCTTTAGGACTATCATAAACCTTTCTCTGCTGCAACTGTTCCTGTTGTTCAACCTACACATTCAACTGCAATTTCTCTCCAAAATAGACAATGGCATGTTCCTTCTTATCTTCACATGGTAAAGGCATTAGTTTATACTTTTTACCATCTTTGTGCACCAAATGACTATTTGTATAACCATCATGAACTGTCCTTCTCAAACACTGCCATGGTCTTCCCAAAATTATATGCCCACATGTCATTGAAATAACATCACATAAAATAGAATCATGATATGGACCAATTGAAAAATCAACATATGCCCTCTGATTAACCCTTACTTGTTGTTCTTGACTTACCCAAGTGGCATTGTAAGGACTGGGATGATCAAAAGTCTTCAACCCCAGCTTATTCACCATTTCCCAAGAAACTAAGTTATCATGAGAACCTGAATCTACAATCAACTTGCATATCTTTCCATGGCTTAAACAATTAGTTTTGAAAATAGATACCTATGGTGGTTGCTGCATCTTACCTCTTTCCACCATGAACATCTCTCCATCTAGCATAGGAGAGGCTGATGACATTTCTGGTTCTTCTGGCTTCTCCTCCTCTTGTGCCAAGTGAACTCTTTTATCCTTGGTCTTGTCAACACCATCCTTCTTAGGACAGTTGAAAGATGTGTGTCCCGCCTCATTGCAGTGATAACATCTGCCTGTGAACACTCCTCTACCTAATCCAAATCTACCTCCAACTCTATATCCACCTCTATGTTCTGTAGACAACTCCTTACCCTTCTCATTACTGTTCTGAACTTCATTAGTAGGTCTGGCCCTACCTCTGTTTCCTCTTCCATAACCTCCTTGCCTTTCTTGCTTCCTCTTCACTCTCTCTTCAACCCTGATGACTAATTGAAAACAATCTCCAAGTGTTTTTGGTACTGCCAACCCAATCTCATCCTGCAAGTTATACCGAAGCCCATTAAGGTATCTTGCCACTTTCTCTTCTTCATCTTCTAATCCACCTCTAATACTAAGCTTATGAAATTGCTCAGTATAGGACATAACATCCATGTCCTTCTGCTTCAGATTTTGTCTCATCCTCTTTATCTGAATGGAGTAATCAAATGGAAGGAATTGGTCTTTCATCATATCCTTCATCCTACTCCAAGAAGTGATTTTTGCTGCACCTCTAGCCAGTCTCTCTGTCTGCACACTACTCCACCAAGTAAGTGCTATACCTCTTATTTTTGTTTCTGCAAACTTGATCTTCTTCTCATCACTCATCTCCTTATACTCAAAAAAATTTTCCAGGGCATCTATCCACGCTAAGACCTCTTCACTATCCATCTTCCCCTGATAGATAGGTAACTCAATGTGTGCCTTTGTCCCACTACCTTGGACTTCCTTCAGCAATCTCACAAACTTCTTTTCTTCAGCATCCAACTCATCCTCAGGAGGATTCTCATTGGCATCCTCATCTCCTTCTGACTCATTTTGTTCATCCTTTCTTGGATTCTTCTCCAATGCTTCCAATCTAGCCAAGATTGTTGCATTCTCTCTTCTCACTTGCCTCAGCTCTCTGTCTCTTGCAGCATCCTGCTCTCTTTTGTGCCTCAATTCTTTTTCTCTAGCCTCTAAGGCTTCTCTCAACTCAGAATTCTCTCTAGCCATCTGGTTCTTTGGAGGCATCTTCACAACTCTCACAATCCCCTATCTTCTTCACAAGATCCACAACACCCTCAAGGATCTACTTGCTAGCTCTGATACCAATATGATGCAGAGGTGTCAGGTCTCCAATGGTAATCTAACAAGATCAAAAGATTCAAATAACTTGTGGCTTCAACCAATTAGGCTTCTCTAGTCTTCCCCTTCCCTTAAACTCCACCAAAGGGCTCAAATTTGGATTCCAACTTCTCAAATGAATTCTTGTACCTTCTAGGGTCTCAACCTACCCCAACCAACAAGATTCAATAGGTTTCATGCACCTTTCTGACCGGTTCTTGACAACTCCCCTTAACCAGGCCTAATCCTTATAGCCCTATTCAGCGACTAATTTGCATTTTTCTCCAAACTTTCCCAAAGTACTCCAAAAATTCATGACTGATCTGAGTACCCTCTATTGAGCTCTATAACATACTTCAAAATCATATACTATTGTTTTGGATGAAATATGACTGTCCTAACAACCCGGCTGTCTTCCTGTAGGGCCTATTCCACACACTTTACAAAGGAACCCTATTAAATACTTATCCCCCTCACTCCAAACCTAAAAAAAGTCTTAGGAAAGGATTAAAAACAAAGGATTTTCAAGGTTTCAACCAGTGGTTTACTCATTGCATGTTTAAATACAAAACCCCCCTTTCTAGGCCTCAAAACCTAGGGCTTGATAGATCTCCCACTTCCAATCACTTCCAGACCTCATTCAAAGGTCTAACACCATGTCCTTGACCATATTAACCCTCAAAAAACATAAAACCATCACCTTTTTAAGGCCGATCTCCTGCTGCTATAACTGAGCCACCATTTCAATGCTCTTTCCACATGCAATCTCTGACTTTCAACGGTGATCACCTGCCCATTTGCACTCCTCCTACTTTGTTAGGGTTAGAAATCATATTATACATACAATCAAGGACCTATTCCATGAGTATCAGGATCCTACATCCATGGGAAGGTCCTATGAGGCATTGAAACCTCTCAAAATGCACAAGATAGCCTACTGTTCTTTGTAACAGTCAATACAAACAGCAATGAAACCACCTACAAGAACCTCCTCAGAGCATCAAATGAAGTCTAATATTGTTAACTAAGGTCCTAAGACATTTATCAACACTCAATAATCAAAAAGACCAACAGAAACAAGAAGGAGATACAAGATAAAACTAAATTTTATTGGTATTTAAAGCCTGCCGTACAATATAGGTTTCCAATATGACTCCTCTATGCCATTTCACGCCTTGGGAAGGCTTATATAACTTTTTCCTAACTCCCACAATCAATTCCCAAAGGTTGGAGATGGTTAAACTTCCAAAACCATTCATTTTTTATTTTCCCGCCCAAATGCATTATTTAAAAATTTGAATATTAAACTTTGTTTTAAGTGACTTTTACTCTACCAAATTATCATGGTTCATCATGGTTGATCTTATTAGGATCATTATTCCTTATTCCTAGCCTTAGACACTTCTAATTGACTCTTATTTGACTCTAGAGGCACTATTGGCCCACTTACATTATTTTTTTGGTCCTAGGGTCCTTACCAGGATCCTCAGGACATTTGATTATTACATCATTTTGCCCATTACAATATGCCATAATTGGTTCTAGGATGTTCCATTTGATTTGATTTGATCCATGGGTTCCTCCTTTGATCATTTGTGTCTTCTTGCTCTGGGGTGTTCTCTTAGGTGCTCCAACACCAGGTAAGCCTCTTTTGACATCCCTATAAGTGAATTACAACTCAAAACTAAGTCACATTCCTTTTCTCCTCCTTATGCAGTTGTAGCTCTTTATCAATCAAGTATATGTGACCTTGTGTAGCTATAGAAGGTTGATTCATCCAAGTTCAACATGCCTTGCTCATGCCTCAGCATGCCTCCATAGTGTTTGCAACACCCTAGACTTGCAAATAAGCAAAGAGAGCATCAAATTATTCATTATCAAATCAGATCAAACAAGAAACCATCAAGATACATCATTCCAAGCACTATGTAAAACTTATCGTTGAAAGAAATTGACTTGAAATGCATGGATTTTGAGAACCTTATAAAGCATTAGAGATCCTTTGAGTCCAATACCTACCCAAAGGATCATTGTTAGAAATTAAGATCTTAAGATACTAATCATTATAAACAAAAATAAAATAAATATAAATGAGTTCACTATACAAGCACAGATTTAACACATTACACAAGATATACATGGGGAAAACCCATTTGGTTAAAACACTGGTGTAGGAGCATTCACGATCAATGGCAATCTTGCATCACCAAAAATATTTTAATTTTTAGTTGTTTGTTTTTTCAATAATGTGGGAGCTTTGAGAAAATCATATTTTAATTTGTAATAAATGTAATTTCCCTTAGGTACAATTGTAAATGTAATTTTAGTGGGATTTGACTAATTTTGTCATAAGTGGGGCTGCCAAGAATCTTGGAATTGATTTCCAAGAGGTGGGGCCAGAAGCTTTGCATGTTGTTGCATGTTGGGTCGTTATTATGAAACCCAGTCTCGGTAAAATTAGCATAACTTTCTTGT
Organism: Cunninghamia lanceolata; assembly: GCA_027924645.1. Lineage (NCBI taxonomy): Eukaryota > Viridiplantae > Streptophyta > Pinopsida > Cupressales > Cupressaceae > Cunninghamia > Cunninghamia lanceolata. The sequence goes on along the minus strand of BSBN01000826.1, from coordinate 1,937,964 downwards.
TTCTTATCGAAATTGAGAAATTTAAAATGTTCTGGAAATCTAGAAAGAAGATACACAAAACTTAGAAACCGTTTTAAAAAATACTAAAAATTGAGGGAGCAATGATAGGTTGGAAGTGATGGGTTTTTATTGATGGTTTGTAGAGGTTGTTTTGAGAAACCAATAATGGTTTGCTTCTCACGCAATTGCTACATATTGAGGTTTGTTCATTTGGTGAAAGGGGACTTTTGGAGAATATGTGTTTGCATATCTAGATGCTACTAGAATGAAGCTAGAATGTTGAGTTGCAGATTTTTTTTTGTATGTTTGAAGCCCATGTTGTATGAGAGCATATGAGCTCCATGTTTATGTATCTCATTTTCAGATTTTTTTAATATAATATGTATTGCAAATTTCTCTTCCATTTTATGTGTTTCAAATTAATTTGCTGCCCTCTTGCATAGTGTTCTATGTGTGTTTGTGATCAGATTTGAATGCAATATTTCCTCTACATCAATTAGTATCAAAGCTTAGAAGGTCTAGGCAAGAGAGTTTGGTGTTTGTGTTTGTGTAGGTTGAAGAGAGAACCTAGTTGCCAAAAGACTAGGTAGAGAAAAAAAGAAGAGACCTAGGTGAGGCAAAGTTAAAGAGAAGTAAGGAGAAACTTGCTTGAAGAGGAGATGGATTTGTTTAGAAGGTACTTGTAGGTTGGGGGTTCACAAAAGAAGAAACAAGAAATAAAAAAAGAGGAAAAAGATATGAAGAAGGAAAATGAAAAGACAAAACAAATGGAAATTGACCAAGAGATAAAAGAGTTGAGGCATGCTATGGAAAAACTTAAAGAGATGAGAGAAAGAATGGAAGAGAAATGGAAGGATTTGCTTAAACAAGAGCAAAGTTTTTACTTATCAGTGAGCAAGAGGGTATCAAAGAAGAAGAAGACAAGCAAGGACAACAACATTAGAGGAAGAGCAAAAGCAATCTCAGATAGAGGAAGAGGTAAGAAATGAAATGGTGAATATACCTATGACTATTTTAACATCAAGCATTGAAGAAGACATGGTAAACATAGTTGTGGATGAGTCTCCATGTCATTTTTAGTTATTTGAGTCTGATGTTCAAGATGAGCAAGTGGAAAGGCATGTTCATGATCAAGTCAATGTTGATAATAAGGTTGCTAATGAAGATGTTGTAGATTTGTTTGTCAATGAGGTATATGCAGATTTACAAGGGTATTATGCAAATTATGGTAATGGTGAATATGCTAATAAATTGTATTCAAATGATGAAGATGAAGACATGGATAGTGGTAATGCAACATATGAACAAGAACTAGAGTTTTGGAACCTTGAAGCTGAGAAGATGTTAAGTAAGAGGCGGTACAAGAAGAAGAAGAAAAAAGATCCAGGAAAGTTACAGAAATGAAGGATAAATTACAGAAGAATTGGAAGACTAGGAAGAAGGAGCAACCAGCATTCAATGCAACTTGAATTCTCTTTTCTCTGGGAGTATGGTGTAGGAGCATTCATGGTCAATGGCAATCTTGCATCACCAAAAATATTTTAATTTTCAGTTGTTTGGTTTTTCCAATAATGTGGGAGCTTTGAGAAAATCATATTTTAATTTGCAACAAATTTAATTTCCCTTAGGTACAATTGTAAATATAATTTTAGTGGGATTTGACTGATTTTGTCATAAGTGGGGATTCCAAGAATCTTGGAATTGATTTCCAAGAGGTGGGGCCAAAAGCTTTGCATGTTACTGCATGTCGGGTCGTTATTATGATACCCGGTCTCGGTAAAATGAGCATAAATTTCTTGTTTCTTATCAAAATTGATAAATTTAAAATGTTCTGGAAAGATAGAAAGAAGGCACACAAAACCCATAAACCATTTTAGAAAATACTAAAAATGGAGGGAGCAATGACAGGTTGGAAGTGATGGGTTTTTATTGATGGTTTGTAGAGGTTGTTTTGAGAAACCAATAGTGGTTTCTTCTCAGGAAAGATATACATATTGAAGATTGCTCATTTATAAGGAGAGGGCTTTTGGATGAAGATTTTTGCATAGCCAGATGCTACCAGTATGAGTCTAGATTGATGAAGACAAAAATTTGTTGCAAGTGTGGATTGTATCTCTCAGAAGCTCATATGCTTCCATATTTTGTAATGAAATTTCAGATTGAATAATTATTATTGTGCATATTTCTCTTCTTCTATTTGTTGTTCCATTTTATTTTCAGCCTTCTTTCAAAGGCTTGTGAAGTGTTTTGTTGCAGATTTCTAAGTGAAGACTATCCCCTCTACATCAAAAACCCCATAAAACATCATTTTATTAAAACACTTACAAAAATAGTCTATTTAAAGAATAAACTAAACCTAGGGATATACTCCTCTACGTACTTCCACAAGGCCAATGATACCTCATGTGCATAGTGATATAATTCACTATAAAACTCCAAATCCACATTCTCTGAAATGAGAGAGAACCTCCTTAAATAAAGGAGAAGGGGTGGCAAAATACCTAAAGGGGTATTAGTCACACCCATTTCAAGAAACCATTTGTAAATAATTAATAATCTAATAGTTATTAGATTATTAATTATTAACTGGTATATGCTTTATAATATAAGGTTTTATAACCTTATATTAGAACATTATATAAATGTTATAAGGGTATGACCCCTAATAATATTATGTTCTAACAATAGCACTGTGTAAAGTATCAGGCATCAGGGATTGGAGATACCCTCTAACCCATGCCAAAATGTCAAGTAAAATCTAGGAGGCCTGACACACCAATCCAAAAAAACTTAATAGGTTAGCATGTCGAGAGTCAGAACTCAGGGAGACACTCAATCTTATACCCAAAATTTAGGTGAGACAGGAGTGCTCCAATCACCTGATCCCTACCAAAGAGTAGAAGTTACAATTTTCAGAATCGAGAGTCAAGGATACCCTCAAACTTATGCTGAAATAATATACCAACATACACAAGTCTGATACACTGACTCTAAAAGATTCACTAAAGTTAGCACTATTATAGACTAAAATGTGTACACTAGCATTTTACACCTATTTTAGTACCTGGTTGGACCTAAAATGTTACCTTTGTTAATCAAGGCCTATTTTAACACCTTTTGAACATTAAATGATAAAATCTTAATCCTAATGAATAAATCCTATAGAATAAAATTAGGACTAGCCTAAGCCCATGACATGTGACACTCCCCAGAGTTTGTGGGACTAAAGGACTAGGGCACCCAAGTGCCCTAGTCCTAGGTGGGTCCTTTAGCCGCTCTCTTGGAGTGTCAGCTTAGAACACCTCCTTATTTTGTATATGTCAGCCCCATTTTGTTTTATTCATCATTTGTGAGTGAGATTGCACATATAAAGGAGTTTTACAATTCATTTTACACCTAGATGGATATTGCAAGTTTGCTCACATGTTTTGATCTTCTATGCTAAAGTACTCTTCATACTTGGAATTGCTATCTACTTGTGGATGTTATGAAGTTTGTTTGTAGGCCTTGAAGGTATTTTCAAGCCTTCTCATCACTCTCCTTATTGTTGCATGATCTTTCGTTATCTCCATCGACTAAGGTTTCACATCTTGTAGTAAATTATTATCATTTTATTCACATTTCTATCATACATTGTCGATCTGGCCTCTGCCCTCCTAGGGAACACACTTTTGGATCTAATCATCACTATAGTGGAGGTGGAAACACCAACACAAGGTTTGTCTAAGGCAATCCCTTATACACAACAAGATATTTTCTTATTTTCTTATGTGTAGGTTCGAGATACAGGTTTTTAAAGACAAGATTCGGGAAGAAGAAAGGGTGTGCAGGTACAAGTATGGTGAAACTCAAAAATTCTGACTAACCTAATTAGAGTCTAGGGTACCTGAGCATCATGGTATTTGGTGCCTCTAAATCTAGATCCAAGTTTTACTCTGCTTCCTAATCTCTATTTTACTTTTGGATTTCTCATATATACTTCTGATAGTTAGCTATTAGCATATCTTTGTCAAATAGGGTTTGGGCATTTGCTGTAGTTTGTTTCCTAGATCTTGGTTAAATTTGGTTGACTCTTCTCTATACAAAAAAAAGAACAGAACCCTTGTAGTTTGGATCTCCTCCATGGGTAGTAGCCAAGCTTAGTTTGTCTTCTAATGTTTAATAGAAGAGGGTTTTGACCTAGTTTAATCTCTTAGACTAGTCTCCTCTTTATATCACAAACATTTTGGTGAACCTGACTTGTCTTGCACTTTTTCATCTTTCTTGTTTCAGATCTAAGTTGTTTTCTACCCTAGATCTGATTTGGATTGAGTTCAATAATAATTTTTCATACATACATAGTTAATTCTTGCATAGTTTCAAAACTAGGATTTGTAAAAAGTTTGCATTTTTAGAAAATCTAGCTAGTGTTGAGCCTAGCGTTTATAGGTTTGTGAATTGTTTTAGATTTTAGTGCATTGTTAGCTTGTTTAAGATATTTGTATTTTTTTTACCTTTTCATTCTTGGTGTTTAAAACATTCTTGCATCCTTGAATTTGAAATTTGGAAAACAAACACTTCATTCGAGATTTGAAAAAAAAACATATTTGTCAATTTGTTTGCATTTTGTAAGGTTAGATCATCATAGCATGAATTAAATTTATGATTTTTGCATCAGATCTGATAGGTATTATAGTAATTAATAATTACATTGTTTTACATTGTGTATTTGAATCTTTTTCATTGCTAGGATTTGTCAAAAAAAAGTTGCATTTTGTGAAATCCTAGTTAATGTTGAAATCTAGGGTCTGTGATTGATATTTACTTTTAGATTTTACTGTTGTCATTTGCATTTCAAATCTGATTTTACTTTTCTCTACTACATTACAAATGTCATCTTTCATTGAAGATTGAAGCTAGGAACAATTTTGAGTTGTTGCATTTCAAAAAAAAGCATTGAAATTTAGGTTTGATTTGAGTATTGGTATTATTGATATCTAAGTGGATTTGAGTAGAGTTGAATTTGATCAAGGATATATTAGGTGCATTATAATTTTTTACATTTGAACAAAACATTGCTTCACTTAAACAAAAACTCAAACCCTTCTTTTGCTACGTCATTCATTTCTTCTATTTGTGCATCTTGTGTGTTACTAAAGCTTGTAGATGCTTTATGAACTTTGTGACCTGGTGTCCTTTTTACAACACTCTTGTGTGAAGAATTCTTCAAATTATGGGTTCTAATGCTTTGAATAACGATTATAACAACACATCAAAACCCCAATTACCTAGTCTTATCACACAAGAAGGTCAATCACTTCTTCCTGATATCCCTACTTCACACCTTCCTGAAGCATCAAATTTCCCTGAATCCATCAACATTGAGGACCTTGTGGTTCATCTTCCTAAAGCTCAAATTTAGAGATTAGACACTAAGTTGGCTAATTTTCAGCAATTTGTAATCTCAAAACACATAGCTAAAGAGGTCATCATTGTTGTTGAGAGTCTAAGAAGTCTTTTTCTCGAAGGTGAAGAAAGATTGGAAGTCTTGCATGGCCTTGCTCATATAGTACATAACAACATTCTATCTGCATCTATTTGTGATGAAATCATCACTAATGTCACTTCTTCTAAACAAATAGGGACTCAAGTGTTGGCACCCATATCGACATCCCCTATTCTTATTTATATACTTCTACTATTCTCACCACTACTACACAGCCAAGTAATAGTGCTACCACATGTGTTCGATTATCTACTGGGAATCCCATTCACCATTATAGTACCATTCCATATAATTACATAAATTCCATATCTAATGTTACTCCACCTACATCTAAACCTCCTATCACTTTCCAAAAATCTACTCATACATTGTCATCTAGTCCTTCCAATTGATTCCAATCTCTACCTGGTTCATATTCTGACCCTATCATAAACTAATTGCTGCAAAATATGACCTCCATCCAATAAAAATTGGCTAGCATAAGCAATAGTTCACCTAAACCTAATATGACAATACATTATATCCATATCCCTTTGTCCTATTCAATACTAAGAACTCAAATTCCTAAGAAGTTTGAGACCCCTCGCTTTGAGAAATATAATGGGAAGGGAGACCCTAACAAACATGTGGCGGCCTTTACCGCTAAGTGTAGTGATTTCTTCTTTGAGGATGCAATATTGGAAAAACTCTTTCCTAGGTCACTCAAGGGTCCACAACCTTGGATTGGTTTTGTTCTTTACCTCCTAATTCAACAACTTCTTTCTAACAATTAGTCAATAAATTCCTTGAAAATTTTCAAGTGAAGATTGGACATCAAGTCTCTTTGACAAACTTGGTACATTGCAAACAAGGAATAAAAGGAAAAATAACATATTTTATGGGCTGTTATCAAGCCCTCTTTTTATAATTTAAATATTCTATTTGGGATGCTGATGTACAAAGAATCTTTATTAGAAACTTACAACCTCACATCCAAGATAAGATATTATTGATGCGATATGATTCTTTCACTCATCTTTACATGGCTCTCCATGATTACCAACTTTCAGTTAGTCAATATGAGCATAATCCCTCATCAGCTCCAGTTGGCCAATTCGAAGCCTCTCACAATCATTCATTCAAAAGACAAAACAAAAACTTCATTAATATCAATGCAATTTCAGCTAGTAACATAATAAAACATGTGGTGGTAGTATCATCTCCTACTCCCATCCCTTTTAAATTGAAACCAAAAATAGGACACTTCACACCATTATCATAGTCTCTCTACTCTATAATGACACATCTTTTGAACAACAATCTCATCAAGATTCCACCTGTTAGACCTTTTGATCCAAGTAAGATGCAAGCATCTTTCTTTGATTTGAAGGCCTTTTGTCAATTTCACTGCTCCACTAGCCACACTGAAAGATGTATGCATCTAAAACATGAATTTCAAGACCTCATCGATTTCAATGTCATCCAGGTGCTGGTGTGCATAAAAAAGGGAATAAATTGGTGGCTTCTCCTAATCAAAGTCTTCAAATATATACTGATCCTTTACCTCATCATCAATCTAATATTGTAAATCTATCTCAAGAACAAGATTATGAAGGTGATGTCTGCATGGTGGATGATCACCCTCACAAAGAATGAGTGGAATTAGAACCTGCTATATCTTTTACTCCACGTGATGCTAATATTGAAGCTTTTGATGGACCTCTTTACATTACTATTTGAATCAATGATAATCTTATAAGATGTGGTATGATAGATCCTATATGCATGGTAAATGTAGTAATTGAAGAGTTTCTCTATATGCATGGTTTACACTGTGATCACTATGACATAGAAGAAACCGTGATCGAAACACATGATGGGTCTATCCTTCCAACTCTTGGTGCCTTGACCCTCAATGTCAAGGTTGGGCCAAGAACCTTGGATGTTAATTTTGTCATAATTCCTACATCGGACTTATTTCATGTGAAGTTGGGTCACCCATGGCTCTGATCCATGAAGGTGGTCCCCTCTATGGTTCATAGGTGCTTAAAGTTTCCATTTGAGAGGTGTGTACGTTTTGTACATCACATTCGGTACCTACTCATTGCTTGACATGGACATTTTACACTTGACTACTTTTGGCCACAACTAGTTGGAGTCACTCAAGCTAGAGATGATTTATTCTTCTTGTCATATCAAAGTTTTAAAGCAAAGAAAATAGTAGAGTTGTCACTTAGCAGCATACCTCTTTGTGATGTCCCTGAACCTCCTTGATCTTTTGAGGCTATGAGATTAGTTCCCCCTATCCCATAGGTGGTGAATGAAGCTAAGCGTGAATAGAAGGTTCTTCCCCATCCCTGAACATCTGGTAGATATTTTGAGGTTTCCCCTCTACCATCTCTTCAAGGACAATGAGGCAACCTTTTGAGCACAAAATGTACCTCCCTACAATTGCAATATTACTTTTGTCCCACCTACCTCCATGGAGACTAGTGGAACTCAATTGATTGTGCATGTGTTATTTCCTAAGGTTTCTCAACCACTTGAGGATGCTCATGTACTTCCACCTGTCTAACAAGTTGAGAAGGAAGAACAACCCACATTGAGGAACCCTCCCCCATGGTCTCCCAACCTTTGGTGGTTCCTCCTATTTATTCTAATGTTCTTGAAGAAAAGGAAGAAAAGGAAACCACATTGGAAGATACTACACTTCCCTTCACAAACAACACAAATAAGGCTAAGCGAAATAAATTTGCAAGATAAAGAAAGAAGCATCATCGTGCTATGGCTCACCTTGCCATAGGGGAGGAGAATCTCCCTCCTCGCAATCATTTATCACCGACAGATGTGAAAGAGACATCTACTACTATTTTGTCTCCTATAGAGAAGGATAAAGCTTCACAAGCCGCAATGGAACCTATTGTACTACATTCTGATAGTGAATCGAAAGATAACAATGATACATGTATGGCTCTTGTTCCTTACACCACACATGCTATAGTTCCTCTTACATCTTGTCCACCTTTCCAAATTGGTGATGAGCAAGATTGGAAGGAGGATGATTTTCTTTAGGTTGAATCGCAAGTCATGTGGTCCCTTATTTTCATTTATGTTATGAGTACATGTGATTGTTTTCCCCTGTAAGGTGTTTCTTGATGCTTTACAGTTATGTGTTGTTGTTAAGCTCTCTTTGGATGACCCTTGACACCCTTGTAGGTGTAAGGATACAAAGGGACATAAATCTATTGTGATATTCTCTCTATTTGTATAATCATTCTTCTATATGTCATAATTTATGTTGTTGTTGTTCCCTTTGGGGATGATGCAAGGTGTAGGATCCTTCCAAAAAGCTCTCATGCTTGTCTTATGATTTATTATACATTAAATCAATTGCTCCATAATAAGAGTTAGGAATCACTTTAAGGTGGGGGCATACATCATACTATGTTCTCTTTTGGTTACATACTTGTTTATTATAGTTAGCATGAAATTCACCTAGTGATTTGGTGGTCCTCACTAGCCCGTGATGTTTCCTTTTGGTCCATGAGCCAACTAGTGCAACAAAGTTGGCTAGCCCGTGTGCTTCATGTGAATTTTTATGGTCACCTAGTAATTTGGTGGTCCTTACTAGTGTCTGATGCATGAGGGCACTTCTTTTCACATGACCATTAGTGACAGAGCAAGATAGCATCAGAGTTATGTGCCTTGTGTGTTTGTTCTTTTGTTTGTTTCTATGTTTGTTTGTTTTATTCATTATGTTTGAACTCGTGTCTTATGTGTCTTTGTCATGTTTGCCATGTGTATTTTTCATGTATACTTCATGCCTTATGTGGATGCTTTGTGTCAAGCATGTATACATTGTGTATGGTGTGTATTGCCTTTGTGTATTTTGTGTCTCTTGTGTGTATTCTTATGAATGATTTTAGTACTCCACGTATGTGTGAATTATGTTACAATGTCATGCATGTTTGAAAATATCTTTTCTTATGTGCTTGCAACCTTAGAATCCTAATCTTGGGGGCTACTTATAGTCCACAACTTGGTAGAATTCTTTGGCCTCTTTGCTTTCATGTTTGAAATCACTCTTCTTCCTTTAGTGTGTGTTTGAACATAAGTTTGTACCCACGCTAAAGTGGAGGCTAAATGTTATAGAGTAAAATGTGTACACTAGCATTTTGCACCTATTTTAGCACTTGGTTGGACCTAAAATGTTACCTTTGTTAATCAGGACCTATTTTAACATCTTTTGAACATTAAACAATAAAATCTCGATCCTGATGAATAAACCCAATAGAATAAACTTAGGACTAGCCTAAGCCCATGAGATTTGACACTCCCTAGAGTTTGTGGGGCTAAAGGACTAGGGCATCTGAGCACCTTGGTCCCAGATGGGTCCTTTAGCCCCTCTCTTGTAGTGTCAGCTTACAACACCTCCTTAGTTTGTATATGTCAGCCACATTTAGTTTTATTCATCGTTTGTGAGTGGGAATTCATATATAAAGGAGTTTTACAATTCATTTTACACGTAGATGGATATTGCAAGTTTGCTCACATGTTTTGATCTTCTATGCTAAAGTACTTCTCATACTTGGAATTGCTATCTACTTGTAGATGTTATGAAGTTTGTTTGTAGGCCTTGAAGGAAGTTTCAAGCCTTCTCATCATTCTCCTTGTTGGTGCATGATCTTGATTTATCTCCATCGACTAAGGTTTCACATCTTGTGGTAAATTATTATCATTTTTATTCATATTTCTATCATACATTATTGATATGGCCTCTGCCCTCTTAGGGCACGCACTCTTGGATTTAAGCATCGTTGTAGTGGAGGTGGAAACACCAACATAGGGTTTGACTAAGGCAGACCCTTATACACAACCTTTTCCTCTTTTCTTGTGTGTAGGTTTGAGATACAGGTTTCTGAAGACAAGATCTAGGAAGAAGAAAGAGTTTGTAGGTGCAGGTCTGGTGAAACTCAGAAATTATGTCTAACCCTAATTAGGGTCTAGAGTGCCCAAGCACCCTAGTCTTTCATGCCTCTGAATCTAGATCTGAGTTCTACGCTGCTTCCTAATATTTGTTATACTTTTGGATTTTTGATATCTAATTCCAATAGTTAGTTACGTTGTTGGCATATCTTTGTCAAATAGGGTTTGGTCATTTTCCCTAGTTTGCTTGCTACATCTTGGTTGAATTTGGTTGAATCTTCTCTATACAACAAAAGAACAGAACCCTTGTAGTTTGGCTCTCCTCCATGGCTACTAGCCAAGCTTGGTTTATGTTCTAATGTTTAATAGAAGAGGGTTTTGACCTAGTTTATTCTCTTAGACTAGTCTCCTCTTTCTATCAAAAACAAGCACTATCTAAGATAAGGGGTCAGGGATACCTTCGAACTTATACCAAATTGGCAGGTAAAAAAAATTACTCTGAAACATTGAACCCACAAAAGATGTGCAATGATATTAGGGTCTTAAGGTCAGGGTAGACACCACATACATGCCAAAATAAGAGACAAAGCAAACAAGCCTAACACACTGACTCTAAAAAATTGAGTAGGTTAGCATGTCAAAGGTCAAGGATTAGGGAGACCCTCAAACTCATGCATAAAAAGAAAAGTGAAACAAGAAAACTTGACACCACGATCTTGAGAGTGTTAGTACATTGTAATATCATGGATTGGGGGTTAGAGATACCACTAAACTAATGTCCCAAAAATAAAGTAAGATGACCAAGTCTGATACTGTGCTCCCAAAGAAATTAATAAGCATGTATTGTTAGGGATCGGGGATCAGGGATGCCATATAACCAATGCCAAAATATCAAGTAAACCCATGGAAGTTTGATTTGATGATCTTGAAAACTTAATGTGTTAACATGTTAAGGATTAGTAGTTAGAGAAAACCTCAAGTGGCCTTCAAAACAAATAAGACTGATACCATGATCCCTAGGGATTAAAAGCACATAACGTCAAGGATTGAGGATCGAGATAATTGCAATCCTATATATAAAAATTAATGAAAACAAGAGTAGGCTGAAATCATGATCTCGATAGACTTAATAGGCATTCAACATAGGGGATCAGAGATCGTGGCTATGAAGAAAGTCATGCTCAAAAGTCAACCTGGGAAAAACATCATGACACCCCAAGTCCACTAATAATAAAGAGGAAAGCTTGTCAAAAATTGGGAGTCAGGGTTACCATTTCACTTATGCTCAAATGGTAAGTAGATATGGGAAGGCCCGATCAGCTAATCCTGAAAGACTAAGAAATTGTAAGGTGTCAAGGATCAAGGATCGAGGATCGAGGATGTCCTCAAACCCATGTTGAGCATCAGAGATTTGTTTACGATCATTCCAGGATGACCAACTCTAAAAATTTGATGAAGGTGACACACAAACCCAACACTAGCCTATAAGAGTTGGGATGTTAGGGATTCATTTATAGTCATGCTAAGATAACTAACCCCCACAAACTGATAGACACAAAAGTAAACAAACAAAGGCAAAGATGGAAACATTAGGGTTTTGGGGATGTTTCCACTATCATGCTAGCACAACAAACCCCAAAATCCTAGGGTATGTTATGATGTAGAAGGTATCAACATGTCTTTTTACCTCCTTGATTAGATCTAAGGCCCCCGTGATTACATTATTCTTGCTAAATGTTCATCTTGGTACAAAATTGCCTGATAGTAATATAAATTGGGAATAAGGGGCCCATATTTTATCTTATCTCGGACCCAAAAGCAGCACAAAGACTTGGGCACCAGCGCCCAAGTTCCTCCTGATTGGTCAAGGAAAAATCAAGTTTATGTCAACTTGGGACCTTTCAAAAGGTTTCTCTTTGTCGGCTCTTTTGGTTTAATTTCATGATTACGAGCGGGAAGGCATATTTAAGTGTGTTTTTTAGTTCATTTGTAACTAGGTTAAAAAACATCATAACTTGAGATCTTGAAGAAAAACAAGCAAGAGCATTCATTGTGATTCTAGAGTAGATTTGTGTTGTTACAAGTTTTGAAGTTATCATCTATCTCTCCTTAGGAGTTGAAGGATCTTCATCCTCTTAAGGGTTTCATCACATAGGTGATATCATTGTTTTTTTATCATTATTTGATTCCTCATACCATTATTATGTTTGGCCTCTATCCTGCAAGGGAACACACTATCTATCAATCAATGATGTTGGGAAGCTTGAATGTTGTCCCAGGATTTAGCTGAGGCAAGTCCCTAAACACCATAACCCCCAAACCCCTTCTTATCTTCTTGTGTGCAGGTTATAGGAGTGAGATCTGGAAAATATAGAACTACAGGAAGATAGAGTATAGATTAGGGTTTCAGGATCCAAAAATTGTTTTAGAATATTTCATCATCAAAGACTTGGGCATGTTACAAGTATGTGCTAACTGGTGTTGTCATTGATGTCAACATGATTGTGTTATCATTAATGTCAACTATGTCTTCTGATATTGTTATTTGTTGATTGATTGAGTTGTCATGTTAAGGACACTGTCTAATTTTTTGCTCCATATTTCCTCTGTGTTAAAGACCAGAGTATGAGATTTGGATATGTTTTAGAGAAGTGATTGAAGATTCTAAATCTAGAATTTGGTGGTTTAGATCACTGTGCAGCAAAAGTTCTATTCACTAGTTTGAAGACTGTGCCAGACAGCATTTGCAGTATGATAGGGAGAAAGTATTCTGCTTTGCATTTCTCTACAATTTGGTTTTTGGTCTTGTGGTTTTGGAGATATTATTATAATGTCCTTAGCTATCTTCATTCCAAAGGATTTGTGATTTGGTGCATCAGAAAAAAAGTTATTGATTAGCAGAGTTTGACAATGTTTGTTGTGAGCAGTCTGTGATCTATCTTTAAGTGATATTTTTGTCTTCAAGTGAGATTTGTTGCGGTTGGATTTGTTGGCTCCCATGTGATTCTATGTTTTTTGTGGATGTCTCCAAAATGTATTGAAGGTGTGTACTTGATCCACAAGCTATAATGAAGCTCTTAGAAGCATGTGTCTAAGTATTCTTGATGTTTGCACCAGTTCTGGTCAACTTGGTTGTTTACACTTGTTGCAGAGGTGCTTCATGGATTGTGGAAGCGTGTTGAAGCATGTGAAGACATATTTTGGTTCAAGCTAAGCCACGATGTGGTCTTCCCTCATTTGTGTGCTACGCAAGATTGTTTAGGTCCAGACCTAATTTAAATTATGTATGTATGCTAACCTTGGAGATAGTTCCAATGGTTGTAAATTGTATTTCCGACCTTGATGAATGTTCCAAGGCTGATGATTGGTGTAAATATATGTAATGAATCCATGAGTGATGAGAGAGTTGTTGGAACTAGTTCAGACAACTGAGAGGGTGGGTGAATCAGTTGTCTACAACTTTAACTTTTTTTTCTTTTAATCTTCTTTGACAACTTACAAATAGATTAATGATGTAAACATTGAAGCATGAATTAGCAACACATGACCAGAAAAAAATGAACACACATAACACCAAAATTTTTATGTGGAAACTTGGTTAAGGGAAAACTATGGTGGGGGTTAATCCACAAGATTCATACCCTATTAAAAGTACTTAAAAGAAATGGGAAGGCACTTGCCTTTGGGCATACTACCTAGAGTTCACCGCTCAAAGAGGCTCACTACCTAAAAGATTTTATGTTTAATATAGAAAGAACAAACTGAGAAATAGCATCTTCTTCATGCCTGGTTCAGTCTCATTGAAATATTACAAAACTTCTACTCTGCCCCAAATACTTCTTCACTAACTCTTCATCCTCTACTGCTTCTTCTTCTTCTACTTCTCCTCTTCTCTACTCTGCCTTTGTACCTTTCTTATGATTTTATCATTTTCACACAAGGACAACTTTCCACAACTCATCCACAACTATTTATTGGAATAAACATCAAGGTCAGCTTGATTCAATGTGGATCACTATACTGTCGACCAAACATAGTTGGGACTTGAATCTTCTTCAATCAACACATCACACTCTAGAGAATTGCTCTTAGGTCATCTGTAACATGCTTGAATCATCCGCTCGGCCAAAATTAGGAAGAACAATAACACCAAGGAAGAAATCTTCAACAACGAGCTCAATCTTTAATGCAGACGTCCAACACAGTAGACACACAATCTAGAGACCTCCACAAGCATATTTAATTCAACAATAACATCCACACTACTCCAAATCATTAGAATTACTTGCATCTTCATCTGATACCTCAAGAACACTGTCTGCCATGACTGTCACATTAGAGAGATTTCCTGCAGATCTCCAAACCATGAACCACTTGAGTTGAGGATACACATTGACTTCCCAAACATGCATCTAGATCTGTAAATCTTAAGTTTTCATTGAGGAGCAATCCGAACCAATTTACTATCACTCTGTCTCTTCTGAACACTGTTAAACTAGTTCTACTTAGATGGCCATAGCTTCTTCAAAGCTTCATGTGGACCTCTCAAATCTTAACTAGAGATACTTCAGACAATCCTCTACACAGCCATATGGTCTGCATACTTTGATCTTCATTCCTCTGGAAATGTGGAGCAATCTACTTCACTAAGCTTCATTATTTCTCCTATTTCTGGCAAAGGGATATGTTGACATCAATGACAACACATCATAGGCACATATTTGCAACAATCTCCCTCTTTGTCATTGATGGCAACATATGATGTGAAAAACCGATTCAATCATCAAAACAATGATTTGTCCCCCTTTCTTTTATCACTTCTGCAACCACTTTCTTCACTGCTCCCCCTTTCATTAGCAACTAGTTTTTCACATGACTTTTCTCCCCCTTTGACGTTAAGGGCAAAGGGCAAATATTTGCAATCTTTTCCCCCTTTGTGTTTTAGACTGATCTCCAAAATTTGCATACTAACTACTCCCCCTGAGGAGTATCTTCTTTACATCAATCTGGATCACAAGATATGATTGTGAATTCCACCGGACTGATGCACACTAGTGCATCTTAATTCTAAATAGGAGGGGTAATAACCCCTAGCTTCTCTATGAGATACTCAAAAGTATCCTTAGGCAGAGGCTTGGTGAATATATCTGCAATCTGATCCTTTGAAGAAACAAACTCCAATCTGACTTCATACTCATTTACCTTCTCTCTCAAGAAGTGAAACTTGATGGATATGTGCTTTGTCTTTGAATGCAACACCAGATTCTTTGAGATGTTTATTGCACTTGAATTATCACAGAAGATTGTAATAGGCTCTTCAAACACAATTTTGATATCCTTCAACATTTGCTTCATCCATAAGACTTGAGTACAATTGCTTGCTATTGCTATATACTTTGCCTTTGCAGTAGATAGAGATATTACCTCCTACTTTTTTCTTAACCAAGAAACCAATCTCCTTCCCAAGAAGAATGCACCACCACTAGTACTTTTCCTATCATCTGCATCTCCTGCCCAATCAACATCTGTATATGCATGAAGAGTGAAGTCATTATCCTTTAGATACCATAAGCCATAATCAAATGTTCCCTTTAGATATCTGAAAATTCTTTTGAATTCTACAACATGGGATTCCCTAAGATTAGCTTGAAATCTAGCAACAAGTCCAATTGCATTCATAATGCCAGGTCTGGTCTGAGTCAAATAAAGCAGTCCTCTAATCATTGATCTATACCTTTTCTAATCTACCTTAGGTGAATCATCATCTTTACTCAACTTGCATCCTATTACCATAGGTGTACTCACTAGTTTTGAATCTTCCATTCCAAACTTTTTTAACAACTCTCTCACATACTTAGACTAAGATATAAAGATACCTTTATCTGACTGAGTGATTTGTAGACCTAAGAAGAAATTCATTTCACCAAACATGGACATTTCAAATTCACTTTGCATCTGATCAGTAAATTTCTTACACATGCTTCCATTTCCACCAAAAATAATATCATCAACAAATACCTCAACAATTAAGATGTACTCATTATCAATCTTGAAATAATGATTACTATCAATTGTGCCTTTTCTAAATCCTAGATGTAGCAGATGCTTATCTAATCTTGCATACCAGGCTCTTGGGGCTTGTTTAAGTCCATACAAAGCTTTCCTCAATCTGCAGACCATATCTTCTTGATCAGACAACTAGAATCCTTCTGGTTGCTCAATGTAGACTTCTTCCTCTAACTCTCCATTTAGGAATGTTAACTTGACATCCATCTGGTAAACTTTGAAATCTTTAAAAGCAGCAAATGCAAAAAATAATCTGACTGCTTCAATTCTTGCCACTGGAGCGAATGTTTCTTCAAAATCAATTCCCTCTACTTGAGAATATCCTTTGCATACCAATCTTGCTTTGTTTCTCACAACTTCACCATCTTCATTCAGTTTATTCCGGAAGACCCATTTGGTTCCAATTACATTTTTTTTCCAGGTCTAGGAACAAGAACCCAAGTATGATTCTTTTCAATTTTCATTAATTCTTCTTCCATTGCTTTTACCCAATTTCCATCATTACAAGCTTCATTCACTATTTTTGGTTTAATCTTTGAAATCAAACAATATTCTACTTGATCTTCAACAATTCTTCTTCTAGTTTGAACACCTTTATTCCTGTCTCCTATGATTTGATCTTCAGAATGATTCAACCTTACATACTTGGGGGTTTTGGGAGTTTCATGAACTTCTAGTTCTTGAACTCGTTCCTCAACATCTGTACTAACTTCTTGAGTCACTGGATTTTTCAGATCAATCTGGATCTGAATCTGGGTTTGAACTTGCTTTCCTTGACTTTGAATTTCATCTTGATCATCTGAATCATATCCACAAGGCCTGGAAGGTCTTTCTTTGCTCTCATCAACCTTGACATTAGCACTTTCAACAATCTTTTTCAATCTTTTGTTGAAGCACCGATATGCCTTTCTTTGAGTAGAGTAACCTAGAAATATTCCTTCATCACTTCTTGCATCAAATTTTCCTAGATCCTCATCTCTTTTGATATAGCATTTACTACCAAAAACTCTGAAATATTTCATAGTAGGAGGATGACCAAACCATAGCTCATAGGGTATCTTACTAGAATTGCCTTTGATCTTCACCCGATTAAGAGTGTAGATAGCAGTACTCATAGCTTCTCTCCAATAGACATGTGGAATATTTTCTGGTTCTTTCTTTCAACAACTCCATTCTGCTGAGGAGTCCTAGAAGCAGATAACTATCTTTTTATTCTATGCTTTTCACAGAATGTATCAAACTCACCAAAGGTAAACTCTCCACCTATGCTGGACCTCAAACACTTTATCTTCACACCAATCTCATTCTCCACCATAACCTTGAACACCTTGAATTTATCAAGATCTAATTTTTCTTTCAAGAAAGTTACCCACATCATCTGGGAGTAATCATCAATTAGAAACATAAAATATCTATCTCCTTGCACACTTCTAATTCTAGCAGGACCACATAGATCAGTATGCACAAGTTCCAATAGTCCATTTGAAGATTGTTCTTTACTCTTGAATGAAGTTCTACTCTATTTACCCAATTGACATTCTCTACACATGCTATCAGCAGGTTTCACAAGTTTTGGAAGATCTCTCACAGCCTGAGTAGAACTTATCTTGACAATATTATCAAAATTTACATGGCACATTCTCCTATGCCATAACCAACTCTGATCAATCTGAGCAATCAAACAACTTTTTCTAGTACCACTTAAGTGAAAGATGTTACCTTTAGTTTGTGTACCAAATGCAATCACAGTTCTGAAGCTTGCTAGGATTTTGCATTTTCCATCCTTGAATTAGAGATCATACCCTTTGTCAACCAACTATCCAACACTAAGAAGATTATGCTTTAGTCCTTCTACATACAGAACATCATTAGTGTTATTCTTACCATCAAAAGGGATAGATCCTCTGCCATGAATTCTACCAGCTAAATTGTCTCCAAACTTTACAATTCCACCTTCATATCTTTCCAAACTTATGAACTTACTTTTATCACTAGTCATATGATGAGAACATCCACTATCAATCACCCATTCATCCTTTTATTCAATCTGATTAGCTGAGGCACTTTCCACATTCATACAACTAGTAGATTCAGTAGACACCAGATCTTCTTCTTTGATGGCAATGAACACCCATTCATTGCCTGAGTTACTTCCATTATTAGATTCTTCATCAGTGACACCTTCTTCAGCTTCTTAGACATAGTCACATTTCTTCTAAGCCCTTGATTTGTTATGGTTTGGCTTTGAAAACCTCTCAAGACACCTTGAGGCAAAATGACCAATCTTATTACAAGCAAAACACTTGAAAGACAACTTTCCTTCATACTTACGAGATCCTCTTGGCAATCTTTTAGCAATAAGCGCTTCAAGTTCTGCAGCCTCACTTTCATCATCGTCAAGATCTTTCCTTGCCTTGTCAAATCAATTTGATCTTCCTGAAGAGCTTTCACCCAGATCATATTTTTGTTTTCCATATACACTGGCCTTAAATACAGATTTAAACTTAGGAAGAAAATCACTGAACTTACTCATTTCAAATGCTAAAAGCTTACCAACCAACTGATCCCTTTTAACAGTTGTCACAATCCTAATCTCTTCAATGGCAACAACTTTATGCTTGTATGCTGTAGGTAAGGATCTAATCACTTTGGCAACAATCTCTGATTCTTCCAGTATTCCACCAACACTCCTGATACTGGTCATAAGTTCATTCACTTTTTGCATGTATGAAGTAATTTTTTCATCCTCACTCATCACCAACCTTTCATATTTACCCTTTAGGCTCTGTAGCTTGGCACATTTGGCATATTTATCACCTTCATACAAAGTTTCCAACTTTTTCTAGATTTCATGAGCAATTTTCAATTCTAGGACATTTGTCATTTATGTATCAGTCAGGGCACTCAACAATGCTTCTTTAGCTCAAATATTGTATTTAGCTTCCCTGAGTTCGTCTAGAGTTGAAGGGCCATTCTTTAGAATCTTATACTCATCCTTAGTTATCAACCAAAAGGCATCACCCATACATTGCAAATGACATTGCATGTGCGCCTTCCAAAGGGAGTAATTTGTTCCATCAAATCTCAAACTTTCCTTTTTGTAAGTCAACATCTTGGGTCTCCTCAAGCGATTAGGCTTCTTTTAGAGGAACTGACTCTGATACCAATTGTTGGAATTAGGTCAGACAACTAAGAGGGGAGGTGAATCAGTTGTCTACAACTTTAACTTTTTCTTCTTTTAATCTTCTTTCACAACTTACAATTAGATTAATAAGTAAACATTGAAGCATGAATTAGCAACACATGACCAGAAATGAAATGAACACACATAACACTAGAATTTTTATGTGGAAACCCAGTTAAGGGAAAACCATGGTGGGGGTTAACCCACAAGATTCATACCCTATTAAAAGTACTTAAAAGAAATGAGAAGGAACTTTCCTTTAGGCATACTACCCAAAGCTCACTGCTCAAAGAGGCTCACAGCCTACAAGATTTTATGTTTAATACAGAATGAACAAACTGAGAAATAGCATCTTCTTCATGCCTAGTTCAGTCTCATTGAAAGCTTACAAAACTTTTGCTCTGCCCCAAATATTTCTTCGCTAACTCTTCATCCTCTACTACTACTTCTTCTTCTTCTTCTCCTCTTCTCTACTCTACCTTTGTACCTTTCTTATGATTTTATCATTTTTGCACAAGGACAACTTTCCACAACTCAACCACAAGTATTATACTCTTCATCAATCTTGGAATAAACATCAAGGTTAGATTGACTCAATGTGCATCACTGTACTGTTGGCCAAACATAGTTGGGACTTGAATCTTCTTTGATCAACACATCACACTCTAGAGAATTGTTCTTAGATCATCCGCAACATGCTTGAATCATCCATTCGGCCAAGACTGGGAAGAACAACAACACCAAGGAAGAAATATTCAATAGCAAACTCAGTCTTTAATGCAGACCTCCAACATAGTAGGCACATGATCTAGAGACCTCCACAAGCACATTTAATTCAACAATAACATCCACACTACTCCATATCATCAGAATCACTTGCATCTTCATCTGATACCTCAAGAACACTATTTGCCATGACTATCACATTAGAAAGATTACTTGTGGACTTCCAAACCATGAACTACTTATGCTGAGGATACACATTGACTTCCCAAACATGCCTCTAGATCTGTAGATCATAAGTTTTCATTATGGACCAATCCAGACCAATTTACTGTCATTTTGTCTCTTCTAAACACTGTAAAACTGGTTCTACTCAGATGGCCATAGCTTCTTCAAAGATTCATGCAAACCTCTCAAATCTTAACTAGAGCTACTTCAGATAATCCTCTACACAGCCATATGGTCTGCGTACTTTGATCTTCATTCCTCTAGAAATGCAGAACAATCTACTTCACTGATCTACACTGTTTCTCCTATTTTTGGCAAAGGAATATGTTGACATCAATGACAACACATCATAGGCACATATTTGCAACAAGAGTGTGTGAAGATGTGAAGATAAAGTGTGTGTATTGTAAAGGTAGTGAAGGAGAGATGTATTGCACTTCAATGGAACTAAAATCAAGCAATTTGTAGATGCTATCAAATTAGTTCATGGCAGTGAGCCACCCTTTGGAAATAAGCCACCCTTTGGTAGTGAGACACCTTTTGACAGTGAGTCCTTTTGGATAGTGAGCCCTAGGTAGTGAGCCTCTTCTATAATTTGGTATTGTTACTACATTATATTGTGAGCTAACACTCACCATGGTTTTTCCCTTTTAGGGTTTTCCACATAAAAATCTAGTGTTCATGTGTGTATGGTGTTGATATGTTTAAGTTTTGTTTTTGCATTCCATGTTTAATCTTCATAATAGATTAAGAGTTTAAAGTAAGTGAATGTGAATTTGATTTTGTTTAGATGGTTTAAAGTTTTTGATACAACTGATTCCCCCCCCTCTTAGTTGTCTTGTGCCTTCAACAATTGGTATCAGAGCAAGGTTCCTTGGAAGAAAGCCTAATAGTTTAAGGTAGATCCAGGATGGCACACAAGAAAGACATTCTTCAGTTTGATAGATTTGACTATGCCTACTGGAAGGTACGAATGCAAAGCTATCTTGTTTCTATTGGTTATAATGTCTAGAAGATGGTTAAAGATAAATACATAGTACCTAAAGGTGTTCCACAGTTTGATGAAGAGATTAAGGCTTATGAGCTTAATCACAAAGCTTAAAATTCTCTATTAAATGCTTTGTCTAACACTGAAATGGCAAAAGTTGTGGATCTAAAAATTGCTCATGAGATCTAGGACAAATTGAAAAATATCTATGAAGGTGATAAATCTGTCAAGAAGGCTAAGTTGCAAAACTTGAAGATCACATATGAAACCATGCGAATGTCTGAGGATGAGAACATAAGAAGTTACATATAGAAGATTGATGAAGTTATCAGTAGCATCAATGGTCTTTATGGAAAGATAGAGGATATGGATGTTGTAGATAAGATACTCAGAACTCTTCCCAAATCTTATAGTCACAAGGTATCTACCATCAAAGAATTGTTTGATATGAGTAAGCTTTCAAAAGATCAATTTCTTGGTAAACTAATTACTTTTGAGATGAGAGAATTTGGTACTACTGATGGCCCTGTGAAAATTGAGACTGCCTTTAGGGCCAAGGAAGAAAAGACTATTGGATCAGATAAATATGTTGTGGAATAAGATGAAGAAGATTTTGAAGAGCTTGAGGAAAAATTTGCAAGCAGAATGAAAAGAGGCAGTAGAGGAAAGTTTAAAGGCAAGTTACCTTTCAAATGTTTCAATTGTGGTAAAATTGGTCACAATGCTTCAAGATGTCCTGATAGAGCTTTGAAGATCAAAAACAATGAAAGTAAAGGTAAGATGGTAAGAAAGAGTTACTATGTTAGAGCTGATGATGGTATAACTGATGATGAACTTGATGTTGAAGATGGTAATGATAGTGAATGATTTTTTATTGCCATAAGAGAAGAACCTGTTTCTGCTAATCTTGCAAGCTATGTCAAGAAAGAAAGTCCAGGGGAGTTGTCTACATTTCATGCTGAAAAGGAAGATGAATGGATCATTGACACCGGATGTTCAAATCACATGATAGGAGATAAAAGTAAATTTGTTAATTTTGAAAAATATGATGGAGGAGTAGTTAGGTTTGGTGATGATGCAATTAGTAAGATTCGTGGAAAAAGATCAATTACTTTTGATTGCAAGCATAATATAGATGATGTTCTTTAAGTCAAAGGCTTAAAACATAATCTTCTAAGCATTGGACAAATGTGTGACAAAGGGTATAATCTGGTGTTTAAGGACAATGGGTGTGAGATAAGGAAAATCTCTAGAACTTTAATTGCTACTGGTAAGATGTAATGTCCCAAACAAAATATTTTCATCAAACAATCAAATTTGAAAATTATTTTTTATTAACTTTCAAAACACCCAATTTCGCCCTACACCAATTGATCCTGAAATTGATAATTTTATTACAAATGCAAAGGGAAACTTCTTGAAACATAAAATAATAATAATTATCTTTACATACCATTAATGATATGGCCTCTTTCTATACAATATCATAAAATTACCATATTTGATATAAAATATAAATGTGCAAACTAAATCAATAATTTCACTTCACTTGATTTCACTAGAAAGCATAGAAATGACAACCAATAACCTCTAGTTTATATTAATGATATATCTAATGTAAGTACATAATAGAGGTACTATTTTACAGTCACAACAACATCAATAAAAAATTGAAACAAATCTAGAAACACTACTCTGAAATTTGCTCAAACTACAACTCCAAAACCCTGCAGCAACACACAAATTGAAATTACACTGAACAAATCTCTGAAACAACCTTTGTAGATGAACCAAGAGGATATAATAATAATAAAACATCTAAAACATGGCTTCTACAGCAACCATAACACACACAAATTATAAATCCAAACTCCACAATGCTACTACCAAAACCTGCAAAACACATAAGCTAAACTAGCTGAATTCCTGCAACTGCATGGAGCTCCAATGCAACCTCTGTATGAGATTACACTCATGTACCAAAGGGGTTTCATACTCTAATACCTTAAACCAATGGGTTTCCATCCAATGATCACCAATCTTCAATGGGTTTTCATCCACAGAAGATTATTTGTTGAACACCAATGTCCAAACAAATTTTCGTAGAGTTTTTGTATGATAAAATGAAATGCGTGGAAAGTGAAATTGCTTGCAAATATATAGAAGAACAAATCCACATGACCCATTCTTGGAAAAATAAATAAAATAATATCATTCCCACCAATTTCTGTCCAAGAAAAGTCCCATAAAGACTTTTCATAACCTCCACTTGATTCCCAGCTGAAAATAGGCAATAACTCTCTCTTGCAAGTTGCCATAAAATCTGTCATAGAATATTCTAAAATTAGGTGCAATATGATCTTTAAAATTATTAATTGTACCACAATATACTCTACACCCCACTTTGGATTTCCAACACAAAATAAATTTGTAAAATATTTAATATTTAATTGGCCTCGATTAATTAGCTTGAAAATATAAATTAATCGTCGATCCAAAATATTAAATATTCAATCTCCTTCCTCAACCCATAATATAAAATGTTGGAATGAGCATTTTTCTCGTGAAATTGAATTAATAAAAATTTGGGACATGACAAGTCCTCCCTCCTTAAGATTGCTTGTCCTCAAGCAATGCAAACCAAGATGCTTCAAAATCTTCATGCCAAAATAAATCAAGCTATACTGCATAGAAAGCCTTGATCATGTACCTAAGAGATGTTGTAATTTCTGCCATAAGACACTATGTAAACCTAAAAATATAAATTCCTCAATGCCATATACCAAGCCAAAACATACATGTAATATGAAATCTATTCTATGGAAATCTTGGATGCACTCTTTCCCATACTCCAACTGATCTTCATCCTTCCACTGAGAGTAGGTAACAAATCTTTGGAAAGTATACTTGGGATGAGTGACATTGTGTTTTTTCTATTGTGTGGTATTTCTACAACAATATTCAATGTATAACAAAATATCCCATGTTACCCGTGGGCATGTAGAATGCCTTGTATCTATCCCATTCAACAATCTCTTCCTTTTAGCTTGCACCTCCCAAAATGTGTGTACTGTCACAAGACAAGTTAAACAAAAAAATCCTACAACTTCTCCCAATGGTACAATTCTATTTTTTTCTTTTATTAGGACTATTGGAGCATTCATTGCATCCTCTACAACAATGAGTACATGTTTTGGAAACAACAACCACTTCTACCTTCAAAACAATGATATCAATATGTCTGAAATGCACTCTAATTCGCCCAATTTTTACCTCAACATGAGAGATGATACCTTCAGCTTCAAGGACTAATCTATAATAGTAAGAGTTCAATAGAGGACTGAAAAACAACATCATACAATAGCAACATATTCTCCATAATTCTCCAAAAACGAAACCAAAACTCCAAATCACACAATACTGCCAACATTGTTCTACTCCCAACTGAAAGACTAAAACCACAACTTCTGAAGCTGATATAAATGGAGAAAATAAAACTATAAAATGGTATACATCAGCATCAAACTGTTCTACAACAGAATCATACTCCATCATACACAACACCCATGACTTCAGTGGAAATCTGTAAACAATACACATGATGTAATAATTGCAAAATGGCAAACCTATGCAACACTCATCCATGTGATCAATGAGTATATGATGATTAGCCATGTATGAACTGAAAAATCCCCATTAGAAGTCACAAACTAAAAAATACTCTTGCCCAAGACTAGAATTCCCACTATACCATAGGTTGCAATACTCATGAATGTGTACCAGTCATCTCGTATGCAAGTGTGCATGGTTGCAATCAGCCATTGAAGGTTATGAAACATTAAAATCATCAATGTCAAAAGGATGAAACAATAGTAAATCAACAGTGTCTGCAATATGGAGGTAATTAACCACACAATGATATAAAATCCTTCCACAAACATCTGTACACTTCTGAAACCCTTCAAAAATAGCAACCTACTCTTTCTCATTATAACTTGATCCAAGTAGGTGATGTCAATATCCCCTATAGATACTTTGGCAAAAAGATCATGTTGCTGAAATACAATCTGTTTAGTGGAAATTTTGTAGCTTTATTTCAACTAGGTTAAGTACTACTATTTCACCATGCTAAACATTGGGAGGACAAGGATTGGGCTCTAGATCAAGCTACTAATCACTATGTCTATCCCTTATGCTTGTGTTATCTGATTTCAAGAGCCTAACTAAGGTTTTGTTAAGTGTTTTGCTCATAAACCAAGTAAACCCTAATTATGCCTTAAATAAGAGATATTCTAAAACCAATAATGAAACAGGCAAAACTGATCACGGAAATACAGAGAAAGAGTTTCAGAGACTGTGCACCCAAATTTTGAGGGTTGAATGGACTAGGGTGCCCACTCCTTAGTCTTGAAAATTCCCAATACTAAAAATCCTCTGCACGGGCTGTCTGATACTCCAGAATGGCTTCCAAATCCTAGAAATTACCGCTAGTTGGACTAGGGCACCCACTCTTTAGTCCCGCAAGTGTCAGAATCTAGAAATTCAAAATTATGTGTTGACTGTACCTGCAATATCCTCCTTTCTGAAGCTTCTTTCCGTCAAAACCTACAAAACACAATCTGTACCTACAAAAGAAGGAGAAAGATGTTGCGGCTATATAGGAGCTTGCCTCAGTCAAGCCCCGTCTTTGGTATTTCTACCTAAACAATAGCCAGAGATAAAGATTTACAAAAGTGTATACAAACCTAACAACATGTATGTAGAAATATCAAATCATAGATGTCTCAATCAAGGAAAGATCAACAACTTGCCTTGAATCAAAAAACACATACAACTTCACCTCAAGGAGATGAAAACAAATGAAGACTTGCATGAACAAGAAGGTGAATCAGCAATGTCTGCAGAGGATCTCCAATCTCAATGTTGGAGGCTTCAACCCTTCTCTCAATCATGCAAAGGGTGTACAAACCCTAGGAAGAGAAAGATAGACTCAAGATCTTGATTCCTAATCTCCATCCATTGTCTCCATGATAGAAAATTCAAATAACTTTCAAGAGCTTCAACAAGTCAGTGATCTTCAATGGCAATTTTGGTAGAGTTTTGGCATCAAGATTGCATAAGAATTGTGTGTGTTAAAATGAATTTCAAATGTTTTTTTATATCTAGCTTTAGGGAAATTTAAATTTTGAAATAACGTCTCACTATCGTGTGAAAACCAAGAATTTGAAAATGTAATCCCGAGGCATACGCGGGAGCTGACACCCAGCCAAAATTCAAAATCCTAGGAAATAGGGGAGGACTAGGGCATGGGAAGCCAAGTCTAAGCCCCCATTTTCCACTCAGATCTTCTTTTTGGGGGTCCCAATGACCTATAATTCAAATTCCCTTTCCAAGTTCCATCAAATGGTTACCTCAAAAAGTGAACATTTCACAACAAGACTTAGTCAATCAAGGTTTCAGGAAGGCCAGAAAGAAAATGGTTGAGAGGTCACCAGAGCGAGGAGCTAAATCAAGGGAAATTGTACCATACCATACATGAGGACAATTTTTGACGTTACATTTAGCCCCCACTTTAGTGGCCATATGACACTACGTGCATATGTAACTAAAGGAAAGTAAATGCATCAATCATGAAAAGGATACCCAAAAGGATACTGTAGAGGAAGCCAAAGCATTGTCGCCAGGAAGGAAGGAGCCCCCAAGTCTATAATCCTACAAGACCACAAAGTTAGGAACCACAACCTGCAGAGGAACACTTGTCAGAAAATCAAAACTAAATCAACCTGCAACCACTACCAATGAGTCAGTACAAAAACACTAAGGGGGTTGAGTGATGAGACATGATGAGGGAGGAAATTGAGGGAGATATATGCCCCCCCTTGTTTCTGCTTGCTTAGTCTGAAAAGTAGAAACAAGGAGATATCTACACATATCAATTTTGAGGGGAAGTTGATGAGAAATGTGTTATGAGGGTCATTTGAAGGAACAACGCTCAAACATAACACATTGGGTAAGAAAGAGAGTGGAGCCAAGATTCTAATGCAACCAACGACACGAGAATCAGAGTTCGACAGCTCAAGATAAGGGCTCAAGAGTAAAAGAGATCAATCTTGCACCTAGTTAAGGATAGGAATTCTCACTCATTTACTTTATGAAAAGGGGAGTTGTCACTTATCACTTACTCACTCTTGTTTCTTGTCATTGTATAAAAGTCGAGGAGAGAGAGAAGGAGAAGAGGAGGAAAACCATGCCAATCTGACACCTGTATTAGCCACCATGCCTAGAGATGCTCTAAGCCCGAGTAGCGGAGAGGTGTTTTGAGGCCAAGGTAGGGTCCTAATCCTACACTTCTGTCATCTTTCGATGTGCTTTTGTTTGACTTTATCATTTACTATGTTGAGAGGGAAGGAATGGACAAGGGTCCCTAAGAGGGACGCCCAGGTCCACCTAGGGCGCTAGAGTCTCTCTGGGGTGCCCTAGTCCCATAGGGACACCAGTGTCCTTCTAGGGTGCCCTAGTCTTCTTGGGGCACCCGGGTCCACAGAGGACATAGGCCCTAGGCACAGGCACTCTTTTTCTTTCTTTGATAGCTGCTTTCAGTTTCTGAGGAGATTCTAATGTTCTTGCTTGCTTTTCGACCTATAGGATGTCCCTGAGTTACATGAGCACATAGGTGGTCACCTGATGGTGCTTCTACGAGAGCATGCTAGTTCCTTGTCTACTGCAAAGAGAGATCACTTGTAGGTGGTGGACCCATGGTGGGTGGTTGATATGCCCACAATCAGATTCCACTGCACTATGTTGATGGCACTGATGGAGAGGTGGGATGTAGATACCTCCACATTCCACTTACCTATAGGTGAGATGACCATCATGCTAGAGGATGTATATAGGATCCTTTGACTACTTATCCGAGGAGAGATAGTGAGGATAGTAGGACATCACTTAGCGAGGTACACCCATGAGAGTTAGCTATATTGCTTGGGTCATACTATTTCTTAGGTAGAGCAAGGACACATTCAGCTCTGACTTCTAGAGTAGGGATGTGGTGACATTCCCTTGTTGCTGAGGATTATGATAGTCACAGTCACATTAGCCATTGCGCCAGATGGACAAGACACTCACCTACATGGGGGTCTTGTTCACACCATTAGGGAGATGGAGGAGCATTAGATGGTCTATGTATGGGGGTACAATATGATTGCACACCTTTATCACAACTTGGGGCGATATGTCCATTACAGGATACATAGTCTGATAATCTGCATGTTACTACAGGTTTGGGCCTTTGAGCAAATTAGGTGTACATGACTGGTGGGTTATCCTATAGAATAACATTCACCCATCCGTGTGTTTACACCTATCCATTGGTCAGGTGTTGGAGGCATAGGGATCTGCTATACTAGAGAGTTGTTTTTGACAGATTACAGCATGACGACATCATCTGGAGATGATATCACGGCTACATTGGATGGCTTGGCCAGCAGAGGCAGTTAATGAGGATGCAAAGGGATCGGTTGATGGACGGTCACCTTGATCATGTCGTGGCTTGGTTCTATTTTGACAGGGTGGCACGATAATTCAGACAGATACAAGATGTTCTCATAGTTTGAGCTACGCGCATGTTGTGCATAGCGCAATCAGGGAAAATATTATCTGACAACTAACAGCAACAGATGTGCCCCTTAGTGATGATGGGAGTCCTAAGGATGCAGAGACAGTGTCAGACACAGATGATGTAGATTGTACCCAAGCATATCAGACCTGGTGGCACACAGCATGACCTGCTCCTATCTTTCCACTTGGTCACCCTATAGGTGATGCCCAACCTTGGGCCGGTCACGCCAGTGACACAGGGGTAGAGGATGATGTTAGTGATTTTGTAGGATACTATGATCTTGATGAGGATGTGGAGGATGACAAGGATGAGTCAAAGGAGGTTTCATTGTAGTACCTATTTAGAGTAAGACCACGACGTAGCCAGTAGGAAGCAGACACTGATGAGGAGACCGAGTCGAGACCATGGTCTAGAGCTCGTGGTCCTATTCCTGTAGGCGATGCGAGACCTAGTCAGAGAGAGCGAGGGGAGTGTAGTAGGTTTGTGCCCCCAGCTACAGATTAGACTACAAAGTTCATCACACCTTTGGTGATCCAAGATCCATCCTAGCAAGATGGAGATCCAGGTTAGGTTTGATTTATTATTTTGATGTTTTGTATAGTTTGTTATTTGTGAGATTTATATGAGAGTCTAATATATATCTTATCCTCTATTTTGCAGTTGGGATAGACACTTGGTGAGACTTTGTGGGTTGTGTCATAGAAGACATAGTACCTATAGATGTTTCAGAGTAGCGAGTATAGGAAAGGTATTCACCACGGTCATCTGCTGGGTGACATGCAGAGATATTGATGCCTTTCATCTGGTACAGGACCGCTATAGATGATATGCTAGAGTAGTCTACACGGGAGAGAGAGGAATTACAACAGAGAGCTGATCACACTGAAGCTAAGCTTAGGGCGCAACAAGAGCAAATGGTAGTAGTGCCTACATCAGATGGAGAGCCAGCTATCAGTGAGTTCTTACTGCATGAGGTTTGTCAGGTGAAAGCTAACAGTGACAGGGTTCAGTCTAAGAGAGATCAATACTAGAAGATGCACTAGGAGGCACATGAGTAAATGATAGAGATGAGAGGTGAGATCAGGGGGTTACGATCATGAAGCATCTCTAGGAGTCATTCATGATCCATAGCCACACATGGTCAGGCCTCTATCACTTGCACACCATGAGGGCCTGAGGGTATTGGCGATCGAGGCTCAGCTATGCGATGTATAGATTTTAGGCACTATGACATCCCATTTTGTCTTAAGGGATAGTCAAATTAGATGTATATTTAAAAATGAGGATATATATATATACGATGCTTATTTCTTTTCATCTATGTGTAATGGTTTGTGATCTATCACATGTGATTTTTGTAAAAATGCAACTAGTGATGATTTTAAATGCTATAATTAATGCTATTGTGACATACTAACAATTCTTAAAAGAACATGTAGTAATAGGCACAATGATCAAGCATTTTACATATAATATAAATTTTAATGCTATATTTAGTTAATACCAAAGTGATCTAAGAAAATAATACTTAAACAAGATACAACAATGATCAACTAAACAAATATGTAATGCTAAATGAATTAAGACAAAATAGTAATATCTTGTCAAAATTGAAGCTAATCTATATAATAAACTAGCTTAGGAACATTTAACATTAGATCTTTTAAGCATAAAATCTTTTGAGGTGCGCTACATTAATGGGTTCTTTAAGTGGCGTACCTTGCTCATCAGCTAGTTTATATGCTAGGGATCCAAAGGCTTCAATAATTATATATGGTCCAAGCCAATTAAGGATGAACTTACCTTTTTCACTAGGTAGTGCGTTTACATTGCATTGATTTTCATAAAGAACCAAATCCCCAACATTGAATGAATGTTGTATGACTTGCGCATTATAGGATCGTTGTATACCTTTTTGATAAGCCTTGAGGTGCTCAAGAGCATTAATTCATCTTTCATCAAGAATCTCAAGTTCTTGTAATCTTTTCTCATGTTCCATGTCATCATCCACGATGTCTCTTAGGGAAATTCTTAGGGAAGGAATTTCTAACTCCAAGGGCATTATCACGTCTACGCCATAAATGAGGTTATACGGTGTATTACAAGTAGGCATTCAAATGCTTGTTCTATAAGCCCATAATGTGTAGGATAATTGAGTATGCCAATCTTTTTTATGTTTATTAACAGTTGTCCGTAAGATCTATCCAATAACTTTGTTTGAGGCTTCTGCTTGGCCATTTGATTAAGGATAATAAGGCGTAGAGAAGCAGTGTTGTATATGGTATTTTTTGAGGAACTTTTTCACATCCTTATTCTTAAATGGTGTACCATTGTTCTAAACAAGGGAGGAAGGTATTCCAAAGTGAAATAATGTTATCTTGTATAAATAGACAAATTACATCAACAGTCGTGGATCACAAGGGGACCGCTTTGACCCACTTTATAAAATAATCAGTGGTAGTAATGATAAATGTATGTCCTTGAGAGGAGGGTAGGGAAACTTTACCAATTAGACCCAAGCCCCAAATAGAGAATGGCCATGGTGACACCTGGGCACGAAGCTCTTGAGCAGGAGCATGGATTAGGTGTTTGTGTTGTTGACATTGCGGGCATCTCTTGATGTAAGCAAAGGAATCTTGTTCCATATGCTGCCAATAGTAGCCCATTCGTAACAATTTTTGTACCAAGGACTTTCATCCAAAATGCCCTCCACAGGCACTAGAGTGAGCTCCTTCTAAAGCTATTGGAATCTCTAAATTACTTAAACACCAGAGTAAAACATCGTTGTAAATTCGTCAATATAAGACATTTGATAGTATAATGTATCACATTTCTAGTTTGTGTAAATGGGTTCGGGCACTCTTAGATGTTGAATTAGGAATAGTTCCATCACGCAAATAATTGAATATATAGGAGAACCATTCATCAGTGTATGTATTTCCATAGAGTTCTGTATTTACAACTATAGGATCTTCAATTGTCGGTGTTTTAAGATTATGAACAATGAAAGTAAATTCCTCAGGAGAATCATCAGAGGATATAAGGGTAGTTACGCTTGCCATTGCATCCGCATGTCGATTGTCTTTCCTAGGAATAGTGTTGATTGAATATGATGTGAATTGTTTTAAGAGAGATAATGCAAACTCATGATACTGAGATAGCTTATCATGCTTAGTTTGATATGATCTAGTTATTTGTTTTACAATTAACTGAGAATCACCATATATTGTAATGTGTTTTATATTAAGAGCCAAAACAGCATGAAGTCTGGCCATAAGAGCTTCATATTCAGCTATATTATTTGTGTATAAGAAGTCTAAGCGATAAGACAGAGAAATCAGCTTTCCTACGGGAAGTATCAATATAACACCAGCCCTGGAGCCAGTTTGACATTTTGATCTGTCATAATATAATTCCCATTTTTTATCCTTAGAGATTGTTAAAATTTGGTCATCAGGAAATACATCCTGGTGTTGTGTAGAAAAGGGTGAAGGAGCTTCAGCTAGCTGGTCAGCTAACACTTGTCCTTTAATCACTTTCTGGGAAATGAACTTAAGATCAAATTCTGTTAACCCATTTAGTGAGATGACCCAATAAATCTATTTTTGCAATGAGATGTTTCAGAGGGTTGAATTTTACCATCACGCGTACTTCAACATTTAGAAGATAATGTCTAAGCTTTTGAGTTGCAAACACTAAAGTTAAGCAATGCTTCTCTATAATAGTGTACCACACTTCATAATCAAGCAAAGTTCAACTGATGTAATAGTAATAAAGCTGCTAGGGTATTGTTAGATGTTGAGATGTATAATAGGAATGGTTTATCAGGGATAGCGGGTTGCAAAACAGGTGGACTATCTAGGTAATCCTTTAAGTCGTCAAAAGATTTTTGACATTCAGAATTCCATTGAAATTTAGAATCATTCTTCAATAGTTGTGTAAAGGGGCGAGTCCTATCCGTGAGTCATGAAACAAATTGGTAGATGGCCGGTACCTTTCCCTACAAACAATGAAGTTGAGATATGTTCTTAGGTATTGGCATATTAACAATTGCATCTATCTTTTTCGTGTTGACTTCAATACCATGATTTGAGACAATGAATCCTAATACCTTTCCATTGTCCACACCAAAAACAAACTTATGGGGATTCAATCGCATATTATATTTCCTTATGCATTCAAATATTTGTTGAAGATTTGTAGTGTGATCCTTATGATGGATAGACTTTGCCAAGATGTCGTCGACGTACTCTTCTAAAATATTGTGCATATAATCATGAAATATAAGTCATTGCACATTGATAAGTAGCTCCTGAATTCTTAAGTCCAAACGACATGACTACCCAACAAAATGTACCCCAAGGTGTTATAAAAGCTATTTTATATTGGTCTTGAGGATTTATTAGAATTTGATTATATCCTGAAAAACCATCCATGAAAGAGAGCAATTCATGGCTAGCTATGGAATCGATAATCATATCAATATTAGGAAGCACAAAATCATCTTTTAGAGATGCCAAATTCAAATCTTAGAAATCTATGCACATTCTTATATGACCATTGGGTTTAGTGACGGCAACAATATTCAAAATCCAAGGTGAATAATCAATAGGTCAGATGAAACCAACTTGTAAAAGTTTTTCTATCTCAGTTTTAACAAGTAGTGCAATCTTAGGATTCATCTTATGAATCTTCTATTTAAATGGCTTAACATCTAGTTTCAACATGATATTATGTGTTACAATCTAAGGATCAATGCCAGACATGTCAGAATACTTCCAAGAAAATAGTTTTGAGAATTCATGCAATAACTTAGTCATCTCTTATTTTTCTTCCACATTTAAACAATCACCAATGGGGAGAACTTTTTCAGTGTTATCCTTATCCATAATGACATCAAAAATCTTTCCATTGAGGAGAGTACTATGGTCTAATGGATTATAGCATTGTAATTATTCTTTAAATTTTCCATTGGGATTTACAGTAGCATTTATTGTGCTAGTAGTTTTTCCAAAATATACGTTGTTGTTTAAATAATAAGGTAAGTCACATTTATGATGATAATGAGGAATATTGTCATAAGCACCCAAGAATTCCATTATCGCTTCATCTGTTGAGAATACATCCAATGGAAGTGATCCTGGAGGACAATTAGTGTCGATCATCTCAGGAAAAATCAAAATAAGTGTTGATAGTGCATTCACATTAAGAGTAGGGAGTTTACAAGCTTTTGATTCCTTGAAAGGATTGTATCCAATGCCAATGGAGTAATGTCGCAAAGTAGATTCTATAGGGACTTTGATTCCTTATTGATTTATACCACAGCCTTTACCTACTTAATCACAATCTTTATAAAGGATTCAGAATCCTCGACCATAAAGAGAAACCATTTCCGTAGAGGAAGGTGGAGCTTCATAAGTGTCATAATCAGTAGTATAAGTAAATGTGTTGTCCACATTTTTTACCAAAGAAGCATTATGTTTATCATTTGAAGCATGTGATGTGATCGATGCAATATTTGATGTTTTGGGGATGGGGTTTTTAGGTTTGTATTCTCCTGTAGAGGAAGATGTAAAATCTAGTGAACCCTAGTCATCACCAACAAATGCATTAGATTGTTTAAATTCTTGCGTATCATTTTTAGAAGTAAGAGGAGTTGATAAATCCATTTTTAGTTTGTTTAAACTATTATGACAAATGACATGCTTATGAACTTCCATTTGCAAACAATTATCAGGTTCAGGATCAGCATGAATAGTGTGTGCCTTATCTTTGAATATAAATTTGATTGAACAATGTAGAGTAGAAGGAACTGCTCCTAATGTATGTATCCAAGGTCTACCTAGAATCATGTTGTAAGATAGAGAGAAAGACATGACATGAATCAGAGTAGGCACTATCATAGGTCCAACTTGTATAGGCAAAGTTATAGTGCCCATGGATTGTTATTCAACATTGTCAAAACCACGGATACTTAATGATTCTGGTTTGATTGCAGATGTATCAACCTTAACCTTATGTAATAAGTCAATGTCACAAACATTAAGGGCTAATCCATTATCGATCATAACTCTCTTAACCAATTTTTTGTTTATTGTAATGAAGATAATCAAAGGATCATACTGATTTTGAACTTCAAGAGATGGCAATTCATGTTGTTGAAACAGAATATCTATTTTTGTTGCATGCATACAATGCAATAGAGTGGTAAAATCATTTGGTTTAACAGTAGGTGGAACAATCACCTTTTGTAAATCTTCTTGGAGTATTCCATAGTAAGTAGGTAAAGTTTGTATAAGTTCCCAAAGAAATATCTTTGCAGGAGTAGTGTGAAGCTGCTCTACAAGATCACAGTCTTTACAACCTTTGTATGTTAAACAAGGTGCTTGAGGAAGTATAGGTTGAGAAGCCAGTAAAGATATTGAAATGCTTGATTGTTGTGTGCTTTGTTTATTATTCTAAGTGTTATATGCATGAGCAACCACATTATGATTAGTTTGTTGTGAGTTTTGTTGTGCTATTTGTTTAGCATAATCATAAATGTGATCAGGAGGTCGAGAAGACGATGGACAACCTTTAACAGTAAGCACATGTTTAGAAAATGGTTGCACCACATTTGAACATAAAGTGACCACAATTTTGAGTTTTTCAATCTCTTCTCTAGGTTTAGGAACATAAATTGCATTTACAAATCTTTGAAATAATGACGGATTAGAGGCCGTAGTGGAATGTTTAATTGAGATAAAGTCCTCAAGGGCTTCATCTAACATATCGAAGTTATCACAACTAAATGACTCATCATAAGCATGAAAATCTTGCAAAAAAACATCTGACATTTTAACATGCTCTTTTTAACCCAATATTCAGTGCACAATGATGGCCTATGAAAATGAAATGTTATGCAAAACAATAAATGATAATTTTTAACTCTTTTAGTGAAAAGATAAAGATTATGATTCACAATTCAATACATGCAATTTCAACAAAGAGGTTTTTCAATCCAATTATGTTCTAGGATAGCAAATTATTTCAGATCTAAAGCTTAAAAGGATGCAAATTCCTTAAAGCTTAGGTTCACCAAAATGTTTAGTGGAAAATTTATAGCTTTATTTCAACTAGGTTAAGTACTACTATTTCACCATGCTAAACATTGGGAGGACAAGGATTGGGCTCTAGATCAAGCTACTAATCACTATGTCTATCCCTTATGCTCATCTTATCTAATTTCAAGAGCCTAACTAAGGTTTTGTTAAGTGTTTTGCTCATAAACCAAGTAAACCCTAATTATGCCTTAAATCAGAGATATTCTAAAACTGATAATAAAATAGGCAAAACTGATCATGGAAATGCATAGAAAGAGTTTCAGAGACTGTGCACCTAGATTTTGAGGGCTGACTGGACTAGGGCGCCCGCTCCTTAGTCCTAAAAATTCTTGATACTTAAAATCCCTTGCACAAGCTATCTGATGCTCCTGAATGGCTTACAGATCCTAAAAATTACCCCTAGTTGGACTAGGGTGCCCACTCTTTAGTCCTACAAGTATCAGAATCTAGAAATTCAAAAGTCTATGACAATTATACCCACAATATCCTCCTTTCTTTAGCTTCTTTCTATAAGAACCTGTAAAACATGATCTATACCTACAAAAGAAGGAGAAAGATGTTGCGGCTATATAGGAGCTTGCCTCAGTCAAGCCACGTCTTTAGTATTTCTACCTCAACAATAGCTAGAGATAAAGAATTACAGAAGTGTGCACAAACCTAACAATGTGTATGTAGAAATATCAAACCCTAGATGTCTCAATCAAGGGAAGATCAACAACTTGACTTAAATCAACAAACACATACAACTTCACCTCGAGGAGATGAAAACAAATGAAGACTTGCATGAACAAAATGGTGAATTAGTAATGTCCACAGAGGATCTCCAAGCTCGATGTTGGAGGCTTCAACCCTTCTCCCGATCATGCAAAGGGTGTACAAACCCTAGGAAGACCAAGATAGACTCAAGATCTTGATTCCTAATCTCCATCCATTGTCTCTATTACCTATTTTCACTAACAACTCATTTAGGTAGAGCTTTGATTCAAAACTTAAAAGGTACATTTCATCTAGTCTTTCATACATTACATTCAAGTGCATAAATGAAATAATTCAAAAGATTATGTTTATTAAATTATTGTATTTATCGAAGTGCATGTAATATAAGAAAGATTTATACAAATCTTTTTTGAATAAATAAATAATCTTTATTGAATGTAAATGTACATTATCTCACACAAGTCATGAGATTAGGTTTTCTTATTCAATGAAATTGAAGAAAAATCTATACATGAATAAGTAAAAATAAATAAATGTGCATGTAAAGTTAGAGGCCAGTCATTGCCTGAGAATGACTAGTTCTAGTTCTGGTGTGTTGTCTTGCTATTGCCCTAGGTTGTTTCTATCCTTCCTTGTTTCACCCTACTTCTAGTTCCTACATCTGACAAAGATAGTGATGTTAGAGCAATGCTCTAAGCAATGAATGGTCTGAAACCTGACATGAACAATTACCTATGCATGTACAAACTAATCCTCAAATGTATTAAATAAGAAATGCATACCCTGGATGTCCTAGAAGAACAATCAAGTCTTCAAACACATCCAAAATATGCATTGATTTTCTAATAAGTTTACTTCATGTGTAGATATAGTTGTAAATGTGTCTCTATTTGATTCATCAGATTACATTATGAGTGGAGAAAATGTGGCTCCCACAAGAGTTGAGCTCAGCTCATATTCATTACAGAGCATTTCATTTGTATCCATCAGATCCAAGCAGGACAGAGTACATAAAGAGATAGATGTCATGCAGAGCAACATAAGAAATAGTTCATCATAAGATATCTTATGATACAGTCATCATTTAGAGATGATAAGGAGGACTATAAGAATAGTAATACATCTCAGAAGACTCTCACCAAGTATTCCAAAGGAGTTTACCATCATAAAATGCACTACCATATCATAAATCCTTATACATCTACCTACAAAGGTGTCATCAAAGGACAGTCTTATAAACTGTGTGAAAAGAGGAGCAACACTGTAGAGAATGAGATGATGATGACAATAATTTGAAAGGGACATCACTGTCCTTGTTAAAAGGCAATCATCTTTATCAATGAACAAGTCATATGAAAAGGAGTCTTGAGAGCTACAAGACAGTGTGGCAAAGCATGAGGCAACTAGCATAGTGTTGTACTTGTACACAGTGAACAATTAGGAATGGTTTCACAATTGTCTACCAACCAATAGAGACAAACTTTGATCATGCATGATAGTTTGGTGAGGTGCAGTTGTCATAAGTCCAAAGTAGAATCAGGCTAGAACAAACATTCTATAGCCACTTTCAATATGAAGAAAATATGACAACATTCATGATTGAGGAACAGACTATAATAGCATGCATATGACTGTCAACATTCAAAGGTGTAAATCATGACAAAATAGATATAATATTCTTTTGTGTCAAAAGATATAAGAAGTATGTCATCCACTAAAATGAGAGGGAAATAGTTAAGGGGAGATACAATAGTCATATGTAAAATATTTGTCACAATGCATAATATGGAGCATGTAGAGAGACCTCACTGTGACAAGGCAGAGGTTCTATTTCTAGAAGACTGCCATTAAAAATCTTGACAAGTGATTTTGAATAGTGAAAAGCAAACAACATAGAGAAGTCTTAAGAGAGGATGCAAGGATGCAGAGGGAGGTCATGTTATAGTTGTTTTTTTTATTTATTACAAATCACTGTCAACTGTTAGGAAGATGAGAGTTATGTTGAAGTGCAGTGACCAATACTATGGACTGTATGATGATGATAGTCATAAGCTTGTAAGAAGTGACTGTGTTAGATGGTAAGGTAGGTCACGTATAATATAATAAGATTGTTGTATATATGCAAAGAGCAGAGAGCAGTGACTCAAGGGGTATAGATGATTGCTAGAAATTATTAGGGACTGCATGACAATAGTTCAAATGGTAGTCACATAATGTTAGAGCAACCAGTGACCATCACAAGCCTAGAAAGGTTAGGACACAAAAAGAAAGCAAATTAATAAGACTCTAAGGAAATACAACAGTCTTGTGCATAGCACCTAGTTTCAAAGGGATCACACAAATGCTAAAAGAAGACAGTGGATCTAGTAGGTAACAATCATGTCTGAGGAGTTACATGACAACACCAACTTTTCAAAATGTCACAAGAAACATGAGAAGCTACAGTTAGCAGAAGTATGAGGAACTTGGAGTAGTACTTAAGTGACAGAGAGGATATTATTTACTGTGGTCTCAAAGGCAGTATTGAAAACTTCCTTAAGGTACTAATCTATTTTAAGACTTATATAATTTTGATCCATTAAACAATAAGTTTAGGCTGCCTTTGAGAAGGGAGTATGAGTTTAAGACTATAAGAGTTGTACTAAGAACATTCATGGGTCTAAACAGGGATGAAGACTGTTAGAAGGTTTAAATAGATTGTATGTATAAAGAATTATTGATACAAAGTATGCAGTGATGGGAATATAGAGAGTATAAATAATGTGAGGGTTTGTTTCCTATAAAACCCTAGCTTCATTTTTTTAGTGACAGAAAGAGAACAAACTTCATCTCTTCATTACCAAAGACACAAAATAGTGAAAAGCTACAGGAAGTATGTGTATATAGAAGTAGGGTCTGATCTGTTGAAACCCTAGTAAGAATAGACCTTAGATTCTTATTCAAAGAGCCATATATAAAAAACATTTTGTGCCAGTATACAGAGTAACTCATCAAATGATATATCTACAGCAAACTATGAAATAAAACTAAGGGTTTGTTATGTTGAAACCCTAGTTCAAAGAATGAATAAAACTTGTGTTTTTCATTATTTTATGATAATGTTGGTTGGTTGTTTACCAAGAATACAGAGAAGTGTATGTAGAAATGGTAAACTTTTCCTGTAGCCATTCATTGAGGCAAAAAATAGTCATATATACATGAAAAGTAGTTCTCCATTATAGCCATGACAGAAAAGTGATGGTATCTAGTATATACAATGTTAAGAAGAGCAATAGAAATCATGGAGATTTGTAGTTTTGATTCAAGAAATGAGATTATCAAGCTTACCTGTAGCTTTAGAAGTCCTTGAAGTAGAAAATACAGTCGAGATGCCTTAAGAAATAGTAGATTTCATCTACATAAAGCTTAGACAAAAATGCTCATGGTGGCGCAAAATGGGTAGAACAAAATGACAAGAAATGCAAGATGTAAAAATGAGCTTCAAAAAGTTATTTTTGTGTCTTAGGGTTTAATAACCCTAAAGACTCGATAAGCTTTTCTTTTTGTCTTTTATGTTTTTCGCATATCATTTAAAAAGCCTGTGGTCAAGACCTCATAATATGTAATGCCTTGGTGAATGCCACAAGGTGGCCGAGCATGTTAAGACTTTGTTAAGTCTTTTTCTTCCTTTGTACTAGGGTGAGCACCTCTGTGCCATTTTCCTTTGTATTTATTTTTTCCTTGCATGAGATATATATAATGTAAAACAATAGACATTAAATGATAACCATATAAATCATTTGAGTTATTGTTATTTTTATTGCAAAGGAGAGTAAACGGGAGTGATGGAGGATTTTATTGGCTTTGACAGCATGTGATTGAATTGTGGAAGAGTTGACAGACACATGCCAAATATGTAGCCCTTTGTTTTGCCTTGGAGTGAAGGGAGATTGAGTAAGTCTTGAGGATAGTTAGTAGTTGGCTTGACTTTGGAGGGTATCTAGGAGTGTTTTTATTGCTCTTAGAGTCTTTTTTGAGTTATTTTCATGAGTCATTATGATTGACTAGGTCATGATAGACTTTTTCCTTCATTGTGGGCTCTTGTGGAGGGATATAGGCCCTAGATTTTAGGCATTTTATGGGCATCCAGCCCCAGTTAGTTTCCATCTCCTTGTATTGTGGAACCACTTGGATAATGGTGGATATAGTCACTTTTGTGACTTTTTTGTATTCAGTTTTGATTATGCAGTTTGAGAGACTTGTGATTTGGTGATCCTTGCTCAAAAATTTTTGGCAAATTTGTAACTCATTTTTATCATTTTACTTGAAATGAAATACAGTGAATGCCTTGAGTATCATTGATTTTGGATTTCTGCCTATTTGTTCTTTTATATTATTGTGCTTACCAACTGATTGATCGAGTTATCTTTGAGGTAATACTTATTTCCTTGTAGCTTTGTCTCAGGTTTTATAGCCTTTATGCATAAATTATACCAATGTAGGTTGCAGATTGTGTCTAAAAGTATGAAATACTTTTAAATGTGAAGTTATCTTTCCTTTTAAGAGTCTAAACACTAGGACTTGTCTGTGAAATATTTATGCAAAAGTATACAGTAGCAAGTTGTGCAAACATTTTTCCTGTCATTACAGCAAGTGCATGTATTTGTGTTTCATATTCCTTTCAGTTAGGTGTATCACCCTTAGAATTTTAGTTTCCAATTTTAATGCATGTCTTTCTTACCCTTTTCCTTGTCAAAGCCATAGAATAGTAGGTTTTTAGGTGCTATAAAATTAGGAAGCCGGCCTTCTCTAGAGATTCACTCCAGTTTCCAAGTGACCCATAGCCATAGGAGTGTTTCCATGTTTCTCTAGAGTACCAATTTCTGCAAATTGGTAGGGTACAACTTTCAGAGATAACAATTTTTGGCATGCCCAGTGGGACTAGAACTAATTTTTAGTTCTTTTTGTACATCATTTCACTATTGTTTGGTGTGTACAGTAGCTGATTTTTGCCTTTTGATGTGTTTTAAATACATACCTTGTGACTCTGAAGTTTTGGTTTAGTGAAAACCAGTGTAGAACAGTTCATACATTGCTGATATTGGTGTGTATTTCAGAAAAACCTACCTTGGGTGGCAATATTCACACACCTAGCGACTCTACCAGCTATTCTACTAGTTTCAAGAAGACCAAGTGCTAGTATGTTATCAAATTCTTGTAAAAATTAGTCTTAATAATTCTAATTTTATTGTAGTTTAATGAGTTTTCAGTTTTCTTGAATGCTACATAATGTCTTCATTTTATAGAGATGTCTTTCATCACCCTCCATTTCATGAAAAACTAGCTTATATCTCTTCTTACCATCCATACCGAATAGAAGAGCTTGTTGGTTTTGTCCCAAATGACCCTATAACAGTTTTGTATCAGCATTCTTATCATGCTTACCACCCTCCCACCCATGCACACGCTCCATGGCAGCCAGTGGATGCCCATGACTAGTCTCAAGAATCCCATTTTATGTCAAACCAACAATACTACTTTCCCAATCAGCTTCAAAATGATTAGAGACTAGAGAATTTAAATATAGAGAACATATGGTTTGACTAGAAAAAGCAAATGAATGACATAAAAGGTAGCAAGAATATTCTTTACAACACAAACCCATGATTGAACAAAATTAGTCAAACTAGTCCATTAATCCTTAGTTTCAGTCATATCAAGAACTTGAACCAAGCCATAAAAATACTAAAAAAACATGGCAGCCTTCTTGGACTAGGTATCCTGGTTATAAAATGCCAAATCTTCCTAAGGATATCCCTTCCATACCTATCCAAGATCAAGAAGATAAAGAATCAAATTTCTTACCAGCAGGTAAGTTTGAACATGAAACTCTATGGCAAGAGGAGCAGTCAACTGCTATTGTTTGTACCATGTCCCTAGCTAAATATGAGCATAACACATGTCAAGAAGATGTAGGATCAGGCTTATCACCAAATCCCTTACATTTTCATTCATTTGAAGAGTTTTCTAATGATGTTCTTAAAATGAATGAAAGCAGCGTACAGAGGTTGCAAGGTAAAAGTCTTCAGTTGCAAAGACAAGATGCCCAAGTGTCATTGAAGAAGGCACAACATGAAGAGGAAGAATTGGTCTTTTTGTTTGATCAATTACCTACTTTTGTTGAACATGATGAGGAAAGCATTCAGGTACCCAACTTACTAGTAATTTTAGACCAGCAAGAAGATGCTCAACAATATGAGAAATTGTTGATTAAAACTAATCAGTCTGACAATGGGGTCTCAGATAAAGTAAAAGAATGTGAAAGAAAGCCTTTCTTGGAACCTATACAGCTAGTTGAGAGTTGTTATGAAGTAGAAAATAGTCCTCCTTCATCAAAGTCTCATGAAGAGTGTAAGGAAGATTCATTTTGGGATGACCTTGAAATTTTTGTCTCTAAATTAGATGACAAAGGATTAAACCTACTGGAAGATGTTGCCAATCATGCTAAATTAGGACAACAAATTAACAAGTTTGAACAAGAGCAGGAACAAGCTATAGAGGAGATAAATGAATATGAGGAACTTGGGGGAAAAGAGGCTAATATGTTTTGGTATGATGGGCTACCTTTAGTTGTTGAACAAAATGAAGAAGATATGATTGTGATAACACAAGACTTGGGACAGCTACAAGATGTTGAACAGTGTGATGAGTTGCTGGTTTGTGAAAGTCAATGTGAGAATGAAGCTTTGGCTCATGAGGTAGTTTCATTTTGGGATGATCTAAAGTCTATTTTGACTTAGGAGGAAACCTCTTTTTGCCTAGCTTTGGATATTGAGCTAGTACCATTTGAAACAAGAGATAAAAACAAGAAGAGGAACAACAACATGATTAGGAACAAGGAACCGGCATGGAGAGTTCTGAATTCACTTTTTCTAGAGGATGCCCAATTAGGCATCTAGTCATACTAGAGACCAACAAGAATATTGATATTTTGCTTGCACCCAAGCATGAAGATACAGCTAGGAAAGAGCAAATTCAAGTCACTTTTCTACCTCAGGATAGGAATTTTTACATTCCATGTGAAAAGGTTAGTGAACTTGTGTATGTTCTTCAAGAAGTTTTGCAGCTCTTTGTTGAATTTTTGTTCATATTTCCTCTCTTTCTAGCTATCCTCAAGCATGGTAAACATTGTAAACTATGTAGAAATGGCAGCAACTTCACCCAACTAGTGAATGGTTTCGTTTGAGGTGATGTCTTTCTTGGTTAATGTAGGGTAGGGTTAGTACTTGAGTAGGTTTTATTTGCTAAGTTTTGTCTAGTATAGTTAGTTTCCTTTCTGCAGTTTTGCTTTTGCTTAGGTGAGTAGGAGTCTTTCACTTTGTTCTACTGAGTTGTAGCGGTTAGAAAACTGTTTGTCTAAAGTGTTTTTGAAGTCTCTGAGTGACCCTATGCCCAATGGATAAGCTTTAGGCAACTGGTCTGATGTTTAGCAGGCAAACATATAGTAGATGTTGCCAAAAATGTTACCTATTTTTGCTAACAGCTCATTCAGGTAGAGCTTTGATTCAAAAATTAAAAGGTACATTTCATCTAGTCTTTCATACATTACATTCAAGTGCATAAATGAAATAATTCAAAAGATTATGTTTATTAAATTACTGCATTTATCCAAGTGCATGTAATATAAGAGAGATTTATACAAATCT
This sequence comes from Cunninghamia lanceolata, assembly GCA_027924645.1. Classification (NCBI taxonomy): domain Eukaryota; kingdom Viridiplantae; phylum Streptophyta; class Pinopsida; order Cupressales; family Cupressaceae; genus Cunninghamia; species Cunninghamia lanceolata. The sequence continues at coordinate 1,893,262 of BSBN01000826.1, read as the reverse complement.
TTTTTGAACAAATAAATAATCTTTATTGAATGTAAATGTACATTATCTCACTTAAGCTATGAGATTAGCTTTTCTTATTCAATGAAATTGAAGAAAAATCTATACATGAATAAGTAAAAATAAATAAATGTGCATGTAAACATAGAGGCCAATCATTGCCTGAGAATGACTAGTTCTAGTTTTGGTGTGTTGTCTTGTTGTTGCCCTAGGTTGTTTCTATCCTTCCTTGTTTCACGGCGCTGCTAGTTCTCGCATCTGGAAAAAATAGTGATGTTAGAGTAATGATCTAAGCAATGAATGGTCCCAAACCTGACATGAACAATTACCTATGCATGTACAAACTGATCCTCAAATGCATTAAATAGGCAATGCATACCTTGGATGTCCTAGAAGAACAATCAACTCATCAAACACATCCAAAATATTCATTTATTTTCTAACAAGTTTGCTTCATTTGTAGATACAGGTGTAATTATGTCTCTATTTGATTCATGAGATTACATTATGAGTGGAGAAAATGTGGCTCCCACAAGGGTTGAACTTAGCTCATAGTCATTATAGAGCATTTGATGTGTATTCATCAGATGTAAGGAGGACAGAGTGCACAAAGAGAGTCACTGTCATGCAGAGCAACATAAGAAACAGTTCATCATAAGATATCATATGATACAGTCATCATTCAAAGATGATAAGCAGGACTATAAGAACAATAATACATCATAGAAGACTCTCACCCAGCATTCCAAAGGAGTTTACCATCATAAAATGCACTACCATATCATAAATCCTTATACATCTACCTACAGAGGTGTCATCAAAGGACAATCCTATAGACTATGTGAAAAGAGGAGCAGCACTATAGAGAACTAGATGATGAAGATAATCATTTGAAAGGGACATCATTGTCCTTGTCAAAAGGCAGTCATCATTATCAATGAACAAGTCTTATGAAAAGGAGTCTTGAGAGCTATAGGATAGTGTGGCAGAGCATGAGCCAGTCAACATATTGTTGTACTTGTACACAGTGAACAATGAGGAATGGTTTCACAACTGTCTACCAACCAATAGAGACAAACTTTGATCATGCATGACAATTTGGTGAGGAGTAGTTGTCATAAGTCCAAAGTAGAATCAGGCTAGGACAAACATTCTATAGCCACTTTCAATATGAAGAAAATATGATAGCATTCATGATTGAGGAACAATCTTTAACAACATGCAAATGAATGCCAGCATTCAAAGGTGCAAATCATGACAAAATAGATATAACATTCTTTTTGGATATTTTTGAATGGATCAACAGGGTTAGATCCATTGGGATTTGAACCATTACCATGAGCCATTTGGAGCTTTGCTTTTGCTCGTTCTTCTGGAGTGGTTTCTCTTAGATTCCCTGTGGAGGGATCAAAAATCTTTTTGACTACAGTCTTTCTAACCTTAGTGGCCAACTTTGGTCCTTCATACTGAGCCTGTAAATATCCCTTAGCACTAGAAGGGAAATTCATTGTTTTCACAGTCTGTTGTTGTCTAACAGTTTGTACAATTGACTGAATAGTTGTAGATTCTTGATGCAACTCAGACTGAATATTGGTAGATTCCTACTTTATGGAATCTCCTATTAATAGTTGTGATTGTGCAATAGAATGAACTTCTTTATAAACTTCATCTATTCTTTGGCCATTATGCTTTGTATGAATATTTGCTGAATTCATCTGTGAAGAAAGCACATCACAATCTAATTTAACTTCACTTCTGACCTTTTGCAGAAGTTCTCTCTGTTGTTCTAAAGACCGCTGGTGAGTGAACCACAGATGAATTCAACAAATATTCATACAAAGCATAATGGCCAAAGAATAGATGAAGTTTATAAAGAAGTTCATTCTATTGTACAGTTACAACTATTAATAGGAGATTCCATAAACTAGGAATCTGCCGATATTTAGTCTGAGTTGCATCAAGAATCTACAACTATTCAGTCAATTGTACAAATGGTTAGACAACAATAGACTATGAAAACAATGAATTTCCCTTCCAGTGCTAAGGGATATTTACAGGCTCAGTATGAAGGACCAAAGTTGGTCACTGAGGTTAGAAAGCCTGTAATCAAAAATATTTTATATCCCTCCATAGGGAATCTAAGAGAAACCACTCTAGAAGAATGAGAAAAAGGAAAGTTCCAAATGGCTTGTGGTAATGGTTCAAATCCCAATGGATCTAACCCTGTTGATCCATTCAAAAATATCCAAACTCTGAAAGCTGATACACCTCCCCTTGTTAATTTTGATATTTTTTAAGATATTGAAAATACAAGAGGAATAGATGTCATGCGAGCTTGGATAACAAATTATTTATCCACTAATGCTAATGCTGATGAGTCACAAGTGATCAAGCATGCTCTCAATGCTATGACAGGTGTTGCATGAAGTGTCTGGGATAGACTGGACGACACTTTCAAAGAAAGCCTAATAGGCAGAGGTACAGATCAAGTCTGTGCTTAGTTGACACATCTGTTTGTCAAAAGAACAGATACCAGAGAAACGTTGGCCTACAATAAGTTCATAAAAGGTAAATGCAAAGATCTCAAATATTTCAAAAAATATTATGAGGTTCAGTATTAGAATTTCTATCAGTCAGGCCATGAACAAAATCATGATTTTATGTTCACAACTTTTCTTAAAAGTTTTGGAAATGTGATAGGAGAATTCTATCACAAGAAAGTTCTAGAGAATCTGGTAACAGAAAATATAGAAATGAAAGAGCTAACTTTTCCCCAGTTAGTTCAATTGCTTACATAGATCAATGAAGAAATCTGTGAAGAAGGAAAAGCAAAGAAAGAGATAAAGAAGGTACATCCTTTACTATCCTCTTCTGTATGCTACCAAATAATGCCTTCAAACCAGTTCTCAGATAAAGGCAAATCTTCTTGTTATGATTGTGACAAACCAAAAAAATCCTACAAGAAGAAAAAGAAGAAATTCAACAAGTATCTGAAGAAGAAACGATACTTTAGAAAAAGGGATAAGAAAAGAAAAGGTTCCAAGAAATGGAAGCCTACCTGCTACATTTGCAAGGGTGATCACTTTGCAAACAAATGCCCAGACAAACACAAGAAAAAATGAAAAGGTAAAGTTCATGATGCCCGAGAAGCAGGTGTAGAAGATGATGAATATGAATTCATCAATGACTACCCATCAAACTCAGAAGATATCATACTATCAAGCACAGATACAGAAATAGAATCAGAGTTTGAAGAATCTAAAGAATATGCATCAACACCAGAGCAAGCTCAGGTAAATCTGATGACAAAGCAAGTTCAATCATCTGATGATGATTTAGAAGTCTCCTTCTTTTTTAGAATTCTACGAAGGGACACCCGTGCAGAGTTGGACAAGGTAATTGAAGAAATTGTCCAAACTGAATCCCGACTCCATGACATGGACATGGGTCAAGAAACATGGAAAAAGTTGACCAACAAGTTGGAACAACTTAAAGCAAGAAAGTATTTTTTACTTCAAAGAGAAGAAAGGCCTCCTAAGCTCCCAGTTTGAAGATCTCCTATTCTCCAATATGGTTTATCTGTCTCTACAGCTGACATTCCAGAACAACATGGAAATAAACCATTACAAAGAAGAGAACCCTGGCCCCCATGCTCTCCAGCTCACAGACCTTCAGGACCTCTTGAACAAAGGTCAATCATTGAGGCTCCTGCTCCAGGAAGCATGGCTAGAAGAATATGGATAAGAAGCCAGAAAATGTTTCTTGAAAAAGTAATTGCTCAAGCTCAGGCAGAAATCTCAGAAATAGATGATGAAGAGAATTTCTATCTCATAGAAGAAATGGAAAAATCCCCTGAACTTGATAAATTTTTTAACCAGTTTAATTCAACTGGACCTATACAGTTGCCCACTCAAGCATCCATTCAAGAAGAACAACTGTATTGTGAAGAGAAGCCCTACAACCCTCTCATCCATCAAGCTATCGAAGAACAAGCAGAACCAAGGGTCACTTTTGAAGAAGGTTCTAGCAGCTGACAGATGAAAGCCTACAAGTGCACAAGAAGACTACCTCATGTCCAAGAGTTATCCTGACAATACATTTTCTAGGTATTATGGCTTATCCACTGGCATTTTTGACAGATACTGGAGCAGATCTAAATATTGTTAGATATAATGCATTTCCTAGAGATGCTTGGATAGAAGGAACCACAAGTATTACTTTTGGTAATTCAGAAAAAAGTAATAGTTCCACCATTTGTGAAGTTCCTATTCAAATTGGATTTGATGGTTTTATGGATACACTAACATTTGTCCAATATGACGTAGATGGATATGATGGTGTAATTGGAAGCAAAGCAATTCAACAATGGGAACCTTTCACCATTGATTTTGATTTTATTATAATTTAGAATAGGTATCAACTTCCACGGCTTTATCAAGATCTAACTTATACAACTAAGTTAGAAAAGGAAAAGAAAAAGAAACCAGTTAATGCTGTTTGGTTAGCCAAACAAATGGATGCAGGAAAAGAATCTCTCAACGAGATTAAAAGTGCCTTTGCTGCCACAGTCCTCACAAAAGACTTGAAAAAGCAACAAAGGAATCTGATATGTGATCTCCCTCTCAAACAAGATCCTCAAGGTAATGAACTCATACCTAAAGCAAAAGCTAATTACTTTCTAATGAGTTCATCAGAAGCATTAACTTGTAGAACAGAAGTTGCAGAGCTAGAAAAGCTTGGCATAATTCAAACTTCTGAATCACCATTCTCATGTCATGTAATGTATGTTCCAAAAATTGATGAGAATGGTAAGGAATTACCTGAGAAACAACTAGTTGTAAATTATAAGCCATTAAATGATTGTCGTATTGACAATAGACATCCTCTTCCCAGCAAAGATCATATTTGGAAAACTATTCAAGGTAGCCATGTTTATTCCAAATTTGATCTAACCGAAGGGTTTTGGCAGATTGGTCTCAAAAGTGCTGACTTTTACAAAACAACATTGTTAATCCCACAAGGCCTCTAGAATGGATAGTCCTTCCATTCAGTATCAAAAAAGCTCCCTCCATTTTTAAACAAAAAATGGATATTATATTCTGGCCTTATGCCAAATTCATCCAACCCTATATTGATGACATTCTTGTCTTCAGCCAGGATATGCATCAACACCTAAATCACCTCCGCCAATTCCTTTTTATTTTCCAACATCATGGGCTTGCTGTCAATCCCACAAAGTCTTACTTTGCCCAAAATCATATTGTTTTCATTGGCATCAAGCTTCTTCCTGGGGGGAGAATGGAGGCACAACCTCACATCCTAAATAAAATTTCCAATCTTGTAGTGACCAATGTAAAAGAATTACAACGCTTTTTGGGTCTTGTTAATTATATTGCAGGATTTTATTACAAGCTTATTGAAGATAGAATTGAGCTCAACAAACTTCTCGGCAAGACGCCACCACCATGGACGACCAAACATGACGCTCTGATCTTAAGGATCAAACAAAAATGTTCTCAACTGCCACCATTAAAGTTTCTAGGTAATGGTTTCAAGATAGTAGAAACTTATGCAAGTGAAGGTGCCTGGGCTGGTGTTCTTAGAGAATAGAAAACAACATCTCACAACGCTAAGGACAAAGGTGAGATTGTTAGATATATCTCTGGTAGTTTCAATAGTACACATAAAGAAATCCTTGCTATTGTCAATACTTTCCAAGCATTTCAGATGTTTATTGCTGACAAGCGATTTCTTCTTAAAAGAGATCTTCAAAATCTGCGAGGATTCTTTAGAAAAGAATCAAAAAATAAAGTTGTCAGAGGAAGACTCCTTAGGTGGGCACAATTATTAAGTACTTATGAATTTGATTTCATTCACCTCTCTGGAGTTGAAAATATTTTCGCAGATTTCATGTCTAGAGAAGGACACACTTCAGAACCTGTTCTTTCTGAAGCAAAGCCAAATCCGTCTAGAATTATTTAGATAATCCAAATAAGGGAACACCATTGGTATGAAGAAAGCTACTGAGAATGGAGCATAAATCATTTCCAAAGAAGGAATCTCCATAATTTCCAAATGGCTAGTGATTTCCTTTATGATCATTTTAAAATGTTAATACCAAACATCAGCTAACATATTCAAGATTATGGACTAACAAACCATTCTTTCAGTTCTCAACTGAAGCAGAACCTATTGATCCTGATGTCAGTCATATACTCTAGAATTGGTGTGGAGACTTTGTTCTTCCTATCTCCTTTCTCAATCTACCAGTAGAAAGACCAGATCAATGGCTAAATGAGGAACACAAAAAGAATTTAATCAGGGACCTGTTTCAAGGACCATATCCACCTGTAGATAATATGGAGTTTAATGGTACATCATCTTATACATGTTGTACTTTCAAACTCACATTCAATTCCCCTGATGAAAACCCCATCAGCACGCATCTTTGTCAAGTTTATGGACCTGTTGGATCTTCTTCAGTCTTTGAACATTGGAATGTTCCTAATAGACTTAGGTTCCTCCATTCCAAGAAAATGCCAATCTGGATTCATACCAAGACCTACCGAATGGACAAGATGGATCAACAAAGAATTTCCCAAGGGTTTTATGGTCCTTACAAGATGAAAACTATCAGTATCATCTGGAAGGAAAATGAACTAGAACATCAAGCACACTCAGGATGTATACCACATTCTTCCAATCAAACTTGTGCTAATTGTGAGTATGATCCAACCGATGATCCATGGGTTCCAACCTATGATGTAGCAGGACGTATTGCTGATACCTGGGCTCCTGATTTTACACATCCACCTGGCAAATCCTATGAAGATTGCATAATGTACGCCAGATGCATTCCGAGTGATTCAGACCCAAGCACCAACTAGTGAGCCAAGCTTGTTGACCACTGAAGATATCTATCTCTTCATGTCAAAAGATAGACGTGGGGGCCCTTCCATGGTAAAAGGAGAAATCTTATGTGCCTCACAGTAAGCATGAGTTAACCTTCTCATGATAAAAAAGAAGACATGTAAAAGTAGATTCTTTTCTTGTCTTGTCTATCCCCTCCTTTCTCTGTTCATGAGTTATTGGGACCCACCAGAAGATGCTTATCTTCATATGGGTAACTCTTCGAAAAGGAGTTTTTACATGTTCTCTTTCTATGGATGGATCTCAAAATTAGATTCAAGAGATAAGGTTAAAGATCCGCCCTCTCTTCCTATAAAAGGTGAAAGGGCCACCTTCCACTAAAATGAGAGGGAAACAGTTAAGGAGGGATGCAATAGTCATATGTAAAATATTTGTCACAATGCATAATATGGAGCATGCAGAGAGACCTCACTGTGACAAGGCAAAGGTTCTATTTCAAGAAGATTGCCATTAAAAATCTTGGCAAGTGATTTTGAATAGTGAAAATCAAACAACACCGGGAAGTCTTGAGAGAGGATGCAAGGATGCAGAGGGAGGTCATGTTATAGTTGTTTTTTTTAGTTTTTTACAAATCACTGTTAACTGTTAGGAAGGTGAGAGTTATGTTGAAGTGTAGTGACCAACACTATGGACTGTATGATGATGACAATCATAAGCTTGCAAGAGGTGATTGTGTTAGATGGTAAGGTAGGTGATGTATAATATAATAAGATTGTTGTATATCTGCAGAGAACAGTGACTCAAAGGGCATAGAGAACTGTTAGAAATCGTTAGGGACTACATGACAGTAGTTCAAATGGTAGTCACATAATGTTAGAACAAGCAGTGGCAATCACAAGCCTAGAAAGGTGAGGACACAAAAAGAAAGCAAATTAATAATACTCTAACGAATGACAATAGTCTTGTGCATAGCACCTAGTTTCAAAGGGATCACACAAATGCCAAAAGAAGACAATGGATCTAGTAGGTAACAATCATATCTAAGTGTTACATGACAACACCAACTTTTCAAAATGTCACAAGAAACATGCTAATCTATAGTTAGCAGTTCAAGTATGAGGAACTTGGAGCGGTTCTTAAGTGATAGAGAGGATATTATTTAATGTGGTCTCAAAGGCAGTATTACAAACTTCCTTAAGGTACTAATCTATTTTAATACTTATGTAGTTTTGATCCATTAAACAATAAGTTCAGGCTGCCTTTGAGAAGGGAGTATGAGTTTAAGACTATAAGAGTCCTGTCAAGAACATTCATGGGTCTGAATAGGGATGAAGATTGTTAGAGGGTTTAAATAGATTGTATGTATAAATACTTATTGATACAAAGTATGCAGTGATGGGAATATAGAGAGTCTCATACAGGAGTGAAATATACAGGATGAAGAAAAATAATGTGAGGTTTTGTTTCCTATAAAACCCTAGCTACATTTCTTTAGTGACTAAAAGAGAACAAACTTCATCTCTTCATTACCAAAGATAGAGAACAGTGAAAAGCTACAAGAAGTATGTGTATACAGAAGTAGGGTTTGTTCTATTGAAACCCTAGTAAGAGTAGACCTTAGATTCTTATTCAAAGAGTCATATATAAAAAACATTTTGTGCCAGTATACAGAGTAACTCATCAAATGATATATCTACAGCAAATTGTGAAATAAAATTAAGGGTTTGTTATGTTGAAACCCTAGTTATACGAATGAATAAAACTTGTGTTTTTCATTATTTTATGATAATGTTGGCTAGTTGTTTACCAAGAATCCAGAGAAGTGTATGCAGAAATGGTAAAATTTTCCTATAGCCATTCATTGAGGCAAAAAATAGTCATATATAAATGAAAAGCAGTTCTCCATTACAGCCATGACAGAAAAGTGATGATATCTAGTACATATAGTGTTAAGAAGAGCAACAGAAATCATGGAGATTTGTAGTTTTGATTCAAAAAAATGAGATTATCAAGCTTACCTGTAGCTTCAGAAGTCCTTGTAGTAGAATATACAGTCGAGATGCCTTCAGAAATAGTAGATTTCATCTACAGAAAGCTTAGACAAAAACCCTCATGGTGGCGCAAAATGGGTAGAGCAAAATGACAAGAAATGCAAGATGTAAAAATGAGCTTCAAAAAGTTGTTTTTGTGTCTTAGGGTTTCATAACCCTAAAGACCTGATAAGCTTTTCTTTTTGGCTTTTACGTTTCCTGCATATCATTTAAAAAGCCCATGGTCAAGACCTCATAATATGTAATGCCTAGGTGAATGCCACAAGGTGGCCGAGCATATTAAGACTTTGTTAAGTCTTTTTCTTCCTTTGTACTAGGGTGAGCACCTCCGTGCCATTTTTCTTTGTATTTATTTTTTCCTTGCATGATATATATATATATATATATATATATATATAATGTAAAACAATAGACTTTAAATGATAACCATATAAATCATTTGAGGAGTTATTGTTATTTTTATTGTAAAGGAGAGTAGATGGGAGTGATGGAGGCCTTTATTGGCTTTGAGAGCATGTGATTGGATTGTGCAAGAGTTGACAAACACATGCCAAATATGTAGCCCTTTATTTTAGCTTGGAGTGAAGGGAGATTGAGTAAGTCTTGAGGATAGTAAGTAGTTGGCTTGACTTTGGAGAGTATCTAGGAGTGTTTTTATTGCTCTTAGAGTCCTTTTTGAGCTATTTTCATGAGTTATTATGATTGACTAGGTCATGATAGACTTTTTCCTTCATTGTGGGCTCTTGTGGAGGGATATAGGCCCTAGATTTTAGGATTTTTATGGGCATCCGACCCCAATTAGTTTCTAGCTCCTTATATTGTGGAACCACTTGGATAGTGGTGGATATAGTCACTTTTGTGACTTTTTTGTATTCAGTTCTAATTATGCAGTTTGAGAGACTTGTGATTTGGTGATCCTTGCTCAAAAATATTTGGCAAATTTGTAACTGATTTTCATCATTTTACTTGATATGAAATACAGTGAATTCCATGAGTATCATTGATTTTGGATTTCTGCCTATTTGTTCTTTTGCATTATTTTGCTTACCAACTGATTGATCAAGTTATCTGTGAGGTAATACTTATTTCCTTGTAGCTTTGTTTCAGATTTTATAGCCTTTATGTAGAAATTATACCAATGCAGGTTGCAAATTGTGTCTAAAAGTGTGAAATACTTTTAAATGTGAAGTTATCTTTCCTTTTAAGAGTCTAAACACTAGGACCTCTCTGTGAAATATTTATGCAAAAGTATACAGTAGCAAGTTATGCAAACATTTGTCCTATTATTACAGCAAGTGCATGTATTTGTGTTTCATATTCTTTTCAATTAGGTGTATCACCCTTAGAATTTTAGTTTCCAGTTTTAATGCATGTCTTTCTTACCCTTGTCCTTGTCAAAGCCATAGAATAGTAAGTTTTTAGGTGATATAAAGTTAGGAAGCCGACCTTCGTCAGAGATTCACTCAAGTTTCCAGGTGACCCACAACCATAGGAGTGTTTCCATGTTTCTCTAGAGTACCAATTTCTGCAAATTGGTAGGGTGCAACTTTCAAAGATAACAATTTTTGGCATGCCCGGTGGGACCAGAACTAATTTTTAGTTCTTTTTGTACATCATTTCACTGTTGTTTGGTGTGTACAACAACCAATTTTTGCCTTTTGGAGTGTTTTAAATACATACCTGGCAACTCTAAAGTTTTCATTTAGTGAAAACTAGTGTAGAACAGTTCATGCATTGCTGATAATGGTGTGTATGTCAGTAAAACCTACCTTGGGAGGCAATATTCATACACCTACAACTCTACAAGCTATTCTACTAGTTTGAACAAGTCCAAGTGCTGGTATGTTGTCAAATTCTTGTAAAAATCAGTCTTAATAATTCTAATTTTATTATAGTTCAATGAGTTTCTAGTTTTCTTGAATGCTACATAATTGTCTTCATTTTATGGATATGTCTTTCATCACCCTCCATTTCATGAAAAACTGGCTTATATCTCTTCTTACCATCCATAACAAATAGAAGAGCTTGCTGGTTTTGTCCCAAATGATCCTATAACAACAGTGTATCAGCATTCTTATCATGCTTACCACCATCCCACCCATACACAAGCTCCATGGCAGCCAGTGTATGCCCATGACCAGCCTCAAGAATCCCATTTTATGTAAAACCAACAATACTACTTTCTCAATCAGCTGCAAAATGATGAGAGGCTGGAGATTACAAATATCGAGAACATATGGTTTGACTGGAATAACCAGCTAGATGACATAAAAGGTAGCAAGAATATTCTTTACAACAAGAACCCATGAATGAACAAAATCAGTCAAACCAGTCCATTAATCCTCAGTTTCAGTCATATCAAGAACTTGAACCAAGCCATCAAAATACTAAAAAACATGGCAGCCTTCTTGGACTAGGTATCCTAGTTATAAAATGCCAAATCTTGCCAAGGCCATCCCTTCCATACCTGTCCAAGATCAGGAATATGAAGAATCAAATTTCTTACTAGGAGTAAGTCTGAACATGAAACTCTATGGCAAGAGGAGCAGTTGGTTGTTGTTGTTTGTACCATGTCCCTAGCTAAATATGAGCACAACACATGTGAAGAGGATGTAGGATCAGGCTTATTACCGAATCGCTTACATTTTCATTTATTTGAAGAGTTTTCTATTGTTGTTTATAAAATGAATGAAAGCAGTGTATATAGGTTGTAAGGTAAAGGTCTTCAGTTGCAAAGATAGGATGCCCAAGTGTCATTGGAGAAGGCACAACATGAAGAGGAAGAATTGGTGTTTTTGTTTGATCAATTACCTACTTTTGTTGAACAAGATGAGGAAAGCATTCAGGTACCCAACTTACCAGTAATTTCAGACTAGCAAGAAGATGCTCAACAATATGAGAAATTGCTAATTAGAACTAAGCAGTCTAACAATGGGGTCTCAGATAAAGTAAAAGAATGTGAAAGAAAGCCTTTCTTGGAACCTACACAGCTGGCTGAGAGTTGTTATGAAGTAGAAAATAGTCCTCCTTCATCAAAGTCTAATGAAGTGTGGAAGGAAGATTCATTTTGGGATGACCTTGAAATTTTTGTCTCTAAACTGAATGACAAAGGATTAAACCTGCTAGAAGACATTGCCAATCATGCTAAATCAGGACAACAAGTTCAAAAGTTTGAACAAGAGTAGGAACAACCTGTAGAGGAGATAAATGAATATGAGCAACTTGGGGGAAAAGAGGATAATATGTTTTAATATGATGGGCTACCTTCAGTTGTTGAACAAAATGAAGATATGATTGTGATAACACAAGACTTGGGATAGCTATAAGATGTTGAACAGTGTGATGAGTTGCTAGTTTGTGAAAGTCAATATGAGAATGAAGCTTTGGCTCATGAGGTAGTTTCATTTTGGGATGATTTAAAGTCTATTTTGACTCAGGAGGAAGCCTCTTTTTGCCCAACTTTGGATATTGAGTCAGCACCATTTGAAACAGGAGATAAAAAACACTTGTAGAGGAACATCAACATGATTTGGAACAACAAGGAACCAACATGGAGAGTTCTAAATTCACTTTTTCTAGAGGATGCACAATTAGGCATCTAGCCAGACTGGAGGCCAACAAGAATATTGATATTTTGCTTGCACCCAAGCATGAAGATACAACTAGGAAAGAGCATATTCAAGTCACTTTTCTACCTCAGGACATGAATTTTTACATTCCATGTGTAAAGGTTAGTGAACTTGTGTATGCTCTTCAAGAGGTTTTGTAGCTCTTTGTTGAATTTTTGTTCATATTTCCTCTCTTTCTAGTTGTCCTCAAGCACAACAAATATTGTAAACTATGTAGAGATGGCATCTACTTCACCCAACCAATGAATGGTTTCGTTTGAGGTGATGTCTTTCTTGGTTAATGTAAGGTAGGGTTAGTAACTAAGTAGGTTTTTTTCCCTAAGTGTTATTCAGCACAGTTTGTTAGTTTCCTTTCTATAGTTTTACTTTTGGTTTGGTGAGTAGGAGTCTTTCACTTTGTTCTGCTGAGTTGCAGAGGTTAGAAAACTATTTGTCCAAAGTGTTTTTGAAGTCTCCGAGTGACCCTATGCCCAATGGATAAGCTTTAGGCAACTAGTCTAATGTTTAGTAGGCAAACATATAGCATATGTCTCCAAAAATGTTACCTATTTTTGCTAATATCTCATTCAGGTAGAGCTTTGATTTAAAACTTAAAAGGTACATTTGATCTAGTCTTTCATACATTACATTCAAGTGCATAAATGAAATAATTCAAAAGATTATGTTTATTAAATTACTGCATTTATCCAAGTGCATGTAATACAAGAGAGATTTATACAAATCTTTTTTGAACAAATAAATAATCTTTATTGAATGTAAATGTACATTATCTCACACAAGCCGTGAGATTAACTCTTCTTATTCAATGAAATTGAAGAAAAATCTATACATGAATAAGTAAAAATAAATAAATGTGCATGTAAAGTTAGAGGCCAATCATTGCTTGAGAATGACTAGTCTTGGTTCTGGTGTGTTGTCTTGCTATTGCCCTAGGTTGTTTCTGTCCTTCCTTGTTTCACGCTTCTTCTAGTTCCTGCATCTGGCAAAAATAATGATGTTAGAGGAATGCTCTAAGCAATCAATCATCCCAAACCTGACATGAACAATTACCTATGCATGTAAAAACTAATCCTCAAATGCATTAAATAAGCAATGCATACCTTGGATATCCTAGAAGAACAATCAACTCATCAAACACATCCAAAATATTCATTTATTTTCTAACAAGTTTGCTTCATGTGCAGATATAGGTGTAATTACGTCTCTATTTGATTCATCATATTACATTATGAGTGGAGAAAATGTGGCTCCCACAAGGGTTGAGCTCAGCTCATAGTCATTACAGAGCATTTCATGTGTATTCATCAGATGCAAGGAGGATAGAGTGCATAAAGAGAGTCAATGTCATGTAGAGAAGCATAAGAAATAGTTCATCATAAGATATCATATGATACAATCATCATTTAAAGATGATAAGTAGGACTATAAGAATAATAATACATCTCAGAAGACTCTCACCAAGAATTCCAAAGGATTTTACCATCATAAAATGCACTACCATATCCTAAATCCTTATACATCTACCTACAAAGGTGTCATTAAAGGATAGTCTTATAGATTGTGTGAAAAGAGGAGCAGCACTGTAGAGAACCAGATGATGAAGACAATCATTTGAAAGGGACATCACTGTCCTTGTCAAAAGGCAGTCATCTTTATCAATGAACAAGTCATATGAAAAGGAGTCTTGAAAGCTACAGGACAGTGTGGCAGAGCATACGGAAATCAGCATAGTGTTGTACTTGTACACAGTGAACAATGAGGAATGGTTTCACAATTGTCTACCAACCAATAGAGATAAACTTTGATCATGCATGATAGTTTGGTGAGGAGCAGTTGTCATAAGTCCAAAGTAGAATTAGGCTAGGACAAACATTCTACAACCACTTTCAATATGAAGAAAATATGACATCATTCATGATTGAGGAATAGTCTTTAACAGCATGTAGATGACTGTTAGCATTCAAAGGTACAAATCATGACAAAACAGATATAACATTCTTTTGTGTCAAAAGATATAAGTATGTCATCCACTAAATTGAGAGGGAAATAGTTCAGGAGGGATGCAGTAGTCATATGTAAAATAGTTGTCACAATGCATAATATGGAGCATGTAGACAGACCTCACTATGACAAGGCAGAGGTTCTATTTCAAGAAGACTGCCATTAAAAATCTTGACAAGTGATTTTGAATATTGAAAAGAAAACAACATAGAGAATTCTTTAGAGAGGATGAAAGGATGCAGAGGGAGCTCATGTTATAGTTGTTTTTTTTATTTATTACAAATCATTATCAAATGTTAGGAAGGTGAGAGTTATGTTGAAGTATAGTGACCAATACTATGGACTTTATGATGATGAAAGTCATAAGCTTGCAAGAAGAGACTGTGTTAGATGGTAAGGTAGGTGATGTATAATATAATAAGATTGTTGTATATCTGTAGATAGCAGTGACTCAAGGGGCATAGAGGACTGTTAGAAATCATTACAGACTGCATGATAGTAGTTCAAATGGTAGTCACATAATGTTAGAGCAAGTAATAGCAGTCACAAGCCTAGAAAGGTGAGGACACAAAATGAAAGCAAAGTAATAATACTCTAAGGAAAGACAATAGTCTTGTGCATAGCACCTAGTTTCAAAGGGATCACGCAAATGCCAAAAGAAGATAGTGGATCTAGCAGGTAACAATCATGTCTGAGGAGTTACATGACAACACCAACTTTTCAAAATTTCACAAGAAACATGAGAAGCTACAGTTAGCAAAAGTATGAGGAACATGGAGTGGTTATTAAGTGATAGAGAGGATATTATTTACTGTGGTCTCAAAGGTAGTATTGTAAACTT
Organism: Cunninghamia lanceolata; assembly: GCA_027924645.1. Classification (NCBI taxonomy): domain Eukaryota; kingdom Viridiplantae; phylum Streptophyta; class Pinopsida; order Cupressales; family Cupressaceae; genus Cunninghamia; species Cunninghamia lanceolata. The sequence goes on along the minus strand of BSBN01000826.1, from coordinate 1,877,873 downwards.
CCTTAAGGTACTAATCTATTTTAAGACTTATAAAGTTTTGATCCATTAAACAATAAGTTCAGGCTGCTTTTGAGAAGGGAGTATGAGTGTAAGACTATAAGAGTCCTGCCAAGAACATTCATGGGTCTAAACAAGGATGAAGACTGTTAGAGGGTTGAAATAGAGTGTATGTATAAAGACTTATTGATACAAAGTATGCAGTGATGGGAATACAGAGAGTCTCATACAGGAGTGATATATATATAGGATGAAGAAAAATAATGTGAGGGTTTGTTTCCTATAAAACCCTAGCTTCATTTTTTTAGTGATAGAAAGAGAACAAACTTCATCTCTTCAGTACCAAAGATAGAGAATAGTGAAAAGCTATAGGAAGTATGTGTATACAGAAGTAGGGTTTGTTCTGTTGAAACCCTAGTAAGAATAGACCTTAGATTCTTATTCAAAGAGCCGTATATTAAAAATAGTTTGTACCAGTATATAGAGTTACTCATCAAATGATATATCTACAACGAACTGTGAAATAAAACTAAGGATTTGTTATGTTGAAACCCTAGTTCGAAGAATGAATAAAACTTGTGTTTTTCATTTTTTATGATAATGTTGGCTAGTTGTTTACCAAGAATCTAGAGAAGTGTATGCAGAAATGATAAACTTTTCCTGTAGCTGTTCATTGAGGCAAAAAATAGTCATACATACATGAAAAGCAGTTCTCCATTACAGCCATGACAGAAAAGTGATGGTATCTAGTATATACATTGTTAAGAAGAGCAACAGAATTCATGGAGATTTGCAGTTTTGATTCAAAAAAATGAGATTATCAAGCTTACCTGTAGCTTCAGAAGTCCTTGTAGTAGAAAATACAATCGAGATGCCTTCAGAAAATAGCAGATTTCATCTGCAGAAAGCTCAGACAAAAAGCCTCATGGCAGCACAAAATGGGCAGAGCAAAATGACAAGAAATGCAAGATGTAAAAATGAGCTTCGAAAAGTTGTTTTTGTTTCTTAGGGTTTCATAACCCTAAAGACTTGATAACCTTTTATTTTTGTCTTTTATGTTTTTTGCATATCATTTAAAAAGCCCGTGGTCGATATCTCATAATATGTAATACCTAGGTGAATGCCACAAGGTGCCCGAGCATGTTAAGACTTTGTTAAGTCTTTTTCTTCCTTTGTACTAGGGTGAGCACCTCAGTGCCATTTTCCTTTGTATTTATTTTTTCCTTGCATGAGATATATATAATGTAAAACAATAGACTTTAAATGATAACCATATAAATCATTTGAGGAGTTATTGTTATTTTTTATTGCAAAGGAGCGTAAACAAGAGTGATGGAGGACTTTATTGGCTTTGAGAGCATGTGATTGGATTGTGGAAGAGTTTACAGACACATGCCAAATATGTAGCCCTTTGTTTTTCCTTGGAGTGAAGGGAGATTGACTAAGTCTTGAGAACATTTAGTAGTTGGCTTGACTTTGGAGGGTATCTAGGAGTGTTTTTATTTCTCTTAGAGTCCTTTTTTGAGTTATTTTCATGAATCATTATGATTGACTAGGACATGATAGATATTTTCCTTCATTGTGGGCTCTTGTGGAAGGGATATAGGCCCTAGATTTTAGGATTTTTATGGGCATCTGACCCCAGTTAGTTTCCATCTCCTTGTATTGTTGAACCACTTGGATAGTGGTGGATATAGTCACTTTTATGACTTTTTTGTATTTAGTTCTGATTATGCAGTTTGAGAGACTTGTGATTTGGTGATCCTTGCTCAAAATTTTTTGGCAAATTTGTAACTCATTTTTATCATTTTACTTGAAATGAAATACAATGAATGCTTTGAATATCATTTATTTTGGATTTCTTCCTATTTGTTCTTTTGCATTATTGTGCTTACCAACTGATTGATCGAGTTATCTGTGAGGTAATACTTATTTCCTTGTAGCTTTGTCTTAGATTTTATAGCCTTTAATGCAGAAATTATACCAACGCAGGTTGCAAATTGTGTCTAAAAGTGTTTAATGCTTTTAAATGTGAAGTTATCTTTCCTTTTAAGAGTCTAAACACTAGGACCTGTCTGTGAAATATTTATGTAAAAGTATACAGTAGCAAGTTGTGCAAACATTTTTCCTATCATTATAGCAAGTCCATGTATTTGTGTTTCATATTCATTTTATTTAGGTGTATCACCCTTAGAATTTTAGTTTCTAGTTTTAATGCATGTCTTTCTTACTCTTTTGCTTGTCAAAGCCATAGAATAGTAAGTTTTTAGGTGATATAAAGTTAGGAAGTCGGCCTTCTCCAGAGATTCACTCGAGTTTCCAGGTGATCCACAGCCATAGGAGTGTTTCTATGTTTCTCTAGAATACCAATTTCTATAAATTGGTAGGGTGCAACTTTCAGAGATAACAGTCTCCATGATAGAAAATTTACATAACTTTCAAGAGCGTCAAAAAGTCACTGATCTTCAATGGCAATTTTGGCAGAGTTTTGGCATCAAGCTTGCATAAGAATTATGTGTGTTAAAATGATTTTCAAATGTCTTTTTATATCTAGCTTTAGGGAAATTCAAATTTTAAAATAACTTCTCGATATCACTCGAAAACTGAGAATTTGATTTAATGTAATCCCGAGGCATACGACGGGAGCTGACACCCTTCCAAAATTCAAAATCTCAGGAAATAGGGGAGGACTAGGGCATAGGTGCCCAAGTCCAAGCCCCCATTTTCCACTCAGATCTACTTTTTGGGGGTCCTAGGGACCTATAATTCAAATTCCCTTTCCAAGTTCCATCCAATGGTTACCTCAAAAAGTGAACATTTTGCAACTAGACTTAGTCAATCAGGGTTTCAAAATTGCCAGAAAGAAAAAGGTTGAGAGGTCACCAAAGTGAGGAGCTAAACTAAGGGAAATTGTACCATACCATACAGGAGGACAATTTCTGACATTAAACAATTCTAACTGCATCCAAATGCTCCCAAACAATTTTCCAAGTCTTGTTGGAGATCAAAATATCATCATCATAAACACAATCAAAATTTCTTACCTCCTCTTCCTTGATCTGAGGCCAATGTATGCTCAAAATTTGGCTCTTCTCTCCAATTTCATAGTCATGATAATTACTATGTATTCCAAGGACTCTTAACATGTTGTCCAAAGCTCTACCACTTGAAAGATGGTTCAGATCAAATTGTATGTGGGCTGGAAGGTGGATATAACAGTCATAGTTAGTTTGAGATTTCCTTTCAAACAACAATATATCAGCTAGAATATTGACACTTAGTATCCCCGAAGGATGAAACTTCCTACACACAATATGAGGCAAAAAGAACTTCCCAAAACCATGGCTGTGATACTGTATTCTTTTACTAAAAATCAGAAATGTGTTATTTAGAAACTACCTTGTATTAGTTGCAAATAACTCAACAATGACAATGGGCTAGAAACTCCTCCACTTCATGATTAAAAACTCTTCTTGGGCTTGCAAAAAGGTCATGAATGTCTCCCATTGATATTTCATCCATGTTACTATGGCAACTTTTGGAACTTCATATTCAATGCCTTGAAGCTCTACCTCCATTCTCTTGGATTTGAACTCCATAGCAAACTTCCCCATAGAATTCACCCATTGTGAGCTCCCTATTTTTTTGATACCTCCATGACCCACAATATAGAAGTCTTTGCATATCTTTTGTTCACCCAATAGGATGACCAATTTCCTTGCCTTCATGATGTGAGGAATTTGTAGTGTCTCCTCCTTCATGAGTCCTTCAATTTGCTTGTAGCTTGATACCCAAAGCACCATAACAAACTTAGTCACAAAATCTTGAACTTCAAAAAGACACTTATTTTGCTTACCCACATTTAACATCAAGCTTCCCAAAGGGCTTATCTCCATTTAGCTATCGCTCATGAGTTTGTCTTCAATTTTGGTACTTGGCTTACACAAGTGATCTATAAATTGTGAACATTGGTCCTTCAAAATGGGGTTAGAAAATAAAACAAACCCTATGTGATTCATCATAAACCTCCTTTCATTCCATATGCAAGAGATGAAGAACTAAATAGTAACATCAAATCTACTACATGTTTTAACCCTTAAGAGATTACTTTGATCCCATATGCAACAATAATTTCAAACTTAAAACAAATAATCCACATGCCCTATACTGGAAGTTGTATCCCTTACCCTATCACCCATTCTTGCATGCTTTCCATGATGACAAAAAATTTGTAGTGACATAGGAAGCATCAAATCTGAAATATTTTCATACCTTGGGCTGCAAATAAAATTCTCATCCTCCATTATTGAAAGAGACATTGTTGAGATATCATCAACACTTCCATCTAAGTGGCTCAACTCTTTTGTGTTAGGGGTGACCACAATGTTCTTCCCAAGTGTATATCCACCTGTAATGATATTTTGAGCATAAATCCTTGACTCATTCCCAACATCAGCATGCTTAGTATGCTTTTCAAGTAAAGCTTCTAACAAGATAGTCTGCAAATCTTCTTGATCCACCTTCTTCTTTTCATTGGCTACTTCTGTAATTTTTGAATCCTTCTCTTTGACTTCATTGATATTTTACTGAAATATACAATCATTAGAAGTCAATAAAATATCTTTGATGAACAAAGATTTTTTACCTTCAACTTCTATGGCTTGGAGTGCCTGTGCTTCATCTATTTCCTCCTCCTTCAAGAAAATCTTCTTTGGTTCATGTTTGATGATTTGTTCTGTAATAACTTGGTGTACCTTAGGTGTATCAACCACTATCTCTAGTTCAATTATCCTCTTTTCTGGCTCTCTTGATCCTTCTTCTAGATTCATCTCTTCATTGCTCCCACATCTATGACTTGGCTCCCAAGGTTCTTTGCATGTAAAAATAGCTCCTTTTTCTGAGTTCATTTTTGGTGTCCTCTTCCCTCTTCTTTGTAATAATTGGACTTGTCTTATTTAGTGGCTTCTTTTGGAATCCTCCCTTAAAATTATTCTTCAACTCTCCATTACCTTGAATCTGGTAATTCTCTTGACACTTTTTCTGAGGTTCACTCTTCCTTGCAATATCCTCATATTATTTATGAGACAATTTCAATTTTACTTCTTTCTCCTTCCGATCTTGATATTTTTTCCTTTGCCCCTTACCAAAAAATTATAGAAGTGTTTCAAATGAAATAGCTAATTTGTAGGCTTCAAATTTATTGGAATATTCTTCAAACCACTTTGATATTTCAGCATCTTCAGCCATGATTTGCTCTTCTCCAAATTTGAAATCAACTGCTAATTTTCGTTGCTCTCTTCTAAAAGCTCTGAGGTCTCTTTCACAAAGAAGCATGAATCAAACAACCCTACAAGCTAGCAAGATCATGCTCCAATACCACTGTAATGTCCCAAACAAAATATTTGCATCCAATAATCAAATTTGAAAATGATTGTTTTATTAACTTTCAAAACACCCAATTTCGCCCTACACCGATTGATCCTGAAATTGATAATTTTATTACAAATGCAAACAAAAACTTATTGAAACATAAAATACTAATAATTATATTTAAATACCATTAATATTATGGCCTCTTTCTATATGATATCATAAAATTACCAGATTTAATATAAAATATAAATGTGCATACCAAATCAATAATTTCACTTCACTTGATTTCACTAGAAAGCACATAAATGACAACCAATAAACTCCAGCTTATATTAATGATATATCTGATGAAATTACAGCATAAAGGTATTGTTTTCCAGTCACAACAATAGAAATAAACAATTGAAACAAATCTGGAAACACTACTCTAAAATCTTCTCAAACTGCAACTCCAAAACCCTGTAGCAACACACCAACTGAAACTGCACTGAACAAAGCTCTGAAGAAGCCTTTGTAGATGAAACAAGAGGATATAATAATAATAAAAAATCTAAAACACAGCTTATATAGAAATCATAACACACACACAAATCATAAATTCAAACTCCACAATGCTACTACCAAAACCTGCAAAACACATAAACTAAACTAGCTGAAATCTTGCAACTGCATGGAGCTCCAATGCAACCTCTGTATGAGATTACCCTCATGTACCAAAGGGGTTTCATCCTCTTATACCTGCAACCAATGGGTTTCCATCCACTGATCACCAATCTTCAATGTCCAGACAAATTTTGGTAGAGTTTTTGTATGATAAAATGAGATGTGCGGAAAGTGAAATTGCTTACAAATATATAGAGGAACACATACAAATGGCACATTCTTGGAAAAATAAATAAAATAATATCATTCCCACCAACTTCCTTCCAAAAAAATTCCCATAAAGACTTTTCATAACCTCCATTTGATTCCTGGCTAAAAATAGGCAATAACTCCCTCTTGCAAGTTGTCATAAAATCTGTCATAGAATATTCTAAAATTAGGTGCAATATGATCTTTGAAATTATTAATTGCACCACAAGATACTGTACACCTCACTTTGGATTTCCAACACAAAATAAATTTGTAAAATATTTAATATTTAATTGGCCCCGATTAAGTAGCTTGAAAATATAAATTAATCATCGGTCTAAAATATTAAATATTAAATCTCCTTCCTCAACCCATAATATAAAATATTGGAATGACAATTTTTCCCATGAAATTGAATTAATAAAAATTTGGGACATGACACAAGAAGACTCATGGTAATATTTATCATTTGAAAGGTACTGATAATTGTTGTTTGTTGGCTCAAACAAATGAAAGCTGGTTATGGCATAGGAGAATGTGTCACATTAACTTTGACAATTTGGTGAGAATAAGAACAATACAAGCCATAAGATACTTGCCTAAGATTGTGAAGCCTACCAATGTTATGTGCAAAGAATGTCAGTTTGGGAAGATGACAAAGACTACTTTCAAGAGCAAAGAACAATTCTCTGTCAGTTTGCTGGAGTTGGTGCATATAAACTTATGTGGCCCTACAAGAACAAGAAGTCTATAAGGTGATAGGTATTTCATTCTTCTTATTGATGATTATTCAAGAATGACTTGGGTTATTTTTCTTAGAGAAAAATAAAAAACCCTAGACAAGTTTAAGGCATTCAAAGCTGGATGAAAATGAGTTGGATGTGAGAATCAAGTGTTTGAGATCTAACAGAGGTAGTGAGTTTACTTCAAATGAGTTTAATGCTTTCTATGAAGAACATGGAATAAAGAGACATTTTTTTGCCCCTCAGACTCCTCAACAAAATGGAGTGGTTGAAAGGAGGAATATAATTGTTCAAGAAGCTGCTAGAACAATGATCAAGGAAGCAAACCTACCAGAAGTATATTGGAAAGAAGCAATACACATTGTTGTATACATTCAGAATAGAGTGCAAGTCAGAGCAAAAGAAACAAAGACACCTTATGAGCTGTGGTATGGAAGAACTCCTACTATCAAATATTTCAAAGTTTTTGGAAGAAAATGTTACATCAGAAGAGATGAAGAATTAGGAAAGTTTAATTCTAGATGTGATGAAGGCATATTCCTTGGGTACTCTACTAAGAACAAGGCTTACCAGTGCTATAACAAAAGACTGAGAAATATCATTGAAAGTGCAAATGTGAAAGTAGATAAAGATATTCAAAAAACCTTAGAGCTAAATGGATATGAGTCAAATGGATCTGATGATATAGAGAAAGTTAAAAAAGACCAAGAGAAGGAAGTTCAGACTGAAGTACAAGCTGCTCTGGAAGAAGAAGAATTTCAAGTTGAAGCTTTAAAAAGAATTCCTAAAACCCCTAGGTATGTGCAAAGAGATCACTCTGAAGATCAGATTATTGGTAACAAAAGGAAAGGTGTGTTGACAAGAAGCAGAGCTGCAGAAGATCAAGTAAATCTTTGTTTAATCTCAAAGGTGGAACCTAAAATAGTAAATGAAGTATGCAAAGATGAATATTGGTTCAAAGAAATGGAAGAAGAACTAATGCAAATTGAGAAGAACAAGACTTGGCAACTTGTCCCTAGACCTGTAAACAAGAATGTGATTGGAACAAAATGAGTATTCTAGAACAAACTGAATGAAGTTGGAGAAGTTGTGAGAGACAAGGCAAAGACTTGTGTGTAAAGGCTACTCACAAGTGGAAGGAATAGACTATGAACATACCTTTGCTCCAATGGTAAGACAGGAAGCTATCAAACTATTTTTGGTATTTACAACACATAAAAATTTCAAGGTATACCAGATGCATGTTAAGTCTGCTTTCCTAAATGGTGAGTTAGAAGAAGAGGTCTACATAGAGAAACTAGATGGGTTCTAGCTATTAGACAAACCAGATATGGTATGCAAGTTGAAGAAGGCTTTGTATGGATTGAAGCAAGCTCCCAGATCTTGGTATGCAAGATTAGATAAGTACTTGTTGCAATAGGATTCAGTAAAGGGTCTGCAGATAGTAATTTGTACACAAAGATAAGTGGAGATCAAATTCTTATTGTTGAGGTCTATGTTGATGACATTATATTCGGTGGAAATGAAGGTATGTGTAGGAAGTTTGTAGATGAGATGCAGAAAGAGTTTGAGATGTCTATGTGTGGTGAAATGAATTACTTCCTTGGATTGCAAATCATTCAAACTAGTAAAGGTATTTTCATTTCTCAATTCAAGCATGTTGAAGAGTTGCTGAAGAAGTTTGGAATGGAGGACTCTAACCTGGTATGTACCCCTATGGTTACTTATTTCAAGTTGAGCAAGAATGATGAATTTCCTAAGGTTAATCAAAGCAAGTATAAATCAATGATTGGAGGACTGCTTTATCTAACTTCTACTAGACTGGATATCATGCATGCAGTCTGTCTTATGGCCAGATTTCAATCAAATCCCAGAGAATCACATGTTGCAGTAGTAAAGAGAATATTCAGGTATTTGAAGGGCACTCCAGATCATGGTTTGTGGTATCTTAAGAACAACGACTTTTCCTTAAGTGTCTATATAGATACAGATTGGGTCAGATGTGTTGATGAAAAGAAAGCACAATTGGAGGTGCATTCTTCCTTGGAGATAGGGTGGTGTCCTGGCATAGCAAGAAACAAGAATCAATTTCCTTGTCTACTGCAAAGGTAGAATATATTGCTGCAGCATCATGTTGTACTCAGGTGCTGTGGATGAAACAGATCTTGAAGGATATCAAAGTTGAGTATGATGACTCAATCCCTATTCTTTGTGATAACACAAGTGCCATAAATATTTCAAAGAATCCCATGATGCATTGAAAGACAAAGCACATTTCAATTAAGTATCACTTTTTGAGGGAGAAAGTTGCAGAGAATGAAGTGAAGCTTGAGAATGTGGCTACAAAAGATCAAGTTGCTGATATATTCACTAAGGCTCTTCCAAAGGATACATTTGAGTATCTCCAGGAGAAGTTAGGGGTTGTTACCCCTCCTTCCTTGAAACATATGCATAAGGTGATGCATCAGTCCAATGTGCCTCAAAGTACATTTCTCCTTTTGGACTGATGTTGGAGGCTACCTCTCAGGGGAGAAGGTAGAAGTTTGACATGATTGTTGCAGTCAGGGGGAGTAAATAATGGTTCTAGATTGATTAGAGAAGTAGTGTGCAAGTATGTGCAATGAAAGATATATGACGCCCTTTGCCATTGATGTCAAAGGGGGAGAGAGGTCATGTGAAAAACTTAGGGGGAGAAAGAGTTTAGATGTGTAAAAATAAAGGGGGAGTTCTGATGTAGAGTTGTGCCTTGATGGAGGAACATGTTATTCAATTTTTCACATCATATGTTACCATCAATGACAAAGGAGGAGATTGTTGTAACTATATGCTAACTAGTGTTGTCATTGATGTCAACATGATTGTGTTATCAGTGTCAACTATGTCTTCTGATATTGTTGTTTGTTGATTGATTGAGTTGTCATGTTAAGGACACTATCTAAGTTTTTTCTCTGCATTTCCTCTGTGTTGAAGACCAGAGTATGAGATTTTGATATGTTTTAGAGAAGTGTTTAAAGATGCTAAATCTATAATTTGGTGTTCTAGATCGTTGTGCAGCAAAAGTTTTATTCACCAGTTTGAAGATTGTGCCTGGCAGCATTTGCAATATGACAGGGAGAAAGTATTATGCTCCGCATTTCTCTGCAGTTTGGTTTTTGGTCTTGCAGTTTTGGACATATGCTTATAAGGTACTTAGATATCTTCATTCCAAAGGATTTGTGATTTGGTGCTCCAAAAAGCAAGTTATTGATTAGTAGAGTTTGACAGTGTTTATTGTGAGCAGTCTATGATATATCTTCAAGTGATATTTGTTGTCTTCAAGTGAGATCTGTTGTGGTTGGATTTGTCAACTCCCAAGTGATTCTATATTGTTCATGGATGTCTCTAGAATGTATTGAAGGTGTGTTCTTGATCCACAAGCTATAATAAAGCTCTTTGAAGCATGTGTCTAAGTATTCTTGATGTTTGCACTAGTTTTGGATGACTTAATTGTTTATACTTGTTGCGGAGATTCTTCATGGATTGTGGAAGCATATTGAAGCATGTGAAGACATATTTTGGTTCAAGCTAAGCCATGATGTGGTCTTCCCTCATTTGTGTGCTCCACAAGATTGTTTAGTGATGTAGAGGAAAAGATCAATCTCTATCTCTCAATCTCACTCCATAGATTATTCTTCATGTGCAACTATGGCACTCACACTATAACCAATCAACATAAACTTGTTCAACACATAACCAACCAACATGGTGTCTAACCAAAAAACTAAAATCTACACCTTCAAAGACAGTGAGCAGCAAATTACCTTATGACTATCCTATGACAGTGCATTGACAGACTTATTCCTAGTAGCCCTATCATCAAAGACTTTCAAACAAAACTCCTTCCATAGAATCCTTCTCAAGACTGTGAAGGCATATTTGGACACCCATTACCAAGTACTAAAACATATTAAACATGCACCCTAGGTCACTTTGGACCAACACCCATAAAACTCTGTTGTTACACTACTTCAAGAGCCCCAAATAGGCCATTTTTCCAAAAGAACCCTACTCAAAACTCCTCTCTAACCCCAAAACTCAATTGGAAAGCAATCCTAAGATGTTAAAACCTCCTATTTCATAACTTTTTCTCATGGGCTTGGTTCCCAAGGTGCCTAACTCTAAAACCCTTGTTTCTAGGCCTTTTTAAGAGGGTTTAATAGAAAACTATACTCCATACCCCCAATGGCACTGCCACCACTCCAAACACTCTTCATTTCACCTGCACATACTCAATCATCCATTACATGGACTTAGTTTGCCTTGTTTTGTCGGTTCCCTATCTCCAACCTCTCATTTTCAATGCAAAATTGTATGAAAAGGCAATAAAAATGTTTTACCACCAACTCACATCATATTCCCTGCACACAAAGGCATACACATCTCTAATTCATATTGGTTTGGACCCAGCCCACAAGTCACAATAACCACAGAGAGTGGGATGGGTTAGTTTAACTCTTTAAGACCTTCAAAACCTCTAAATCAAACCCTTGCAGCCAGCCACAACAAAACTCAGATAAAATGAGTAAAACTAAATGAAATTAGCTCCAATCACTTGTAGAGGGAAGTTAACATAGACCTTTAACACATGCATTGAATTTCAAGTCATGACAGTGCCGTACAACAGTACAGTACGGCTGAAAATAGCGACTAAAACAGGAAAAGTAGAAAAATAGTTATCTTTTTATCTTTTTTTTCAATTTCTCCAAATGGTCTCTTTTCAAATGATCCCCTTTGGCTTCTAATAAACCTTCTACAATGCTTGGAGTGGTTGGGGGTTGATACAACTGCCCAACCATCGGGCTTTTCTTGCTTTTGTAATTGTTGTCTTTTAAACTGTCTTTAGAAACTGTCATAGAAACTATCCTTTCCTCCTCCTACTGTTTTGGTTTAACATGCTTGTTGACACAAGGTTTAACCTATGCCAAGGTGTTTAACATCTTTCCAATCTTGGCATGCCTCTATGGGCTTTACAAACATGAAGATTTAACATGAACTTTCCTATATGCCTCATGAAGGCTTTACATAAAACTAATCATGACTGTCCTAACTAGGACTTGCAACAAGACAATAGAGGAAATTAGCTATTTGGACACAGTCCATTACAACACAGCTTTCAAGCCTCATTACAACCACTCAATGGTCTCAAGGACTTCATTAAACAAACATAAATAAACCCCGATGTGAAAGTCCATTACAACATGGCTTTCAAGCCTCATTACAACCACTCAATGGTCTCAAGGAATTCATTAAACATACATAAATAAACCCCAATGTGAAGGTGCTCTTGCACCATACAACCAACCAATAAGATTCCCAAGTCCCTTGGAAATGTATCTGCAACAAAAGTCTTTCCTGCATCTCTGTCTGCCTCTTCATCTTCTCAGCTTCAATCTTCCAATCTTCAGACTAATAGGGAAGGTGACCAACTAACCAATAGAACAAACTACCATCTTCATAGAGCATCCTCAGGCTCCTTCTACTCCCATCAGTGGAGTATTCTTTAGGCTCCAACATCAAGTGCTTCTTCAGGTATCCACCTCTCTCACTGCTTCACAACACCAACTCACCAAACCATCTCACCCAACAACAGATCCTGGTGATGCACCTACCACTCTCTCCTTAGTGGTTTCTCTCTGCATCCTTCTCCAGCCAAATCTCTATTGGAGAATGGTCATGACAGACCTTCTCTTGTCTGCCCACACACAACCTCAGAAAACATCCTCCTACAGCTAGATGGATAAGCACCTGCAACCAAACAACTCAGCAACAAAAACAATAACGGTCACCAACACAATCTTTAGCTTTACTTGCCTTCTTAGTGACAGGAACAAATACAACATCTCCTCCCAGAGCTTTTGCTAGCTCTGATACCAAAATGATGCAGAGGAAAAGATCAATCTTTGTCTCTCAATCTCACTCCTTCATAGACTATTCTTCATGTGCAACTATGGCACTCACACTATAACCAATCAACATAAACTTGTTCAACACATAACCAACCAACATGGTCTCTGACCAAAAAACTAAAATCTACACCTTCAAAGACAATGAGCAGCAAATTACCTTATGACTGTCCTATGACAGTGCATTGATAGACTTATTCCTAGTAGCCCTGTCATCAAAGATTTTCAAACACAACTCCTTCCATAGAATCCTTCTCAATACTATGAAGGCATATTTGGACACCCATTACCAAGTACTAAAACATATTAAACATGCACCTTAGGTCACTTTGGACCAACACCCATAAAACTCTGCTGTTATACTACTTCAAGAGCCCCAAATAGGCCATTTTTCCAAAGGAACCCTACTCAAAACTCCTCTCTAACCCCAAAACTCAATTGGACAGCAATCCTAAGATGTTAAAACCTCCTATTTTATAACTTTTGCTCATGGGCTTGGTTCCCAAGGTGCCTAACTCTAAAACCCTTGTTTCTAGGCCTTTTTAAGAGGGTTTAATAGAAAACTATACTCCAAACCCCCAATGGCATTGCCACCACTCCAAACACTCTTCATTTCACCTGCACATACTTAATCATCCATTACATGGACTTAGTTTGCCTTGTTTTGTCAGTTCCCTATCTCCAACCTCTCATTTTCAATGCAAAATTGTATGAAAAGGCAATAAAAATGTTTTACCACCAACTCACATCATATTCCCTGCACACAAAGGCATACACATCTCTGATTTACATTGGTTTGGACCCATCCCACAAGTCACAGTAACAACAGAGAGTGGGATGGGTCAGTTTAACTCTTTAAGACCTTCAAAACCTCTAAATCAAACCCTTGCAACCAGTCACAGCAAAACTCAGATAAAATGAGTAAAACTAAATGAAATTAGCTCCAATCACTTGCAAAAGGAAGTTAACACAGACCTTTAACACATGCATTGAATTTCAAGTCATGACAGTGCCATACAACAGTACAGTACGGCTGAAAACAGCGTCTGAAACAGGAAAAGTAGAAAAATAGTTATCTTTTTGTCTTTTTTTTCAATTTCTCCAAATGGTCTCTTTTCAAATGATCCCCTTTGGCTTCTAATAAACCTTCTACAATGCTTGGAGTGGTTGGGGGTCTATACAACTACCCAACCATCGGGATTTTCTTGCTTTTGTAACTGCTGTCTTTTAAACTATCTTTAGAAACTGTCATAGAAACTGTCCTTTCCTCCTGCTACTGTTTTGGTTTAACATGCTTTTTGACACAAGGTTTAACCTATGCTAAGTTGTTTAACATCTTTCCAATCTTGACATGCCTCTATAGGCTTTACAAACATGAAGATTTAACATGAACTTTACTATATGCCTCATGAAGGCTTTACATAAAACTAATCATGATTGTCCTAACTAGGACTTGCAACAAGACAATAGAGGAAATTAGCTATTTGGACATAGTCCATTACAACATGGCTTTCAAGCCTCATTACAACCACTCAATGGTCTCAAGGACTTCATTAAACAAACATAAATAAACCCCGATGTGAAGGTGCTCCTGCACCATTTATGCCTAGACCTAATTTGAATTATGTATGTATGCTAACCTTGGAGATATTTCCAATGGTTTTAAAGTGTATTTCTGACCTTGATGAATGTTCCAAGGTTGATGATTAGTATAAATATATGTAATGAATCCATGAGTGATGAGAGAGTATGCGAAGATGTGAAGGTAAAGTGTGTGTATTGTAAAGGCAATGAAGGAGAGATGTATTGCGATTCAATGAAATTGAACTTGAGCATGTTGTAGATGCTATCAAATTAGTTCATGGTAGTGAGCCACCCCTCCTAGCAGTGATCCACCCTTTGGCAAAGAGCCACCCTTTGGCAATGAGCCACCTTTTGGACAGTGAGTCCTTTTGGGCGATGAGCCTTAAGAAGTGAGCCCTAAGGCAATGAGCCTCTTCTATAATTTAGTAATGTTACTACATTATATTGTGAGCTAACACTCACCATAGTTTTTCTCTTTTAGGGTTTTCCATGTAAAAATTTGGTGTTCATGTGTGTGTGGTGTTGATGTGTTTAAGTTTTGTTTCTGCATTGCATGTTTAATCTTCATAATAGATTAAGAGTTTAAAGTAAGTGAATGTGATTGTGATTTTGTTTAGAGGGTTTAAAGTTTTTGATACAACTAATTCACCCCCCTCTCAATTGTCTTGTTCCTTCAACAAGGCAGTACCACCCATTTCCTTCTACCTTTTAAGGGTTCAAATATGGCATCAGGATATAATTTACAATAACTTTCTAGTTTAGACCTCCTCCAGATTCCTTCAATCAAGACTTGGGTGGTCTCAAAATAGTCCTCCAACACCTTTGCTTTTGGGAGACAAGTGCTACCATCTTCCTAATCATCCCTGTGCAATTGGATTATGAATTATTGTTGTACTTTCTCTATTATAAGTTGATCATTGTTAAACTAGGGTTTCATGCATTGTTGTGCTAAGGTTTGAGAGAAAGGATGAATTAAATCTGATTCCTCTATAACATACATGAGTACAAGAGCTGTAGCTAAGTCCTCCTCTATTTGGTTGTGATTTGGCTCAGTCTTGTCCTTGAATGTTATATGGAAATGGGTTTGATCTAGTGTGCATCCTAGTTGTCATCATTCACCTTTTTCATACAAAACATTTTGGTGAACCTGTAGCTTCAAGTATTTGCATCTTGCTAATT
Organism: Cunninghamia lanceolata; assembly: GCA_027924645.1. NCBI lineage: Eukaryota > Viridiplantae > Streptophyta > Pinopsida > Cupressales > Cupressaceae > Cunninghamia > Cunninghamia lanceolata. The sequence continues at coordinate 1,862,203 of BSBN01000826.1, read as the reverse complement.
GTTCAAATTAGATATTGCATTGATCTTGCATATTTATTAATATTCGTTTGAAAATATTTCATCATTTGACATCCTTGATTTGAAAATTTATACTTTTGCAATTACACATTGTGGATTTCAACATCTCTTTCACATAGTTTCACAAGAAATCTTAAAATTCTCTTGCATAATCATATTGGTGGTACTTGATTAATGAATAGATCTAATGATACATTGTTGTTCCAATACATTTCATTATGGCATCTTCTAGTTGTTCCTCTTTGCTATTTGTGCATGCATATATCAAAGATTTTGAAATATTTTACAAATTCATTAATATGCATCCTTATGTTTTAGATCATATGGCATCCATGTATGATATTGATATTTTTAAATGTTCTTTATATGAAATCCTTGGATGTATATCTATTTTTGATAGCTTCATAACTCTCATGGGTGCATATCCTTTGATATCAGAAAACCTTGCTAAAATCATCTCCATGAATTGTCATGAGAAAGATGATGGTGATAGTTCTTCTTCTACTTATACCACAATTTATGATAATGCCATGGATTTAATCTCTAATAGATGTGATGGTGATCTAGATTTGTAGGTTTCACCCTATGATTTGGATCCTTATACCATAGTTGTTCCCACTTGTGGAGATATTTTGGCGAAAGAAGATGAAATCATTGATACACTTACCCTACCCTCTCTTCATTCCAATTTCCAATGCTCTCCCTTTGAAAGATGAAGCATTAGTGGATGAAGAGCCTCTTCTCAAAAAGGATCCTCCATGGGTAGATAATGGGTGTTCATCTAATCTTAAATCTTCTATAGTAATGAGGCATTTATGGCTCATCCTATGGATCTCCTGCCTTTGATTGAATGTTCATGTACATTGGATATCACTAAGGATGTGAAGACCATGAATAGTTCTCCTTTGGTTGCATGTTCAAAACCCTTGGACATCACTAAAGATATAATCATCAACAATACTCTTAACAACACTTTACCTTCCCTTTGTTCCAATGCTATCCCTTCAAAAGATGAAGCATTGGTGGATGAAGAAAGGTCTCTCACATTAAATCCTTTGGGAATGGAGGTTGAGCTTAATCAAAGTAAAAATAATGTTTATTCAATCATCATTAATAGACTTATTCAACCTGTTTAGGATGAAAAATGAAGAGGATTAATTTTAATGGTTTGTGTTCATCTTCCTTTCACCACTAAACATTCAAGGAAATTTCTCTAAGTAGAGAATTCTACTAAAGATCTCCTATCACTTGGAACATAGGGGAAGATTGGAATTGTGTGATTTTGTTGTTCAGTTAAGCCCAATGATGCTCAAAACCCTAATTTCATGAAATCATAAACAAATGGACAAATTATAGAAAATGATCTCACACAAAGATATCAAATGATAACCAAATGCATACCAGATTGCAAACTTTGGTGTGCAGAAAAGTTGGGGACTAGTGAGTGGGCGCCATATTCCAGTGTCATAGGTTTTGTCAAGATCTAGAAATGTTGTCTGCAACCTATTCCTTCTCTTCCAGAGATTTTACAGTTGTGGGATCTGGAGGACTAATGAGTGGGTTCTCGAGTCTAGGTCCCTGTTTTCTTCTCTGATCTACAATTCTGACAGTCTGCACTACTCTCTTGCAACTCCACTTCTTTCACTTTCACAACCTGTAACCTGCAATCATAGAAAAATGGGCTGGGGGTTGTGATGTTTAGAGGCTTGCCTCAGTCAAGCCTTGGAGAGACATTCAAGTCTTCTGAATACCGTTGTCAGATAAAGAGTGCATATCCCTGCAGGATAGAGGAAAATTCTAAATGATAAATGATAGAAAACACAATTGATATCACCTTGTAGTGAAGATCTCATGGAAGGAAGATACTCTTCATGCCATGAGGAGATGGATGCCAATCTGCAAATACAAACACAATAACAACAAAGTACTACTCTGCAAGACAATCAATGCCTTGAATCACCTTCACAAAAGCTTGTCAATCAAAATGTCCATCTAATTTACAAATGAATCACTAATCATGCTTATATATGCAACTACAAACATTCTCGCTAAGAATTTCATAATTCAAACTTATTGTGTCAGCATAGGACCTAAATAATGGTCATAAACTAACACTTTGAAATTGGTCCTAACCTAAAATAGGACAGGACTAGGGTGTAGGCACCCAAGTCCTCCCCCCTATTTTAGGAAGGATTTATGTTAAGTGCACCCCCTGAGTCCTATTTGCCATGAAACTTTAGGGTTTTCTCATCGAGACTCATCAAAATCATGTAAGATGCTCTAAATACATTCTAAAGGACCTGGGAACTAAACCTTAAGAGGAAAAAGACCCCAAGGTTACTTTTTTGACATAACATTTAGCCCTCACTTTAATATATGTATAAATGCAAGGCTAATACATGCATTAAAATATGGTCAACAAACGCAACAAACACAGAGAAGACATGCCAATCATAGAGAAGATAGTAACAAGCACACAAAACATGGAGAAGACAGTTACAGTCACTTAAAACATGGAGAAGATAACATTGAAGACATGCAAAACATAGTTAATGCAGTGAAGAAAATGATGATTTTCTTTTTTTCTTTTTCTCATATATATGAAATGTAGGTGCAAGTACAAGGAAAGTAAACACACCACCCATAATGTAGGAGGGACTCATCACCACCTATCTTTAAACTACATATGGGGAAACACACACACCAAACAAATCTTAGAGTGTAGGAGGGACTCATTGCCACCAGTCTTTAAGATTGCACTTGAGAATGAACATGCCATACAAAACAAGCATGCAATACAAATCCCAAAGCATAGGAGGGACTCATTGCCACCAGTCTTTAAACTATGCTTGGGAACAAACATGCAATACACATATACTTGGAAGACACAGAGAAAACATGATAGACAAGCGATGGAGTGTTCCTATTTCTAGGTTCATCACTATCTCAGGCACATTATAGGCACACACTGACTATTGGGCTTCACCACAACAATCATCGAAGACACGCTTAAGGGTTAAGTTAGTCATAGAACCACTCCCCACCTTTGCAAAGGACTTTTGAAAATGACAGGATGTGCAATCTCCTCGAGAAATACACCATCCTTGCCTTTGCAGAGGGATTAAGATAAAACCAATATGCATGATATCCACCTCCGTAGAGGGCTTAAATGATTGTAAGTTGATTTCAAACAAATCTCAAAGTGCAGGAGGGCCTCATCACCACTAGTCTTTAAGATTGCACCTAAGAACAAACACACTTTACTAGCATCTAGAATAGACAGCTTACCTTATATATGCCCCCACCTTAAGGTGGTTGATATCAGGTATCGATATCAAGCACGTTAAGGTAGGAAGAAAACACATAAGAGAACATGATCTCTCGCAAAGCCCATGCCCCCCGGAGGTGACATGTACTTTACAATCGCCAAATGTTCCCACAAACATATTCCTACAAGAAAAGTGTTAGCATCCATATAATCATGATAAATAGTGTCCATATAATCTTGATAAACAACAATGCATATGATAATTCACATAGAGAGAAGAGGTTATACTACAGATTTGGAGACCGAGTATAACCATGGGGCTATACCGTAGAAATCTCAAAACTGAGTGTAACCAAGGTGAGATTCAAAGACAAACAAAGTTCATGGAGCAGCAATATTGTTATGGTTTGTAAGTACGATAAGACAACATCAAGATTACACGGAGTGATTCTATTAGCCAAGTATCAGATAATAAATATCAACCCCATCATCATGTATGGACTTGGTCCATTTTTTGATTTCTTGCTGAAGGGACACTAGGTCCGTATCAGTATAATATGTTTTTCATCATTTGCCCACTAGATAGAAACACTAGAGGAAGGGAAACAATAAATCGAGAGAGGAGAAACATGTGCCTTAGGAACAGTCACGTAGGAGGGTGCCCCCAAGTCACCAACCGCAATGCTATGTGCATAAGACACAACACATAATAGTGAAAATAAAGGAGAAACAATATAGAAGAATGATGATACAAAGAGAATAAGGTCACAACAGAGGTGGTCTCCCAATATCCTTGACCTTACAAGAGAATCAAGGGTCATCCCAAGAGGCCTAAACAACACATAACACATCACAGAGGAAACACAACATGAGAGGTAAAGGGTTAGAAATACTTACCTATAGGGACAACCTAACTAAGGGTTATCATCAAGAAAATCATCATCATCTTCCCACTCCTGAATGTTAGAGGAAAGTGGGACATAAGGTACCATAGCCCAACTCTTATTCTTGTCTTGAAGTTATCTGTTTTTAAGGTTTTCTTGGTTTGATTCAATGTTTGGTGAGATGTTTTCTTGTTGAGATGTGTTTTGTTGGGCATAAGCTTGTCATCTCCTCCTCCTTTCTCTTTCTTATCTATTTCTTTTTGTCTTACCACTTATCTCTTGTAAGATAGTGTTTTGCTCTTCCATAGGATTTTGTGTTTTAGAGGAGGAAGCACCAAGATCAAATCTCATTTGTCTAGGTGGAATGTTTTATTGTTGACAACTTCCTCCCAATCCTTATAAGGATGGTGGGGGAGGAACCTCAGCATAGGGTCCTTTTCCTTTTGGTTTAGGATTCTCTTCAAATGCGGGTTGTTTATCTCTTGTTTCTTGAATAGAAGGACCATCCACTTGATGTAATAGTTTTGTTTTGTAGTTTCTATAGCTCAAGAAGTGAAAGTCTATTTGTGGCTTCAATTCCACTTCAGATCTTTCCCAAAAGTAATCAAGTGTAAAGTGTTGTCTTGTAATGAAAGGTTTATACTTATTGTGAGGGATAGTATGCACTTGTCCATTCAAAGGAAATTTTACATAATTATAAATTGTTGAAGGGATAGCTTTCATAGCCTTTAACCATGGATGTCCTAGTTTTATGAAAAAAAGATCAGAAACGGGGACAACATCAAATAATTGTACTACAGATTTCTCAAATACAGTAACCAATAAATATATTTTTTGAGAAGTGTTTATAAACGTTCCCTTATGTGTCTTAATCATCATATCCGAAGGGTCATCAAAGCCTTGCATCAATCCATGTGAATAGAGGAACTCTTTCATTACCACATTAGTAATGAAATTAGGATCAATAAGGGTTACATCCATAGGATTTCACATTATTTTCACAGTGATATAAAGAGGTCCTTCAGTGTCTCCAGTTGTTCTATCATGAAGTGTAAACATAATTTCAAGTTTGGGGACTTTTCTTTTCATGTAAGGCCTAGGAGGGAACCTATTGTTATTGTTGCAATTAGAAGCCATGTGTATATGTATTCAAATCAATGTGAAATCACATTTTGAAATATTTTCAAAAGTTATGCAAGAGAGAGGTGCAAAACTATGTGTGAAAATGACCTAAAATGCTTGATTTTTCAACTTTTTTCAATGCAAATAAGTGAAATAAATGGTGTTGTAAGGAAATTGATCAGAGGAATAAAATAATATGTCTGATATTATTTGAATAAATCAATAATATCATTCACAACACACATTTGATGCAAATCTAGAGTGATGACAAGTCAAAACCTAGTGAAAATACACTAAAAAATGCAAATTTTCACAAATTTTCAATGCAAAGACCCAATAAAAAAGGTGTTGTAAAGAATTTTAGGAGGTGCAGTAGATAATAAAGTAATATAACTCACCTAAATCCATAAAATCCATCACAACACACTTCAAGTGCAAATCTAGGTCAAACCCTAGTGAAAATATAGCCAAAATATGTAATTTTTCACCAAATTTCAATGCAAAAACCCAATAAAAAGTGTGTTGTAAAGAATTTGAAGAGGGAAAGAAGATAATAACCCTTATAAAATCCAATTAGTGCAGAAAAATCCTTTACAACACACATATGATGCAAATCTAGAGAGACAATAGTGCCAAAATCTAGTGAAAAAGCAAGGTTTTCAAATTCTAGACATGAAATTTTGCAAGAAAAGCACTATGATGCAACACTATAGTTATAAATCATTCCTAATGAGTGTTTTAAAAGTTTAGTAAAATCAGAAACAAGATTTTGACTACAAACCCTACCTAATGCAAAACTAGGTTATATGGAAAAATGCACAATTTCAAGCAATTTTCAACAATTTAAGCATGAAAATGCAATCTAAATGAATGATGAATTTATGTATTTTAAATAAGATCTAATTATAATGATAGAAATTTATTGAAATTAAATACAAATTAATTCAAATTATTTGAAAATGCAAGCTAAAAATGCCATTTAAAAAAAAAAATCCAATTTTTCAATTTTTTTTTTGTAATTTTTGAAATGCAATAAGATGAACAAGGAAATGAATGAATGTAAATATGAAGCAAAATACTCGGCAAGGTGCCAAAAAGTCCAAAAATATGGGTTCACCAAAATGTTTAGGATGAAAAATGAAGAGGATTAATTTTAATGGTTTGTGTTGATCCTCCTTTCACCACTAAACATTCAAGGACATTCGACTGAGTAAAGAATTCTACTACAGATATCATGTCACTTGGAACATAGGGGAACGTTAGAATTGTGTGATTTTGTTGTTCAATTAAGCCCAATGATGCTCAAAACTCTAATTTCATGAAATTGTAAACAAACAGATAAATTACGGAAAATGATCACACACAGATATATCAAATGATAACCAAATGTGTACCAAATTTTGAAGTTCGGTGTGTGGAAAAGTTGGGGACTAATGAGTGGGCACCCTAGTCCAGTGCCACAATTTGTGAGGCCGATTATTTACCTTCCATATTTTGATCATTATACTATCCAGTAGATGACACTATCAAACCTTGCTTCATTTAAGGTCTGATCCACTGATTTATGTTAGGACTTTGATTTGACATATGCGATTCATTTTGATCATAGTGATGCTATTTGTAGAAATAGGTTTTACGAGTTTATATTTGATGATGTTTTGTGATGAGATTCTAGTTGTTTATGTGATATAGATTAATAGACATGTGATTGGATAATGCAGTTTAATTTGGATTTATGTATTGTTGTTTATTGTTGTATTCAATTGTGTGAATTTAATTCCTGTTGCTTCAGCTATCACTTTTCATGATAGAACTGACACTTGATCGAGATGTGCAGGTTTTACATTCCCTAGCCACGGAAATCAGAGGTAGGATTCACACCATGTTATCCCCTATAAAGTCGATCCATTCCCAAGAGGGATAAGGATCACGTTTGAATTTGAATGATGAATTATAGTGCTTGATTTAATTTTATTTATTTCAGCCTTAGTACCCTTTTTATTTAAAATTGATTAATAATAAGTGTTGTACAATTTTATTCGATTTATGCCACTTGGTATTTATATATTTTTTAGGCCATTTAAATGTGGATTTTCAACCCCTTCATGAACCCTAGGGTCCCAAAAGTTACCCTAGGTGGTCAACCATGAGTCTAGGGTCAACTTGGACTATCTAACCCTAGTTTTGACTCACCTTAGGTCACCCTAAACCATGGTTGAGTAAAAGTGACGAATTTAGAAAAGAGGGAAGGGGACGGGCCTTGCCTTGGGAAGGACTCATCTCCCATCCCTAAGTTTAGGAATCATTCCCAAGGAAGACTTGGGAGGTCTCCAAGAGTCCTCCCAAACTCCCAAGTGAGTGGGAGCACCATTCAAGACCCTTGTCTTCTTGGAGGTGTGATTGGGAATCCAACTCACCATTTGTCCCCCTCCCACTTGTGTGGAAGCACAAGTGGATAAGGTGGAGTGAGAGGAGGACATTTTCCATCCTCTTACCTTCTCACTCTTACAAGTGGCTTTGGAGGAGGGAGAAGATGGTGACAAATGTCACCTTCTCATTCCCTCAAGGCCAAGTGGATGGCCTATAATAGCTCCTCTTGTTCAGGAGTGGGGGTTCCTCTTCTTTTGGTTCTTCTTTCTCTAGTTCTTTCCATGCAATTTTTAGTCTTCTTGCAAATTTTAGTTTCCTTTCTAGTTTGGAGGAGTTGGGAGAAATTCTTGGAGTTGGAGAATTGGGAAGGCTGGAAGCTCTTCACCAATCTACTTCCATTGTCAGGGCCTTGAAGTTAGGCCTCTTAACTTGCTTCTTACCTTGCTTATATGATGTTCAATGTTTTAGATTTTGGTTGTGTTGTTTGCATTGTGATGTTGGGATGGGTGTTATGGTGAGAGAACCTCCAATGGAGGTAATGTTCAACTTGTATGGGTAGGGGAAAGGAACATCCTTGGGGGCTCTCCCACAGTTGTATTTGTGCCTTGAGGGCTTTTTTATTTGTGGAGGAGAATGTTGAATGGCAAGAGTGCCATGGAGATTTTATGTGATATTTGTGGAGGTTGGTGTTATGGAGATTTTTGGCTTGAGGCCATGGGTTGTGATTTATTGGATGGCAAGAGTGCCATGGAGTATTTGTGATTTGGAGGATGGTGGTGTTTTGGTGATTTGGCTTGAGGCCATGTGTTGAGATTTTTATCATTTGGGAGCCCTTTTAAGTTGAGGGGTCTATTCCCTACCCTCACCAAACTCATTTTTATGAGTTAGGTTATGTGTTAAACCTATGGGGTTGTTCTATTTTGTGTCATTGTGATTGATTTTGTTGTAGCATGAAACCCTGTGTGAAACCCCTACCTCCCTAGCTCGAGGGTGACCCTCTTGCGGGTCTACGGTAGGGAGGAGAGCTTTCCTTTCATAGTAGTTGGTCTTTTTGTTGTCTGATGTTGTGTATAGCTGCAGGTTATTAAGTGAAGAGATGAGATGTTTGGGAGCTCAATTGGTGTTCATATAGTCTCTTGTGTTGGCTATTGGAGCCATGGTTATTTTGATTTGTAGTAATGTAATTGTTGTAAGAAGCTACTATGTTATTTGCCATGTAGTTGGCTGCAAATAAAAAAAAATCAATGTGACTTTCTGTTATTGAGTTTAAAATAATTATACTCTTTATTACGATGTTAGCCTTGTGTAGAGTGATGTATGGAAAAATAAACATAAACATCTTTTTCTGCCATTGTTTTCTTAAACAAAATATGCATGTGATGTAAAGTTTCTGTTTAGATCATGATGGGAATGAAAGAAAAGAATTGCATTCCTTGGTTATTTAATGCTGTCACTTTCTATTTTGTGGATTGTGAAGTTGAGAACTGTTTGTGAAAACATATATTTATAATATCTTGTCATTATAGTTATCAAAAGAAAATATGCATTTGTTAAAAGGATGTTTTTTAGATCTTAGTTTAGATAAAAAAAAAGTGCATCTTCTATTTTCACATTAAACAAAAAGGGTAATTAAATAAAACATGGGTTGAAATGGCATGTTGGATTTTATTGTAGAAGAAATATGGAATATTACAACTAGTTGTAGAATGATTTTCTTGCATGTAAAATAGAATAAAGGAAAAGATTAATTCTATTTTCTGGTTTGAATGTTGGAAACTTAGATATTTGTTGTTGATGAAATTAGGAGAAAAAGCATTCTTATATTGCACATTGCTTTTTAATATATATATATATATATATATATATATATATATATATATATATATATCTATATTTGATAAAAATACATATATATATATATATGTACAAAAATATATATACAAATATATATACTTATGTATATATATTTATATATAAATATATATACTATATATAATATATATATGATTTTTTTTTAAAAAAGAGAGTTTTATATTTTTCTTTATGCAAAAAAAAAACTTACCAAAGGGGGGACTGTGGGCAGCGCCCACAGCCCCCCCATCTCTTAGTGAAAGAAGGGGGTGGGGGAGGCGAAGCCTCCACCCACACCCATGGGTGTGGGTGGGGGCTCTGCCTCCCCCACACCCCACACACTCTACACTCACAGCCCACACCCCACCCCCGAAACCCTGCGCAGCTCCCGCCGCCCGTGGAACCCCCCCATGCCACATACACACACACCCTGAAACCTCCACAATTCTGAGCTCCCAATGCGCTGCCATCACCCCTTCGCTGAGCGCCGCCTACTATGTGGCCACACTCCTCAGCACTCCACCCTCCACTCCTAGCTCCGCCCCTCCCATGGAATCCACCTCCCTGCAGTACGCCGCCACCGACGGTGCTTCCCCATTTCCACTCTGCAACAAAGCTTCAACTTACTATTAAGCCTTCTTCCATGGCTCCTCCAAACCCTGCACAAGAAAAATTAAAAAAAAAAGTAAAGAAAATATGAGAGATTAGGGCATTCTAAAAGAGAGATAACATAACTTGTTATTAGGGTAGATAGAAAACAATTTTAAATTGTAATTAGGGCATGTCTTTTAGCAAGCAATTTTAAATTTGGGAAGGGCTATTTAAAATTTGACTTATTACTTTTTTTTTTAGAGGATATTCTCTTATGAGGATGTCTTTTTGTTAATTTCATTATTTCTTTTAATCTCCCCATTTGATGTAGTTAGCTTTTTCTCTTGTGTCTTTTATTTTTGCTCTAATTTTTAATTTTATTGAGGAGTGGAGATTATTTTTATTTTATTTTATTTTATACTTATTGGATAGGGCATTTCCCCTGCATTTAAATCGTCTTGTCGAGATATTAATTCTTATCCTTCCCTAGCAGAATTTCTCTCATCGATCTCGTTGATTTTTACTGTTTCAGTATTATTATTTTATAGGAGCAAGTATCTTATCCTCCTCCTTCATCCATTAGTTTTCGAGTGAATTATTAAAAATAATGCCAAAAATTATATTTAAAAACGAACTCAGTTTTTCAGTGATTCCAATTAACGTCTTGTCGTTTTAATTAATTTTATTATTTTAATTTATATCGTTGGTTGTGCTTCTAAAATTATTTAATATTTAATCGTTTATTTTATTTATTTATTTTCCTATTGGTATTTTATTTAAAATCTATTGTTGCGTTTATCGAAAATGCGATACGCTACCGAAATTATTCTATATTCCTAGGGTTAAGTTTATGCGATATTTAATTAATCTTTGATACTTTTCAATCTATCATTCCACTTCAATCGTGTGCCATCATGACACCATATATCTTCACCTTTTGATCTAAGTAAATTAGGGTTCCTTGTTGGCAAAATCTTCTTCACCTAGAAAACCTAGGGTACAGATTGGGTCGACCTAACCCTAGAAGCGGCACACTTCATGACGCTCACCCCTAGACGGCCTTCACCTCATCGACTTTGTCAACATGTCTACGCCTTGCGTATTGCCACCGAGCACGCAGACGCATGCGAAGGGGTTTTTAGGGTTGGGAAGAAAAAAAATTTCACGGCCCGTGTCGTGACCACATGGCGAATGTGGTCATGACACAGGCGTTTTGTGCGTCGCGTCTGCGTGGGAGATGCGGGCGTGACATTTGGTATCAGAGCCTAGGTTTTTAAAACACTAGGCTTGTTTTAGGCACATTATTGTTTTCACAACTTTACTGATTTGGTGGTTACCTCATTTTTTAGGATGCCTCCCAGACAAGTTCGGTGAATATAGTCCTGCCGCACTCCACCCCCCGTGGTGCACACTGACTCTTTAGCTGAGGAACAGGAGCAGCCACTCCTCCAGCCATAGCTAGTTCCACCGCCACAGCCAGTTCCACAGGCACAGATAGTTCCACAGGCACAACCAATTCCTTAGGTACTGTAGGCACCACCAGCCCCACCTAATATGGGACCCCAGATATTACAGGCCTTATAAGCAATTTTAGATAGGCTTCCACCCACTATAGTAGAGCCACGTGTAGAGCCCTGCGTAGAGCCATGAGAGGGACCATGTGTGGAGCCTTACGTCAAGCTGCCAGAGACAGAGGAGATTGGTTCAGCCAATAGGGCCCGTAGCAGGAGTCCCACACATCATGCTAGGCATGACGGGGCAGTGCGAGTAGAGCACTTTGGTCACAAGCCTTATGATTATCATGCAAATGAGCCTATCAGGGGGCACAGAAATAGAGGAGATCCCATTAGGGACATATTGAGGTTGAACCCTCCTACATTCATCAGGACCATAGAGGGAGCTGAGGCAGAGGCCTGGCTTATCAGTTTAGACAGGTGCTTCGTGTTGCGTCCCTACGAGGGCAACACAAAGGCCCGTGTGGCAGTACACTTGTTACAAGATGCAGTAGCTACCTGGTGGCGCACTGAGGAGTGCAAGTGCCACCTTTCTCTAGACACCCTCACATGGGAGACCTTAATTAAGCACTTCAATGTGCGATACCTATCAAACCATTACAGATAGTGTCATATAGACAAGTTCCATGACCTACAGTAGAGGGGACTCACAGTGGCACAGTGTGAGAGTAGGTTTACAGAGTTATCCAGGTATGCAAAGTATCTCCATGACGAGAAATTTCTGTGCATAAGTTTATTAGAGGATTGAACCATAGTATAGCAGGCCCTGTTCGAATGGCAGATCCCTAGACTTTGAGTGATGCTGCTAAGAAGGCATATATCACTGAGGAGATTCAGGGACAAGGGCAGAGTTTGCGCCCTCAGTTTTAGGATCGTGGATAGTAGCAGAATCAACAGAGTCACCGTAGGCCACCTCTGCCACCTAGGGGAGGAGGGTTTAGCTCTGCACCCTTACCTTCTAGGCCCCCACAATAGCAGTAGCGACAGCAGCCATGAGCTGCAGGACCTGCACGGTCACAATAGTTCTTTGGAGGATCACAGAGTTCCATGGGCCGACCTACGCAGCAGTAGCCGTCAAGCAGGACATAGACGATACACATTCAGGCTCGGGGACCATGCTATGTTTGTGGTGGAGCGGGACATCTAACCAGAGAGTGTCCATAGGGCTTTATAGCAGGGGGACAGCCTCGTGCCAGAGGATCCGATTTGACAGTTGGAGATGTGGGTAGATCCCACCACATGCTGGCAGTGGTTGACAACCGCGAGGCTAACTTTCAGACCCCCATCCTTGAGACTACGAGTAAAGGCAAACAGGCAATTGGCTTTGGAGCCAATTTGCATTTTTGTTCATTGGACGCTGGACCCTAGAGGTCGAGAGCTAGACCAGGTTAGGATCCAGTGGGATCGTTATGACGAGGTCACAGCGACTTGGGAGTATACATCTAGTTTGAGGGCACTCTATCTTCACCTGTTTGACGACTTCTAGGAGGAAGTTTAGTCTTAGGGGGGAGGATGTGAGGCTGATTATTTACCTTCCATATTTTGATCGCTATACTATCCAGTAGATGACACTATCAGACCTTAGTGACTATGCTTCATTTTGTAGACTTGATTTGATCCACTAATTTATGTTAGGACTTTGATTTGACATATGCAATTCATTTTGATCATAGTGATGCTATTTGTGGAAATTGGTTTTACAAGTTTATATTTGATGATGTTTTGTGATGAGATTCTAGTTGTTTATGTGATATGGATTAATAGACATGTGATTGGATAATGCAGTTTAATTTAGATTTATGTATTTTTGTTTATTGTTGTATTCAATTGTGTGAATTTAATTCCTGTTGCTTTGGCTATCACTTTTCATGATAGAATTGACACTTGATCGAGATGTGCAGGTTTTACATTCCCTAGCCACGGGAAATCAGAGGTAGGATTCACACCATGTTATCCCCTGTAAAGCCGATCCATTCCCAAGAGGGATAAGCATCACATTTGAATTTGAATGATGAATTATAGTGCTTGATTTAATTTTATTTATTTCAGCCTTAGTACCCTTTTTATTTAAAATTCATTAATAATAAGTGTTGTATAATTTTATTTGATTTATGCCACTTGGTATTTATATTTTTTTTAGACCATTTAAATGTGGATTTTCAACCCCTTCATGAACCCTAGGGTCCCAAGAGTTACCCTAGGTGGTCAACCATGAGTCTAGGGTCAACATGGACTATCTAACCCTAGTTTTGACTCACCTTAGGTCACCCTAAACCATGGTTGAGTAAAAGTGACGAATTTAGGAAAGAGGGAAGTTGGGGGATGGGCCTTGCCTTGGGAAGGACTCATCTCCCATCCCTAAGTTTGGGAATCATTCCCAAGGAAGACTTGGGAGGACTCCAGGAATCCTCCAAAACTCCCAAGTGAGTGGGAGCACCATTCAAGACCCTTGTCTTCTTGGAGGTGTGAGTGGGAATCCAACTCACCATTTGTCCCCCTCCCACTTGTGTGGAAGCACAAGTGGATGAGGTGGAGATGGAGGAGAACATTTGTCATCCTCTTACCTTCTTACTCTTACAAGTGGCTTTGGAGGAGGGAGGAGATGGTGACAAATATCACCTTCTCATTCCCTCAAGGCCAAGTGGATGGCCTATAATAGCTCCTCTTGTTCAGGAGTGGGGGTTCCTCTTCTTTTGGTTCTTCTTTCTCTAGTTCTTTCCTTGCAATTTTTAGTCTTCTTGCAAATTTTAGTTTCCTTTCTAGTTTGGAGGAGTTGGGAGAAATTCTTGGAGTTGGAGAGTTGGGAAGGCTGGAAGGTCTTCACCAATCTACTTCCATTGTCAGGGCCTTGAAGGTAGGCCTCTTAACTTGCTTCTTACCTTGCTTATATGATGTTCAATGTTTTAGATTTTGGTTGTGTGTTGTATGCATTGTGATGTTGGGATGGGTGTTATGGTGAGAGCACCTCCAACGGAGGTAATGCTCAACTTGTATGGGTAGGGGAAAGGAACATCCTTGGGGGCTCTCCCACAGTTGTATTCATGCCTTGAGGGCTTTTTTATTTGTGGAGGAGAATGTTGAATGGCAAGAGTGCCATGGAGATTTTATGTGATATTTGTGGAGGTTGGTGTTATGGAGATTTTTGGCTTGAGGCCATGGGTTGTGATTTATTGGATGGCAAGAGTGCCATGGAGTATTTGTAATTTGGAGGATGCTGGCGTTTTGGTGATTTGGCTTGAGGCCATGTGTTGAGATTTTTATCATTTGGGAGCCCTTTTAAGTTGAGGGGTCTATTCCCTACCCTCACCAAACTCATTTTTATGAGTTAAGTTATGTGTTAAACCTATGGGGTTGTTCTATTTTGTGTCATTGTGATTGATTTTGTTGTAGCATGAAACCCTGTGTGAAACCCCTACCTCCCTAGCTTGGGGGTGACCCTCTTGCAGGTCTACGGTAGGGAGGAGAGCTTTCCTTTCATAGTGGCTGGTCTTTTTTTTGTCTGATGTTGTGTATAGCTGCAGGTTATTAAGTGAAGAGATGAGATGTTTTGGAGCTCAATTGGTGTTCATATAGTCTCTTGTGTTGGCTATTGGAGCCATGGTTATTTTGGTTTTTTGTAATGTAATTGTTGTTAGAAGCTACTATGTTATTTGCCATGTAATTGGATGCAAATAAAAAAAAATCAATGTGACTTTCTGTTATTGAGTTTAAAATAATTATACTCTTTATTACGATGTTAGCCTTGTGTAGAGTGATGTATGGAAAAATAAACATAAACATCTTTTTCTGCCATTGTTTTCTTAAACAAAATATGCATGTGATGTAAAGTTTATGTTCAGATCATGACAAGAATGAAAGAAAAGAATTGCATTCCCTGGTTATTTAATGTTGTCACTTTCTGTTTTGTGGATTGTGAAGTTGAGAACTGTTTGTGAAAACATATATTTATAATATCTTGTCATTATAGTTATCAAAAGAAAATATGCATTTGTTAAAAGGATGCTGTTCAGATCTTAGTTTAGATAAAAAAAAAAAATGCATCTTCTGTTTTCACATTAAACAAAAAGGGTAATTAAATAAAACATGAGTTGAAATGGCATGTTGGATTTTATTGTAGAAGAAATATGGAATATTACATCTAGTTGCAGAATGTTGCATGCAAAATAGAATAAAGGAAAAGATTAATTTTGTTTTCTGGTTTGAACATTGGAAACTTAGATATTTGTTGTTGATGAAATTAGGAGAAAAAGCATTCTTATATTGCACATTGCTTTTAAAAAAAAAAAATTAAAATAGTGTATGTTTTTTTTTTCTATTTTATTTCGTTAAATAATGTTGTTGTTTATATTATTTTGTATTCATATTGGGAATAGGCTGCAAAAAAATACATATATATATATATATATTTCAGAAAAATACATATATATACAAAAATATATACAAATATATATACTATATATAATATATATATAAATATATATACTATATATAATATATATACGATTTTAAAAAAAAAACAAAAAAACAACAAAAAAAAAGAGAGTTTTATATTTTTCCTTATGCAAAAAAAAAAATAACAAAAAAAAAAATTACCAAAGGGGGGACTGTGGGCAGCGCCCACAGCCCCCCCGTCTCTTAGCAAAAGAAGGGTGTGGGTGGGGGCTCCGCCTCCCCCACACCCCACACACTCTACACTCACAGCCCACACCCCACCCTCGAAACCCTGCGCAGCTCTTGCCGCCCGTGGAACCCCCCCACACCACATACACACACACCCCCCGAAACCTCCATAGTTTCGAGCTCCCAACGCACCACCATCACCCCTTCGCTAAGCGCCGCCTCCTACGTGGCCACACTCCTCAGCACTCCACCCTCCACTCCTAGCTCTGCCCCTCCCACAGAATCCACCTCCCTGCAGTACACCGCCTCCGACAGTGCTTCCCCATTTCCACTTTGCAACAAAGCTTCAACTTACTGTTAAGCCTTCTTCCATGGCTCCTCCAAACCCTGCACAAGAAAAATAACAAAACAAAAAAAAACAAAGTAAAGAAAATATGAGAGATTAGGGCATTCTAAAAGAGAGATAACATAACTTGTTATTAGGGTAGATAGAAAACAATTTTAAATTGTAATTAGGGCATGTCTTTTAGGAAGCAATTTCAAATTTGGGAAGGGCTATTTAAAATTTGACTTATTACTTTTTTTTATAGAGGATATTCTCTTATGAGGATGTCTTTTTGTTAATTTCATTATTTCTTTTAATATCCCCATTTGATGTAGTTAGCTTTTGCTCTTGTGTCTTTTATTTTTGCTCTAATTTTTAATTTTATTGAGGAATGGAGATTATTTTTATTTTATTTTATTTTATACTTATTGGATAGGGCATTTCCCCTGCATTTAAATCGTCTTAGTCGAGATATTAATTCTTATCCTTCCCTAGCAGAGTTTCTCTCATCGATCTCGTTGATTTTTACTGTTTCAGTATTATTATTTTACAGGAGCGAGTATCTTATCCTCCTTCATCCATTATTTTTTGAGTGAATTATTAAACATAATGCCAAAAATTATGTTTAAAATCGAACTCGATTTTTCAGTGATTCCAATCAACGTCTTGTCGTTTTAATTAATTTTATTATTTTAATTTATATCGTTGGTTGTGCTTCTAAAATTATTTAATATTTAATCGTTTATTTTAATTTATTTTTTTCCTATTGGTATTTTATTTAAAATCTATTGTTGTGTTTATCGAAAATGTGATATGCTACCAAAATTATTCTATATTCCTAGGGTTAAGTTTATGCGATATTTAATTAATCTTTGATACTTTTCGATCTATCATTCCACTTCAATCGTGCGTCATCATGACACCATATATCTTCACCTTTCGATCTAAGTAAATTAGGGTTCCTTGTTGGCGAAATCTTCTTCACCTAGGAAACCTAGGGTACAGATTGGGTTGACCTAACCCGAGAAGTGGCACACTTCGTGACGCTCACCCCTAGATGGCCTTCACCTCATTGACTTTGTCGACATGTCTATGCCTTCTGTATTGCCACTGAGCACGCAGACACATGCGAGGGGGTTTTTAGGGTTTGGAAGAAAAAAAAATTCACGGCCTGTGTCGTGACCACATGGCGAATGTGGTCGTGACACGGGCGTTTTGCACATTGCGTCCGCGCGGAAGATGCGGGTGTGACATTTAAGAGAGTTTTATATTTTTCCTTATGCAAAAAAAAATAATAAAAAAAAATAACAAAAAAAAAACTTACCAAAGGGGGGACTGTGGGCAGCGCCCACAACCCCCCGTCTCTTAGTGAAAGAAGGGTGTGGGGGAGGTGGAGCCTCCACCCACACCCCACACACTCCACTCATAGCCCACACCCCACCATCAAAACATTCTGCATCTCCCATCGCCCACGGAACCCCCCACACCACATACACACACACCCTGAAACCTCAAGAGTTCCAAGCTCCCATCTTCTGTGATCAGGTGGCCTAGTAACTTTCCTGTTGTCACGCCAAATATGCACTTTTTGGGATTCAAAGATATTCCGTACTCTTCACACTTCTTTAGTACACTTCTGAGATCAACGACATGATTTCCCCTTTCCTTGGAGAATACTGTCAAGTCATCCATGTAGATGACTATATATTTTCCTATTAAGCCTCTGAAGGCTATGTCCATTGCTCACTGGAATGTAGCTCCAGCATTTATGAGGCTGAATGACATACGTCTATATGCAAATATCCCCCACTTTGTAGTGAAGGCAGTTTTCAATCTATTAATTTTATCAACCATCACTTGGTTGTATCCTGAAAAGCCATCTAGGAAGGACATCATTTTAGCTCCATTTACAATCTGCAGAACTTCATCCAATGAGGATAAAGGATAATTGTCCTTTTCGGATGCTCTATTCAGATTCCTAAAATCTACACATAACCTGATGTCTCCATTCTTTTTTCTAACTGGCACAAGATTTGCCACCCAAGTGGAGTGCCTCACAGGAAATATTATCCTGGCGTTTAACAATTTCTTGACTTCTTCAAGAATTATTGGTTCAAGCAAAGCATTGACTGGCCTTTGCTTCTGTCTGAAAGGTTTAGCATCTGGTTTGAGAGGTATAGTATGAGTTATGACAGAGGTGTCATATGTCTTTAGCTCATCATAAGTCCATGCAATTACATGTATGTAATCCTTGAGTGCCTGAGTTATTCCTTCTAACTCTTCTGATGTGCAAACTTACCTATCAGTACATTTTTCTTGTCTTCATCCTGTCTAATATTCACTTGTGAATACTGACCTCCATCTGCCTTGGGAAGGTCTTTTTGTTTAAGCATATTATCCAAATCAAAGGCTCTTTCTAATTCAATCATACCTTTTGGGATCCTGTTTCTAGGCAATTCTAATATCTCATCTTCTTCCCAGACATGATCTTCCATACCATTCTCATCTATAATCTGAGCTTCAAATATGTTTCTGTTTGAGATGAAGTCCAGAATATGCTGATCATCATCAAACACCTAGAGGTTGGTCACATTATCAGGTACTGAAGGTACTGATACCAGTTCTACTGAAAATCTTTTCAGACCTGATATAGATAGTGGCTCCAATGTACTGGTAGCTTGGGCAAGTGCATCTGCCCTATGGTTTTGTTCTCTGGGTACGTGGGTGATATTAAAGGCATCAAAATCCTCAATCAGGTCCCACACACGATGTCTGTAGTTGGACAGCTTTCTGTAGTTACATGATTAGATTCCTCTTACTTGCCTCACTACTAGCTTTGAATCTCTGAAGACATGTAGGATCTTTACTTTCTTCTTATGAGCAAACAATATCCCGTGAATTAGGGCCTCATACTCTGTTACATTGTTAGTGCAGGGGAACTGTAATCTATATGTTGCTAAGTAGGATTTTCCAGTTGGATCAATTAGATCAATCCCTACCCCAGCACCCTGCTTGGACTTGGATCCATCAAACCTCAGGATCCAGGGTTTAACTTCAGCAGGACATTTAGCTAAACATTCTTTTTCCTTTGCAGCTCTCGCTGCTGCTCCACCTGATATCCACTTTAACTTAGCGATGTCATCATTCTCAAGTTTCTTCTTTCCCTTTTCTCGTGAGCTTGATGGTTTTTCTACTTTTTCTTTCACTTCAGCAGGAGGATGATCTTCCAGATCTGTGGCTGCATGCTTTTTCAAAATGTGTAAACATAGTGAGCAAGTTGGTTCTGAGTGAGGTGCCTCATGCAACCTACACCAACCTTTAATTAAGACTCCCTGGGGAGATCTATGTTGTCGTGTCATCTTTTCTATTTCCTTTACTAGGAATTCTTCGAACTTAGTCAGGTCACTACCTTTGTCTTCATCAAACAATTCATAGTCTGGTTCCATAAAACAATCACTCCTAGGGGTGATCTTTTCCTTCCTCACATCAGTTATCTGGTCAGACACTAGAACTTCTTCTATTTTCAGAATATGATCTTCATCATGATCTGTCGGCTCCTCTGTTCCTGTAGAAGACAGATAAGAATTAGTATCATCGTCATCATCATTAGATGTAGCATTTACCTCAGAATATGATGATGATGCCTCACTGCATGTCTGCTCCAGCATCATCATATCTAAGCATGTTTCACAAGTCCTTTCTGAATGTGCTTCATCGTGTAATCTGCACCATCCATCAATCAAAATATCATTAGCAGGTATACTTAACAATTGACAACGTTTTACCTAATTAGTTAGATGTAACTTAAAATCTCTAAAGTGATCTATTTCATTCTCATAATTAGGATTATTATCAGGTTCTACAACTAGCGTGTCCTCCTAATGATCATGATGATGATGATGATGAAAGTCAAGCATCAGGATCTCTTCTATTTTGATAGTCTGTGGCTTGATGCGGTAAACTCCAGGCTCGACGTCTACGTACATGATCTCATTTGTTCTGTTGTACTCAATGATCATATGCTTCATTCTCGGCTCAGCATCAATCTTGATCTGGTTTGGTATACCTTTCCATGGTAACCACATGTGACTGAAATCTATGGACATATATCCGTTAAGCGTTTTGGACCAGTCTTGGCTAAGCAACATCCCATAAGTATTAGGTATGTCTACTACCTGAATGTCAATGTAAAACTGGATTCTAGGATCAGATGCTAGTTGCATGTGGATATGAGTTAACTCTCCTACTTCACTTACTTCTGTTTTGTCTAATTGAGTGACCTTCTTTAGAGATTTAGCAGGATGCAGTCCTAAAGCATTACATATTGACAAAGGCAAAACATTCGTGGAAGCTCCTGAATCAACCAGAGAGTTGTGCAGGTTCTTGCTGAACATTCTTATGGTGAGGAGGAATGGAGGTGACTCAGTTTTGTCCTTATACAAGGTCATGTGGGAGGTTTCTGTAGCTTGGACTATAGCTGACACTTTAGGCTTGATAGTATTATCCTTGGCAGCATGATCTTTGCCACTGGATTGACTTGAAAGATGGCCATCCTCTTTAGGAGCAGGATCATCTAGTGACTTCATGAATGCTTTTTTGATGGCAGGAGTTTTCAGTAACTCAGACAGGGACAGGCTGATCTTAATTTTCTTCATTTGATCAGCCAGATAGGTGATTAACTTGTCAGATTCATGATGTACATTTACAAGTTTTGATTCTGTGTTCTGAGGCGACAAGTACTGAGCATTTACCTTGGGGAACCCAGGGTTATTGCTAGCTTTAGGATCAGGAGGTGTATTGAAGTTATTTGGAGGTAAGGATGATGTCAGTGGACCAGCAGGTCTGTTAGCATTACTCCTCAAGTAATAATTATGCTTACTAGGATATTACTGCTGGTATGCATGCACTTCCTCATGTCCTCTTGCAGGCTCATTTTCATCCTCAAAGGGGAAAACGTAATTTGTTTCAAAAGTTAAGGTAGATTCTTCACATGTTTGGTTATAACTCTGATGAGGTTGATTAGTATAGGCTTCCAGCACAAAAGCTGAGTCATATCCACAAGGAACAATCTCATTTCCTTCTGCCTGAGGTGGATTTCTAGAAGTGTTAAGACACTTCAGTCTGAAAGATGCTAGCAGCAATTCTAAATTGTGGACAATCTAATTCTGCATGTGCATTTGTATTATGGATCCTACACCAATTAGTAAGGGCTGCCTCAGCAAGATTGACTCTGGTAGTCTGTTTGGCTTCACCAGGAGGCTGATTGTCCAGGGGTGATGGTAATGAGCCATTATTTGGCCTAGAGTTCCATACTCTGTGTTGTCTTTGGGGATTATTGTTATTCCCACCACCATTATTGTTGAAATTATTGGTGTTATATCCTCTGTCAGGATAATTTGATCTATCATTGGAATAATTTCTATTCTGATTTGACTGGGAATAGAAACCCTGATTTCTCAAATGTGTTACTTCTGTGGTGAGTTTTCTCAGTTGAGCAGAAATTTCTTTGATTTCCTCCTTTTCTTCTTGAACTTTAGCCACAACATTTTCATTCTGGGGCTTAAAGAAAGAGGATCCATGGTTATTATTGGATAGGTCAGCACCTTGAGGTGTCTGAGCTTGTGCAGGATATTGTGGCAATTGGCCATTTCCATTAGGAGGGGGCATAATGCTTAGTGGAGGTACTTGCAAAGGTGCAGGCTTGACTGCTGGGGGTATCACTACTCCATTAGGATATTGTGTAGGATACTGTGCAGAATATGATGCAAGATATTGTGAATGCATGCCAGGCATGGTAGGAAATACCATATTTGGAGTAGGGGTAGGTATGAACTGCTGGTTTACCTGTATGGCTTCTTGAAAAGCTAAGGCTAAAGTTGTGATTTGGGGATGTGTTCTCCTTATGAACATGGAAGTCAAAGGATCTAAAGTTGAATAATAAATGCTCCTTGTAGCTTCGCTAGACATAGTATAAGGAGTGACCACTCTGGACAACATTTTCTGAAACCTAGCATTGAAATTTGTGATAGGCTCATTTTCAAATCTCTTGATAGTGGCGAATAGATGATAGTTTATTGAGGGATCGACTGGAACCTTAAATCTATCAAGAAAAGCTTTCTCTAGTAAGGCCCAGGAATCAACAAAACCCTGACCAAGACTGATGAACCAATTATAGGCTTCTTCTCCTGAGGAAAAGGGAAATAATCTACACACCACATCTTGATGTTCTATTCTAGCTTTGTAGCAAGCTTCTTTAAATGTCCTGATATGATCTTCAGCATCTTGGTAAGGGTGATATTTTGGACAAAGTTTATCTGGATTCTTTGGTAACTCATGATATGCAGTAAAGGTCAAAGGTGACTCTGCTGCAAAGAAAGACATTGCAACCAGAGGAGGTTGAGCTGGTGGTGCAGCTGGTTGAGGTTGGACTAAAGGCACACCCTAAGGTTGAAAAGGAGGTGTCACAGATATCCCGGAAGGTATTTGTAAACCAACAGGAGTTATAGGAGGAGGTTTTGGTGAAGCCCCTGATGCACTAGACCCTAGAGTATGATGAATGTCTACAGTTCTAGGTCTGAAACCTCTAACAGGCAATTCTTCAAAAATTCCACTAGGTCTAGACCTAGTATTTATCTTGTGAGCCAGGATTTCTCAATTTTGAGGCAATTTGGCTGAAACTTTACAAATATTGTCTGGATTTCACCGGATGCGGTGATATTTGCATTCAGATGGCTGATCAGACTAGATATTTATGAAATATTTGCAGAGATACTACAAATATGAAGGGATATTTGAAGTATAACGACCCCTAGCACGAGATCTCAAGTTTCTAAGGCTTAAATTCTTCAAAGCTTGAACAAATTTATGTATCTTTGGCTGATATTTGTGAATTCAGAATAATCTACCATAAACCTTGCAATATTTATGTGAGACTTGAAAATCTTTACAGAGAATGAGCATATTTGAGCTTCTTACAGTAAATATTTGCGTAATATTTGAAATTCACAGACGGTTCGAGGTTACCTTACTCTATATCATCAAACCTAAAAATAATGGTGATGAGCGTAGTCTTCTAGATCGGGCCCTCCTTCTAGCACCAATTTATGTTGGTTACGATGTTAGTCACAAGCAAGCATAGAATAAAAGTACACATTAACATTTATTCATCTTGAAAGATACTATGAATTCAAGGAATTCATGATCCCAAGTCTCCAGTGATTAGGTCTTAATCGTTTGAAGTTACTCAGAGGTTAATGTGAGTTGCTGTTTCCATTTTGGGGCCTTACGTGAAAATTCAACGTCATCATGACATTCCTGTAGAAATTCTTTACAAAGAATTCATATTATGCAATTATTTGGTGAAAAGATGTAGAAATACTTCAATCTTTGCATGATATTTTCAATTGTGCATGCTTTGTATTCAAATATGCTAAATATTTGCAACTATCTATGAGATGTCTGCATATTTGTATTATTTGCTTAAGATCATCATTTATTTGCAATTATGGAGATGAAATGCCTTGAAATTTAAAAGAAATTGAAGAAATACTTCTAATTAAAGTGAACCTTTAGCTTTTGAACCACATGTATATTAGATACTGTCATGAAGAGAAGAAAACCAAACCATATTTTCACCAGGACATTCCACAGCTAGATATTGTTGATGCTAACTTCAAAGGAACTTGTATGAAAACAATACATGTAAGTAGACATGCGCTCCAAGGGACACAGCAGATCACCATATATATCCAGAACTCATACACTGATTACTCAAGATTTACTATGAATTGTAATCAACACAGTCTTCTCATTCATTAAGCATGCAAAAATATAAATGTATACAAAAACTTTGAAATGAACTTTGAATGTTTCAGCAGACGGATTTCAATTAAGTTTCAAATGTTTACAATAAGGCATTCCACCACCTTTTATAGAATAAGGTGAGGAATCCGTTACAAAAAGATCCATGATCTTGATTTATCAATGCACATCTATAGTCATCATTTTCTTGACTCTGTCAATCTTTACAAAAGTGGCACAAGTTGCAAGCTGGCAACTATCTATATTACTTATGCTTATATCCCCTTTATGATGTATCTTCATCATGTTCCTCAGCTGATTCATGTGGATCATCATCATGTGCATCACTTCCTGAACTTTCACTATCTTGATGATGATGATGCCGCATATGGGGCTACATGCTGTTCTGGATCTGCTCATATGAATGCACAACTTGATCTATTCCTCTGCCATCTTGAGTCTTTGCTTTGATGATGGCATGCTTATGTGCTTCATACTTATCTCTGCTGTTATCTAGCTTATTTTTCCTGTCCTGTAGTGTTTCATTATATTTCTCCATCTTGACCTTGATCCTCATTATTTTATCTATAAGTTCCTCTGTCAAGTGGACAGGTGGACCGTCTGCTTCTGATTAGAAGTTACTATGTAGAGCTTTGATTGCAGACTCTTCATCTTGATTTTCTATTTTCCCTTCCACCTTTCCTTCCAATGTTTCTAATATCTCTGCCTCTTCAGCCTTTAAATCGTGTAGCCTCATGCTGATATCTCTCAGCTTATTATTGCATCTTTTGAGGACTCCACATTCAAACTGAATGTATTTGTACTAGATGTCTACCAACAATGCGGTATTACTGTTCAATACCTACTTACTGATAAGCGGTTGAGGATTTATCCTCTTTATTTCTCCCAAGATGCTCAGGACCCTTTCCAGTATGTAAGACCTTTTCCCGGTTTGCATTTGCAATTTATCCACCTTGGTCCTGGAGTCACTTAGAATGCTCCACCTCTTCAAAGAGGCCTTCACTATTTCTACAGCATCATCCAATGTGGATGACATCCATTTTCTTATTACAGGTGCCTCATGTTTCATGAGGTCTAGTTTATTTACCTCCTCTTGAGAAATAGCAGTCAATGGGACTGCATGTTCAGTTGAAGTGTCATCAGGATTAATCAGCCTCTTTATGTAGGCATGCAACTGAGCAATGTGCTCTTTGTGTTACTTATTCTTCTCCTTCTCTCTTTTCACCTTTTGGATCAAAGAATCGATAATGTCTTTGCCCTCCTGACCTTCTTGGTCTTCATTAGCAAAACCCAGATCTACTGTATTAATTTGAAATTCATCTAAAGTAATTTTACCTTTTTCTTTCTCCACCGCAGGTATGGCAATTTGTGCAGTTCTCCTCCCGGTTGCTGGATCTCTCCTGATGGCCGATGTCATTCTGGCCTTCCTCCTAGGCTTCATTATATCCGCAGAGAACAAGGTGGAGACATGAAACTCCTGAATTTCAAGTTCTTCCCCTATATTTACCTCTTTCACCAACCACGGAGGCACCTGATCATGTTTTTACACATCATCATGATGTTCACCCATATCTCCCATTTTTGTCAGCAAATGTTGTGGAGACAGTGATTTTCCAATTTCTTTTTCTTGATGCTCACCTTGTTGTTGATCCTGCAGTACATCCTCCTGCTAAGGAATTTCTTTCTCCGGAGGAGCATCCTCTTGGTGTGGGGAATCCTGTGGCACATCCGTATGTTGATCATGATGATCATGATCCTTCTCCGTCATCATTTCATCTATTTTCAACTCTTCCCCTTGTTGTTTATCCACTACACTGGATACTGTGGGTTCTGCCTGAAGTGCTAGCGGTTGTTCTGCAGCCACTATTTGTTCCGAGCCCGCACTATCAAACTCTTGTGTTTTGGCAGCAGGGTCCTCTATTGTTTCCACCTTTTCATCAGCCTTCGTTTCTTGAACCTCTACTATAGCAGGTTTTGCTGATGTATCATGTGGACTTTGTTGTCCTAATTCCAGAGTATGGCCTTTTGATTCCGCCATCTCTATTTCTTCTGCTGGGTGCCCTTTGTCAGGTGATCCTGCTGGATGTCCAGGACTTGCATCTTGTTTCTCTGTCAGGTCCACTACTGCAGGACTTGTCACCTCTGTGATTAATGTATCTAGCCCTATTTCCTGAGCTACCTGCTCTAGGCTCTTTTCTTGCTCTTCTTCCACTTGCTTCATCTCCTCAAGTACAGCTTGAACGGGTGGAGGCTTGTGAGGAGTCATGCTTATACCAGCAGCAAGTGTTTCCATCGTTTGTGCAACCACATCCTGCATGACCCCATCATCAGACAAGTTTATTGTCTCATCTAGCGAGACATGACCTTCTACTTGTATCTGATCGGTTTCTTTTATTTGTTCTTCTGCAAGTTCAGTTTTGAACTTGACGATGGTCGGAAGTGGAACATTATGCTAAAGTTCCTTAGGTACTTCACTACCTGCCCCTTGTAATAATGTAAGGGGTTGTTTTATTTCTCCTCTCATGGAGGTTCTTTGTTTCTTAGGTGGGGTGGACACCAGCACCTGTGGAGCTTTTCTCTTCGTCTTTATAATTAATGGAACCTCTTCTTCTTCAGGCACTTCCTCCATGAGGATATCCTCTTCTCTAGGTTTTCTTGAGGATTGACACTCTTCTAGGGTCTTAGTGATTCCAGCCTCTGTTGTCTTACTCTTCTTGGGCTTTTCTTTCTTTGGAGGGGATGCTGATTCTGATCCTGATCTTGATGCTGTTGCCTGCTCAGCTACAAATACTGCCCTTTCAATTATAACCCCTTTGGGTTCTTTATCCACCTTCTTGCCCCTTGGGGGTCTTTTTCTCTATTGTTGTGGTGGAGGGATTCTATCTCCCTTGGTCTTCCTCTTTTCATTGAGGAAGTCATCATATTCATCCCTAGGAATATCCTGTCCCTTCTTCTTGTTGTCCACCGTAATGACAACACCTTTTTTCTTCAATGCCTCTACCTGCTCATCAACCCAAGCTTGAGTCAGTTGTATGGTCCTGGCAATGAAAGGGTCCAGAGATATATCTTCCTGCATGGTGAGGTCAAGTGCAGAGATGGTGTCATTATATATTTTCTTCTATTCATATTCATCTGCAATTATCGTCCCATCATCCTTCTTCAATTGTTGGGGAAGGGAGATGCAATCAAAGGTTCTAATTTGGTTCAGAGTTAACCTCTAATACCTTCTTCTCCTAGCCTCTGCCTAATCTTCGCAGTCAGCCCAAAAATCCTCTAGGTGCCTCTGATGAATAGGCTTTCCTAGTATCTTCTGCATCCTGTCGTAAGGATCATATGGTCTCGTTAGTGGAAAAGGCTGCAGATTCATTTTATTTAGGGTGACCATCACCTTCTTTATATTGTTTGAGTCAGGGCACATATAGCATCCAATGCTGACTAGGAACAAAATTGGTGGCAGCTTCTTGGCGTCCTTGTACATTTTTATCATAGTGGAAGCTTGCCAGATAAATTCCATTAGTATCACTGCATTAGTAGGATACCTCGGCAGCATCAGGGAATGTCCCTCAAAACCTTCAACCCTTATGTATGAAAAGGTTGCAAACTGTATGTACCAGGCCCCATGCCTGTAAACTATCTCTTGAGCCTCCATGCTCAATCTCTTTGTTCTATCCTCTTCCATGGTCCTCACCAGATGCATGGAGAATGCATCATTGACCAGTTTGTAATCTTTGAGGTAATTGATTCTTTGCAGCTGGGGATGATGATCCTAGATATACACAGCATTTGTGCCTGTAAGTTTTCCATCTATTACTAAAGCATCAAAAGTGCCTTTGTAAGCACAAGAATAAACAATGTATGATGACATATAGAATACACAATTTGAACCTCCTAGATTCATCAGCTGCTCATGCAGAGCATCACTTATTATCTGGCCCCATAGTGGCTTGATATCTGAATATAGACACATCATTATTATTCCATACATCCAATCCCTGAAACTACTAGCATCAAGCTGGCCTATTACTCTATTCAGGAGTGCAATCATGTATTGGTATTCCTCACTAAAATCATACTTGAACAGGTGCACAGGAAGTTTGGCTGCTGCAGGATATGTGCTATTCTCAACCCGCCATTGATACATGTTCTTCCTGGCTGATTTCTTGTTGGCTTCATATTCCTTTTCAGACTTCCTCAGGTCTACACTCTTAACTTTATTGCCCAGTGGCAATCCAAATGTCTAGGAGAGACCCTTGATGGAGAGGTCTGCATATATCCTCCCATGCTTCATCACTTGCCTTGTCTTAGGATTATAATTTTGGGCACATTCGATGACAAGCTTCAGAGATTCCATAGAGTATGGAAAACTGATAGCATTCCACATTCCTGATACAAACACTGCGTCCAGCATAGGACTCCTGTCACTCCCATCATTCAGCCTAGCTGACCAGGCTTCCAAATTGGTGCTCCCCTGATGGGTATCTTTAATTGCGCCGTATTTAAACAGGACCCCCCTCTGAGAAGAGAACATGGGCCTACTGAAATCCTCTTAACACTTAACCAACCTCTTGTCAGCCATGAGTACCTGCAATTAACAAAATCCTATCTCACAACAGGTATACACATGCATGCATATTGCAATCAACTTTATAAATCAGCATGCCTACTGTATCTTTTCAACATTACTTAATCATATGGATGCATAAACTAGAACTTACATCATCATACCTGAACAACAATAACATGATGAGGGTTTCATTTACTTACCTGGTTATGCGGATTTTTCTTTATACCAGTGAACTGCTAATGATGCTCTTAATTCAGCTGATGATCACTTCCTTCCTTTTGTCTGTGAGCTCAAATCGTGCAACAATCACTTGTATGCAGATATGGAAGCTGGTGCTCTGTAAAACAATTTTATCGCAAGGTAAATGTAAAAATGACAGTTGAATTACCTTTTAACCTTGCAATTAGGGTAAATTTAGGGCAACTCTGACAAATTAGATTTTATTCATTGATTATTCATGCAAAAATGCAAGATCTTGCCAGGTGTTTCATTGGGTTCCGGGGTCAGCGGGAACCACCTACCATGTCTACGCGCATTAAATGATAATGGCGGCAACAGGAGCGGGGGGATATCCATATGATAGGATATCATGAACCTAGGATGATATTCACAAATATCGGGTCGAGTTTCAATATCATCCTCCTCAAATTGGAATGGTTATCGTGACAAGATTCAAGTGACAAAAGTGCCCTTTGGTTATGTTTAGTACATCAGGAGGATATTTCGATGTATCGGGTGATGTTTCAAATATGATGATGACGAGACAAACTTACATGTCTCTCTTTTGGAATGTCAGGATGACGTCATCCTGATATTCGTTCTTTGTATCGGAAAGGCATCATGACGTCATCATCATATTAGGCGAACATGATCATGTTTAGAAAATATCCTGTCGAAATGTAAATGTGATGATGATGTCATCGTCATGTTTGTTTCTTCATTTATCTGATTTGGATGAAATCATTAGGATATTGGCTTAGGGTGATATTTCGCGGCAGGAGGATATTAAGAAATATCTGGTTACCTTTGGAAATATGACTCTCGCGATATATAGGACTGTTTGACGGGGAAGACTCATTACCACTTAAAATTGACATCCGGATATCTAGACCGCATGACTTATTGGGTTATGTACCAAGATTAGGATGATCTTCGACAACATGACTGAGGTTATAAAATATGATCCTTCTCCTGTGAATGTCAGGTTTGACCAAAACTTTGACTGTTCATAACTTTTACATCCTGAGGAATATCAGGGTGAAGTAAAAGGCAAACCTGCATGAATTTTAATGCTCTTTCAAACTATGAGGTCACAGAAATGGAATGCAAATTTTGACAAACTGACCTCATGATGCTGACTTACCTCATCCTGGTTCTAGATGATGATGCACATGACTTACTTTTACCAAACCGCCACAAAGCAGACAACACAAGCCAAGCTGAAAAGTTGGGTCCCTGTTTTGCCAAATCAAAATGGGGCGTGTTGTGTAACCACACAACAACTTGCCACCAAAGAAAACAAACAAATTCTAATGATTCAAGTGATGTGATCACATTCATCTATAATATTCTAATTCCATCTAAGCATAGGCATTATGATCTTTTGAATGATAAAATTTTATCATGGTAACAATGCTTAACAAAGTATCAAGTGTGTGCATATGATTAATTATCCTCATCTTAAAAGCAAGTTGAAAACATAAGTAACTGGTGTTAAACTACATAGTTGGAGATCATCCCTCATAGCCAACCTGGATAGAGCCTTGCTGCCAACAGGCATTCATAGCCCCAGCAAGGTTATCTATACAGTCTCCCTAAGTAGAGCCCCACTGCCAGCAGGCGTCTATAGCCCCGGTAGAGTTACTTAGATGGCCTAATTTTATTTCTTTTCTGATTTTCTCTTTAAAATTTGTATCTGATATCATTATGTCAGCTCATTTGTACAAGGTACAGTCACTTGCAGCTTTAGGTTGGAGATTGTATTGGTAGCAAGGGAGTCTCTTTAGATTTTTCACTTAACACCTATACTTGTGTGTTCAACAAACCCAAAGCTGTTAGGTGTTTCATTGTGATTGATTCACTTTGACCAAGAAAAGGCACCCTGATGAATAGATATCACAAACCTGATTATGAATACTTCTTAGAATGAATCATAATCTATGTCTAAATGTGTTCTCATCACTTGAATCCTAACAATTTAGTTATTTTCTTTGGTGATGAAGTGCATCATCCTGACTTACCAAAACAAGGTCTCAACCAACAAAACGAAACAAGCAAAACAAACAAACTGTACAAACAACTATACAAATATACAATATGATACATATGACTGTCATGAAGTCATTTAGGCCTAGAAATAATGCTTGAGGAATTGTCCATTGACTGGCAATGGGACATCCTCACCTGTCAGGTTCTTAAGCCTATAAGTAATATCTCCTAGTATCTCAGAAATTTGAAAGGGGCCTATCCATAATCTGTCAAACTTACCATGGTCACCTTTCTTTTCATGGGCTTTATCCCACATCAGGACCAAATCAGATATCCTGAAAGCTTTAATTCTGTCTCTCTTGTCAAACCAGCGTTTGACAACAGCCTGATGTTTTGCAAATTGGTCAATTGCTTGACTCCTTTTTTCTTCCAGGTGCATCAATTGAAGCAACCTGACTTCTTGCTTATTGTCTATGCCTAGGTATTCTTGGGCAAACTGTAGAGTAGGAATTTTTAAGTTTATAGGGAGGATGGGATCCACCCCATATACTAGTTGGAAAGGTGAGTTTCCTAATGCAGTTTTCACTCTAGTTCTGTCAACCCATAAGGCATACTTTAGAAATGAGTTCCATTCTCTAGGGTTCTTTTCTATCAATTTTCTTATGATATTCAGTAAATTTATATTGGTGGATTCTGCTAATCCATTCCCTTGGGGATAGTAGTTGGATGAAAACTTAAGTATAATCCCATGATCAAAAGCCCAACTTGATAACTTGGTGGAAGTGAAGGCAGAACCATTATCACTTACCAATGCATAAGGAGTTCCATACCTGGTGACAATATTGCTCTCCAAAAATTTAATGACATCATCTGTAGTACAAGTTTTGCTGCTAATAGCCTTAGTCCATCTAGTACAATAGTCAGTAATTGTTAAGACATACCTATGGCCTGAAGAGGACGGAGGATTGATTGGTCCTATGAAATCCATACCCCACTGTGCAAATGGGCGCTCTTCCATCACTGGCTGCAAGGGTTGTGCAGCATACTTCTCTCTGTTGGCAGCAACCTGGCAAACATGACAACATTTAACATGATCAGTTGTGTCTTTAAAAATTGTAGGCCAGTAATATCCTGCTCTGAGGATTGCATGTGTTGTGGCCAATCCTGATCCATGTGCCATTCCAAACTTATCATGTAGTTCTGACAGGACTTCATTTGCTTCTGGCTTTTCTAAACATCTCAGGTATATTCCTTCATAATTCCTCTTAAATAGGGTTCCTCCCTTCATCATGTATTTTTGGGATCTTATCTTTAAGGCTCTTCTCTATGAAGCTTGCATTCTTGATGGGCATCTTCCAGTGATTAGGATGTGCCTGATATCCGAATACCACTCTTTATTATCTTTCTCATTGATCACATACTACTGACTAGTAATGTTCAGATCAATTTCAGATATCATCAGGCTCAGAGCTTGTCCTCTTACCAGCTTCATTGGTGTAATTTCCATGTCATACTCTTGTAATACAGTAATCCATTTGGCTCTTTTCTCACCATGCTCACTTTGCATCAGTAGCATCTTCACTGCTGCATCAGGTACTACTGCAATTACTTTTCTTCTTAGTATGTAATGTCTAAATTTCTTTACTACTCTGACTAATGCAAGTGCATGTCTCTCAACATCTACATATCCTAATTCAGCATCCCTGAAAGGACAGCTCATGAAAGCGATTGGTTTCTCTTCTTTCTCTTCATTTCTTTGAGTTAACACTGCTACAGAGGTATGTTCTGAAGCAAATGAATAGATGTAGAAATCTTTTGTGTAGTCTGGACTAATAAGGACTGGAGCATCAGAAATGGCTTTCTTTATATCTTCAAATGCAACTTTGGCCTCTAGTGTCCACTCAATTTGTGCATCTTTTTTCAACATAGCATTTAGTGGTTTGACAATCTCAGCGAAGCCGGTGATGAACTTCCTCACAAAGTTTATCTTACCAAAGTAAGACTTGAGTTCCTTTTTGCTTCCTGGAAGTTGTAACTTCATAACAAACTCCACCCTGTCAGGGTCAATGATAATTCCATCTTCTGTGATCAGGTGGCCTAGTAACTTTCCTGTTGTCACGCCAAATATGCACTTTTTGGGATTCAAAGATATTCTGTACTCTTCGCACTTCTTTAGTACACTTCTGAGATCAGTGACATGATTTTCCCTTTCCTTGGAGAATACTGTCAAGTCATCCATGTAGATGACTATACATTTTCCTATCAAGCTTCTGAAGGCTATGTCCATTGCTCACTGGAATGTAGCTCCAGCATTTATGAGGCCGAATGGCATACGTCTATATGCAAATATCCCCCACTTTGTAGTGAAGGAAGGCAATTTTCAATCTGTCAATTTTATCAACCATCACTTGGTTGTATCCTGAAAAGCCATCCAGGAAGGACATCATTTTAGCTCCATTTACAATCTACAAAACTTCATCCAATGAGGGTAAAGGATAATTGTCCTTTTCGGATGCTCTGTTCAGATTCCTGAAATCTACACATAACCTAACGTCTCCATTCTTTTTTCTAACTGGCACAAGATTTGCCACCCAAGTGGAGTGCCTCATAGGAAATATTATCCTGGCGTTTAACAATTTCTTGACTTCTTCAAGAATTATTGGTTCAAGCAAAGCATTGACTGGCCTTTGCTTCTGTCTGAAAGGTTTAGCATCTGGTTTGAGAGGTATAGTATGAGTTATGACAGAGGTGTCATATGTCTTTAGCTCATCATAAGTCCATGCAATTACATGTATGTAATCCTTGAGTGCCTGAGTTATTCCTTCTAACTCTTCTGATGTGCAAACCTTACCTATCAGTACATTTTTCTTGTCTTCATCCTGTCCAATATTCACTTGTGAATACTAACCTCCATCTACCTTGGGCAGATCTTTTTGTTTAAGCATATTATCCAAATCAAAGGCTCTTTCTAATTCAATCATACCTTTCAGGATCCTGTTGCTAGGCAATTCTAATATCTCATCTTCTTCCTAGACATGATCTTCCATACCATTCTCATCTATAATCAAAGCTTCAAATATGTCTCTGTTTGAGATGAAGTCCAGAATATGCTGATCATCATCAAACACCTGGAGGTTGGTCACATTATCAGGTACTGAAGGTACTAATACCAGTTCTACTGAAAATCTTTTCAGACCTTATATAGATAGTGACTCTAATGTACTGGCAGCTTGGGCAAGCGCATCTGCCCTATGGTTTTGTTCTCTGGGTACATGGGTGATATTAAAGGCATCAAAATCCTCAATCAGGTCCCACACACGATGTCTGTAGTTGGATAGCTTTCTGTAGTTACATGAGTAGATTCCTCTTACTTGCCTCACTACTAGCTCTGAATCTCCGAAGACATGTAGGATCTTTACTTTCTTCTTATGAGCAAACAGTATCCCGTGAATTAGGGCCTCATACTCTGTTACATTGTTAGTGCAGGGGAACTGTAATCTATAAGCTGCTAAGTAGGATTTTTCAATTGGATCAATTAGATCAATCCCTACCCCAGCACCTTGCTTGGACTTGGATCCATCAAACCTCAGGATCCAGGGTTTAACTTCAGCAGGACATTTAGCTGAACATTCTTTTCCCTTTCCAGGTCTGGTTGCTGCTCCACCTGATATCCACTTTAACTTAGGGATGTCATCATTCTCAAGTTTCTTCTTTCCCTTTTCTCGTGAGCCTGATGGTTTTTCTACTTTTTCTTTCACTTCAGCAGGAGGATGATCTTCCGGATCTATGGCTGCATGCTTTTTCAAAATGTGTAAACATAGTGAGCAAGTTGTTTCTGAGTGAGGTGCCTTATGCAACCTACACCAACCTTTAATTAAGACTCCCTAGGGAGATCTATGTTGTTGTGTCATCTTCTCTATTTCCTTTAATAGAAATTCTTCGAACTTAGTCAGGTCACTACCTTTGTCTTCATCAGACAATTCATAGTCTGGTTCCACAAAACAATCACTCCTAGGGGTGATCTTTTCCTTCCTCACATTAGTTATCTGGTCAGACACTAGAACTTCTTCTATTTTCATAATATGATCTTCATCATGATCTGTCAGCTCCTCTATTCCTGCAGAAGACATATAAGAATTAGTATCATCATCATCATCATCAGATGTAGCATTTACCTCAGAATATGATGATGATGCCTCACTGCATGTCTGCTCCAGCATCATCATATCTAAGCATGTTTCACAAGTCCTTTTTGAATGTGCTTCATCGTGTAATTTGCACCATCCATCAATCAAAATATCATTAGCAGGTATACTTAACAATTGACAATGTTTTACCTGATTAGTCAGATGTATCTCAAAATCTCTAAAGCAATCTATTTCATTCTCATAATCAAGATTATTATCAGGTTCTACAACTAGCGTGTCCTCCTAATGATCATGATGATGATGATGATGATGAAAGTCAAGCATCAGGATCTCTTCTATTTTGACAGTCTGTGGCTTGATGCGGTAAACTCCAGGTTCGACGTCTACGTACATGATCTCATTTGTTCTGTTGTACTCAGTGATCATATGCTTCATTCTTGGCTCAGCATCAATCTTGATCTGGTTTGGTATACCTTTCCATGGTAACCACATGTGACTGAAATCTATGGACATATATCCGTTAAGCATTTTGGACCAGTCTTGGCTAAGCAACATCCCATAAGTATTAGGTATGTCTACTACCTGAATGTCAATGTAAAACTGGATTCTAGGATCAGATGCTAGTTGCATGTGGATATGAGTTAACTCTCCTACTTCACTTACTTCTGTTTTGTCTAATTGAGTGACCTTCTTTAGAGATTTAGTAGGATGCAGTCCTAAAGCATTACATATTGACAAAGGCATAACATTCGTGGAAGCTCCTGAATCAACCAGAGAGTTGTGCAGGTTCTTGCTGAACATTCTTATGGTGAGGAGGAATGGAGGTGACTCAGTTTTGTCCTTATACAAGGTCATGTGGGAGGTTTCTACAGCTTGGACTGTAGCTGACACTTTAGGCTTGATAGTATTATACTTGGCAGCATGATCTTTGCCACTGGATTGACTTGAAAGATGGCCATCCTCTTTAGGAGTAGGATCATCTAGTGACTTCATGAATGCTTTTTTGATGGTAGGAGTTTTCAATAACTCAGACAGGGACAGGCTGATCTTAATTTTCTTCATTTCATCAGCCAGATAGGTGATTAACTTGTCAGATTCATGATGTGCATTTACAACTTTTGATCCTGTGTTCTAAGGCGACAAGTACTGAGCATTTACCTTGGGGAACCCAGGGATATTGCTAGCTTTAGGATCAGGAGGTGTATTGAAGTTATTTGGAGGTAAGGATGATGTCAGTGGACCAACAAGTCTGTTAGCATTACTCCTCAAGTTATAATTATGCTTACTAGGATATTGCTGCTGGTATGCATGCACTTCCTCATGTTCTCTTGCAGGCTCATTTTCATCCTCAAAGGGGAAAACGTATATTGTTTCAAAAATTAAGGCAGATTCTTCACATGTTTCGTTATAACTCTGATGAGGTTGATTAGTATAGGCTTCCAGCACAAAAGCTGAGTCATATCCACAAGGAACAATCTCATTTCCTTCTGCCTGAGGTGGATTTCTAGAAGTGTTAAGACACTTCAGTCTGAAAGATGCTAGCAGCAATTCTAAACTGTGGACAATCTAATTCTGCATGTGCATTTGTATTGTGGATCCTACACCAATTAGTAAGGGCTGCCTTAGCAAGATTGACTCTGGTAGTCTGTTTGGCTTCACCAGGAGGCTGATTGTCCAGGGGTGATGGTAATGAGCCATTATTTGGCCTAGAGTTCCATACTCTGGGTTGTGTTTGGGGATTATTGTTATTCCCACCACCATTATTGTTGAAATTATTGGTGTTATATCCTCTGTCAGGATAATTTGATCTATCATTGGAATAATTTCTATTCTGATTTGACTGGGAATAGAAACCCTGATTTCTCAAATGTGTTACTTCTGTGGTGAGTTTTCTCAGTTGAGCAGAAATTTCTTTGATTTCTTCCTTTTCTTCTTGAACTTTGGCCACCACATTTTCATTCTGGGGCTTAAAGAAAGAGGATCCATGGTTATTATTGGACAGGTCAGTACCTTGAGGTTTCTGAGCTTGTGTAGGATATTGTGGCAATTGGCCATTTCCATTAGGAGGGGGCATAATGCTCAGTGGAGGTACTTGCCAAGGTGCAGGCATGACTACTGGGGGTATCACTGCTCCATTAGGATATTGTGAAGGATACTGTGTAGAATATGATGCAGGATATTGTGAATGCATGCCAGGCAAGGTAGGAAATACCATATTTGGAGTAGGGGTAGGTATGAACTACTGGTTTACCTGTATGGCTTCTTGAAAAGCTAAGGCTAAAGTTGTGATTTGGGGATGTGTTCTCCTTATGAACATGGAAGTCAAAGGATCTAAAGTTGAATAATAAATGCTCCTTGCAGCTTCATTAGACACAGTATAAGGAGTGACCACTCTGGACAACATTTTCTGAAACCTAGCATTGAAATTTGTGATAGGCTCATTTTCAAATCTCTTGATAGTGGAGAATAGATGATATTTTATTGAGTGATCAACTGGAACCTTAAATCTATCAAGAAAAGCTTTCTCTAGTAAGGCCCAGGAATCAACAGAACCCTGACCAAGACTGATGAACCAATTATAGGCTTCTTATCCTAAGGAAAAGGGAAATATTCTGCACACCACATCTTGATGTTCTATTCTAGCTTTACAGCAAGATTTTTTAAATGTCCTGATATGATCTTCAGCATCTTGGTAAAGATGATATTTTGGACAAAGTTTATCTGGATTCTTTGGTAACTCATGATATGCAATAAAGGTCAAAGGTGACTCTGCTACGAAGAAAGACATTGCAACCAGAGGAGGTCGAGCTGGTGGTGCAGCTGGCTGAGGTTGGACTAAAGGCACAGCCTGAGGTTGAAAAGAAGGTGTCACAGATATCCTGGAAGGTATTTGTAAACCAATAGGAGTTACAGGAGGAGGTTTTGGTGAAGCCCCCGATGCACTAGACCCTGGAGTATGATGAATGTCTATAGTTCTAGGTCTGAAACCTCTAACAGGCAATTCTTTGAAATTCCACTAGGTCTAGACCTGGTATTTATCCTGTGAGCCAGGATTTCTCAATTTTGAGGCAATTTGGCTGAAACTTTACAAATATTGTCTGGATTTCATTGGATGAGGTGATATTTGCATTCAGATGGCTGATCAGACTAGATATTTATGAAATATTTACAGATATATTGCAAATATGAAGGGATATTTGAAGTATAACGACCCCTAG
Organism: Cunninghamia lanceolata; assembly: GCA_027924645.1. Classification (NCBI taxonomy): domain Eukaryota; kingdom Viridiplantae; phylum Streptophyta; class Pinopsida; order Cupressales; family Cupressaceae; genus Cunninghamia; species Cunninghamia lanceolata. The sequence goes on along the minus strand of BSBN01000826.1, from coordinate 1,823,681 downwards.
CACGAGATCTCAAGTTTTTAAGGATTAAATTCTTCAAAGCTTGAACAAATTTATGTATCTTTCGCTGATATTTGTGAATTCAGAATAATCTACTGTAAAGCTTGCAATATTTATGTGAGACTTGGAAATCTTTACAGAGAATGAGCATATTTGAGCTTCTTACAGTAAATATTTGCGTAATATTTGAAATTCACAGATGGTTCGAGGTTACCTTACTCTTTGTATCATCAAACCTAAAAATAATGGTGATGAGCGTAGTCTTCTAGATCAGGCCCTCCTTCTAGCGCTAATTTATGTTGGTTACGATGTTAGTCACAAGCAAGCATAGAATAAAAGTACACATTAACCTTTATTCATCTTAAAAGATACTATGAATTCAAGGAATTCATGATCCCAAGTCTCTGGTGATTAGGTCTTAATCATCTGAAGTTACTCAGAGGTTAATGTGAGTTGTTGTTTCCATTTTGGGGCCTTACGTGAAAATTCAATGTCATCATGACATTCCTATAGAAATTCTTTACAAAGAATTCATATTATGTAGTTATTTGGTGAAAAGATGTAGAAATGCTTCAATCTTTGCATGATATTTTCAATTGTGCATGCTTTGTATTCAAATATGCTAAATATTTGCAACTATCTATGAGATGTCTGCATATCTATATTATTTGCATAAGATCATCAATTATTTGTAATTATGGAGATGAAATGCCTTGAAATTTAAAAGAAATTGAAGAAATACTTCTAATTAAAGTGAACCTTTAGCTTTTGAACCACATGTATATTAGATACTGTCATGAAGAAAAGAAAACCAAACCATATTTTCACCAGGACATTCCACAGCTAGATATAGTTGATGCTAACTTCAAAGGAACTTATATGAAAACAATACATGTAAGTAGACATGCGCTCCAAGAGACGCAGCAAATCACCACATATATCCAGAACTCATACACTGTTTACTCAAGATTTACTATGCATTGTAATCAACACAGTCTTCTCATTCATTAAGCATGCAAAAATATAAATGTATACAAAAACTTTGAAATGAGCTCTGAATGTTTCAGCAGACAGATTTCAATTAAGTTTTGAATGTTTACAATAAGGCATTCCACCACCTTTTATAGAATAAGGTGAGGAATCTGTTACAAAAAGATCCATGATCTTGATTTATCAATGCACATCTATGGTCATCATTTTCTTGACTTTGTCAATCTTTACAAAAGTGGCACAAGTTGCAAGCTGGCAACTATCTATATTACTTATGCTTATATCCCCTTTATGATGTATCTTCATCATGTTCCTCAGCTGATTCATGTGGATCATCATCATGTGCATCACTTCCTGAACTGTCGCTATCCTGATGATGACGATGCCGCATATGGGGCTGCATGTTGTTCCAGATCTGCTCATATGAATGCACAACTTGATCTATTCCTCCACCATCTTGAGTCTTTGCTTTGATGATGGCGTGCTTATGTGCTTCATACTTATCTCTGCTATTATCTAGCTTGTTTTTCGTGTCCTGCAGTGTTTCATTATATTTCTCCATCTTGACCTTGATCCTCATTATTTTATCTATAAGTTCCTCTGTCAAGTGGACAGGTGGACCATCTGCTTCTGATTGGAAGTTACTGTGTAGAGCTTTGATTGCAGACTCTTCATCTTGATTTTCTATTTTCCCTTCCACCTTTCCTTCCAATGTTTCTAATATCTCTGCCTCTTCAGCCTTTAAATCGTGTAGCCTCATGTTGATATCTCAGCTTATTATTGCATCTTTTGAGGACTCCGCATTCAAACTGAATGTCTTTATACCAGATGTCTACCAACAATGTGGTATTACTATTCAATACCTACTTACTGATAAGCAGTTGAGGATTTATCCTCTTTATTTCTCCCAAGATGCTCAGGACCCTTTCCAGTTTGTAAGACCTTTTCCCGGTCTGCATTTGCAATTTATCCACCTTGGTCCTGGAGTCACTTAGAATGCTCCACCTCTTCAAAGAGGCCTTCACTATTTCTACAGCATCATCCAATGTGGATGACATCCATTTTCTTATTACAGATGCCTCATGTTTCATGAGGTCTAGTTTATTTACCTCCTCTTGAGAAATAGCAGTCAATGGGATTGCATGTTCAATTGAAGTGTCATCAGGATTAATCAGCCTCTTTATGTAGGCATGCAACTGAGCAATGTGCTCTTTGTGTTACTTATTCTTCTCCTTCTCTCTTTTCACCTTTTGGATCAAAGAATCGATAATGTCTTTGCCCTCCTGACCTTCTTGGTCTTCATTGGCGAAACCCAGATCTACTGTGCTAATTTGAAATTCATCTAAAGTAATTTTACCTTTTTCTTTCTCCAACGCAGGTATGGCAATTTGTGCGGTCCTCCTCCCGGTTGCTGGATCTCTCCTGATGGCCGATGTCATTTTGGCCTTCCTCCTAGGCTTCATTATATCCGCAGAGAACAAGGTGGAGACATTAAACTCCTGAATTTCAAGTTCTTCCTCTATATTTACCTCTTTCGCCAACCACGGAGGCACCTGATCATGTTTTTCAGCATCATCATGATGTTCACCCATATCTCCCATTTCTGTCAGCAAATGTTGTGGAGACGGTGATTTTCCCATTTCTTTTTCTTGATGCTCACCTTATTGTTGATCCTGCAGTACATCCTCCTGCTGAGGAATTTCTTTCTCCGGAGGAGCATCCTCTTGGTGTGGGGAATCCTGTGGTGCATCCGTATGTTGATCATGATGATCACGATCCTTCTCCATCATCATTTCATCTATTTTCAACTCTTCCCCTTGTTGTTTATCCACTGCACTAGATACAGTGGGTTCTGCCTGAAGTGCTGGCAGTTGTTCTGCAGCCACTATTTGTTCCGAGCCTGCACTATCAAACTCTTGTGTTTTGGCAGCAGCATCCTCTATCATTTCCACCTTTTCATCAGCCTTTGTTTCTTGAACCTCTACTATAGCAGGTTCTGTTGATGTATCATGTGGACTTTGTTGTCCTAATTCCAGAGTATGGCCTTCTAATTCCGCCATCTCTATTTCTTCTGCTGGGTGCCCTTTGTAAGGTGATCCTGTTGGATGTCCAGGACTTGCATCCTGTTTCTCTGTCAGGTCCACTACTGTAGGACTTGTCACCTCTGTGATTAATGTATCTAGCCCTATTTCCTGAGCTACCTGCTCTAGGCTCTTTTCTTGCTCTTCTTCCCCTTACTTCATCTCCTCAAGTACAGCTTGAACAAGTGGAGGCTTGTGAGGAGTCATGCTTATACCAGCAGCAAGTGTTTCCATCGTTTGTGCAACCACATCCTACACGACCTCGTCATCAGACAAGTTTATTATCTCATCTAGCGAGACATGACCTTCTGCTTGTATCTGATCAGTTTCTTTCATTTGTTCTTCTGCAAGTTCAATTTTTAACTTGACGATGGTAGGAAGTGGAACATTATGCTGAAGTTCCTTAGGTACTTCACTACCTTCCCCTTGTAATAATGTAAGGGGTTGTTTTATTTCTCCTCTCATGGAGGTTCTTTGTTTCTTAGGTGGGGTGGACACCAGCACCTGTGGAGCTTTTCTCTTCCTCTTTATAATTAATGGAACCTCTTCTTCTTCAGGCTCTTCCTCCATGAGGATATCCTCTTCTCCAAGTTTTCTTTAGGATTGACCCTCTTCTAGGGTCTTATTGATTCCAGCCTCTGCTGTCTTACTCTTCTTGGGTTTTTCTTTCTTTGGAGGGGATGTTGATTCTGATCCCGATCCTGATGTTGCTGCCTGCTTAGCTACAAATACTGCCCTTTCAATTATAACCCCTTTGGGTTCTTTATCCACCTTCTTACCCCTTGGGGGTCTTTTACTCTGTTGTTGTGGTGGAGGGATTCTATCTCCCTTGGTCTTCCTCTTCTCATTCAGGAAGTCGTCATATTCATCCCCAGGAATATCTTGTCCCTTCTTCTTGTTGTCCACCATAATGGCAACACCTTTCTTCTTCAATGCCTCTGCCTGCTCATCAACCCAAGCTTGAGTCAGTTGTATGGTCCTGGCAATGAAAGGGTCCAGAGATATATCTTCCTGCATGGTGAGGTCAGGTACAAAGATGGCATTATATATTTTCTTCTGTTCATATTCATCTGCAATTATCCTGCCATCATCCTTCTTCAATTGTTGGGGAAGGGAGATGCAATCAAAGGTTCTAATTTGGTTTAGAGTTAACCTCTGATACCTTCTTCTCCTGGCCTCTGCCTCATCTTCGCAGTCAGCCCAAAAATCCTCTAGGTGCCCTTGATGAATAGGCTTTCCTAGTATCTTCTGCATCCTGTCGTAAGGATCATATGGTCTCGTTAGTGGAAAAGGCTGCAGATTCATTTTATTTAGGGTGACCATCACCTTCTTTATATTGTCTGAGTTAGGGCACATATAGCATCCAATGCTGACTGGGAACAAAATTGGTGGCAGCTTCTTGGTGTCCTTGTACATTTTTATCATAGTGGAAGCCTACCGGATAAATTCCATTAGTATCACTGCATCAGTAGGATACCTCGGCAGCATTAGGGGTTGTCCCTCAAAACCTTCAACCCTTATGTATGAAAAGGTTGCAAACTATGTGTACCAGGCCCCATGCCTATAAACTATCTCTTGAGCCTATATGCTCAATCTCTTTGTTCTGTCCTCTTCCATGGTCCTCACTAGATGCATGGAGAATGCATCATTGACCAGTTTGTAATCTTTGAGGTAATTGATTCTTTGCATCTGGGGATGATGATCCCAGATATACATAGTATTTGTGCCTGTAAGCTTTCCATCTGTTACTAAAGCATCAAAAGTGCCTTTGTAAGCACAAGAATAAACAATGTATGATGCCATATAGAATACACAATTTGAACCTCCTAGGTTCATCAGCTGCTCATGCAGAGCATCACTTATTATCTGGCCCCATAGTGGCTTGATATCTGAATATAGACACATCATTATTATTCCATACATCCAATCCCTAAAACTACCAGCATCAGGCTGGCCTATTACTCTATTCAGGAGTGCAATCATGTATTGGTATTCCTCACTGAAATCATACTTGAACAGGTGCACAGGAAGTTTGGCTACTACAGGATATGTGCTGTTCTCAGCCCGCCATTGATACATGTTCTTCCTGGTTGATTTCTTGTTGGCTTCATATTCCTTTTTAGACTTCCTTAGGTCTACACTCTTAACTTTATTACCCAGTGGCAATCCAAATATCTGGGAGAGACCCTTAATGGAGAGGTCTACATATATCCTCCCATGCTTCATCACTTGCCTTGTCTCAGGATTATAATTTTGGGCACATTCGATGATAAGCTCCGGAGATTCCATAGAGTATGGAAAACTGACAGCATTCCACATTCTTGATACGAACACTGCGTCCAACACAGGACTCCTGTCACTCCCATCATTCAGCCTAGCTGACCAGGCTTCCAAATTGGTGCTCCCCTGATGGGTATCTATAATTGCGCCGTATTTAAACAGGACCCCCCTCTGAGAAGAGAACATGGGCCTACTGAATTCCTCTTAACACTTAAGCAACCTCTTGTTAGCCATGAGTACCTAGAATTAACAAAATCCTATCTCACAACGGGTATACACATGCATGCATATTGCAATTAACTTTATAAATCACCATGCCTACTATATCTTTTCAACATTACTTAATCATATGGATGCATAAACCAGAACTTACATCATCATACCTGAACAACAATAACATGATGAGGGTTTCATTTACTTACCTGGTTATGCAGATTTTTCTTTATACCAGTGAACTGCTAACGACGCTCTTAATTCAGCTGATGATCACTTCCTTCCTTTTGTCTGTGAGCTCAAATCGTGCAACAATCGCTTGTATGCGGATATGGAAGCTGGTGCTCTGTAAATCAACTTTATCGCAAGGTAAATGTAAAAATGATGGTTGAATTACCTTTTAACCTTGCAATTAGGGTAAATTTAGGGCAACTCTGACAAATTAGATTGTATTCATGGATTATTCATGCAAAAACGCAAGATCTCGCCAGGTGTTTCATTGGGTTCCGGGGTCGGCGGGAACCACCTACCATGTCTGCGCGCATTAAATGATAATGGCGGCAACAGGAACGGGGGGATATACATATGACAGGATATCATGAAGGCAGGATGATATTCACAAATATCAGGTCGAGTTTCAATATCATCCTTCTCAAATTGGAATGGTTATCGCGACAAGATTTGAGTGGCAAAAGTGCCCTTTGGTTATGTTTAGTACATCAGGAGGATATTTCGATGTATCAGGTGATGTTTCAAATATGATGATGACGAGACAAATTTACATGTCTCTCTTTTGGAATGTCAGGATGACGTCATCCTGATATTCATTCTTTGTATCGGAAAGGCATCATGATGTCATCGTCATATTAGGCGAACATGATCATGTTTAGAAAATATCCTGTCGAAATGTAAATGTGATGATGATGTCATCGTCATGTTTGTTTCTTCATTTATCCGATTTGGATGACGTCATTAGGATATTGGCTTAGGGTGATATTTCACAGCAGGAGGATATTAAGAAATATCAGGTTACCTTTGGAAATATGATGCTCGCGATATATAGGACTGTTTGACGGGGAAGACTCATTACCACTTAAAATTGACGTCTGGATATCTAGACCGCATGACTTATCGGGTGATGTACCAAGATAAGGATGATCTTCGACAACATGACTGAGGTTATAAAATATGATCCTTCTCCTGTGAATATCAGGTTTGACCAAAACTTTGACTGTTCATAACTTTTACATCCTGAGGAATATCAGGGTGAGGTAAAAGGCAAACCTGCATGAATTTTAATGCTCTTTCAAACTATGAGGTCATAGAAATGGAATGCGAATTTTGACAAACTGACCTCATGATGATGACTTACCTCATCCTGGTTCTACATGATGATGCACATGACTTACTTTTACCAAACCGCCACAAAGTAGACAACACAAGCCAAGCCGAAAAGTTGGGTCCCTATTTTGCCAAATCAAAATGGGGCGTGTTGTGTAACCACACAACACCTAGATGACTCAAGCATCAAGGAAAGATCAACACCTTTCTTCACTCAATAAAACAACATCACCTCAAGGAGATGATAGCAATGAAGACTTGTAGAACAAGAAGGTGAGACAGTTGTATCCATAGAGGATTTACAATCACGATGTTGGAGGCTTCAACCCTTCTCCTAATCATACAAAAGGTTGTACAAAACCTAGGAAGAGCAAGATAGTCTCAAGATCTTGATTCCTATTCTCCATTGAATATCTCCATGATAGCAATTTCAAATAAATCCAAGAGCTTCAACAAAGTGTTGTCTTCAATGGCAAATTTGGCAGAGTTTAGGCACAGAAACCTTGCATATAGATTGTGTGTAATAAAATGATTTTCAAATGTCATTAAATACCTAACCTTAGAAGTTCAAATATTTTAAATAACATGCTAACATTGTGCAAAAACAAACATTTGAAATTAGAATCCTAAGGTGCACGGCGGGAATTGACACCCCGCCAAGATTCAAAACCTTGAAAAATAGGGTAGGACAAGGGTGCATGCACCCTTGTCAAGGCCCTAATTTTTCTGTCAGGTCTGTTCCAAGGAGGTCCAAGATGTCTGGAATTCAAAGTCCCTTTTCAGGTTCAGTCATTAGTTATCTCAGAATATGACATTTCTCTAGTTAGACATAGGTCAATTGGGATTCGGGAAGGCCAAAAATAAATAGGTTGAATGGACACCAAAGGAGAGGAGCTAAACTTGTGAGAAATGGTATCGTTCCATGCAGGAGGACAATTTCTAACATAAGACTATGGTTATGGATTTCAAATCCTTTACAAAACTTGTGACTACATAGGCAATGGTTGTGGTGTAAACCAACAAGGAATTAGAGTACCCTTACAAGCTATTGCAATTAACCATACAGCTGGTATCAGTTACTATTCTTTGAATCCCACCAAAGCTTATTGTCATCCTACTCTCAATGTTAACACAATATCTATCATACCCACATTTGTCATGTGGTCATGACACGATATCCACATGTCATGCCCACATTTTTCATGTGGTCATGACATGAAATATCAAAAAAATTCCCACCTGACTCTAAAACCCCCTCATACATAACATGCATGCTTAGTGACACATGCACATGACATGTTTGTACTGGAAACACACATTAGGTGCATCACACAAAGGAAAGGAATTCAAGCATGATGTGAGATGATGCAAAACTCCTTTCACAATTCCCTAAGATAACGATAACAACTAAGGGGGCGTGCATTGCCAAAAGTGTTGCTAAGAGGGGTAGTTTCCATCCCGAAACCATCCCTTGGGTTTTCTAAGTGAAAGTGATACAGTTTCGATCTAAGTCAAAACCTAACCCTAGATAAACTATCAACTAAATTAATCATTAAAATTAAATAAACTAACATGATAAGGCTAGATAAACCTTAAAAACCATTTAAATCTAATCACAAAAATAAACAAGATTACAAGCCTTCAACAATACATTCACCCATATGATTAAAACAGGAAGGTAAAATACCGAAATAAATTGATCAAATAAACTTATCCTTAATACTAAAATTTTTTGACAGTGAAACGATACTAAGGGTAAAATTTCTCTAAAGTTTCAGCAGCATAATGCCATAGTATTAATAATGAGAGGGGTAAATAAAACCAAGATAATAAACCAACTATATAACTTTTACAAAAATTAAAACAAATTAAATTAATTAATTAACTCAATAGTTCCACTATAGAATTAAAACATTTTCTTTAAAACAATTTAAATAAATACTATAACTATGGAGCATGAATAAATAGATTACAATGAAGGATATAATTAAATCCCACACAAAATTCCCAAGAAAATAAATTGAACTATAAGCCTAAGCAAGATTAAAAGGGTTAACAAGGGTTAGAGGTTTAACCCACTCCCTAAACCTAGGGCATCACAAAGCCCTAAAAATAAAGTTTATAAAAGCATGCTTAAACTCTATTTGCTCACAAGTGTCTCACTTTTTGTCTATTAGATGCAGGTTTGGCAAATGGGGGTAAGAGAGGGAAAATCCCTTCCCCAAGTGGGAAGGTTATTTTCCCAATCTCATTAATTTCTAACTATATTATTGTTTATCCATGTTTCTCTTTTGATTTCAAACATTTACATTTGATTCCATGTTTTCTATTTTATTATCTATAAGTTTAGTGAGTTTCCTAAAATGTTTTCTTTTCTAACATTTTTAATTTCATGTTTTCTATGTATAGGTTTCCAATCTCTATGATATAAACATTACAAATCTATCCAATAAGATAGTTGTTCTTGTTTTCAAATGAAATTACTCTCTGGTTTTACACAAAGAGGTATGTATTCAAGTATATGAATATATAATTCATATATGTGGGAATATATATATAAGAAAACACATATATACAGAGCTGAACGGAATATCATAGAATGTTATATAAAGGAGAGGTTTTTTTAAAGGAAACTACACCCAAAAAAATATATAAATTGGTTGATGCGGACCTATGTAGTACACAGGCCAAGGGCCTGCGGCCTACATACACACACATATTACATTTGCATTTACTCAAAATATTGATAAGGTAAAAATAATAATAATTTACTCTCCATTATTACAATAACAATAGTCACCATATAGGACTTAAATATAGATATTTTATTTTGCAAAACAAAGAGAGTCCATTTGTTTTTCCTTAGGTATTCAAATATTAAAAGCAAGCTATTATTCATTTTCTTTACAAGCACATATATACATTAAATGTGAAAATAGAGAGAGAGAGAGAGAGAGAGAGAGAGAGAGAGAGAGAGAGAGAGAGAGATTTTCTACTCCATTTATATTCTTCCACCAAAGAGTAAGCTAATAAAACTCATTGCCATATATTTTATTGAAATGAACGATATTTTTACAATGGACTCAAGTACAACAATGGTTTTGCAAGAGAGATTTACTCTCATGAACTACTAGCACCTTACAAGGCTCAAAGCCAAGGCATATACATTGCCTTTATTTTGCAACACAACACTAATACTACTATTTTCTCTTACAAGCTCACAGCGAGCAAGGCATTTCACATGGCCATAACAAACCACTAACTCATACAACTCCATAGGAGCTCACACAGGATATTTCTCCATCCTTGTCTCATCCACATACTTGATAACCTACAATACACATAACAAGGATTCCAAATGCCAAGGGATTACTCCCCTCCCATCCTAGGCTTCCTAGCAAGCCACCTCCGAGCTAGGAGGCCCACTAGGCTACCAAGGTTTAACACAAACACAAAAAGAAAAGCACTCTTCAAAAACACATCAACACCCCCCCCAAGGAATACACACTTACAACCATTTTGTTGCCAAAATGGTGAAGGGGTAGATTGAGCTACTCTCCAACTATAGAGTTACCAACACCAAGCCAACACGTGGCACATTCTTACCAAAACCAATCCATCACATGGCATATTCTTACAAAAACCAAGCCATCACATGGCATATTCTTACACAACTCCATATCACAAAACCAACAACTCCAAGTACTCAAAAGCCTTCCAAAAACTTCCACAACTCTTTCCAAAAATTTCCACAACTCCTTCCAAGGCCAACACATGTAGTCATAACCATATTAGGCCAAAGCCTTTCCAAAACCATAAGAAACAAGATCATAATGGAGGTGCTCCAAATCTCAAACCCCAAACATTACATACCTCTCCTAAGAGAGTTGACGTCTATAACCCATTTCCCAAACAAGAAATCAACATGAATAACACTCACAACACATATCAACAACTATAAGCAACAACACAGAAAACTAAGGAAAGCATGAAATTAATAAGCTAATAGGCTTGATAATCTACCTCTCAAGCTTTCCAAGGTTAGAAGATTTGAAAAAGAGCTCCACAATAGCCTCTATCTCCAAGCTTCTACTTTTCTCCCAAGTCCAAAACCCAAAGAAAAAAACTCTTCCAACAAGAAAAGAATAAAAAATACAATAGCAAACAACCCTTTTCCCTTCAACAAGAGGGAGTTAAATAGGCTTTTCCCACAAGCCGCGATGAATGAGAAGGTGACACTTGTCATCTTATCCTTCATCCACACAACCCTCTCACAACCCCACAAGAATGAGGAGGTGACACTTGTCACTTTCCAATTCAACTATGCTACACACTCTCCCACAAATGCTCTCACACATGTGTGAGAGCATTGGGAGAGGGGATCACACATGTGAGACCCCACTTGTGCTCTCACATGTGTGAGAGCATAGGGAAGAGGTTTAACACACGTGAGGGCTTTGGAAGCTTCCAAAGTACTCAAAGACAAGGGTAACCTTACCCTAAGTGAGTGGGGTTAGTTAAGGTGGGATGGTACTTGCCACCCACCTTTCACATCTCCCAAACTCGTCACCTTACCTTAGGGGTAGGTTAAGTAGGTTAAGGTGACCATACAAGGGTGACATCAAGAGTTAACATGCTAGAAATGGCCCTAGACCCTAGGGGTATGACCTAGGGTCATTAATTAGCCATAATTAACATAAGGGGGCTCATAAATCCACTTTTAAAAGGCTCATAAACATTTAGCACGAAATTTGTGCAAACCAATACAATACAAAATTATAAACCTTCAAGGTGATCAAACAATAAAGTGAAATCTTACAAAAATCTTATCAATTTAATCATGCAATTAAAATCAAACAACAACCATAGTCCCTGGGAGGGACTTGGTTTAACATCACTAGTTTTAAACATGGGTAGGGTTGTGGACCTCTAATTTCCATTGGCAATGGAATTAGTCTACACACTACAATGCACATTAGTACCCACATATAGTATATATATCAAGATAGCCAAAGCAACAAGAAATAGGAAAGCACACACATAATACACTCATTTTAGTCATTTTCTTTTCAAATCAATTTAATCTTCTATAATCAAGGCAATCTTTCCTTTCAATTGTCAACTTTCTCTCTAGAAACATTCATTTTCATAAGCACAACTATTCCATAATGAATAACATTAGAATAATTCTCACACTCCAATTAGTCCTTTAAATCAAGATTGAACTGGCAAGAATACGTTCAATCAACATGATAAGTGTAGAAATTAACCAAACATATTTAGTCCTTTTATCACAGTAAAGAAATAGTTCACAAACTCAATCATAGAATGATGTCTAATAACAATAATGAATAGGATCATTAGTTTACAAAAACCAAGTATTGACACAAAGGTTTGAGATAACCATCCTTAATAATAGATCCACAACAAGACTAAATTATCTCTTAGATAGGGTCACAATTTCATAAACCAAACCCTTAGCTTGGGTGAAGAAAAACAACATGGTCTAACAGTGCAACTAATCTAGTCGCACAAGGGTGGGCCTCACAATATCAACAAGTCCAACACTAAATCTGATATATCCTGAGATGATATAGACATAGATTGTCTACTAAGAAATATCCCGTATGAATTAGGTAAGCATTTCTCTCTCATTGAGCCACACTTGATAGGGTGGCCTCCTCCTCTTAGGTGTATATGTTGATGTGTTGTGTTCCCCCGTGTAGTGTCAAATGTTTGTTTAGGTTTTCTTGGATGACCCTTGATACTATTGTAAGGTCAAGGATATAAGGAGACCACCTCCGTTGTGACATTTCTTCTATTTTTTTCTCTATTCTTCAACTCTCTTCGCTTTTTGCAATTGTTGTGTGTAGTGTGTTGGGGACATAACATTGTGGATGGTGTCTTGGGGGCACCTTCCCGCATTGTGACCCTAAGTTACTTTTGTTGCCTCTCTCATTTTGCATGATTTCATTCCTCCATTGTACTTGTGGCTATACTAGTCAATGGATGACGACAAAAAATTTACACTTGTGATGAGGACCATGCATCCCAAACAAGAAAACAAAAATGGACCTAGTCCATATATCAAGATAGGGGTAATTTGTTATTGACATTTGACTAGTAGAATCACTTTTGTCATGATGTGATCATGTACTGTATTGTGAAATTGTTGTAACAAGCCCTTGCAATACTCTAAATCTGCTTCTATGCACTTTGGATTGCTTTTGTCTCACCTTGTAGCTACACTCAGTTCTGAGATACCTGAAGTATAACCTCACAGCTATACTTGGTTCCGAACCTGTAAGTATTGCCTTGGTTTGTCTTAGTAGCATGTTACCTTATTTATGTATCAATTTCATGTAATGATTCAGGTATTATCATAGAATAGATTTTCTACCCAATGCTTATTATTGATCAACGATTGTTAGGAAATGATATTAATGTGTTCTATCATGATTGTTGGGAACAATTTGGTGATTGTAAGCACATGTCACTTTGGGGCATGGGCTTTGTGAAAGCTCTTGTTCCCTCAGGTGTTTTCAACCTTACCTTAAATGTGATTGCTACTAGCAAGCGAGAGCAACCACTTTAAAGTGGGGGCATATATTGTGGTAAATGCTTGGATATATTAGACATTGTAATAAATTGTGTTTGCATATACTTTTTTTCAATGTAAAGTATCTCCGTGACATAGGTGGGATTGTATACTTTGTTTTTTGTGTTTGTGTATACTTCCTTTTCACCATAAGGCATCTTCGTGACGCATGTGGGGTCTTATACTTTGTGTGCATGCTTCCTTTTCATCATCTTGGTTAACAAATTTGTCACTTAACTCTATATACTCTTGCTCGGACAAGTGACAACTGCAATCAACAGTTGAGCCTAATATATTGATATTTTATAAAGACTTTATGCTTCTTTAACAAGGCGCAACTACCTTTGAAATATATTCTAATGAATGAAAACTAGAATTACTTTTAACTAGAAAGCAAATAACAAAAGTAGAGGTTTTGACCAGAAAGCAGTAAAGGTAGATTTAAATCCAAACCATGAGAAGCTCAAAGACTTCACCAATATAACATCCACAAACTAATATAAACTAATATCATACACCATATATTCACCACCTCAAATAATATATCAAAATATAAATGATTCATAGTAGTGAGCATGAATCAAAGATATCCAACCACCAACATACACAAATATCATCAATACTAGCAGCAACACATTCAACGTAAGCAGAACATGAATTCAAATAATCACAACACAAAGTCCATGATCATTTAAAACTCCACTGTATTAATTCTCATTGCATATATCAAAGTAGCTGAAACCAAAATTTACTATCACCCTTGTAAAACAAAGTTTGTCAAAGATCCATAATTCGACTAGATATCTAGAATATATAGCTAAGCTAAAAAGTAACTATCTTTAAAACCATAATGGCTTCTTGAAAGAACTAATTTAAAAGATGTTTAAACAATAATTATAATAAAGGGACCTATAGAGCCAATAGTTTTAGAGCAAATATTATAAAATAACTAAATCATGAAATTGAAATTAATTGAGGATTTGCAAATCCTCTTTGCTATTGTCCACCTCATCCATCGCTTCCTCTTCTTTCGCCTACATAGTCCTCCCAAAAATATTTGAGTTGAGGCTGATGCAAGTAAGAATCACCCCCATGCATGTTTTCTTTTATGAAGTTCTTACTGTCAAAATCTATGCGGTGTGATAAACTATGGAGACTGAATTCTGACAATAACTTGTCAACATTTTTGGCCCCATCATTACTTTTGCAAGAATAGAAAGACAAGGTCATAGGGAAAGAGTATCCCTTCTTCTTCATGGCTTGATATTTTACATTCATAGCTACCATCTGACAGCATAATTCCAACAACACCAAATAATCGAATGGGTACCATGGCAATTTCAACTGGGCATTTTCATAACCCCCAATTCTCGAGTAGGAAAAATGATTAAACTGTATGTAAAAAGTACCAAATTTCATGACTAGAGTGGATGCTTCAACTAAAAAATCTTCACTCAATTGAGCCATCAATCTTCTTAGCTAACATCATAGAAAAAGCATCATTTACTCTCCTAAAATCTTTCATATCTTCCATTTTCTGTAATTGAGGGAAAATATGGTACACAGGCGTACTTGTTCTAGGATTTCCTTAAACCCTTAAACTAGGCCAAGCAATCTCTCTTCAAGCCAACACAAACACCAGTTCGGAACACATGTGGAAATTTACACTTCTTGTAAAATTCATTAGTTGTTCATGTAGACATTCACTAATAATCTTGACCCAGTCAATGCGATGGTCCCCACAAATCAACAAAATGAATCTGCACATCCAAAATTCAAAAATATCTGATTCTAGGTTCCCAACTACCTTGTTCAACAAAGTTATCATGTCTAAAATTTCCTCTTTAAAATGGATCCTTTTTAGGTTGGCAAGAATTTGAGATTTCCCAGTCTTTTCAATTCCAACTAGTTCTTAGCAATGCAAGTGTGGCACCAATCTTTCCTTTCATTAAAGTAATTCCAGGAAGAAGACACAGAAACATCAGCATTATCTTCATGTTCCTCAAAATTCAAAGCTAGGGTGATGGATTTTGAATCAACTTTTGCTACAATGGCGCCATTAGAGGTTTTTATCTCCTGGGACTCCAGAAAATAGCCATTCACACATTCCACTATCAACTCAGGGCAATGCACGACAAGCGGAAAGCCTCCAGCTTTATCCAGACCACTACTAACAATCTTTTCTGCCAATGGAGTTCGATTCTCAGACCATATTCTTCCCTAGAAGTCCTCCAAATCAACATGACCTAAATTGGTATCTCTCACCCCAGACAAACCATTCTCCACTATAGAGGCCATGGGGACTCCTTAAAATTTGAACTTCATCTTCATATACTCAAGGAACCTATAAGCACAAAAATCACGTACAGCCTCCACGAGGACCCCTATGATGATTTTAATCCTTGTCACGTACATGTAAGCATGAAATAATGTCCTATAAGCCACAGACCTTTTGATGACATGTCCTCTTTCTTGTCTTGTGTTATTTCCTCTTTGTCAATTTCTCTCTCTCCTCGTTTGTGATGCTTTTCGACACTTGTTGCAACACTTGTCAACTTGCATTTTTCTGAGCTTTCGACCTTGCTCCTAAGCCTTGTAAGTTTCTTGTAGGTGAGTTTTCACCTTTCCCTTGTGTTTTTCATCCTGTGCACCTCTTAGAAGCCCTCTAGAGGTCTCCCTATCCATCTCCCACTTTTAGTTTTCAGTTCCGCTCAACCAATCCAAATCTCCCCCTATTATTTCTAGATCTCCCTTGGGAGATCCTACATGTGCAAGTGGAGATTTGGATTCTTGCACAGGAATGACCTGTTTCCAGAGGCAGAACCCCTCCTTTTCTTTAGAAAACAATGTCCAGCTCGAATCTCCCCCGAGTGACCTAGGGTCACCCCCCGAGAGACCCATGGTCACCCAGGGGTGACCCTACTAGAAAAAGGGGTGACCCTACCATTTTTCCCTCCGCGAAAAAACTTGAGTTTCTCACTTGTTTTAGCTCTATTTTTGGCCATTTTTATTCCAGTTTGCATGATTTTTTATGCCTAATATGGAGTTAATTATTTCATGCACCCACACATGCATAATTAGCTCGATTTGATCTAAAATTAACAATTCAATCAATCTCATGCATCCTCTTATCTCCAATTCCTCTTCAGTGATAAGTAATCATTGCTTCATCACTCTCTAATCAATTGAGTTCACTAGGAAATCAATCCAGTTCACTCCCCAGTCAATCCTTGTTAACTCTTCAATCAATTGAGTTAACTTCTCAATCAATTCCACCTCTCATCCCTTCTTCAAACCTATAAATACCCCTCATCTCTTCATTATTTTCCAAGTTAAGCAAGTTGGAGAATACCCTTGCCATCTTCACAAGCTTTTTCAAACTTCTTCACAGGCCTTTGAGCCTCTTTCTTAATTTCTTTCTTTATTTTTCCAAAGCTTCAAAGCTTTCATTATTGCATAGCTTCAAATCTATGCCACGGAGCCAAATTCATTGTGCACATAACTCTTGCTAGTTTTTTCTCTCCAACTTAGCATTCAAATGCTATTACAGGATGAAGGTACCTTTTGCTTTATTCATTGTTCAATTAAGCAATGTTACACTGCTTCATTCTATGCCATTGTGCTCAACCAAAGCTCTCATTGAGCTCATACAAGCTTCATCAAATATTCTTTTTGCTTCTTTGTGTCGTTTTGTCATCACGAGGATCTCCCGCTACTTCAAAAGGACTTGAGGTTGCCAATATCAAGGATTTCTGAGGGTAGTGGAGTCACACAAATCTTTGTTTCTCTCAGGTTCCTTCATTGTTTTATTTAATCCATAGTAATTAGAAAACCAAATTTGCTCTTGGGAATAGTAAAACATTGTTTTTTCCTCGATAATTAGATCTTGCATGTTAGAATAGTTGTTTTCATATTTCTAGATCTAGATTATTAGAAGAAGCAATTTTCTTTTTTCTTAGTTTAGATTACTTCAAAACTATAAAAAAACCAAAAAACATAGATCAAGTTTTCATTAGAAAAAGTCATATTAGATTGCATACGTATTTCCCTTTCATAGATTAAAAAGCACTTTCCATTTCCAAAATACTAAAAAATGCACAATTTTTTTTTTTTGCATATCATTTAGCTTTGCATGCATATAAAAACCCTAGAATAGACAAAATTGCAAACCCTTGATACCATCATGAGGTAGCCATGATTAAACGATTCAATCAAACCATTGATACCATCACGAGTTAAAAACAAATCAAAACATAGGCAAACCCTAGGTCAAACCCCTAATTCTAGTTAAGGTTAGTAATCACATATCTACCTCCATCTTGTTTCTTGAATGTGTCTAGGAGTGAGAGGAGAGTGGGTGAGGGCTATCTGTGACGAGATCAAGTAAATCCATCCACAACCACAACAAGAAACATTTGTTTAAAATTAGACAACTTCATATACAACAAGAACTCATCCAATCCACAGAAAGACAAGAGGACATAAATGAAAAAACACCGGTTACCCATACAGAGGTGGAATCTAAGAAACCCCAATAGAAGAAGAGAAACTAGTGACCCTTTGGGTCATAGGCTTATGTCAACTACAACCACAATCGAGCAAAACAATCAACTTAGCACACAAAAAAAGGCCACAGTACTTGTCGACCCCTCTCTACGAAGTCTAGCTCTCCAATGAGCCAGACCCCCGATGTGTCTCACCTCATCTTGACTGGCTACTTCCACGTGAGTGAGAGTGATGTGGCAGATCACCCCGTGACAAGGAGGGAAGGGTCTGTGTGCATGTCAAAATCTAACCTGACAGCCCCAGGCAATCGGAGTCGCGATTTTGAGCGTACATATTTTGGTGAACCCGACGTGAAATTACAAATCCTTCTAGGACTAGTAGTTTTGCATTCGTACTTCAAACATTCATTCATCACCATATGTCATTATCTTCACCACATATTTTGGTGAACCTGACATGAAATTACAAATCCTTCTAGGACTAGTAGTTTTGCGTTCCTACTTCAAACATTCATTCATCACCATATGCCGTCAACTTCACCACATATTTTGGTGAACCCGATGCGAAGGGAAGAGCCTCTTGGTTATGCTTTTTGCATTCCTATTTCAAACATTTCAAAACATTTAACAAAAACTTCAAACCATTCTTTCACTCCTCTTCATAGCTGCTTCAACTTCTATCACCTATGTCATCATCCATTCCATTTATTCTATGGTGTCTATGGCACCCCCGAATATGATGGAACCTGACTTAAACCAAGGGAACATTCCCTCAAGAGAACTAGAAACTCCCTCATTTGATAGGTATGTGCCACCGCATCCTCAGTGATAACTTTAAGGAGACCCCTCCTAAAAAAGCCTATAAAATCCTGGCGAATCCTAGCTAAGTGCCATAATTTTCCTGGTAAATCTTTCCTTTTTTTTGAAAAAAATATTAATTTTTCTAGTGAATCTATGCATATTATTAAATAATTTGTAAAATCTTGGTGAATCCTAATAAATAACTGGTAAAAAAATAATTACAATGGCTAATCCTAGCGAATAATTACTAAAGAAATTAATTATAGTGGCGAATCTTTACTTGAAAATTTTTCATAATTGGTCGGCGCAATCCCCCCAATATTTTTTATTTTATTTTTTGTAATGTTGAAGCAGGGGCCTGGGGGCAGCAACCACTGGCTAGGTCAAGAAGCAGTGCCCCTTGTGGGGGTCAAGGGGGAAATGTCCCCTTGCGGGGGTCGAGGGGGCAGTGCCCCCTCGCAAGCTTCGGGGACAGGGGCCCCAATGCGCTCTTGTCACGATACAGGTAGGGTTGAGAAGTAGAGCCCCTCGACACCAAGCACAAATCCACTATCTAAAAAGCATTGGAGCACACATGGATTCAATATTTTTAAAATATCTCACTTTAAAATAAGGACTAAAAAATAGAGAATTTTTTGCCATCGATTACCTTTTTAATCAAATGGATGTTGTTCAATTCGGCAACATTCTATGCATATGCCTTTGAGAAGGCTTGTTGAGGCATAAAACTAGAATTAAATCATAGCCATTTGATTAAAAAGGTAATCGATGGCAACAAATAAAACCCTTTTCAAAGCGAAAATATCCCTAAAATTAAGTGGGAATTCATTATTAATGGTGATATTGACCCAAAATTAATGGAATGAATATACTATTAATGGTGAATATAATAAGGATTTGTAATTACATTATAAACTATTGGTGAATCACCTCCAATGCTGCATAATTTACCTGCCAAATCAACTTGATTTATTAGTTTAAAAAATTAATACATTAGCGAATTAACCCAGGCAAAATAAATTTATGTAAAAATTAGGTGATTTAGTCTCCTGTAGAGGTCATACTATTCACCATTTTTGGAGGCCTCAATTTCAACTATTCACCAATTAGCGAAGATTCTCCACTAAAAAAATCCCTGTGCATCTTGATATGCCAATCACCAACTATTATGACTACAAATATTCTGATTATAAACCAGACCAAAGAGAATCCAGGCATTCTCTATTTTTCAATAGCCCAGATTGGGAGAACGACCTGGCCATACCAAATGCGCCACATAAAGCTAGAAGGATAAGGTCATAAATACACTGACCTAAACAACCTTCAACAAGCACATCGAGTACTCATCTTGATGAGGAAGTTAAACGATTAGAAAAACATTTGTAGGAAGAACAAAGAGAAAATGTTGTGCATGAAGAAGCATATACTCGATGAGAACATCCTAGAAATGAAGAAACACCTAGAGCTGCTACTCCTGCAGATTTGATCACAACTCTAGTGCAAAGAATTAAAATCTTGGAAGCAGAGCAAGCCTCTCCAGAAAGAAGACAAAAATCTCATGAATAGGACTAGGGGGCATCACAAAATCCCCCTACCTCAATTACTATTCATGAAATGTGAGCAATGACACATGTCAGAATGAGAATCCACCTACTCAAAATAATCAAACAAATCCAACAATGGGTTATAAAAACCCACCTATAGGGTTATTACTATCGACTCCACAATCTCAGAGTGCTTTTTTAAGAACATATATTGTGTATTTGAAGGAACCTTTAGACCAAAACATAAGAAGCGTGCAACTACCTTGGCCATTGCCAGATCTCCCAAAGTTCAAAGGAGAAGGAGATCTGAAATCCCACATTAAAGCCTACACCACAACCATAAGAGAACTCCTCCCTTGGGATGGAGTTGTAGCAAAAATCTTTCCAAAAAATCTTGAAGGTATCGCTCTAGATTGGTATTATCGCTTACCAGAAGCTTCAATTCATTCGTTCAAACAACTCATCAGAGAGTTTGTCATGGCATTCAACATGAACAAACTTGTTAAAAGTAGGGATTGGAGAATTCCTCACAATGAAACAAGAGCCAAATGAATCTGTAGCCCACTTTGTCACTCGATGGAGGCAAGTCCTTTACTCTTTGACTAGTGCTCCGAACATGGACCACCGAGAACTATGTGACCTATTTTTGTATGCCCTAAGAAAGGACATGAGGGAAGATGTTCAAAAATTTTCATATTTAAATCCTAAAATAAGGCATTGGAAAGTGCTTTGAGGATTTACCAAGCCACCATCAACAGTGGTAGAAAGGTCTATGGGTCAAACAGAAAGCTGACAAAGGAAGACATAGGAAACAGTGCCTCTGTCTTTCAAATCCTTTAAAAAAATAGGAGTGCAACCATAGAGGGGTGATGAATCAACCCCTGATTAAGAAGATAAGAGATTATTACAATGGGAGAGATTACTATCCTCCTAACATAAATGTCATAGACTAACTTAGAAACAACGGGTACTACCCTCGAGACAATTACCAAGGTTGGAACCGCAATGGAAACAGGAACAGAAATGATGGAAGATACGAGAGACCCCCATACGAGTTCAATCAATTTTGTTCTTTTCATAGAACAAGGGGGTACAATACAAAATCTTGTAGAGAATATAACAGATTCATAGTAAGGCTACTGGAAGACCAACAACATTTGTTCATAGACATGTTCTTAAACCCATAGGAGGTCACACTAGATAACAAGGATACATGACAAAATAAAGCTCCAATAAGACCACAAAATGTAAACATGAGAATCTATCAGGACCCATTCCCCATACATAAAGACATAGAAACGACAAACCAAAACAAGATTTCTCAAAGTAGTAACCCCGAAATCCCACCACAACTAGGACAAAAAGGAGAAGCTAGGATGATGGGATTAGTCAAGATTATGCACAATGAAGGAGAAGAGGAAAACCATGAGGATGAAAATGAACAAATAGAAACATACGAAGGTATTATCTCAGTAGTAGAACCAATACCACCTCCAATCAGACCCTATGAACTCATAGAAGACTTAAAGAAAACATATGCTCACATTTCGTTCATGGACTTACTCAGGAACTCCCCTTCACATCGTTCAGCATTGCTAAAGGCAATAGGTGTAAAATACCTCAATCAAATTATGCCACCACCTAGTGAGAAAATCAATCACATGGACTACGATCTCAGTCCACCAAATTTAGAACTCAAGGACCCAGGATTCTTCTTCGATCTAAAGCAAATGCCTTTCGAGGCTAAGATAACCAAAAAGGGAGATGTTGTGTTATACTGACAAGTTTGGATCTATGATACTTGCATCAAGTGGACCTTAATTGATGATGGGGCCATAGTAAACATAGTTCCTTTCTCCTTGTTAGAGAGGGTGGTCTATGGGCATACAAATATCACCACTTCACGGGATACTCTAAGCAGGTATGATAATCTGAAGGTTGTCACCATAGGAAAGATTACCCTTCCAGTGACCCTAGGACCTAAAACCATTCCTAACACATTCTACGTCAATAAAAAAGACACTGGATATAACTTGATTCTTGGAAGAACATGGATACATAGGATGAAAGTTGTGCCATCCACATTATTTTAGGAAGCTTGATTCTTGCACTTAGGGAAAGTATATGTTGCAAAGGGAGATCTAGAACCTTTTAGCATGTTAAAATCAAACATGCCAAACAAGCATTTAGGTATCCCCATAGACTATGAACTCCCTACCAAGTTAACTATCCCTAATCCTACACCTTAGTTGATATGCATCAAATGAATGGAAGTCCTAGAGAAGACTATAAATGCTACAGAAATCAAAACTTTAGAGAATGATCCATTACCAAAACAAAAGGAAACAATTCCCAAAGAAAAGACAATTGAGATCATAGAATTGATTGAATGGGATGGACCACTCTAATTCCCTCTAGAGGTACTCATGATCGATTTCTAGGAGGCCTACAAACTCTTCCCTTGCATAGGGGAGAAGCCTCATAGAACTGAAGGACTAGTCTTTCAAACCACTACATTAGGTCTAAGAAATGTAGACCCACACGCTTTCTCAGATGCTGAGGAAGACATGATAGAAAGTTACACTCCACTGTCACCATTAAATCAATCACGTGTCTTTGAAACACTAGAAGACATAGAATCTTATGAGCCTCTCATGCCAATAGAGGATTCACATCAACTAGTGATACCCATGGAAGAGGTGCATTCTATTGATAACAAATCAACCAATTATAGGAATGCTACCTAAGATGTTCATGGTATCACAACCGTAAGAGAAACTGACCACCTCTACCTCGGTTCAATCAAATGAACTTGGTGAATGGGAAGCAGATCTCGTACAAATTGAAATGGTTGAAAGACTTCCTGATGAGGATGAAGAAAGCAAAAGCATTTTTCACAGAGAATGGAAGATGAGAGTGACAGTTGGCGTCAATGACCCTATCATTTTTGAACTACCAAAAAGCTATATCGGATATGCCATAGACTTAAGACTAGAACCGAATGGGAGGACAAGTATAAGCTTTGTCCCTCCTGATGAACAAAGGGAGCCACAAACTCCCCTAGAGTTGTTCCAATTTTTATAGAGAATCCAAGAAAGACCAGATGTAAAGATCTACATGCAAGAATAGTTCAACATATTAGCAGAGATATTAAATTGTGATGGAGTCCTGTATTGGACTCCTTCTCATCAACAAGCCTTTCAAGACTTACTTCATCTCATGTTGCCAAGAGAAATCACAGTGTTGGTAGCGATAAATTCAAATAACCAACCCTACAGAATAGGAGAACTTGTCCTAAGAAGAGGTAACATGAAGAACAAGAAAAGAAGACAAAAAGAGCTTTTTCAGAAGACTGGAAAGGTTCTTACATGGTCAAAAAAGATGTTGGAAATGGTACCTATCTCTTGTGCACAATGGAGGGAGAGGAATTTGGTGAAACAGTCAATGCCTTTCACCTCAAGAAATATTATGTCTAAAAATACAAAAAATCATAAAACACAAAAACATAAAAAAAAAATCATAAAAAATCAAAATGTCAAAAGCAATTTGTTTCTTGCATTTCTATATCATTCTATTCATCTTGCATTCTAGTTAGTGACTTGCTCTTTTACTATTTTCTTTTTAGTAAGGAGTCTAATGTTGCCTAGATATACGTCATCCTTTTAGTACCTAGAGATTCCCCATTTTTTTCCACAATCACCATATCCCCCTTCATTCCCAATGATTCTAATCAAATCCTAGCTCTTAGCTTTACACTGATCCCAGTCTTAATGAGTTAAGATGTTAGGTCTAAACGAAGTCAGTATTTAAACCTACAGTGTTCAAAGGAAGCTTGCAAGTAGACCTTCCCAATTCTTCCCTAGTATTAGAGAAGTCCAAAAATTTTACAAAAACTTTAGGTGGCGCTCAGCCCCTCATCTCTCTTGGCCAAAAACATCAGGAAGATCAAAACTCTGAAGGAAGAAATCTAAAATCTGAGTGAATAAAAAATGAGTGGTCAAAAGAAGAGTATCAAAAAGTGAGAATTGAGAAATCAAATTATTGCATATCAAAGTGCCAAAAGCATTCATTTCTTGAAAAGTCAAAAACTCCAAAAAAAATGAGAAAAATCAAGTGAGGAAAATACAAAAAAAGCAAAAAAAGCTAAAAAAGAGAGATACATAAAAAGAGTGAAAGAGAGAAGATTGTTGAATGTCCATACTCTTGGGTGGAGATCAGTCTAAGCTCGAAGCCTCAAGGGTGACATTCTAACAGAGAAAGAAAGGTACAAAGCACACACACGCACTAGCTGAGAAAAATCAAAGAGTCTAGTAGTCTCTAGGATCATCTTCTACCAAGGGACCCTTGTTCTTTCCTTTTTATGCTTTACCTTGGGTCTACCTTGGTTGCCATCTATGATCTAAGTCTAGCAAACACCTATAAAATTTACTACTTGTCGAAGTTGAAAGCTTGTCAGTTTATCTTACCTAGATAAGGATCAGTGTTTAGCCTTTAGCAAAGCCTAAATTAAGAAGCACTCCATTTCACTCCTAATCCACACTTGAGTTCTAAATCCCACCTCACAGCCTTGAATAGGTCTCTTATATCAGGACAGCTCGCAATCCCCTGGATTGAAAATCATACTAAAGAGTAGTCACATTGTTTGTTCCACATTGCTTTTATACCAAAATCAAAAAAAGAATCTCAAAGCAATAAAGTCAAATGTTATATCTCATAAAATTTAGTAGAAGTAAAAGTTTCATTTCAGCACCGCTTGTGTTATTGCATCTGCATATCATCACCTACAGTCATATATATTCTGAAGAAGATAAAAACAAATTACATCATCCATATGTGATCATTTTAGGTATGCATTCTCCTAAGAAAAATAAAAGATCTAGCCAACCATATGCGCAAAAGGGAAAGTGAAGTACAAGATGTTGACTAAAGCTATGCATGGATCTCATCAAATCAAGTCTTATAACAATAAGTGTAAAATAATGTCTGAGCACAAGTCACACCTCCAACAAGTCAAAAGAACAATATTGTGTAATCAAGTACACGAGTCTCCCCATGCAAGGGGGCCAAGAGTAGAGATTCTTTCAATAAATATAGGCCTTCCAAAGACCTCAAGGAGTGTCAAATCAAAACTTTGCAAAATCTTCACAAAAACCATAAAAATTGGAAAAAATCAAAAAAACCTAAATTTTTTTAAAATAATTCAAAATCCTTAAAAATCAAATATGTTCTTCAAAATATGAAATAAAAAGGAGAATCTATTCTCCTTCTATCTAGCTTAACATGTGTTCTATTTCTTTTATGCATCTTTCATGAATTGTTTTGCGTGCATGCATTCCTACAGGTCTAACTGATAAATGCAAACAAATAGTCAAACTCGAATGATCCATGGTAAGTTCATCATTTCAATTTTCATTATCTATTTTGATATATTTAGATGCCAGACTAACACTAGTTATTGTAGGTACAATTGCGAGAAAATTAACAATAGGTAAGGCCTAGTTTAGGAATGGTACCTACCTTTCATGTAGACTACTGTCACTAAGGGGGCAAATATGCAAGCACAAAAATCACGCAAAGCCTCCACAAGGACCCCTATGATGATTTTAATCCTTGTCATGTACATGTAAGCATGAAATAATATCCTATAAGCAACAGACCTCTTGATGACGTGTCCTCTTTCTTGTCTTGTGTTGTTTCCTCTTTGTCGATTTCTCTGTCTCCCCATTTGCGATGCTTTTCGACACTTGTTGTGACACTTGTCGACTTACATTTTTAGAGCTTTTGACCTTTCTCCTAAGCCTTGTAAGTGTCTTGTAGGTGAGTTTTCACCTTTCCCTTGTGTTTTTCATCCTGTGCACCTCCTAGAAGCCTTCTAGAGGTCTCCCTATCCATCTCCCACTTTTAGTTTTCAGTTTTGCTCAACCAATCCAAATCTCCCCCTATTATTTCTAGATCTCCCCTAGGAGATCCTATAGGTGTAAGTGGAGATTTGGATTCTTTCACATGACTGACCTGTTTCAAGAGGCAGAACCCCTCGTTTTCTTCTCTTCTTTCATCTCCCAACCTATTTTTTTTCAAAAAACCTTGTCCAGCCCAGATCTCCCTTGGGTGACCTAGGATCACCCCGAGATGACCCATGGTCATCCAGGGGAAAACCTACTAGCAAAAGGGGTGACCCTGCCATTTTTCCAGCCACAAAAAAACTTAAGTTTCTCACTCGTTTTCACCTGTTTTTCTTCCAGTTTGCATGATTTTTGATGCCGAATATGGAGTTGACTATTTCATGTACCCACACATACATAATTAGCTCTATTTGATCTAAAATTAACAACTCAATAAATCTCATGCATCCTCTCATCTCCAATTCCTCTTCAGTGATAAGTTATCATTGCTTCATCACTCTGTAATCAATTGAGTTCACTAGGTAATCAATCTAGTTCACTCCCCAATCAATCCTTGTTAACTCTTCAATAAATTGAGTTAACTTCTCAATCAATTCCACCTCTCATCCCTTATTTAAACCTATAAATACCCCTTACCTCTTCATTATTTTCCAAGTTGAGCAAGTTTGAGAATACCCTTCTCATCTTCATGAGATTTTTCAAGCTTCTTCATAGGCCTTTGAGCCTCTTTCTTTATTTCTTTCTTTAGTTTTTCCAAAGCTTCGAAGCTTTCATTATTGCATAGCTTCAAAGCTCTTCCATAGAGGCAAATTCATTGTGCACACAACTCTTGCCAATTTTTTCTCTTGAACTTAGCATTCAAATGCTCTTACAGGATGAAGGTGCCTTTTGCTTTATTCATTGTTCAACTAAGCAACGTTACGTTGCTTCATTCTGCACCATTGTGCTCATACAAGCTTCATCAAAGCTTCTTTTTTCTTCTTTGTGTCATTTTGTCATCAAGAGGATCTCCCACTGCTTCAAAAGGACTCGAGGTTGCCAATATCAAGTATTTCTAAGGGTAGTGGATTCACATGATTCTTTGTTTCTCTCAAGTTCCTTTATTGTTTTATTTAATTCATAGTAATTAGAAAACCAAATTTGCTCTTGGGAATAGTAAAACTTTGCTTTTTCCTTGATAATTAGATCTTGCATGTTAGAATAGTTGTTTTCATATTTCTAGATCTAGATTATTAGAAGAAGCAATTTCCTTTTTTCTTAGATTAGATTACTTCAAAACTATCGAAAACCCAAAAAAGATAGATTAAGTTTTCATTAGGAAAAGTCATATTAGATTGCATACATATTTCCCTTTCATAGATTAAAAAGCACTTTCCATTTCCAAAATACTAAAAAATGCACAAAAAAATGTTTTGCATATCATTTAGATTTGCATGCATATAAAAATCCTAGAATATACAAAATTGCAAACCCTCGATACCATCATGAGGTAGCCGCAATTAAACAATTCAATCAAACCCTCTATACCAGCATGAGGTAAAAACAAATCAAAACATAGTCAAACCCTAGGTCAAAACCCTAAATCTAGTTAAGGTTAGTGCTCACACATCTACCTCCATCTTGGTTCTCAAATGTGCCTAGGAGTGAGAGGAGAGTGGGTGAGGGCTATCTGTGATGAGATCGAGGAAATCCATCCACAACCACAACAAGAAACATTTGTTCTACCACAAGAAGACCCATTTGTCCATTTATTGTTAGAAGAAATTAGACAACTCCAACTACAACAAGAACTCATCTAACACATAGAAAGACAAGAGGACATAAACAAACAAAACCTCTTACCCACACAGTGGTGGAATCTATGAAACCCCAACAAAAGAAGAGAAACTAGTGACCCTTCAGGTCATAGGGTTATCTCAACTACAACCACAATTAAGTGAAACATTCAACTTAGTACACAACAACAAAGGTCGCAGTACTTGCCGACTCCTCTCTGCGAAGTCCATCTCTCCAACGAGCTAGAACCCTACCATGTCTTGCCTCCTCTCAAGTAGCTACTTCCACATGAGTGAGAGTGACATGGAAGATCCCCTCGTGGTAAGGAGGGAAGGGTTCGTGTGCATTTTGAAATTTGACCTGACAACCCCAGGCAACCAGAGTCATGATTTTGAGCATACATAACCAAAACACTAGAGACTCTGAAACATACAGAGATAAAAAAGGGTAATGTAAAGCACTGACAGGAAGTTCTTTATGTAGATACATGGAAATAAAAATTTTCTAACTACCCAAAGAAAGTGTTGTGCTTTTATAATAGAATAGAACAAGAAAGAGATGGAATTACTAATCGTGTTGACCTGTGAGAATGGAGTTATGCTGATATCTCGTACATAGAAAGCTAGTTGTTTAACACTCTACAATGCATTCCCTTTGTGAAATGACACAACTTTAGGTGAAATGAAGAATTTAGTAATGTCACTTCACATAAATTCGCTTGTAGAGTGAAAGGAGGCTAGGTGTGCGGAAACGCTTCCTACACTAATCTATTGAGGAGAGGGCTATGCAAATTCAACTTTATCCTAACTATTACAGCAATGTTAAACCATTAACATGAGATATAGCAGCAAAATGCAAGAGCCAGAAAGAAGACAGAAGAAGAGAGACAGAGATTTACAGTGGGGAAAACCCTTATTGGGTAAAAAACCCCACACTCAGAAACCTACACAATATATTAACAAATCTCAAAGAATGTTTACAATACACTTGCAATGGAAGCTTCAATAGTCTTTGACACTCATGTCTGGAGTCAATCCGGCAGCATAACAGTACCTATAAACCTATGATACAAACTCCATCTCCAAGCACTTGTTTAAATAGAACATACAAGGCAATTTTGGACCTTTCTTGGAATGGGTGTCCAATATGGCATCTTGGACCAAAACCCACACCTAGGCACACTTGGTCAACATTGTAGAATGTATTTGACACTTGTCCATAGCTCCCATTCCAAAGAGGTCACACTTTCCAAAATGGGCTATGACAGATGCTCTTACGACACTTACGACTGTCATAGAATCTGTCATAGCAGTTACAACTTACAGCTGTAAGAGAATTTGTCATACACATGCTATTAATAGTATATTCTCTTATAACACATCATATTCCACCTTGGGGCACCCAAATAAGGCTTGTTCAAAGATGCTTCATGACACATGTCATTACCTATCTTACATCCTTCTATTCTCGACTCTTACATGTCATAGATTTGTCATAGGAATCTATCATAACCGTTTCGATCAAACATTCCTTACACAACATAGAAGATGCTGACACATGGCAGAATGTTCCTACCACTAAGTGGGATGACTATCTCCTCATGTGAGGAAAAAATAACAAGTTGTCATAATCCATGTAGGATTGACACATCACTGTGCCACATCCCACAATATGACAAAGTGGAATTTCCAAATATTTACAACATAGGCAATGAATAATAAATACAAACATTACAAATGCAAAGAATTACCAAGGTTGAGACACCTTAATTCCCAACATTCTCCCACTTGTCGAACACCTTGTGAGAGCCAATAGAAAAATAGGATTTAACTGCTATAGGCCGAGAGGCCCATAGACTCCGAACACCATCTGAACTTCTCTGTGCCCACTGGTTTCGTCAATGCATCTGCAACATTCTTCAAAGTATCTACCTTCTCCAAATTTACCTTTCCATCCTCAACCATGTCCCTCACGAAGTGAAACTAAACATCAATGTGCTTGGTTCTAGCATGGAAAGTTGGATTCTTTACAAGCCAAATTGCACTCTGACTGTCACAACTGATCGTGATCTGACCTGCATCAACACCAATATCGAAACACAATCTCTTAAGCCAATGGATTCCTTACAAGCATGAGTTGCTGCCATATACTCAGCTTCTGTTGTGGACAAAGAAACGAATGGTTGTCGCTTACTCATCCAACTAATAGCACCACCAAATAGTGTAAAAACATAATCACTGGTGGATCTCCTACTGTCAATGTCACCTGCTCAATCTGAATCCACAAATCCATGAATATCAATAGAATGTGGAGGTCCTGAAACATTACCATGATAGCAAATGGAATGCTCGAAAGGACCCCTCAAATATCTGAACACTTGCTTAACTGCATCCCAATGAACTCGTCCAGGATTAGCCATAAATTGACTAAGGACTCCCACTACTTGGGCAATGTCTGGTCTTGTGCAGACCATAGCATACATCAAACTACCAACAACACTAGCATAAGGTACTCTACTCATGTCCTCCACCTCACTAAGACATTTTGGACAATCCTCAACAGACAACTTTGTCCCCAAAGAAATTGGAACACACAATGGTCTACAATCTACCATTGTGAATCTGTCCAACACGAACTTCACATACTTACTCTGGCTTAACCAAAGTTTTATGTTGGTTTTGTCTCTTCTGATTTCCATTCCTAGAATGTACCTGGCTGCCCCTAAATCTTTCATTTCAAACTGAGCTGACAACTAAGATTTAAAATCAAAAATCATATTTTTACCCTTCCCAATGAGCAACATATCATCAACATATAGTGCAACAATGAGAATACGATCACCACCAAACTTATAATAAACACAGTGATTTGATTTTGATCTCACAAATCCAATTGACAACAAAAAGGCATCAAACTTCAAGTACCATCTCCTAGGGGATTGCTTCAAACCATACAAAGAAAAGCTGTCTTCACATCCATCTATTCTACCTCCAAGTCATAAGATGCTGTGAGTGACAATAGGAATCGAATGGATGTTAGCTTTGCAACAGGAGAGAAGATCTCACCATAATCTATACCCTCCACTTGTGAATACCCCTTCACAACCAATCTGGCCTTATACTTCTCAATACTGCCATCTGCACCAATCTTCTTTTTGAACACCCATTTGCATCCAACGGGTTTCTGTCCAGGAGGAAAAGGCACCAAGTCCCAAGTTTGATTCTTATCCAAAGAAGCCATTTCTTCCTCCATGGCCTCCTTCTAGGAACTTGCATCCTTCATATCCAAAGCCTTTGATACAGTTCTAGGTTCATCACTATTAGTAAGCAAAGCATAAGCACAACTAGAATCAAGAAATGTAAAACCAAACCTTTCAGGTTGCTTCCTTATCCATGTAGACCTCCTCAAGAGTTGAGGTTGAGGTTCAGCTTCTTCCTTTGAGCTTTCAGAGCTCCTAGAGCTCTCCTCATCATCAGGTTCAACATTGTCTTTTTGTTCAGTCTTCTCAGGGGTGAGAGGAAACTGAACAACATCCTCTTTCTTTTCTTTTTCTTCTGGCTACAAAATAGTGGAAGAAGGTGTAAGCTCTCTGAAGATGACACTTCTGCTATACAACACTTTTTCAGCCACAGGGTCCCAAAGCTTGTATCCTTTCACACCAATAGAATAGCCGATGAAGATACACTTAACAACTTTGTTCTCCAACTTTGACCGCTTCTCCTTAGGCACATGTGCATATGCCTCACAACCAAAAACACTAAGATGCCTTACTGAAGGATTTCTACCAAACCACACCTCCATGGGTGTCTTTCCAAAAAGAGCTGATGTAGGAGATCTATTCACCAGATACCAAGTAGTGGCAACAGCTTTAGCCCAAAACTTTTGTTCTAGACCAGCTCCACTAAGCATACTCCTAGCCTTCTCCATCAGTGTCTTGTTCGTCCTCTCTACAACTCCATTTTGCTGCGGAGTGTATGGAGTTGTCTTGTGCCTTTTAATCCCAAGTTCCTTGCAATACTTATCAAATTTTGTAGAATAGAACTCACCACCATTGTCAGTTCTCAAACATTTAATCTTTTTACCAGTCTGATTTTCAGCAAAGGCTTTAAACTCCTTAAACTTTCTATAGACTTCAGATTTTCTTCTGAGAAAATAAATCCATGCCCTTCTACTATAATCATCTATAAAAGATACAAAGTATACAGATTTTGATAACGAAGGAACATTAATAGGACCAAACACATCAGATTGAATAAGGTCCAACACACCAGAAGACTTATGAGAACTCAAGTAAAACTGAACACAGTTTTGTTTTCCATAAATGCAATGTTCGCAAAAGTCAAACTCAAGATTACAATCATCTAACCCCTCAATGAGGTTCTTATTTTTTAGGGTACGTAGACCCTTCTCACCAATGTGGTCAAATCTCTTATGCCATAACATTGTCTTTTCTGCAGGAAGTTTAACTTCCAATGCACGATTACAACCATCAAGATTAGAAACAATAGATTTCTTCACTATTCATTCAGATGGTGGGGATGAAGTGACTGCTGCCCTCTTCCTTGAGTTAGAAGAGCTATTGCATTGTGCAATGCATGCTTCCAGCTGAAATAGAGTACCTCTCTGAGTACCCTTAGCAAGCACCATAGATCCTCTAGTCATCTTGCATCCTTCTTTCGAAAAGACAACCTGCACACCTGCATCATTCAAACTACTTATAGAAAGTAGGTTCCGTGCTAAGCCTGGGATGTGCATAACCCCAAAGATCCCCTTCACTTGACCATTAGGGAATCAGATAGAGACTCTTCCATGACCAACGATCTTCAGATGAGAGTCGTCACCCATATACACCTTTCCACCATCGAACTCCTCATACTTAGTGAACCAGTCTCAATACGAGGTCATGTGGAATAATGCACTAGAATTGATTATCCACACATCATCAGATGCATGGGTTGCTAGGGCTGCGATGAAGGCATCACTGTCATCTTGTGATTTGTCAGAATCTAAATCAGGAGATTTCTTCTTTTTCTTCTTCTCCTCTTTGCATTCCTTTCGAAAATGTCTGGTCTTGCCACAATTCCAACAAAGAGCCTTGGACTTTCTAGGAGATTTGGATCTCCCACGGGATTTGGATCTACCCTTCTCAGCTTTCTTGTCCTTCTTCTTCCCTTTCTCCTTGGGTCTTCCATGAACTGCAAGGGCTTCTTTGGCTACCTCAGAAGACTTTCTTCGCATCTCTTTAGATAATAGCGAAGAAACCACCTCTTCCATTTTGAATGTGGATGTGATGCTTCCAATTGCCATGACAAGATGATCCCATGAGTCTGGCAAAGAACAAAGCAGGGTCATACACCGATCTTCCTCCTCCATCTTTACAGCAATAGATGTTAATTGTGCAACCAGCATGTTAAAGGCATTCATATGCTCAGCCACAGATCCTCCATCCTCCATTCAAAGAGAATACAACTTCTTTCTCAGGAAAAGTTTATTGACAAGGGATTTGGCTTGATACACATCTCCCAACTTCTTCTAAAGGAGTGTTGCAGTGGTCTCTTCATGGATATTTAACAACACAGAATCGACAAGACTAAGTCTTATGAGACCCTTAGCCTTCCGATCCTTGAGATCCTAATCATCTTGTGTCATTGTAACTAGTTTAGTTCTGTTCACACTTTCCCAAAGGTCTCTGTCAACTAACATGTCTTCCATTTTGAGCTTCCACAACTTGAAATTACTACCGTTGAACTTCTGTACTTCAAACCTTCCTGATGTGCCTGTCATCTCCTTGCTGCAATAAGATATAGAATGCTCTGCATAGACTCCCACTCAACCTAAGATTATCTCAAAAAACCCCTACCCTACAACTAGGACCAAACATGATCAAGCTCTAATACCAACTGAAAGGAAGCTAGGTGTGCGGAAATGCTTCCTACACTAATCTATTAAGGAGAGGGCTATGCGAATTCAACTTTATCCTAACTATTATAGCAATGTTAAACCATTAACATGAGATATAGCAGCAAAACACAAGAGCCAGAAAGAAGACAGAAGAAGAGAGACAGAGATTTATGGTGGGGAAAACCCTTATCGGGTAAAAAACCCCACACTCAGAAACTTGCACAATGTATTAACAAATCTCAAAGAATGTTTACAATACACTTGCAATGCAAGCTTCAGTAGTCTTCGACACTCGTTTTTGGAGTCAATCCGGTAGCATAACAGTACCTGTAAACCTGTGATACAAACTCCATCTCCAAGCACTTGTTTAAATAGAACATACAAGGCAATTTTGGACCTTTCTTGGAATGGGCGTCCAATATGGCATCTTGGACCAAAACCCATGCCTAGGGACACTTGGTCAACATTGTAAAATGTATCTGACACTTGTCCACATCTCCCATTCCAAAGAGGTCACCACTTTCCAAAATGGGCTATGACAGATGCTCTTACGACACTTACGACCGTCATAGAATCTGTCATAGTGATTACAACTTACATCTATAAGAGAATCTGTCATACACATGCTATTAATAGCATATTCTATTACAACACATCAGATTCCACCTTGGGGCACCCAAATAAGGCTCATTCAAAGATCCTTCATGACACATGTCATTACCTATCTTACAACCTTCTATTCTCAACTCTTACATGTCATAGATTCGTCATAGGAATCCGTCATAACTGTTTCAGTCAAACATTCTTTACACAACATAGAAGATGCCGACACATGGCAGAATATTCCTACCACTAAGTGGGATGCCTATCTCCTCATGTGAGGACAAAATAACAAGTTTTCATAATCTATGTAGGATTGACACATCACCGTGCCACATCCCACAATATGACAAAGTGGAATTTCCAATTATTTACAACATAGGCAATGAATAATAAATACAAACATTACAAATGTAGAGAATTACCAAGGTTGAGACACCTTAATTCCCAACATAGAGAACATTAAATTCTGGCTGCAAATTTAACCTTTAAATTCATTAATACATGCCTCGATTTTCCCTTTGAAGATTATGCCACTGTGTTTTCACGTACTTCCAATTAAATGTGAAGTGACAAGTAGCATTCCTTCACTCCGTACACCAGTGCAGCAAATACACCACAACAAGTCCTTCAAAGTCAGCAAGTCAGGTAGGAATTTAATATTTGAACTCCAAGTCGAAGGTTTGGAAGTTCAAGGCACTCCCAACCTCTCGACAACAAAGAGACTCCACAATACCAAGACACAAAGGAAGACTGAAGACATTAGAATTCTTGTTCAAAGTCAGCAAGTTGAGCAGTTCAAGAACTTGTGAACTTGATGACTTGATTCAAGCATGCAAAGAATCACTGAGGACTTGAAATAGGACTAAGTAAAGTTGAACTTGAGATGGAAAAGTAGGAAGTAGCACATACAAGGTGGACAAAAGGTTAAGCTATGAACACTTTAGTACGTTTTTTAAAAATGGGGCAACAAAAGGCTCTAATTGGGGACCAGGACTAAGGAGGACGTAGAGAATCCAGACAAACCATGGCAATCAAGCCTTATTCTAGGGGCAATAGAGTCACACAAAAAATAGGACAACACACACAAAAGAAAAACAAGGAAAGAAACTATGGTACAATACAAGACTCGGAGATACTACCAATCAAATAATTTTAAATCTTACCCATTGTAGGCAAGAGGCAGTGTTGTAGAGAGGAAGCTCCCACATTCAAATCTGATTACAAACACAGAGGAAGCTCCCACATTCAAATTTGATCACAAACACACATAGAAAACTATGCAAGAGGGCAGAAAATTAATTTAAAACACATAAAATGGAAGATAAATCTGTAGTATGTATTATATTGAAAATCTGAAAATGAGATACATAAACATTGAGCTCATATGCTCTCATACAACATGGGCTTCAAACATACAAAAATCTGTAACTCAACATTCCAGCTTCATTCCAGCAGCATCTAGATATGCAAACACATATTCTCCAAAATCCCTCTCTCCCAAATGAGCAATCCATAATATGCAGAAATTGTGTGTGAAGAAAACCATTATTGGTTTCTCAAAATAACCTCCACAAATCCACAAAAAACACCCGTCACTTCCAACTTGTCATCTCTCCCTCAATTTTCAGCATTTTCTAAAAGGGTTTCTAGATTTCATGTCTCTCCTTCCTAGCTTTCTAGAACATTTTAAATTTCTTAATTTTGATAATATATGAGAAAGTTATGCTCATTTTACCAAGACTGGGTCTCATAATTTCGACCCAGACATGCAACAACATGTAAAGCTTCTGGCCCCACCTCTTGGAAATCAATTCGAAGATTCTTGGCAGCCCCACTTATGACAAAATCAGTCAAATCCCACCAAAATTACATTTACAATTGCACCTAAGGGAAATTACATTTGTTGTAAATTAAAATATTATTTTCTCAAAGCTCCAACATTATTGAAAAAAAACCAAACGCCTAAAAATTAAAATATTTTTGGTGATGCAAGATTACCATTGACCATGAATGCTCCTGCACCATACTCCTGGAGAAAATAAAATTCAAGTCCACTTGAATAAGGAATATCATCATGAAAAATATGTTTGATAGTCTCTAACTGATGTCTTGCATTTCCCTGCATTCCAAATTTCTTGAAAAAAAGTAATCTCCACTTCATTTTCACTCTTGGCTTTCCTACCTTCTTGCTCATGTGCTTAGGCCTGTCAAATGGAAATAATTCTTCTTATCTACTGCTTTGGATACCTACACCTGAATAATGACAGCTTCATTCATCAAATCAACTTGGTTAGTACCATTACCAACAATGCATTCTTTACTTTGCTTCTCACACTCCTTTGGTGATCCATGCAATATAACATCCAATTGTATTATCTCTTTTGCATTCACTAACTATTCTTCTACACTCACATGCAAATCATCCTTCACAAATTCAAAAGAATACAATTTTACCTCTTTCACTTGTTCCTCTATTGCTGCTACTACAACATCTATCTTCTCACTATCTACTGCAATCTTTTCATCTTCATACACTCTACTCTCATCCTCATCATAAAAATAAAACATATTATGTATTACCTCTTTCTATACAACCTTTTCATCACTATTGTCTGCTGCCCCATCTTCTTCATGCTCATTCTCTACTACTGCAACCTCATGATCTGCAACAACTACAACCTTCTTCTCATCCTTAACCATGTCTACTTTGTCTTCTTCAATGCTTGATGTCAAAACAATCATAGGTATACTTACCATTTCATTTTTTACCTCTTCTATTATTGTTGTCCTTACTTGTCTCATTCTTCTTTGAATAATCTTTCTAATGGACCATGTAACCTTCCTCTTCACTGATAAGTGCCAACTTTGTAACTACTAGAACTCCTAAACTATTCTTTCCATATCTTTTTCCATCTCTTCCATAGCTTGCCTCAGTTCTCTTATCTCTTTCTCAACCTCTATTTGCCTCATCTTTTCATCTTTTCTCTTCCTCTCTTTTTCTTCTTGCTTCTTCTTTTGTGAACCCCCAGCCTATAAGTTCCTTCTAAACAAATCCATCTCCTCTTCAAGCAAGTCCTTTTAACCTTGCTTCCTCTTGTCTTTGCCTCACCTAGGTCTCTTCTTTTTTTCTCTACCTAGTTTTTTGGCAACCAGGTTCTTGTTGGTTTTAGGACAGACAACTGAGAGGGTGGGTGAATCAGTTGTTACAAGAATTTATATTCTTTAAACACTTAAAGCCTTCATGTATTTCTACAGCATAATAATAATTCTATCATGGAAGCATAATACAATAATTTAAGAGCAAAAACAAATTCAACACATATGACACCAAGATTTTAACGTGGAAATCCCAGTTAAGGGAAAAACCATGGGGTGACTAACCCAAGATGTATTCTTTGTTAAAAGAATAAGAGAAAGATGGCACTTGCCAATTAGGACTCACTGTCTGAGCACACCACTCACAAGAGGCCACTGCCTATAGGAGACACACTGTCTACAGAATAATATAAATATTACATACTTGAACTAGAGATTAGCATCTTCACCATGCTTAGGACAGTTCCATTTAAGCTCAATACTTCTACTCTACTTTTCGCTCTTCTCCTCTCTACACCTCTCTCATCTTAACCAAGATATTTTGAAATGACTTCGCAATTCTTATTTATACATGACATCAACTTTGGAATGATCATTAAAGTCGACACAACATACTTTATTTTATTACAGAGAAGTTACAAAAATACAACTTGATTTGTTACAAAGACTTCATGCGTA
This sequence comes from Cunninghamia lanceolata, assembly GCA_027924645.1. NCBI lineage: Eukaryota > Viridiplantae > Streptophyta > Pinopsida > Cupressales > Cupressaceae > Cunninghamia > Cunninghamia lanceolata. The sequence goes on along the minus strand of BSBN01000826.1, from coordinate 1,785,374 downwards.
TCACCACACTATCGGCCACACACATCTAGGACTTCAATCTTCCTTGAGGAACAAGCCATGCTTCACAGAACATCTTCAAGATCATCCACAATATGTGTAAAACATCCAGTCGGCCAAGATTAGGAAGAACACCATCACCCGAAAGCAAATCTTCAATTTACGAGATCAATCTTCAATGCGGACTGTCAACACAAATTGGACACAACCTAGAGACCCTCACAAGATTGCCTGAATCACCAATAACATCCACACCACTTCTGCTTACTGAAATCATTTGCATCTCCATCTAGAACCTCAAGAACACAGTCTATCATCACTGTCTCATTAGAATAAATGCTTGCAGACCTCTAGACCATAAACCAATTGAGTTGTCAATTCACATTAGCTTCCTAAACATGCCACTAGATCTGCAGAACAAGATATTGTATTTTTGGATCTTACCAGACCTATTTGTGTCACTTTGTCACCTCTGAATAGCTGCTAGAGCTAGTTTTACTCATATGGCCATAACTTCTCCAAATCTTCATGTGAATCTCTCAAATCTTGACTGGATCATCTTTAGACACATATCTACAAACCCTTTGAAGTGCATTCTCTGATCTTCATCTAGCTAGGATCTTCACTTCATAGAGATCCACTATCTTCACTATTCTCTCTATTTTTGATAGGACTAATTTTCTCAATATCCTTAGCACACAGCTCATCCAATCCTTGACATCAATGCAACAAGAGTATGTTGACAGCAATGACAACACTGGTTAGGCCCATACTTGCAACAATCTCCCCCTTTGTCATTGATGGCAACATATGATGTGAAAAACTATTTTAACCATCAAGACAAGAACTTCTCCTCACTAACTGACATAGCTCCCCCTATCAACAACAATTATTCATGTCTTCTCTTTCTTTGCTCCTCCCCCTTTGATCAGCAACCACTTTTTTTTTTCACATGTCTTCTCTGCCCCTTTGACATCAATGGCAAAGGGCACATACTTGCATTAATACTTTAGAATCATACAAATTGCTCCCCCTGAGTAGCAGCTTCCTATCATCAATCCGGCCCACAAGATATGACTATGAAATCCACCGGACTGATGCACATCAGTGCACCTTAATTTAGAGCTGGAGGGGTAAGAACCCCTAACTTATCCCTGAGATACTCAAAAGAGTCCTTAGGTAGAGGTTTAGTAAAAATGCCTGCAATCTGATCTTTTGAGGACACAAACTCTATACTGACTTTATTCTTCTTCCCCTGCTCTCTCAAAAAGTAAAACTTGATGGATATATGTTTTGTCTTTGAATGCAACACTAGATTTTTTGATATATTTATTGCACTTGAGTTATCACAGAAGATTGTGATAGGTTCCTCATACTCCACTCTGACGTCTCTTAGCATTTGCTTCATCCACAATACTTGAGTGCAACTACCTGCTACTGCAATATATTTTGCTTTTGCAATGGACATAGATATTGGCTCTTGTTTCTTGCTTAGCCAAGAAACTAATCTTTTCCTCAAAAAGAATGCACCACCACTAGTACTCTTCTGGTCATCCACATCTCCTGCCCAATCAACATCTATATATTCATGAAGAGAGAAATCATGATCCTTAGGATACCATAAACCATATTCAACTGTTCCCTTTAGATATCTGAGAATTCTCTTGATTGCCATGACATGAGATTCTCTAGGATCAACTTGGAATCTGGCAACAAGACCAACAACATTCATAATGTCAGGTCTAGTTGGAGTAAGATACAATAGTCCTCCAATCATTGACCTGTAATTTTTTTGATCAGTCTTAGAGGATTCATCATCTTTTCTTAGTTTACATTCGATTGCCATGGGAGTATTCATTGGCTTTGAATCTTCCATCCCAAATTTCTTCAACAATTCTTTCACATATTTGGTCTATGATATGAAGATTCCTTTCTTTGTTTGAGTGATTTGTAGACCCAAGAAAAAATTCATTTCCCCAAACATAGACATCTCAAATTCACTTCTCATTTGATTTGCAAAAGTCTTGCACATACTATCTCTTCCTCCAAAAATGATATCATCAACAAATACTTCAACAATCAAGATATTTTCATGATCAATCTTGAAGTACAAGTTACTATTAGCAGTACCTTTGTTGAAAACAATCTTTGAAAGATGTTTATTGAATCTTTCATACCAAGCCCTTGGGGCTTGTTTGAGTCCATACAATGCTTTCTTCAACTTGTATACCATATCACTATGATCAAACAATTGAAATCCATCTAGTTGCTCAATGTATACTTCTTCTTCCAAGTCACCATTCAGGAAGGCAGACTTGACATCCATCTGATATACTTTAAAATCCTTGAAGATAGAAAAAGCAAGAAATAATCTGACTGCTTGAATTCTTGCCACCGAAGCAAAAGTTTCTTCAAAGTCAACTCCTTCTACTTGAGAATAACCCTTATAGACCAATCTGGCTTTGTTTCTGACTACTTCACCATCTTCATTCAATTTATTCTAGAAGACCCACTTAGTCCCAATCACATTTTTTTCTTTAGGTCTAGGAACAAGATCCCAAGTGTGATTTTTCTCAATCTGCATCAACTCTTCCTCCATTGCTTTAGCCCAACTTTCATCATTGCATGTTTCATTTACTATTTTTGGTTCAATCTTTGAAATCAAATAATACTTTTCTGAATCTTGGGCAATCTTTCTTCTTGTTTGAACACCTTTGCTTCTATCACCTATGATTTGGTCTTCAGAATGATTTAGTCTTACATACCTAGGAGTTTTGGGAATTTCTTGCACTACTATCTCTTGGACAGGTTCATTCAAACTTATCTCTTCTTCCTGTATTTTAGGATTCACCGAATTAGTCTGGATCTGAACTTTAGAAGGGGCTTGAACTTCTTGGACCAAAACATCACTCTGATCATCTATTTCATACTCATAAAACCTTGATGGATTTTCAATGCATTCATCAACCTTAACATTTGTACTTTCTACAATCTTTCTTAATCTCTTATTATAACAACGGTATGCTTTTCTTTCAGTAGAGTAACCCAAGATTATTCCTTCATCACTTCTAGCATCAAATTTGCCAAGGTCTTCATCTCTTTTAATGTAACATTTACTACCAAAGACTCTGAAATATTTCACAGTAGGAGTGATGCCAAACTAGAGTTCATAAGGGGTCTTACCAGTATTGCTTTTGATTTGTACTAGATTAAGAGTATAGTCTGCAGTGCTTACAACTTCTCTCCAGTAGATCTAAGGAACATTTGCTTCCATCATCATGGTTCTAGATGCTTCTTGGATGGTCCAGTTCTTTCTCTCCACTACTCCATTCTACTATGGAGTCCTTGGAGCAGATAACTATCTCTTTATCCCATGTTTCTCATAGAATTCTATGAACTCTCTGGATGTGAATTCACCACCTCTATCAGACCTAAGACATTTTATGTTTAACCTAGTTTCATTTTCTACCATAGCCTTGAATATTTTGAACTTCTCAAGAGCCTCAGATTTCTCTTTCAAAAAAGTCACCCACATCATCCGGGAATGGTCATCAATAAGTAACATGAAATATCTATCACCTTGCAGACTCTTGATTCTTACCGGTCCACATAGATCAGTATGTACTAAGTCCAAAAGTCTGGTAGATGATTGTTCCTTACTTTTGAATGTGACTCTGCTTTGCTTACCCAACTGACATTCCTTGTACAGACTGTTAGTAGGTTTCACCAATCTTGGAAGATCTCTTACAACTTGAGTGTTTCTTATCTTAATGATATTATCAAAATTTACATGACACATTCTCCTATGCCACAACCAACTCTGATCAATTTGAACAAATAAACAACTTTTTCTAGTTCCAACCAAGTGAAAGATGTTACCTTTTGTTTGAGTACCAGATGCAATCTCTATTCCAAAACTTTCAAAGATATTACATTTTCCATTTTTGAATTGGAGATCATAACCTTTGTCCACCAACTACCCAACACTAAGAAGATTGTGCTTCAGACCTTCAACATATAGTACATTACTGGTTTTGTTCTTTCCATCAAAAGAAATAGTTCCTCTGCCTCTGATTCTGCTAGCAGAATTATCACCAAATTTTACAGTTCCTCCTTCATATCTTTCCAAATATATGAACTTATTTTTGTCACCAGTCATATGGTGGGAGCATCCACTGTCAATGACCCATTCATCCTTTTCCTCAACTTGAGCAGCCAGAGCTCTTTCTACCTATTTATGATTGACAGATTCAATGGGCATTGGATCTTCTTCCTTGATGGCAATAAACACCCAGTCACTTCCAGATTTATTTCATGTCTGTGATTCATCATCTGTTACTCCTTCATCATCGTCGTCTTCATGAACATAGTAACATTTCTTTTGGAATCTTGATCTATTTGGATTTGTCCTTGAAAATATTTCTGGACACCTTGATGCAAAATGACCAATCTTGTTGCAGTTGAAACATTTGAAGGGAAATTTTCCTTCATACTTACCAGATCCTCTTGGTAGTCTTTTTACAATAAGGGCTTCAAGTTGAGCAGCTTCTGCCTCATCTTCTTCTAGATCTTTTCTTGTTTTTTCATACCAGGATAGTTTCTTTGATGAGTTTTCTCCTAGATCATATCTTTGTTTGCCTTTTACAGAGGCACTAGCTTTGAATATAGATTCAGTCTTGGGGGGTGCATCTCCAAACTCACCCAATTCAAATGTAGCTAATTTTTCAACCAATTGATCTCTTGTGATATTTGATAAAGATCTGAATTCCCCAATAGCAGCAACCTTGTGTTTGTAAGCATGAGGTAAGGTTCTGAGGACTTTGGCAATAATCTCATCTTCATTCAAGGTTCCACCAGCACATCTAATGCCACAAACAAGCTCATTTAACTTTGGCATAAATGTAGTGATATTCGCATCTTCATTCATCTTTAGATTTTCAAATTTTCCTTTTAGGCTTTGTAGCTTGGCACATTTAACATATTTGTCCCCTTCATGCAGAAGTGCCAGCTTTGACCAAATTTCATATGTAGTTTTTAAATCCATAACATTTGTCAACTCTGAATCAGATAAGGCACTTAGTAAGGCTTCTTTAGCTCAAATGTTATCTTCAGCATCTCTAATTTCATCTGTAGTTGTCAGACCATTCTTTGGAGGATCATACTTGTTTATAGTCATGGTCCAAAATTGCATTCACATACATTGCAAGTCACATTCCATGCGGCTTTTCCAAAGAGTGTAATTTGTTCCATCAAACCTCAGACTATCCTTCTTGTAGGAAGACATCCTGGATCTCCTCAAGTGGTTAAGCCTCTTTGAGGAACTTAGCTCTGATACCAATTGTTGGTTTTAGGACAGACAACTGAGTGGGGGGGTGAATCAGTTGTTACAAGAATTTATGTTCTTTAAACACTTAAAGCCTTCATGTATTTCTATAGCATAATAATGATTCTATCATGGAAGCATAATACAATAATTTAAGAGCACAAACAAATTCAACACATATGACACCAAGATTTTAATGTGGAAATCCCAGTTAAGGGAAAAACCACAGGGTGACTAACCCAAGATGTATTCTCTGTTAAAAGATTAAGAGAAAGATGGCACTTGCCAATTAGGGCTCACTGCCTAAGCACACTACTCATAAGAGATCCACTGCCTACAGGAGACACACTGTCTATAGAATAATATAAATATTACATACTTGAACTGGAGATTAGCATCTTCACCATGCTTGGGTCATTTCCATTTAAGCTTAATACTTCTGCTCTGCTTTTCACTCTTCTCCTCTACACCTCTCTCATCTTAACCAAGATATTTTGAAATGACTTCATAATTCTTATTTATACATGACATCAACTTTGGAATGATCATCAAAGTCGACACAACATACTTTATTTTATTACAGAGCAGTTACAAAAATACAACTTGATTTGTTACAAAGACTTCATGCGTATAACCACACTGTCGGCCACACATGTATGGGACTTCAATCTTCCTTGAGGAACAAGCCATGCCTCGCAAAACATCTGGTTGACCAAGATTAGGAAGAACACCATCACCTGAAAGCAAATCTTCAATTTACGAGCTCAATCTTCAATGCAGACCACCAACATGAATTGGACACAACCTAGAGACCCTCACAAGCTTGCCTGAATCACCAAGAACAACCACACCACTTCTTACCGAAATCATTTGCATCTCCATCCAAAACCTCAAGAACACAGTCTGTCATCACTGTCTCATTAGAATAAATTCTTGCGGACCTCTAGACCATGAATCAATTGAGTTGTCAATTCACATTAGCTTCCTAAACATGCCACCAGATCCATAGAACAAGATATTGCATTTTTAGATCTTACTAGACCTATTTGTGTCACTCTGTCACCTGTGAACAGCTATTAGAACTAGTTTTACTCATATGGCCATCTCCAAATCTCCATGTGGATCTCTCAAATCTTGACTGCATCATCTTTAGACACATATCTACAAACCCTTTGAAGCACATTCTATGATCTTCATCTAGCTGGGATCTTCACTTCATAGAGCTCCAATGTCTTCACTATTCTTCTTTATTTCTGATAGGACTAATTTTCTGAATATCCTCAGCACACAGCTCATCCAATCCTTGACATCAATGTAACAGGAGTATTTTGACATCAATGACAACACCAATTAGGCCTATACTTGCAATAGTTCTCTCTTCAACCTACAAAAACAAAAACCCACAAACACTAAACTCTCTTTTACCCAGACCTTCTGAGCTCTAATGCCAATTGATGTAGAAAGAAAGCTCCCACATTCAAATCTGATCACAAACACACATAGAAAACTATGCAAGAGGGTAGCAAATTAATTTGAAACACATAAAATGGAAGAGAAATCTGCGGTATGTATTATATTGAAAATCTAAAAATGAGATACATAAATATTGAGCTCATATGCTCTCATACAACATGGGCTTCAAACATACAAAAATTTGCAACTCAACATTCCATCTTCATTCTAGCAGCATCTAGATATGCAAACACATATTCTCTAAAAGCCCTCTCTCCCAAATGAGAAATCCTCAATATGTAGAAATTGTGTGTGAAGAAAACCATTATTGGTTTCTCAAAATAACCTCCACAAATCCACAAAAAAAACCCGTCACTTCCAACTTGTCATCGCTCCCTCAATTTTTAGGATTTTCTAAAATGGTTTCTTGATTTCGTGCCTCTCCTTCCTAGCTTTCTAGAACATTTTAAATTTCTTAATTTCGATAAGATATGAGAAAGTTATGCTCATTTTATCAAGACTGGGTCTCATAATTTTGACCCAGACATGCAACAACATGGAAAGCTTTTGGCCCCACCTCTTGGAAATCAATTCCAAGATTCTTGGCAACCCCACTTATGCAAAAATTAGTCAAATTCCACCAAAATTACATTTACAATTGCACCTAAGGTAAATTACATTTGTTGCAAATTAAAATATTATTTTCTCAAAGCTCCAACATTATTGAAAAAAACTAAACAATTGAAATTTAAAATATTTTTGGTGATGCAAGATTGCCATTGACCATGAATGCTCCTACACCAAGAAGTGGTGTTCCATCTAGATAAGCTAATAAGAATACATTTTCTCCAATAACTTCCCTAATCTTGAAAGGTCCCTTCCACAAGGAATCAAATTTCTTATGGGCTCCTTTTGTTTCTCTCCTCCTATCCCATAAAAGTACAGAATCCCCTACAACAAAGTTCCTTTGTTTAGCCTTTTTGTCGAAGACCTTCTTCACAGTCTATTGATGTTTGGAAATACTATCTATGGTAGTGTCCCTTTGTTCCTCCAGACAACTCAAATATAGTATCCTCTTCTCCAGTGCTGATTGAAATTGCTCATCTTCAATTGCCTTCTGCAAATTTAATGCAGACAATTCCAAAGGAATGGGAATTGTACTATCATCACCATAAACCAGGTGAAAAGGTGAAATGCCAATAGCTCTAAATTATATGTTATTCAATCAGCCAAAAGAGCATCATACAGGCTCGTATGCCATCCCCTTTGATTTTCCTCCACTATCTTCTTTACAATAGAAATGAGATTTCTGTTACTTGATTCAGCCTCCCCATTGCCTTATGGGTAATAATCAGATGAATGGGCAAGGCTAATACCAAATTCATAGCAGAAAAGAGTAAACTCAACAAAAGAGTGTTGTGTGTTTACACAACACGCCCCATTCTGCCTTAGCAAAACAGGGACCCAACTTTTTTTGCTTCTGCTTGCTTTCATTTTCTTGATTTGGGCAGTTTAGCAAAGGTCAATTAAGTATATCACCCTTGCACATGCATGTGCATCCTATATAGAGAAGGTCAATGGTCATATTTAGAATTTGTCAGCATAAACATCATAATCTGAATGAGCACAAAATTCTGAGCAAGTTTACCTTTTGGATCACCCTGATATTCTTTAAGGAGTAAAATTTATGCTAAGTCAAAGATTGGTCAAACCTGATATTTCTCACAAGGTCATATTTGTTAAATGTCAATCACATTCGTTAGATGGCCCCAAAACATGAAGATCACCCAATATCCGCATATTCATTAATATGCAAGACATCGAAGTAAAGTGCAAAAGAATATTTGCCTGTCAAGCCTTAGTCATATTTTCGTAGGGTCACATTTCCAAATATTCGGATGTTCCCAAATATCACCCCTTGCAAAATATGACCCTGACGTCATCCTAGTTTGAGCTATAAAAGAACTTAATATGATGATGACGTCACTAATATATCTGATACCCAGAAGGTCACATTTCTAAATGTCCATCATATTTCTCAATATGACGATGACGTCACCTTTAACTAGCACAAAGCGATCACAATTTTGTGATGATGTCACTTTCATGACCCAAACCTAAGAAGGTCATATTTTGAAACATCCCTGATCTTAACCAATATGACGATGATGTCATTCCTCCGAACAATCCCAAAGACTCATATTTTCAATGACCCCATTTTCATTTTTCCAAAAAAAGGGGATACTTCGTAAGTTTTAAAGATCCACATATTTCTTAATATCATTCATATTGACCCTTATGACCTAGGATGCAATGATTCTTGATAACCAATCAAATGGTGCCATGTGGCACATAATCCATATCATGTTGATATAGCATATTGTCTCGATTGTTGACAAAGATATAATGACCCTACCTTGTTTGTTGGTCAATGGTTGACCATCGTCGTCATGATGTCACCATCATGTTTCAAATATCAGTCATATTTTCAAATATCCTGATGTTTTTGAACATCACCCTGTGCATTAAATGAGATCCCAATGGTAGGTGAAGCCTTTTGAATTTCAAATACTTACATGACACTTGTCAACATCTACTAATATCATATATTAATCAGTGGACATAAGCAAAATGACATTAAATGTACCTTGATTTGACATGTCAAATGGTTAAAAGGTAATTTTGGGGGGTCATTTTGAGTTTACCATGCATTTAAGTAGAATTTACAGACCTCCGAGTGATTAAACCCTTATTGCGATGTGTGAACGGAATGAGACACGCATTCAAACAAAATGAAGAATGGTAATTGCAGTGCAATCACACTCATAACGATATCACCTTTATAGTAAGAAGGGAAAGCGATTGTTAGGTATGTAACTAAGAACCTTAGTTTTTTCATTTGTGGTAAATGATGAGGTAAATATGGTTTTTATAGAGCTAATTAGCATGATGATTGCATAAGATGGAATATAGCAATAGACTTATTACCATAGGATGCATGAGATCATGAAATCACTGCTACATACGACAAGTTAGGGTAAGACATTTATGTTTTTATTATAGGACACCATGGTCATTTGAAAGAACAGATCAGAAATTGAATTCTTAAAGCCCATGTTTTTACAACCAAAAGGGGTAGTATTTAGATATGGAATAATCAATGACACACATCAAGGGTATACAAATCTTGATGCATGGATGAGAAGACTGGATAGGGGAGCTGATAACCCTCTCCTCATGAGCATAGTCAGTTCAGGAATGTGGAATGCTAGAGGATTCTCATATGCCATGGAAGCTATAGAGCTGGTGATAGACTGTGCTAGGAACTATAATCTAGAAACTAGGAAAGTGGAGAAACATGGTAGGGTATATGCAGATTTCTCCATTGCAGGCATCACTGCAGAATTCAATTTACCTAAGGGGCAGGATGTGGTTCATTTGAGTTTGAGTAAATTAGAGAAAGAATATAAGAGAAATGAAAAGGCAACTAGAAGAGTCATGTACCAGTGGAGGTCTAAGAAAAACATGTATAAGGCTGCCGCCAAATAACCTGTGTGCCTTTTCAAATTTGATTTTTCATTAGAGTACCAATACATGATGGTTTTTCTTTACAGAATGATAGGGAGGCTGAATGCTAGATTATTTGAGAACTAGATGTATGGTATAATGTGGATGATAGAATATTCTGATGACATACCCCTGTGGGCCAAAATTATAAGTGAAAGCCTAGATGAAGGGATGACAAGGCTAGGAGGGAACATCAACATGTTCCATATGACCTCTTATGTTGTGTATGTCTGTGCTTTAAGAGGAACTTTCAATAGACTACAAATAGTAGGAAGACTAGGAAGTAACCCAGGAGATATGAATATATGGGAATACTACCCACATCTAAAAACGAGGGAGGCACTTGATAATTATAAGTTAGTAAATGACTCTTTCTCCATGCATTTGGTCAGAACCATGGAAGAGGATAGGACAAAGTGGATAAGTGTGGAAGCACAAGCAATTATATATAAGCATGGGGCTTAGTTTACCCAATTCCCCACATTCTCATACATGAGGATAGAAGGATTTATAGGGCAACCTCTTATGCTGCCCAAGTACCCAAATGATAAAGTCATCTTGATGGAGTTTCTTAGACAAATATTGCCTTCAGTGGAAGCTCACATTGAACGAGGAAAAATTCCATAGGTCTTGTTTCCACTCATGATTGGCTGGTACATGTGTCCAGATAGAGAAAGTATAAAGGATGCAATTGGAGGACTAAAACTAATGCACCCGTAGCCCTTTGAGTTAGCTAGGCCTTATGATCCATCTAGCAGAATGCAAACATTACTGGGAAAGACCATTCATCAGAAGCACCTTGAAGACTATTGGGTTGATTTTGATGATGAGGCAGAGGTGAGGAGAAGAGATTACCAAAGGTTCCCCCTAAAACAAATACGTACTTTTGATTACATATCAGTATCGGTGTAGTTACATAAAGATGATGGAAAGATGTCTCAAGAATATGAAAAGAATAGAGTATACAATGATACTATATAAGCGCCTAACTTGAGCTGCAAGAGGTGGTCTCATTGGACCAAATAATGTCAAAGGTCATGAAACAAACCCAAGAATGGGTAGATACCGAAGTTAAGAATCTGAGAGATAAGGGTGTAGCCCTTACCATAGATAATAAGAAGAAAAGACAGGAACTATCTGAGGAGGAATATGATGATTTCCTCACAGAAAAGAGGCAATCCAACGAAGAAAGACAACCACTTGAAGATAAGAAAAAGATGAAAAGTAGGATTCCCAAGCATATGGGGTGGTGATCATCAGGCAGCCAAGACCAAAATGAGACGATGCATCCACATCAGTTGTAGGAGCTTCATCTGATGCACCTTCCAAACAAAAGAAAGTTATCACAAAGCCTTCTCCTGCTCCCATCGAAGAAGAGGGAGAAGAACCCTTGGATAGTGATCTGTTGATTACAAGGAAAAAGAGGAATGTTGCGACATCATCTCAAACACCTCAAAAGAAGTAGAAGACTACTATGAGAGGAACGGTGGACATAGATCCTCTACTATTCAGAGGTGTAGGTGGACTAGGTATTATGAAGAACATGCAACATGAGGTCCCCATTCCTGAGATCATTCAATTCAAAATTGAGAGAGCAGAGGAACAGAGAGAAGAGAGACATAAGACAAGGAAAGAATCACCTCTTTCACTTGATGATACAATATATTTATCTGGTGATGAGGTAGTAAAGGATGTCTCTACTCAAAGGATGGAGACCTTGGTGTCAAATACAAAATGACCCCTCATGGTATGCCTTAAGTCTAAAAGGAGACTCATCAGGAGGAGGTGGAAATAGAAGAAATTGAGGAAGATAGCCTAGAGGTGATAGCTGAACAAATTGGACTAACAAATCTGGTCAACTAAGTCACCAGTCATGTTGTATCAAGATGATGGAGATCAGGGTAGGGATAATGATCCACCTCCAGAGCTAGAAAAGGTAGAAACCAGTGCACATGAGGAGACTAATAAAAGGATGCCTAATAATGATAGAGATTAGAATAATGCACCATCTCCTCCTAAGTATGATAATCAGGAGGGTAACCCAGCATCTGAAGAGAAAACAAATGAGAAAGAATTGGATAAATCTTCAGACTAAGGAGAAATAGACACCTCAAAAGGTGAAGAGCAAAGTCTATCACAAGGTGGTAGCCAGCCAAAGGAACCAAAAAATGTGACTATGGGTGATCAAGGTGATCCCCAAAATAGAATAGATTAAAATGCATAATCTTCACATGAAGATTAGGTGCCACAAAACACACAAGATCAAGAGATGCAGAATCCTTAGGAGGATAAATTGCAAGAAGAGGTACTTGACCAGAATGTGCATACATCACAAGAACCTCCCCCTGTTAAGGAGATACCTCAGCAAGAGATCCCTCATGATAAAGTGTATGAGGAAGAACAAAGGAAATAGACTTCTCCACCAAGGGAAGAGCATAATATAGAGTCTGATGCTTCTTGCATTGAGCAAACTGGTCAGCAAGGACCTAGTACTGATGTGCCTTATTGGTTAAAGTAGGAAATAAACCCACAACAGATCAGTGAAGTGAAGGAATTTGATGTCTCTACATTGTTTTCAGAAAGTATGATGAAGCCTAAAAGGAAGGCTAGACCAACATTTGCAATCAAAAGAGATCCTACTACAGGTAGGAGAATGGCCCAAGTTGCCTTACCAATGGCAGATAAGGCCAAAGGGGAATAAATATTGTAGAATTCCAAATAACCAATATTGATTTAGGTTTTGCTACGGAAGAGAAAGAAGGCCAAGAGGCCAAGGATAATAGTGATTCCTTGTTGAAAAGGATAAAAAATGAAAAGGATAAGAACAGACAGCATAAGAAGCACATTGCTCAATTACATTCATTTATAAAAGGGTTAATTGACCTAAGCATAAACCACTCAGTATAGCCACCTCATTGACTATCATATCTCAAGATGAGATAACAAGGTTGGACCTCATGAAACATAATACTCAACTAGTGGATAATTGGTTTGTCTCCTTTGTTTTTGAAGTAGAAAATTTAGTTAAAACCTCCCTCTCAAATTGGAATTTGCTTGGTGCTCTGAAAAGAAAAGTAGATAAGCTACAAAATGAGGTTGGGCAAAGGTCTTTCAAGTTGGAAAAACATCTGGATGCCTTAGATGAAATAATGAGGATAGACATGAAAATACTTATGGATAATAAAGTACTGGATAATAACATAGCACAATTGCTAGGCATTTGGTATGATGACACCAGATTTGAATATGATACACTGAAAAGATGCAACAAAAAGCTCAGAGACATAAGTGTTAAACTGCATCATCTTATGGCAAAAGAAATAAATACCCTAGAGGCTTTGGAGGACAAAGTAGCAGGAAAAGTAGAAAACTAGGATACCAATTTTGTTTTCCAAGCCTTTCACAACAATTTTAAACAGGTAGTAGAGGACCCTCTTCATCACTTGACAGAGGATGTGATAAATAAGGCCATGAGAATGAAAGCTAAAGTAGAGACATACAATGAGACATTAAATAGCAGGAAGAGAAAATGGAATACTCTTCAGGTATAGTTTCATTCTCACAAGCATGTTGTAATAAAGGCCATAGTTCAAGATGCAAGACAGATTGAGGAAATAGTACAAGCCTATGAATCTGTTAGAGGGATAGTCAGTGTGCATATAAGGCATGATCTTGGAGCTGATGATGAAGATGAACAAGATGATGATGGAGATGAAGAAGAAGAAGAGTAAGTAGAGATGCATGATGACAAGGTCACATCCATAACAAGACAAAAGTGATCGAACTCTACTAGATGGTTGCCAGCTGGCAACCTATGCCACATTGACATGTGTTGACAAAGTCAAAAGTAATATTGACTGTAGATTTAGATAGACAAATCTTGAATGTTGGATCAATGTAACTGCCTCCTTTCTTTGTCCTATAAAAGGAGATGGAGTGTACATTTTAGATTATCAAAAACTTAATTGAAGTTAGATTGTTGAAGTTCTCAGGACTAATTTCAAAGCTCATTGTTAATGTACATGTCTTTTGCATACCTAATGAAAGAGAAGCTGTTTTGATTACAAATAATCAAAATCTTGAGTAATCAGTGGATGAATTATGGATATATGCATTGATTAGCTATGTCCCTTGGAGTGCTTATCAGTCCACATGTGTTGTTTTCATTCTTTGTTCCTTTGAAGTTAGCATCAGCCATACCTAGCTGTGGAACATCCTGGTGAAATTGTGGTTTGGTTTCTTCTCTTCATGAAAGTATCTGGAATGTATGTGAATCAATAGCTAAAGGTTCATTAAATTTAGAAAGCATTCTTTCAATTTTCCTTAATTTCATTACAATAATTTCCATAATTGTGAATAACAGACCATCTAAAGTAAATAACATGAAATATTTCTATATCCCGCAAATAATTGAATATACAAAGCATATTTGAGTAAAAGCATGTCAGAATGATAAATATCATACAAATACACATGAATATCAATGGTAATCATACAAATATCCACTTTTAGACACCTTATTTAGATAAATATACAGTGCAAAAGTAAAGATGAGTTCATAAAAGTTAATGTTCAGAAGAATTGATCAAACTTACAAATATGATCATCATTTGTTAAGTATAGTATAAATAACCTTGTTTGTGGAGAGATTTTATAGGAAACAGGTGTAGAATCGAATATATAGACATCAATTTACAATATAGAACAGTGTAAGGCCCCTTAAATGGAAAACAACATATCACCTCAACCTCTGAGTAATGTCAAAAGATCATGACCTGATCCATAGAGACTTGGAGTCATCAATTTATTCTAAATTGTTTGTACTTTTCAAGATAATAAAGATTTGTTGTGTGAACTTTTATGCATGTTGTTATGACTAATAAATCATCATCAACATAAATTGGTGCTAGAAGGAGGGTTATATCCTTCTTATCGAGTGAATTAGTCTCATTCATGTAATTCCTATGCCTACATGAGGTAATCTTCTCAAAGCTCACCAGAATTGTTCATACTTTGAGTGTTTGTGCAAAGATTTACCAGTTTCATGCTATTTCGAGTTTCTTGATCATAAATATCTCATGATTGAGTGTGAATACCTTGAGCTTTGCAATAAAATCTCTAAAATCCTTGAAGATTGAGTCATTGTTCAGGTTTTCCTACGATTTCCTCATGTGGACTTGCTTGTATAAGTTAGATATCCCAATATCTATGATCAGAAGTCCAATCTTTGTTCATATTTACATGTTTGATGCAAATATTGCATAAATATCCCATCATTTTTGAGTCCTAATCATAAATATCATCTTTCCTAGGTTAGTTCTATTGATCGTTACAGAAATTAGGTCAAATTTCCATATTCTGTCATAAGTTGTTCGAATCTTGGCTCATAGGCCAAATACCAGATCTAGATCACTTGGACTCTTTGAGGAGTTGCCTATTCATGGATTTAGACCTCGTACAATAGATATTCACCATACTCTTGACTTAGGTGCATCAACATCCTCATCACGACATACTGTAACACCTCCAAGATCACCAATTACACCTCTAGTGCAACAAGAACCAGCCACAATATCATTCTTTACTGCTAACTCACCCCTAACTTTCACTACATTTCATCCTCTACCTAAGAATCCTAATAAGATTTCCCCTAAATGTCATCCATATCAAGATGCTGAAGATCACATCAGGACATTTAAGGAAGCTTGCTGTAGAGCAAGGATTGGACATCAAGATGTGGTATACGAATTATTTCTATATTCCCTAGGAGAGGAAGCATACAATTGGTATATTAGTCTTGATCAAGCCTCAATAGGTACATGGGATGCTTTACAGAAAGCCTTCAAGGATAGGTTTAAGATACCTATAGATCCTTCAATGAATTATCACCTTTTTGCCATAGTCAAAAGATTTGAAGGAGAACATATTTCAAACTTCAATGCTAGATTCCAAAAGATGCATTCCAAGCTAGTAGCTCCATACACTATAGGAGATGAAGCATCTAGGAGTATATACTACTCAGCCTTAGATCCCTTAGCTTTTATGTTCATAAGAAGAACACATCCTAATGTCACAACTCTGACAGGAACTTTTGAAGAAGCAATAAAAGTCAATTAGCAACTGATTCCTACTCCAACACCTAACATAGCATATCCTGCATATCCTACTCAACAACATACTAATGGAGTCACGATGCCTCCTGTTGCAATGTCTAATCCTTTACAGGTACCTCCACTTAGCATCATGCCCCCTCCAAATGGAAATGGTCAGATGGTGCAATATCTAGGACATGCTCAGACATCTCAAGATGTAGGTTAAAATAACAATAATGGTTCTTCTTTATTTAAACCTCAACAAGAAAATGTAGTAGCCAAAGTTCAAGAAGAGAAAGAAGACATCAAAGAAATATCTACACAACTAAGGAAACTGACAACAGAAATTACACATTTGAGAGGTCAGAATTTTTATTCTTAGCCTAACCAAAACAGAGGATATAATAATGATAGATTAGGATATCCTGACAGGATACAACAATGATAGGAATTATAACAATAACAATGGCAATAGCAATAATGCACCTAGACAGCCTAGAGTATGGAATATTAGGCCAAACAATGGTTCTTTGCCATCACCCTTAGATAATTAGCCTCCTAGTGAACCAAAACAGACCACTAGAGTGAATTTAGCAGAGGCATCTGTTACAAATTGGTGTAGAATACATAACACCAATGCACATGCTGAGCTAGACTATCCTCAATTCAAAATAGTACCCAGTATCTTTCAGGCTGAAGTGTCCAAAACTACAGGAAATCCTCCTTTCATTGAAGAAAATGAAATCATCCCTTGTGGATATGACTCTGCTCTTGTGTTAGAAAATTTTGTAAATCAGCCTCATCATCAAACAAACTTAGCTCATGAGAACTACACACTAGCATGTGAGGAATCCACCTTGGCATTTGAAACAAACTATGTGTTCCCATTCGAAGATGAAAATGAACCAGTAGTGGAACATGAAGAAGTTCATGCCTACCAGCAAATATATTAGGGTAGACACAATTAAAACCTCAGGAGTAATCATAATAGACCTTCTAGTCCTTTGACCACATCATTACCTCCTAACAATTTCAACACTCCCCTTGATCTAAAAGCCAACAATAATCCTAGTCCTCCCAAAGTCAATGCTCAGTACTTTGCACCTCAAAATATAGTGTTGAAGACTAATAATCAATCCTCTGAGCCTGACAAGTTAGTTACATATTTAGCAGAAGAGATGAAAAGAGTCAAAATCAGTCTGTCATTAGTAGAATTGCTTAAAACCCCAACTATCAAGAAATTTTTCATGAGGTATTTAGATGAGCCTATACCAAAAGAAGATGGTCATGCTCATAATCCCAGTCAAGTTCCAAACAAGGATCATGTAGCTAAAGATAGTAATGTCAAACACAAAACTCCAGCTACAGTTTAGGCTACTGAAACTTCTCATATGACTCTTTATAGAGACAAAACTGAATCACCTCCATTCCTACTCACACTTAGAATGTTTGCTAAGAACTTACACAATTGTTTAGTGCATTCAGGTGCATCTACTAATGTCATGTCTCTATCTATCTGCAATGCCTTAGGGTTACATCTAGCCAAATCACTCAAGAAGGTGACACAACTTGACAAGTCTGAAGTAAGTGTAGTAGGAGAGTTGACACATATCCACATGCAGTTACCATCAGATCCAAGGATTCGATATTATATTGATATCCAAGTGGTGTATATCCCTAATACTTATGGGATGTTTCTTAGTAGGGATTGGTCAAAAACACTTAATGGCTATATGTCCATAGATTTCAGTCACATGTGGTTACCCTGGAAAGGGATTCCTAACCAAATCAGGATAGAGGCTAAACCTCGGA
This sequence comes from Cunninghamia lanceolata, assembly GCA_027924645.1. Lineage (NCBI taxonomy): Eukaryota > Viridiplantae > Streptophyta > Pinopsida > Cupressales > Cupressaceae > Cunninghamia > Cunninghamia lanceolata. Next base: position 1,767,131 of record BSBN01000826.1, on the reverse strand, counting down.
TGAAACACATGATCACTGAGTATAGTAACACAAATTAGGTATTGTACGTAGATGTAGAACTAGGGGCTTATTCCATCAGGCCCTGAATAGTTAGGATAGAAGAAATCCTCGTGTATGATACACATATCCCTAAAGATGTCTATCAGGACAATAGGGTGATCATAGAATCCGATTATAGTTCAGATGATAGTCAGGAAGTTGATCATTTAAAGAACTTTGAATTACACTTATCTAGAGAAATGCAACGTTGTAAGATATTAAACATATCCAATGAGTATATTTTGATTGAAGGTTGGTGTAGACTGCATGATGAAGCACGTTTAGAAAAGGCTTGTGCTTGCCTGGATATGGTGGAGCTAGAATGATTTTGCAGCGAGAAAGGTTTATCTTCAATTGAGGTGAGCGATATAGATAATAATGATGATGTTGATTCTTTTTTGTCATCTACAGGTATAGAAGAAGAGACATATCAGGATGAAAGCCACACTCACAATATAGAAGAGATCTTGATGTATGCTTAAAAGATTTCTAAGGATGAAGATAACATCACCCCCGAGACTAACTGTTTGATTGAGTCAGATTATGAAGTATTTGATGAAGATAAAGGAAGTAATTTAACAAAGTTTGAAGAATTCTTGTCAAAGTAGATTCAAAGGCTTAGGTTGCAAGAGATTCCTCCACATCATGCTTTAATTGATGGATAGTGTAGGTTGCATGAAGCACCACATTCAGAAACCACATGCTCACTATAATTACATACGTTTAATAAGCAAGAGATGCTCCATTTAAAGAATCAGTTATCCAACAATAGAGACATGCTTGAAGATAGGAAAAAAGAGATTAGAATACAAGTAGACACTGATAGTGATGATACCACAGATGTTAAAAGAGCAAAGCTATCAAATTCAAGTCACTTACCAAAAATAATAAATAATGAGTCACAAAAAATGGAGTGGATATCAGGTGGTGCAGCTGCCAGAGCTAAAAAGAAAAGAGAAGGTCCTGACAAGCCTTTGATAGAAGATAAACCATGGATCCTTAGGTTTGATGGATCAAAGTCAAAACAAGGAGCTGGGGCAGGTATAGATCTTATCAACCCAGCAGGAAGTTCCTACTTGGCAGCATATAGATTACAGTTCCCATGCACCAACAATGTGATAGAGTATGAAGCTTTAATTCATGGGTTACTGTTTGCTCTCAAGAAAAGAGTGAAAATTCTGCATGTCTTTGGAGACTCATAATTAGTGGTAAGACAAGTAAGAGGTATATACTCTTACAATTACAAGAAATTGTCTAACTACAGACATAGGGTATGGGACTTAATAGAGGAGTTTGATGCATTCAACATCACCCATGTGCCTAGAGAGCAGAATCACAGAGCATATGCCTTGGTGCAGGCTACTAGCACATTGGAACCATTGTCCATTTCTAGTCTGAAGAGATTCTCAGTTGAATTAGTATCAGTGCCTTCCATACCAGATAATGTCACCAACCTCCAAGCATTTGATGATGACCAGCATATTTTAGATGTCATATCAATTAGAGATATATTTGATGCTCAAATCATAGATGAAAGGAATGTAGAAGATCATACCTAGGAAGAAGAAGTCATGTAATTGCCAAGCAATAGGATTCCCAAAGGTATGATAGAGTTAGAGAAAGCCTTTGATCTGTACAATATGATGAAACAAAAGGATCTCCCAAAGACTAATGGAGGAGAATACTCACTGATCAATATAGGACAAAATAAAGATGTAAGGAATGTTTTGATTGGTAAAGTTTGTACCGAAGAAGAAATGGTAGGGATAACTCAAGCATTGAAGGATTACATGCGTGCTATCACCTGGACCTATGATGTGTTGAAGGCTTATGATACTTCAATAATTACTCATACTATACCCCTAAAACCAGATGCTAAACCTTTTAGACAAAAGCAAAGGCCTGTTAATGCTTTACTAGAACCCATTATCTTTGAAGAAGTGAAGAAGTTCCTCAATGCCAGAATCATATTTCTTGTGAGGCATTCAACTTGGGTAGCCAATTTGGTCCCTGTAAGAAAGAAAAATGGTGATATCTGCCTATGTGTAGACTTCAAAAATCTGAATAGAGCTTCTGAAAAAGGATAACTACCCTTTACCTTCACTCGATGAAGTCTTACAAATAGTAAATGGTGCCCAAATGATGTCCTTTTTGGATGGATTCTCAGGGTATAACCAGGTGATGGTAGATAAAATAGATAGGTTAAAAAATGAATTCACCACCAAGTGGGGAATATTTGCTTACAAATGCATGCTGTTTGGATTGATAAATGCTAAAGCCACATTCCAACGTGTAATGGATATAGATTTCAGAGGTTTAATTGGTAAATGCATAGTTATTGACATGGATGACTTGACAGTCTTTCCAAGAATAGGGGCGATCACATAGAAAATGTTAGGAGTGTGCTCAAGAAGTGTGAGCAATATGGTATATCCTTGAACCCCAACAAGTGTATCTTTGGAGTGACCACAGGTAAATTACTAGGTCATTTGATAACAGAAAATGGGATCATCATTGATCCTGTCAGAGTAGAACTAATCATGAAGCTGCAACTTTTTGGAAGTAAAAAAGAGCTTAAGTCTTACTTTGAGAAGATAAATTTTGTTAGAAAATGTGATGAGTAAAATGGGATAATCAAAATGAATAATAAAAACCCAAAACATCAATGGAATGTGTAGATAAAAAGGATTTAAAATAAGAAGAAATGATACTCACAACCTTTTTACCTTGTGATTTCCATTGTTTGCCTATTCTCTTTTGATCTTTTGGTGATGAAGATGGCCCTCAGGAAGTTTGCTTCCTTGCTTCAAATCCTCAAGATGACAAGGAGAAATGGCTCGGATACTTATTGTGTTGAAGATGAGCTTCAACACAATATGAAATGGATGATAGAAGGTATGAGAGTGGGGGTGCCAATGGCGCGCTATGGATTCTGCAGCATAAGTTTACTTGAAAGCTTGATATCTAAAATAGAAGAAGGGGGTTGTATTTATAGACTTGAGAAGGAGAAGATCAATGATTGAGAAGAAATAAGAAGATCAATAGTAGAGGATGTTTGAGAGAACGTGTGCAAATAGAAGAAGGACATGTGTCATTCAAAAAGATGCTTTGTTGAGTTAACTGCTTTCATGACAAAGATAAGATTTGCTTTTCACAAAATTAGAATGTTTTATTCTAGTTTAAGAGTTTGTTGATAAAAACAAGGCTGTTTTAAATTAATAACTCAACTTTTGCTTTTGCATGACAAGGAAGATTTATTTTTAGAAGATTTTGGAAGATAGGAAAGTGAATTAAATAAATAAATTTATTTAATTACTTGCACATGATTTGGAAGAATAAATAAAATATTTAATTATATTTTATTTTTGAAGAGTGAGGATTTAAATAAATTTAAATGATTTATTTAAATTTGGGGGAATAGACTTGACTTAATTAAATAATTTAGAATTATTTAATTGCTTGGAAGAATTTAATTAAATAAAGGATTTTATTTAATTTTGACTTTAGAAGAGATAATTAAATATTTTGATATTTAATTAACTTAGAGGAATATGAATCGAATAAATAAATTTAATTATTTATTTATTGATAGAGGAAGGTAGACTTAAATAAATATTAAAAATATTTATTTAGACAAAGTCATGTCATTTTTAGGTGTATACATTTTGCCCCTCTTTGATGCAATGTGTTTTATCACGTTGTTTCAAAGAATAAGATTGTCTAAAATTGATACATGCCCCTGTTTGCCCCTAGAACAAGTTTAACGATGATAGGATGCCCCCTCAGGAGATCGAATGGGAAGAAGGCAGAAGGGCGTGAGACAGACAATCTCACGAAAAGAAGGTGGAAGATAGGCTAGGATGAAGAAAAAAATGGTTTGAAGAAAGAGTCAAATGATACGTGATGCAAGATAAAATGATAACACACACAAGCAAGTAAGCAAGTATGTACAAATGATACAAGAACAAACAAGGTATTGCCCCTGTTAAGCGGTAAACCAACAATATATTGATAATGATATACAATAGTGTTTTCATGATGGGGAACGATAGATCCCTAGAGCAACACGAAGGACAGTGTCTGGTTTCAGGAAATGAAGCATGTCGTGTAAGACACGTGTATTGATCTGATTTTGACAATGCTACATCCTGTATAAGACAAATGTTTGATTAGAATTGATCGAGTTGGTTTACGACCAGACAAGGATTAAGACCACTGATTGTGAATGGATCATTTGACAAGATTGACTTGACTTGATTGGTATGGATTAAGGATGGACTTGCATGTGGATCATTGCTCGGATTGTTAGCTAGAACTGTTGATGAGAGATATGAAGACAGATAGAAATTTGATCAATAGAAGAATGACACGATAGAAGAAATCACAAGCTTTTATTTGTAAACATTGATACTCTACATAGAATTTTTATTGCATGGGATAGTATACAAAATGTAAATGGATATGGATATAGGTATGAGATGCAATTGGATACGTTATGGATATGGATATGGATATGGATATTTGTCATCTTGATATTGCAAGTATTTTGAAGTGCTTTGTTTCATCATTGGGATTTTATTATGTTGTAAGAAAATACAAGCATCTAGGTATAATTAAACCAAGATGACCTGAGTATTACTTACATGGATTTTGATATAGCAAGTTAATACAAGCATCTAGTCAAAATTGAATCTAGATGACCTGAGTATTTCTTGCATTTCAATAGACAAGGATTGCCCCTTTTCATGTTTAGACCTCTGAAGTCCTCGATGATCTTTTGTTGATCATGTCATTAGACAAAATTCATCACATTACTAAAGATTAACCTGCAAACAACAGACAAAGAAAATAATTATGCCCCCATCATAGCATCTCTAGCTTTTGGCATCCTCGAGTAGCATAGGAAGACATAATAACAAAATAAAGACTCCATAAGTTAACCTGATCAACACAAAACCTTCTTGCATTTAAATGTGCTTTCTTGCCATAATTTAGATAGAATATGTTTGAGTGCATTAGGTTCATGTTTACTTTGTGTTGGATAGGTTGATGTTTTTGTGCCAAGATTTATGTTGTTTTGGGAAGCTTGCTTTGCTACACGTACTTGCATCTGGTGAAAGGTGTGGATGTGGACGGACCAGAGGATAGGTGATAAGGTAGGGAATGGATGGGTGGCAGAGCCTTAGGGGTGCATTGATAATGGCCTTGCCTACGTGACAATGCAGAGGCAATGTAGTTTGGGACTTGGACCACGGATGCAGATGGACTAGAGGATAGACGACAAGATGATGGACGGGAAGCCTCGGGGGCACATTGATAATGGCTACGTGAGGATAGAGAGGAAACATAGTTTGGGGAGAACCTTGATGGACCTAAGATATGGATCGGATGAGACACAACATGGAACAGATATGGATCAGATAGGGAACACATATGGATCAAATATGGATCGGATGATATTGATGACAAGGAAACACCATGGATAGGTAGATGCATGGGTGATAAGGAATGAAATGCACACGGAAGACGGAAAGGATGTGATCACCAAGGACTAAGTCACATAGGAATAACATGCCCCTTTTGTAGGTAGAGTACTTAGGATTTTCATGACAATGCTTATGACGACAGGAGGATGAGAGGATAATGAAGGATTTGTGTGGTTTGGAGGGATAAGGTATGTCAAGAAACATCTAAAACATTTGTCAACATTATGCCCCCAATCTTTATCAAGATCAAAGAAATAGAGGAATGGAAGATCAGGATGGATAGACTCGATAGTATAGGTATGTAATTGATAGAGGAATAAGATAGGAAATAGTAAGGAAAGGAATGATAGGAGAAGGTGATATGTTGATGAGATAAGGTGCCCCCAAGTGTAGGTGACATAGGAGATCAACTTACACATGACGCCTGTTTGCTAGGTTTTCATCATGGTACTTATCCAAGGTGCCTGTTTGCCAAGTTTTCACCATTGGACGAAGGGATTTTTCTTTACTTTTTTTTTTTTTTTTGTATTTTTAGACTTTTTGACACAATAACAATTACAACCTAGGCTGGAAAGGATAGTATTTGTTGAGTCCCCTAGTTGTGCATATTCAAAGAGTGTAGCTCCAGGATCTGGTAGCACTGGTTCCCCTCCACGGTACTCACTTCTCACGCATACCAGATCTAGGTTTCCTTAGGCTCGTACCCCCACCGAACCATAGGATTGTCCCTGCTACCTCTACTAAGAATCACATGAGTCGGGGCCACTTCAAAGGTTCCACCTTTTGTGCCAACAAATAGGGGTTTTTGGTATACTAAACAAATGGCTAAGTAGTCAAGGCAACTATTCAAGTGGTTACACATGTGGCAACCCTACTCTCTGTTATGGAGTCGCCCAGCCTCCAAGGGTTATGCCTTGGAGGGTTTTGGGGGAGGTTGTCTATCGGTGTAACACAGCGACACTCGTTGCAGGAAGATTTTACCTCAAGAATAATTTATTTAAAATGGATCGGTAGGGCTTGGCTTTAGCATGTTTCCACTCAGGGTCGTTCCCACTTGGACAAGTGGGCATCCAAGGGCAGGCCCCTCTAAAGGTTATACACAGGGAATAACAAGTCTAACATTTTGGTCACTCAGTAAATGGGAGAGCATAAGCCTATTGTCATTCAACAGACATAGAAGACAGTGGTTAATCCAATCCTATTTAAAAGGAAAAAAAACTAAATGTGTTATCTACTTGGGTACTCACACATTTGTTAACTTTGATGTGGTTAAAGATAGCAATGGTTCATTCCATTTGTGAGATAGCAATGTTCTAAACTAAGAAAGATAGCAATAATGAAAAGATAGCAGTGATTGTTTGTTACTATCCTCCTAGTTAAGGACTACATGAGATTTACATGCATGCATTTTTTTTTACTTTTTCCCCTAATTAATCTAAGATGAGTTAATTAGTATAGCTAAATGATCTATCCAGTTCCTAATCCTACAAGACAAAAGTTAGCATTAATCTGAAAACTACGAGAAATACTAAAATCACAGTGAAAAATTAGATGCACCGCTTAACAATTTGTATGTGCAGAAATAGAGACTGTAAGTGCAACTTTACAAATGCGCTAAGACAGATGTCAAAAGTGCAGGAAAAAGAGACAGAAGCACCATTTCTACAGATGCGTCGTAAAAAAGAATGTAAGCGTCGTGTATGAGGGTGTATGTACTGAAATACTACAGGCACCGAAATAAATGGTATATGCGCGGACTCAGATGATGTATGCGCCAGAATCTTGCATGCACTGGAACAAGTTGTAGATGCACCGGGAGATCGATCAGATGCACCAATTGAACCTGTTTGAATCCTGTATGGAATTTGTACAGAACCTGTCACTCAGAAACTCAATTTTTTGGTTAGATTAGGGCCCAAGGCCCCACAGTGGGTGCCAGAAATGTTATGAGAAAAATGGGATAATCAAAATGAATAATAAAAACCCAAAAACATCAACGAAATGTGCAAGTAAAGAAGATTTAAAAATAATAAAGAAAGTGATACTCACAACCTTTTTACCTTGCGATTTCCGTTGTTCGCCTATTCTCTTTTGATCTTTTGGTGATGAAGATGGCCCTCAGGAAGCTTGCTTCCTTGCTTCGATTCCTCAAGATGACAAAGAGAAATGGATCAGATACTTATTGTGTTGAAGATGAGCTTCAACACAATATGAAATGGATGATAGATAGTATGAGACTGGGGATGCCAATGGCACGCTATGGATTCTGTAGCATAAGTTTACTTGAAATCTTGATATCTGAAATAGAAGAAGAGGGTTGTATTTATAGACTTGAGAAGGAGAAGATCAACAGTTGAGAAGAAATAAGAAGATCAATGGTAGAGGATGTTCGAGAGAACGTGCATGAATAGAAGAAGGACATGTGTCATTCAAAAAGATGCTTTGTTGAGTTAACTACTTTCATGACAAAGATAAGATTTGCTTTTCACAAAATTATAATGTTTTATTCTAATTTAAGAGTTTGTTGATAAAAACAAGGCTATTTTAAATCAATAACTGAACTTTTACTTTTTCATGACAAGGAAGATTTATTTTTAGAAGATTTTGGAAGATAAGAAAGCAAATTAAATAAATAAAATTATTTAATTACTTGGACATGATTTGGAAGAATAAATAAAATATTTAATTATATTTTATTTTTGGAGAGTGAGAGGATTTAAATAAATTTAAATGATTTATTTAAATTTGGAGGAATAGACTTGACTTAATTAAATAATTTAGAATTATTTAATTGCTTGGAAGAATTTAATTAAATAAAGGATTTTATTTAATTTTGACTTTAGAAGAGATAATTAAATATTTTGATATTTAATTAACTTAGAGGAATATGAATCGAATAAATAAATTTAATTATTTATTTATTGATAGAGGAAGGTAGACTTAAATAAATATTAAAAATATTTATTTAGATAGAGTCGTGTCATTTTTAGGTGTATATAGAAAGTTCATCACCAGATTTGTAGAAATTGTCAAACCACTTAACGGAATGCTCAAGAAAGATGCCAAGATCGAGTGGACTCTTGAAGAAAAGGCTATATTCGAGGACATCAAGAAAGCCATATCAGATGCCCCAGTTTTGATCAATCTAGATTATACAAGAGATTTCTACATTTACTCATTTGCTTCAGAACATATATATGTAGCAATGCTAACATAAACAAATGAAGCCAAGGAGGAGAAACCCATAGCTTTCATGAGTTGCCCATCCAAGGATGCAGAGCTTAGATACATGAATGTTGAGAGACAAGCTCTTTCTTTCATCCAAGCAATCAATAAATTTAGACATTACATCTTAAGAAGCAAGATCATTGTTGTAGTACTAGATGCAGCAGTAAAAATGCTCCTGATGCAGAGCGAGTCAGGAGAGAAAAGAGCCAAATGGATAATGGTGCTCCAAGAATATGATATGGATACAACACCAATGAAACTGGTAAGGGGACAAGCCTTGAGCCAAATGATTTATGAGAATGACACAAATATAATGAGTCATCAATATGTGGTAGATACCAATGAAGATAAAGAATGGTATTCTGATATCAGGCATGTCCTGATTACTGGAAGATACCCTTCAAAGATGCAAGCTTCACAAAGAAGAGCCTTGAAGATAAGATCACAAAAGTACATGATCAAAGGAGGAGTCCTTTTGAAAAAGAATTATAAAGGAATCTATCTTAGATATTTGCATAGACAAGAAGCTGATAAAGTTTTGACTGAGTTACATGATAAGTTTGGGACTGCACATGGATCTCACTTGGCTATTGTCCATGCTATCTTGAGAGTAGGATATTATTGGCCTACTATTTTTAAGGATACTGTAGAACTTATTAAATTTTGTCATACTTGTCAGGTTGCTGCTAACCGAGAAAGATATGTTGCTCAACCCTTGCAGCTAGTGATGGAGATGCGCCCATTTGCTTAGTGGGGTATGGATTTCATAGGACCTATTAATCCTCCATCATCTTTAGGCCTTAGGTATGTCTTAACAATCACTGATTATTGCACTAGATGGATTGAAGCTGTCAGTAGTAAGACATGCAATGCAGATGATGTGATCAAATTCTTCGAAAACAACATAGTGACTAGGTATGGAGTTCCATATGCTTTAGTATGTGATAATGGACCTGCTTTTGCATCACTAAAGTTATCTAGCTAGGATTTTGATCATGGAATTATTTTGAAATTTTCTTCAAACTATTATCCCCAAGGAAATGGCTTAACAGAATCAACAAACAAGAATTTATTGAATATCATAAAGAAATTAATTGAGAAAAATCCTAGGGAATGGAATACCCTACTGAAGTATGCCTTGTGGGTAGACAGAACTAGGATGAAGGCTACATTAGGAAACTCTCCTTATCAAATAGTATATGGTGTGGATCATATCCTCCCTGTCAACTTAAAGATCCCCACATTGCAATTCGTACAAGAATATCTAGGTATAGATAATAAGCAAGAAGTTAGATTACTTCAGCTCATGCACCTAGAAGAAAAAAGAGATAGAGCACTTGATCAGTTTGCCAAACATCAGGCTACTATCAAACGTTGGTTTGATAAAAGAGCCAGAGTCAAGGCTTTTAGGATTTCAAATTTGGTCCTGACATGGGACAAAGCACATGAAAAGAAAGGTGACCATGGAAAATTTGACAAACTTAGGGTTGGTCTCTTTCAAATTTTAGAGGTCTTAGGAGATAGTACCTACAAAATTAAGACCCTAACCGATGAGGATGTCCCATTACCAGTCAATGGATAATTCCTCAAACATTACTTTCAGGCCTAAACAGGGTCATGTAAGTCATTTGTATCATAATGTACATGTTGTATAGTTGTTTGTATAGTTTTGCTTTGTGTGTTTTCTTGTTTGCTTGTTGCTGTTGAATTTTGTTTTTCTTAGGCAAGAATGATGCACCTTAGTACCCTAGGAAACCAACAAAATTGTTAAGATTCAAGTTATGAGAACAAATTTTTATATAGGTTATGACTCACCCTGAGAAGTATCCCTGATTAAGTCTGTGATGCCTTTTTCATCAGTAATGCTTTTCTTGATTAAGGAGATTTTCACGATGACTCACCTAACAGCCTTGGGTTTGTTGAACACATTAGTATAGGTGTTAAGTGAAAAATCCAAAGGGTCGCCCTTGCTACCATTACAATTCCCAACTTAAAGCAGCAAGTGACCACACCTTGCATATTGAGCTTACATGATGATATCTTATGAATATGCATATATATATATATATAAGAGATGACTATTGAAAATCCAAAAGGATAAAAGTTAGGTCATCTAAGTAAGTAACTCTACCAGGGCTATGGATGCCTGCTAGCAGTGGGGCTCTACTTAGGGGGATTGTAAAGATAACCTTGTTGAGGCTATGGATGCCTACTGGAAACAAGGCTCTATCCCAGTTGGCTATGAGGGATGAACCCAAAATATGTAGCTTAACATCAGTTACTATTTTTTTCAACTTACTTTCAAGATGAGGATTATTAATCATATGCACACACTTGATCCCTTGTCACCATTGTTGCACTAATGAACATGGTGTCATTCACAAGGTCATGATACTTATACTTAGAGAAAGTCAGAATGCTATATTTTTTAATGTGTCTTCATCACTTGAATCATTTGAATTTAGTTGATTTCTTTGGTGGTAAGTTGATGTGTGGTTACACAAAATACCCCATTTTGCCTTAACAAAATAGGGACCCAACTTTTTTGGCTTCTACTTGTTTTCGTTTTCTTTCTTTGGGTGGTTTGGCAAAGGTCAGTTAAGTATATCATCCTTGCACATGCAAGCGCATCCTATATTGAGAAGGTCGATGGTCAAAGTCAAGATTTGTCAGCATAAACATCATAATCTAAAAGAGCACAAAATTTTGAGCAAGTTTGCCTTTTGGATCACCCCGATATTCTTTAAGGATCATAAGTTATGCTAAGTCAAAGATCGATCAAACCTAATATTTCTCACAGGGTCATATTTGTTAAATGTTAGTCACATTCGTTAGATGACCCCGAAACATGAAGATCACCCAATATTTGCATATTCATTAATATGCAAGACGTCGAAGTAAAGTACGAAAGAATATTTACCTGTCAAGCCTTAGTCATATTTTTGTAGGGTCACATTTCCAAATATCTGGATGTTCCCAAATATCAACCTTTGCAAAATATGACCCTGACGTCATCCTAGTTCGATCTATAAAAGAAATTAATATGATGATGACATCACTAATATATCCGATACCCAAAAGGTCACATTTCTAAATGTCCATCATATTTCTCAATATGACGATGACGTCACCTTTAACTAGCACAAAGCGATCATGATTTTGTGATGACATCATTTTCATGACCCAAACCTAAGAAGGTCGTATTTTGAAACATCCCTGATCTTAACCAATATGACAATGACATCATTCCTCCAAACAATACCAAAGACTCATATTTACGATGATGTCATCTTCATTTTTCCAAATAAGGGGATATTTCGTAAGTTTTAAAGATTCAGATATTTCTTGATATCATTCATATCGACCCTTATGACCCAGGATGTAGTGATTCTTGATAACCAATAAAATGGTGCCACATGGCACATCATCCATATCATGTTGATATAGTATATTATCTTGATTGTTGACGAAGGTATAATGACCCTACCTTGTTTATTGGTCAATGGTTGACCATTGTTGTGATGACGTCACTGTCATGTTTCAAATATCAGTCATATTTTCAAATATCTTGATGTTTTTGAACATCACCTTCCGCATTAAATGAGACCCCAATGGTAGGTAAAGCCTTCTAATTTTCAAATACTTCACGACACTTGTCAACATCTACTAATATCATATATCAATTAATGGAAATAAACAAAATGACATTAAATGTACCCTAATTTGACATGTCAAATGGTTAAAAGGTAATTTTGGGGGGTCATTTTGAATTTACCATGCGTTTAAGCAGAATTTATAGGGCTCCAAGTGATTAAACCCTTACTAGGACGTGCGAATAGAACGAGACCTACATTCAAATGGAACAGAGAATGGCAATTGCAGCGCAATCACACTTATAAAGATATCACCTTTACAATAAGAAGGGAAAGCAATTGTCAGGTATGTAACTGAGAAACCTAGTTTTGTCATTTGTGGTAAATCATGAGGTAAACATGGTTTTTACAGAGTTAATTAGCTTGATGATTGCATAAGATGGAATAGAGCAATAGACTTATCACCATAGGATGCATGAGATCGTGAAATCATTACTGCATATGACAAGTTAGGGTAAGATGTATGTTTTTATTACAGGACACCATGGTCATTCGGAAGAATAGATTAGAAATTGAATTCTTAAAGCCCATCTTTTTGCAACCAGAAGGGGTAGTATTTAGATATGGAATAATTAACGACACACATCAAGGGTATACAAATCTTGATGCATGGATGAGAAGACTAGATAGGGGAGCTGATAACCCTCTCCTCATGAGAATAGTCAATTCAGGAATGTGGAATGCTGGAGGATTCTTGTATACCATGGAAGCTATAGAGCCGGTGATAGAATGCACCAGGAACTATAATCTAGAAACTAGGAAAGTGGAGAAACATGGTAGGGTATATGCGGATATCTCCATTGTAGGCATCACTACAGCATTCAATTTACCTAAGGGGCCTGATGTGGTTCATCTGAGTTTTAGTAAATTAGAGAAAGAATATAAGAGAAATGAAAAGGTAGCTAGAAGAGTCATGTACCAGTGGAGGTCTAAGAAATGCATGTATAAGGCTGCCACCAAATTGCCTGTACACCTTTTCAAATTTGATTTTTGATCAGAGTACAAATACATGATGGTTTTGCTCTGTAGAATGACAGGGAGGCTGAACATTGGATTATTTGAGAACTGGATGTATGGTATAATGCAGATGATAGAATATTCTGAGGACATAACCCTATTGGCCAAAATTATAAGCGATAGCCTAGATGAACAGAGGACAAGGCTGGGAGGGAACATCGACATGTTCCATATTACCTCTTATGTTGTGTACACTTGTGCTTTCAAAGGAACTTTCAATGGACTACAAATAGTAGGAAGATTGGGAAGCAACCCAAGAGATATGAATATATGGGAATACTACCCATAGCTAAAAAGGAGGGAGGCTCTTGATAATTATAAGTTAGTAAATGACTCTTTCTCCATGCATCTGGTTAGAACCATGGAAGAGGACAGGACAAAGAGGATAAGTGTGGAAGCACAAGTAGTTATATATAAGCATGGGGCTTGGTTTATCTAATTCCCCACATTCTCATACATGAGGATAGAAGGTTTTGCAGGGAAACCTCTTATGATGCCCAGGTTCCCAAATGATAAAGTCATCTTGATGGAGTTTGTTATAAAAATATTGCCTTCGGTGGAAACTCACATTGAAGGAGGAAAAATTCCACAGGTCTTGTTTCCACTCATGATTGGCTAGTACATGTGTCCAAACAGAGAAAGTATAAAGGATACAATTGGAGCACTGAAATTGATGCACCTGTAGCCCTTTGAGTTAGCTAGGCCTTATGATCCATAGCAGAATGCAAACATTGCTAGGAAAGACCATTCATCATAATCACCTTGAAGACTATTGGGTTGATTGTGATGACGAGGTAGAGGTGAGGAGAAGAGATTACCAAAGGCTCGCCTTGAAACAAACATGTACTTTTGATTGTATATCAGTATCAGTGTAGTTACATAAAGATGATGGAAAGATAATGTCTCAAGAATATGAAAAAAATAAAGTATACAATGATACTATATCAGCACCTGACTTGAGCCAACTAGAGGTGGTCTCATTGGACCAAAGAATGTCAAAGGTCATGAAACAGACCCAAGAATGGGTAGATGTTGAAGTTAAGAAATTGAGAGATAAGGGTGTAGCCCTTACCATAGATAATAAGAAGAAAAGACATGAACTATTTGAGGAGGAATATGATGATTTCCTCATAGCAAAGAGGCAATCCAATGGAGAAAGATAGCCACCTGAAGATAAGAAAAATCTAAAAAGTAAGAAGGATTCCCAAGCATATGGGGTGGTGATAATCAGGTAGCCAAGACCAAAATGATATGATGCATCCACATCAACTATAGGAGCTTCATCTAATGCACCTCCCAAACAAAAGAAAGTTGTCACAAAGGCTTCTCCTACTCCCATCGAAGAAGAGGGAGAAGAACCCTTGGATAGTGATCTGTTGATTACAAGGAAAAAGAGGAAAGTTGCGACATCATCTCGAACACCTCAAAAGAAGTAGAAGACTACTATGAGAGGAACGGTGGACATAGATCCTCTACTATTCAGAGGTGTAGGTGGACTAGGTATGCAACATGAGGTCCCCATTCCTAAGATCATTCAATTCAAAACTGAGAAAGCAGAGGAACAGAGAGAAGAGAGACATAAGACAAGGAAAGAATCACCTCTTTCACTTGATACAGTATATTTGTCTAATGATGAGGTAGTAAAGGATGTATTTGCTCAAAGAATGGAGACCTTGCTGTCAAATACAAAGATGAACCCTCATGGTAAGCCTCAAGTCCAAAAGGAGACTCATCTAGAGGAGGTGGAAATAGAAGAAATTGAGGAAGATAGCCCAGAGGTAATAGCTGAACAAATGTGACTAACAAATCTGGTCAGCCAAGTCACTAGTCCTACTGTAATTGACTTAGCTTATCAAGATGATGGAGATCATGGTAGGGATAATGATCCACCTTCGGAGCTAGAAAAGGTAGAAACCAGTGCACATGAGGAGACTGATAAAAGGATGCCTGATAAGGATATAGATCAGAATAATGTACCATCTCCTTCTAAGGATGATAATCAGGAGGGTAACCCAGCATCTGAAGAGAAAACAAATGAGCAAGAATTGGATAAAGCTCCGGACCAAGGAGAAAAAACAACCTCAAAATGTGAAGAGAAAAGTCTATCACAAGGTGGTAGCCAACCAAAAGGAACCAGAAAATGTGACTATGGGTGATCAAGGTGATCCCCAAGATAGAACAGATCAAAATGCACAATATTCACATGAAGATCAGGTACCACAAAACACACAAGATCAAGAGATGCAGAATCCTCAGGAGGATAAATTGCAAGAAGAGGTACTTGACCAAAATGTGCATACATGACAAGAACCTCCCCCTCTTAAGGAGATACCTTAGCAAGAGATCCTTCATGATAAAGTGTATGAGGAAGAACAAAGGAAAGAGACTTCTCCACCAAGGGAAGAGCATAATGTAGAGTCCCATGATGCTCTCATTGAGTAAACTAGTCAACAAGGACCTAGTGTTGATGTGTCTTATTGGTTACAATAGGAAATAAACCCACAACAGATCAGTGAAGTCAGGAAATTTGATGTCTCTGCATTGTTTTCAGCAAGTATGATGAAGCCTAAAAGGAAGGCTAGACCAACATCTGCAATCAGAAGAGATCCTACTATAGGTAGGAGAATGGCTCAAGTTGCCTTACCAATGGTAGATAAGGCCAAAGGGGAAATAAATATTGAGGAATTCCAAATAACCAATATTGATTTAGGTTTTGCTGCAGAAGAGCAACAAGGCCAAGAGGCCAAGGATAGTATTGATTCCTTATTGAAAAGGATAAAAAAGGAAAAGGATAAGAACAGACAGCATAAGGAGCACATTTCTCAATTACATTCATTTATAAAAGGGTTAATTGACCCTAAGCATACACCACTCAGTACAACCACCCCATTGACTATCATATCTCAAGATGAGATAACAGGGTTGGACCTCATGAAACATAAGGCTTAACTAGTGGATAATTGGTTTGTCTCCTTTGTTTTTGAAGTAGAAAAAGTAGTTAAAACCTCCCTCTCAAATTGGAATTTGCTTGGTACTTTGAAAAGAAAAGTAGATAAGATACAAAATGAGGTTTGGCGAAGGTCTTTCAAGTTGGAAAAACATCTGGATGCCTTAGATGAAATAAGGAGGATAGAAATGAAAATACTTATGGATAATAAAGTACTGGATAATAACACAACACAGTTGATAGACATTTGGTATGATGACACCAGATTTGAATGTGATATCCTAAAAAGATGCAGTAGCAAGCTCAAAGACATAAGTGTTAAACTGCATCATCTTATGGTAGAAGAAATATATACCCTAGAGGCTTTGGAACACAAAGTAGAAGGAAAAATGAAAAGTTAGGATACCGATTTTGTTGTCCAAGCCTTTCACAATAATTTTAAATAGGCAGCAGAGGACCTTCATCATCACTTGATAGAGGATGTGATAAATAAGGGCATGAGAATGAAAGCTAAAGTAGAGACATACAATGAGACATTAAATAGTAGGATGAGACAATGGAATACTCTTCAGGCACAGTTTCATTCTCACAAGCATGCTATAGTAAAGGCCAGAGTTCACGATGGAGGATAGATTGAGGAAATAGTACAAGCCTATGAATCTGTCAGAGGGATAGTTAGCGTGCATATAAGGCATGATCTTGGAGCTGATGATGAAGATGAAGATGATGATGATGGAGATGAAGAAAAAGAAGAGTAAGTAGAGATGCATGATGGCAAGGTCACATGCATAACAAGACAAAAGTGATCAAACTCTACTAGATGGTTGCCAGTTGGCAACCTATGCCATGTTGACATGTGTTGACAAAGTCAAAAACAATATTGACCATACATTTAGATATACAAATCTTGATCATTGGATCAATGTAACTGCCTCCTTTCTTTGTCCTATAAAAGGAGATTGAGTGCACATTGTAGATTATTAGAAACTTAATTGAAGTTAGATTACTGAAGTTCTCAGGACTAATTTCAAAGCTCATGTTAATGTATATATCTTTTGCATATCTAATGAAAGAGTTGTTTTGATTATAAATAATCATAAATCTTGAGTAATCAATGGATGAATTATGGATATATGCATTGATTAGCTATATCCCTTAGAGTGCTTATCAGTCTGCATGTGTTGTTTTCATTCTTTGTTCCTTTGAAGTAAGCATCAGCTATACCTAGCTGTGGAACACCCTGGTGAAATTATGGTTTGGTTTCTTCTCTTCATGAAAGTATCTAGAATGTATATGAATCAATAGCTAAAGGTTCATTAAATTTAGAAAGCATTCTTTCAATTTTCCTTAATTTCATTAAAATCATTTCCATAATTGCGAATAATAGATAATCTAAAGCAAATAACATGAAATATGCCTATATCCCGCAACTAATTGAATATATAGAGCATATTTGAGTAAAAGCATGTCAGAATGATAAATATCATGCAAATACACATGAATATCAATGGTAATCACACAAATATCCACTTGTAGACACCTTATTTAGATAAATATATAGTACAGAAGTAAAGATAAGTTCATAACAGTTGATGTTCAGAAGAATTGATCAAACTTACAAATATGATCATTATTTGTTAAGTATAGTATAAATAACTTTATTTGTGGAGAGATTTTATAGGAAACAGGTGTAGAATCAAATATACAGACATCAATTCATAGTATAGAATAGTGTAAGGCCCCTTAAATCGAAAACATCATATCACATCAACCTCTGAGTAACATCAAATGATCATGACCTGATCTACGGAGACTTGGAGTATTCAATTTATTCCAAATTGATTGTACTTTTCAAGATAATAAAGGTTTGTTGTGTGAAATTTTATGCATGTTGTTATGACTAACAAATCATCATCAACAAAGAGAAACTAGAAGCATTATTAGTCACCAGCTTCTTAGGAACACCAAATTTGACTAAAATGTTTTCTTTAAGAAAGGTTCAGACTACCTCAAAAGTAGTGTTCTTTACTGGAATTACTTCTACCCATTTGGTAAAATAATCTATTGATGTTAGGATATGAGTATGTCCAACACTAGAATTATGATTAATAAGTCTAATAAAGCCCAATTCCCACTATTGAAATGGGTCGTCTATAACCACTGGTCTCAAAGGCAAGGTGACTAACTGAGGTCTACCTGTGAACTTTGAACATTTCTCACAATTTGATACCTAGTTTTAGGCATCTTTGAACATACCAGGCTGATAAAAACATTGCCTTAGTATCTTAAAAGTTGTCACTAATGCAGAGAAGTGTCCTTCATAGGCTTCATCATGGAAAGTCTCTAGCAACTTCTTCTATTGCTCCTTCTCTAGACATCTTAGAAACATTCCATCTATTCCTCTTTTATATAGATTACCTCCCCAAAGGACATATTTATTTGCCTTGAGTTTCAAATTCCCCCTTTCTTTGGCAAAGAGGTGAGATGGACATTCACCATAAGTTAAGAAGTAAGAAACATCAGAAAACCAATCATCAGTATTACTAGTGAAAAGTACTAGGGGCAATTCTTCACCTTCATCAACCCTATTTTCAGCAATTGTCTTCAATAACCCTTTGGCTCTAACCAGATTGGTGGGTTTGATCTCAATATCATACTCCTAAACTTTGGCTATCCATGCTCCTCTACTATTACATCCAATTTCCTGCTGAGTAAGGATACTCTTTACAACTGATTCTGGGACATAAACAATAGCATGTGAATGCAAGACATAAAATCTAAAGCTTTTTAAAGATTTCACCATGGCATATGCATGCTTCTATAAAGAAGAGTATTTTAATTCATGTTTCTTTAATGGCACACTCATGAAGGCAATGGGAGCCTCTATCCCCTGTTCATTCTTTTGTAGCAAAATAGTTGATAGAGTCTGCTCAGAAGCATAACAATAGATTATAAAATCCTTTTGAAAATTAGGATGTACAAGTGTGGGCGCATTAGTAATGGCTAACTTAATGTCCTCAAATGATTGCTTACCTTCAGTATTCCACTTAAAGACAAGATGATTTTTCATCATTTCTGCAATATGCCTAGTCAACTCAGCAAAGTTTGGAACAAATCTTCTTAGAAAGTTTACCTAGCTGAAAAAGGATCATGTGTTACTCTTGGTCATGGGTAAACTCAATTGTTGAATTTCCCTAACTCTCTCTAGATCAATCTTTATCCCATCTTTTGAAACAATGTGACCTAATAGCTTCCCTTCTATAACTGTGAAGATTGACTTCTTTGGATTTAAAGAAATGTCATGTTCCCTACAAAACCACAGAACTACCTCCAAATCATGCAAATGATCGACTCTTTTCTTAGAGAAGACTATTAAGTCATCAAGGTAAACCACAATGATTTTGTTCTTCAAGTCACCAAAGGTTAGATCCATTGCTCTTTGAAAAGTGGCTCCAGCATTAATAAGACTGAAAGGCATTCTATTATATATAAATACACCAATTGGGGTAGTAAAATCTATTTTGTGTTGGTCCTCCTGAGCCACCTCAATCTAGTTATATCCTAAGAATCCATTGAGCATAGACATCATCTCTGACCTAGACACAGTTTGCAAGATATGATCCATTACTAGCAGGGGATAGTTATCTTTCATAGAAGCTTGGTTCAAATTCCTGAAATCAATGCAAATTTGGATCTCCCCATTCTTCTTCCTAACAGGTACAATATTTTCCACCCAAGTAGAGTGGTGAATGGGGTAAATTATTTTAGCCTTTAGCATCTTGTCAATTTCATTGAAAATGGCCTCTGCCACCTTTGGGTTATAAGTCCTCTATTTTTTTCTGAAGGGTACAGTGCCAAGCTTTAGTGGAATATGATGTTACATTTCTACATTCCTAAATTTCTTTAGATTAGCATAATACCATGCAAAAACATTCTTATACCTATTGAGTAAAGAAATCAAATGTTCCCTCTCTTTTTAGGAATAGCATTTTCCAATACACACAATCTTTGGATCATCCTCTGTCCCAATATTCACCCAATCATGATCAGCTGAAGTTGTAATGGAAACTTTACTCTTCTTCTTGAGGTACTGATCATGTCGATTGAAAATATCTTCTACTGAGAATAGACCCTTAGGAATTTTATTCCCTTTCAACTAAATAACTCCTGAGCTTGAGTCATTAAGGGAATTGATTTCTTCTTCCAACACATCATTATTTTCATCACTACTACCCTTGAAGAACACACTGGCAAAAGATTCATCCTTTTCAAGAAATGAAATAATCTGTTGATCAGAATTAAAGACTTTCCAGTGATTAACATTGTCAAGAACACTAGGCCTATATACCACTTCAATCCTATATGACCTATCTTTGAAATCTGGATGTGGTAAGAGAAGGGATGCTGAAATGGCTAAGGAATCAACCTTAGTATTCTGTTCTCTAGGTATTTCCTTTATAGAAAAGGCATCAAAGTATTCAATACAGTCCCTCACCCTATTCTGGTAATGCCTTAGTTTGCCATTTTTTACTATATATAATTTCCTTGTTTAATAATTAACTCAACATCTCCTTTGACTTTCAACTATTTCACACCCTTTTCCCTAGCTACTTCTAGACCTAACAACAAGGCCTTGTATTATGCGGTGTTATTTATATTTTTAAATTCAAGTTTAAAGGGAAATGGAAAGACATCCATTTGGAGAGATTAGAACCACCCCAGCCCCTAACCCTGCGGTAGAGAAACTACCATCAAACTCTAAGGTCCATAATTCATTTACCAAATCAGGGTTGATTAGGTCTACATTCCCATCATCTGATGATGTACACATGTAAGTGCCAAGCCCAATTTCTACAAACAGGATATTTGCTCCAGGATCTCTAGATTTTAGTACAATAAATTTGGCCTTAGGTTCTAGGTTTAGACAAACCTTCTTACCATCTATAGGTATCAAGGCATGTGACTAGTCCATTTGAACCTCACCACCTAAATCTTTGCAGAAACTACGGCTTAACAACATCCCATAACTTGCTGGTATGTCTACTACAAGTATGGTTAGCTTCAACCTTTTCTTGGAAAAAGTGGCTAGAGCCACTTGAGCATCTTTGATTTGACCAAGAATAGGTACAGGGGAACCATTCATTGAGAAGCACCTACCATGAGAATGTGTATATGATAAATCTAGAGCTTTAGCAACTTGGACAAGCATCACATTCTTTGAAGCTCCAGAATCAATAACACAATTGCTAAGTTTATAACCAGCAATGTATAATGATGTATAAAAAGGCTCTAGATTCTCAAATGGATTTTTCATATTGGAGTCTTGGGAGTGGGAGTTTGAACAATTTTGGTTACTAACATGTATTTTAGTTTCATCAGACACTTGAGCATTACAATTGGAGGGGGAGGTTCTTGTCTGACATATCTAACCAATCTATCTAGTTTAAATGGGTTGAGCCTGAGATATTTGTCTTGTGAGATTTGAATTTTGTGTTTTTACATGATCAACAATATCAAAAGAACTAGAGACAAGAGTTTCAGGAGTTGAAGTAGATGGTACCTCTGCAGCTGCAACTCTAGGTGTAACATTCTCTGCCTTCTTGGTATTACTTTGTCTTGTCACAATTGTTGTTATATGAAGCCTAATCAGACTTGGAGGTTAAATTTTCCCCACTTTTATTAGTGCGGTTTCCCCCCAAATTATTTAACAGGGGTTTGGGGGCAGCGTCCCCAAGACAGGGTCAAGGGGTAGCACCCCTTGCGGGGTCTAGGGGCAGTGCCCCTGGCACGCTCCCTATCACGATACAGGGTGGGGTCGAGGGGTAGCACCCTGCGGGGGCTCGAGGGTAGCGCCCCTGAAACCTTAAATGATTTTTATTATTTTATAAAGGCGTTGGGATTTTTTTTCCCTATTGGCTGACATAAAAAACCCTATTTTGTAACCGACATAAGTCATGATAAAAATGGCTAAGGGTTAGGGTTTCCGTTGAGATATTGTATTGTAGCATTTGCAGTGGTATTGAGTTGCAAGGATTGCTAGTTGTAATCGGTTTGATTTACTGGATAATAATATTGGACTCTTTGTTGGTGGATGTAGCCCAAGTTTGGGTGAACCACGTTAAAAATTATCTCTCGCTGTTATTATTTCTGTGTATTTTTCATTCCTCTGTTTAATCTTTATTTGCATTTAATTGATATCTTCTGCATGCAATTCCTAACAATAATATACTTAGGCATAGAGGATGAGCTCCCAGGCTAATTTTGAGGATTTTATCCTTTTTGTACTTGTTGCCTTCTAGTACACACCACACAATTGGGATTATCAAGTTCAGTGAAAACATCTTCTCCACTTCCATCATCTAACTCATTCAAAGAAATTAACCCCAACATCACCAAGTGTAGAGAGTTCCTCCAAATGTGGCTCTTCTATATGTTCATTCATAGAGAGCATTTGCATGAATATCATCATCTCTGGACAAGATGCCCCATCATGATCAAAGGTAAAATGAAAGTTGCATACCATATGATTTTTTTACTCGTCGAGGTTCCTCCTTCAATTGCTAACCTTTGGGTTGGGTGAGGCAATTATAATGTCCTATTATAACCTATTTAAGGAGACTACTGAGGGTTTTTAAGCATCTATCTTTTAAGAGTTATAATGTCATTTTCTAATCTCTTAATAATAGGATTAGTAGGAGTAGCAGTTGAGGGTTTGCCTGTTTGTAATTCTCTTTTCCACTTTCCCACGGTTATTAGATCATCTTCTACAGCAATAGACAATGATTGAGCACCAACCAAGTTAGGGGCTCCCTATCTCTTTATGGCATAACTGACATCAGGGGGCAATGAATTGACAAAGAAACATATCAACAAGCCATCACCAAGTCTGACATTAGTAGGAATTCTATTTGCCAGTCTGTTGAACTTGGCTACATACTCCCTCACTTGCTCATGAATCTCCTTCATAGTGGAAAGTTGAGCTACTAATGTGTGTTCATTGTCAGTAGTTTTGAATCTATCTTTGAATTGGCATCTCATAGAAGCCCAATCTCTAATAGAAGCATTAGGGAGATGGTAAAACCATTAGGTAGTAGTGTCAACAAGAGACTTAACAAATAGCCTAATGGACACATCTTCATGTTGGACTCCCAAAATAGAATAGGTGGCAAAGAATGAATTAATGTGTTCTTCTGGAGTAACCTTTCCGTCACCTCTAAATTTAGGCAATATTTTACCTGACCCTCTAGGTAAATCATCCAAATTTTCCCCAAGACTAAGTGGTCTAATAGCAGCACTTGTGGAATAGGTGGAGGTTGAGGATGAGCCATATTAGAAGGGGGGAAATTTATTTGTAATAGAAAGATAGTACCGTGTAAATTCAAGCTTTGACAGGATGAACTAGCAGAGCCTCTAATAGGTTGGGGAGATAATGCTTTGCTTAAAGATTTGACCCTTCTTGTGGGAGGAAAAGGAGCAATGTTTAGAGACCGAAGCAAGTCAAAGTCGATATCAACGATACCCCTTTGTCTATCCCCTCAGGTATATCTTTTCATAGCCCACTTTCACAACTAAATATTGTAATAGTAAGAATTAATCAAGTAGAGTCACCAAACCACTTACTAGTTATTATGAGGGTGAGCCCGTCATGCAGGGACTTGATTTATTAGTTTGACAATGGGATTCCTCAGTCTATTGTTAGGGACTGCTTAGATTTGCGAAGGCCTTTCTCTCCTAGGCACTAGAACAACTCCTTCAATAAAGATTATCTCTCGAGTGTCAACAAAATGACATGTGTTTTCTCTTATAATTTCACCAAGTTCTTCTTCTTCTTCTAGCACTTCGTGAACTTGGTGATATTGTTGGTTCATTCTTCAAGTTTGCCAAGCAACAAGTCTAAGACCAATATCAATATCTTCTTGATCTCCTACTAGCTAGTTAATGTTGGGATATAAAACTAGCACACGTCTTCAACAAAAAACCATAAAGTCCAACAAAGCAACTCACCCAGCATACATATATACAGGTTCGATATTATTTTCAATCCCCAACGGAGTCACCAAAAATCTATTGGTTAACAGATTTGTCACTTAACTCTATATACTCTTTCCTAGACAAGTGACAAATGCAATCAACAATTGAGCCTAATATATTGATATTTTATAAAGACTCTCTATTTCTTTAACAAGGGGCAACTACTTCAAAAGATATTCTAATGAATGAAAACTAGAATTGCTTTTAACTAGAAAGCAAATAACAAAGACAAAGCTTTTGACCAGAAAGTAGTAAAGGTAGATTTATATCCAAACCATGAGAAACTCAAAGACTTCACCAATATAAAATCCACAAAATAATATAAATTGATATCATACACCATATATTCACCACCTCAAATAATATATCAAAAGATAAATGATTCACAACAATGAGAAAGAATCAAAGATATCCAACCACCAAGATACACAAATATCATCAACACCAGCAAAAACACATTCAACATAAGCAGAACATGAATTCAAATAATCACAACACAAAGTCCATGATCATTCAAAACTCCACTGTATTAATTCTCATTGCATATATCAAAGTAGCTAAAACCAAAATTTACTATCAGCCTTGCAACACAAAGTTTGTCAAAGATACATAAATCGACTAGCTATCCAGAATATATAGCTTAGCCAAAAAGTAACTATCTTTAAAACCATAACGGCTTCTTGAAACAACTAATTTAAAAGATGTTTAAACAATAATTATAATAAAGGGCCCTCTAGAGCTAATAGTTTTAGAGAAAATAATATAAAATAACTAAAGCATGAAATTGAAATTAATTGAGGATTTGTAAATCCTCTTTGCCATTGTCCACCTCATCCATCACTTCCTGTTCTTTCGCCTACACAGTCCTCCAAAAAATCTTTGAGTTGAGGCTGATGCAAGTAAGAACCACCCCCATGCATGTTTTCTTTTATGAAGTTCTTACTGTCTATAACATCATAAAATGTCCCCTTGGGGGCTTTTCCCTCTTAAGGTTTAGCACCTAGGTCTTTAATCTGCATTTAGGACATCTTGCATCATATTTTGACATCCCGATGAGAAAACCCCTATGTTTCATGATGAATGGGACCTAGGGGGATCCCTTGAGACAAACCCTACCCAAAATAGGGGGGAGGACTTGGGTGCCCGCACCCTAGTCCTACCCTATTTTGGATCAGGCCCAAATTTTAAGTGTCAGTTTATGACCGTTATTTGGTTCCTAGGCCGACACGGTAAGTTTGAATTACAAAATTCTTGGTGGGAATGTTTGTAGTTGCATGTTTAGGAATTCATTTAAAACTAGATGGAAATTAGATGGACATTAGATGGCAATTTTGATTTGTGATCTTGTGTATAAGTGATTCAAGGCATTCATTGTGTGGAAGAGTAGATTTTGTGCTGTTTATGTGTTTATTTGAAGATTTGAGCATCCATCTCCTCATGGAATGAAGAGATTCTTCCTTCCATGATATTTTCACTATAAGGTGATATCATTTGTATTTTCAAGCATTTATCATTTGGTTTTTGCTTCTATCCCGTCGGGATACACACTCTCTCTAACAACGGTGTTCGGAAGACTTGAATGTCTCTCCAGGGCTTGACTAAGGCAAGTCTCTAAACACCACAATCCCCTCCCACACTCCTTATGATTGCAGGTTACAAGTGTTGCATCTAGAAAAGGTGGAGTTGTAGGAGAGTGTTGTAGAGTGTTGGAATCACAAATCAGAGCTAAAAATAGGGACCTAAACTTGAGTGCCTGTTCATTAGTCCTCTAGATCCCACAATGGAAAAATATTTGAGACAGTAGGAACACATTGCAGACAAGGTTCCTAGATCCTGACAAAAATTAGGGCATTTGACTAGGGCGCTCATTAGTCCCTAACTATTCTACTTCCCAAACTTTAAAAATTGATACACATGTCTATTATTTTACATCTTTCTATAGCAGCATTTTCAGTGATTTGTTCGTTTGTTTCCGTATTTGCATAGTTACAGTTTTGAGCATAATTGGGTATAATCAAGCAATCAAATCACACAATTCCAATTTTCCCCTATATTCTGAGTGACTGAAGGCCTGTAGTAGACTTCCTACTCAGCTGAAGTCCTTAAATGTTTAGAGGTGAAAGGAGGATTCATACAAACTAGCAAAATCAACCCAAAACACAAACAAATCCTCTTCATCATTTTTCACCTTAACTATTTTGGTGAACCCATGTTTTTAATAAATTTTGCACCTTGCTGAGTGTTGTGCTTTAGATTTACATTTATTTCATATATTTATATCATTATTCATCTTATTCCATTTGAAAAATTACAAAAAAATTGAAAATTTGGAAAATTTTGAAAAAATTAGCATTTTTAGCTTGCATTTTGAAATAATTTCAATTAGTTTGCATTTAATTTCAATAAATTTCTATCATTATCATCAGATCTGATTTAAAATACAGAAATTTTTTATTCATCATTCATTTAGATTGCATTTTCATGCTTAAATTGATAAAAATTGCTTGAAATTGTGCATTTTTCCATATAACCTAGTTTTGCATTAGCTAGGGTTTGTAGTCAAAATATTGTTTCAAATTTTACTACCCTTTTAAAACACTCATTAGGATTGATTTCTAACTATAATGCTGCATCATAGTGGTTTGCTTGCAAAATTTTATGCGTAGGGTTTGAAAACCTTGATTTTTCACTAGATTTGGCCTTATCAACTCTCTAGATTTGCACCATAGGCAAGTTGTAATATTTTTGCACAAATTGGCTTTTATCAGGGTTATTATCTTCTACCTCTCCTAAAAATCTTCACAACACCTTTTTATTGGGCCCTTGTATTGAAAATTTGGTGAAAAATTGCACATTTTTGGTATATTTGCCCTAGGGTTTGACCTAGATTTGCACTCCAAGTGTGTTGTGAAAGATTTTATGGTTTTATGTGACTTATATTATTTATATAATCTTATGCACCTCCTAAAATTATTTACAACACCCATTTTTCTAGGTCTTGGAATTGAAAAATTGTGAAAATTTGCATATTTTTGCTATATTTTCACTAGGGTTTGATCTTGAGTGGCACTATAAGCATGTTGTGATGAGTTTTATGGATTGAGGTGACTGATATTATTGCTATTATTTTATGTACCTCCTAAAATTCCTTACAACACCCCTTTCATTGGGTCTTGGAATTGAAGAATTGTGAAAATTTGCATATTTTAGGGCATTTTCACTAGGTTTTGACTTATCATCATCCTAGATTTGCATCAAAAGAGTGTTGTGAAGGATTTTATTTCTTTATTGTACTAAAAATAGACATATTATTTTCTTCCCCTGATCAAATTCCTTACAACACCTTTTCTTTCATTTATTTGCATTGAAAAAGTTGAAACAATGAAGCATTTTAGGTCATTTTTATACATAGTTTTGCACTTGTCTTTGGCATAAATTTTGGAAAAGATTTTTAAAAAAATCTGATTTTACATTGAAAACAATGCAATTTCATATTCATGTTATTCTTCTTTCAAATCTTTACATGAGTATATCCTAGACTTTGAAAATTTCTCTAATTTCACTAACGAGAATCCTCATGTTCTAGAGTACATAGCTTCTATCAGTGGTATTGATGTGTCTACATGTTCTACATATGAGTTGCAATTAATTTTTTATACACATGATTTTAGTAGCTTCACTTTACTCATAGGAGTATATCCTTTGATATTAGAAGATTTAACTAAATTCATCTCTAGGAATACTCATGAATATGTTGATAATGATTCCATAGATTATCCTACTTCTCCTATCATTGAATATTCAAGAACCTTAGATGAGAAGACTAGGGATAGCTCTAGTAATTCCACTACTCTCCCTAGACAAGATGAAGCATTAGTGAATGAAGAGCTCCCTTTAACAAAGAACATTCCATGATTAGACAATGAGCATTCATTTAACAATAATCAAAATCCTACCCTAGTGCATGGAACCTCTACGAATCATCCCACCAACCTTCTTCCTTTAGTTGATTGTTCACACACCCTGGATATCACTAAGGAGGAGAAGACCCTTAATCTCCCTTCTTTGATTAAATATTCAAGTCATTTAGACATCACTAAGGATGTGGCACTAGTGGATGAGGAGAAGTCTCTCACATCAAATACCTCAAGGATGGATGTTGCGATCACTCAAAATAATTTTCTTCTCCCACCACCTAAGAGGATAGTGAATAAGTGTACTAATGAAATCCAACAAGAAAACATTCCACCTAACATTGAGTCAAACCAAGAAGCATTTAAGAATGAACAAAATAATAATGGCAAACACTTGGAAATTGTACGTTATGTTCAGGAGTGGGAAGATGACGATGATTTTCTTGATGATAACACTTAGTTTGAAGTCCTTATAGGTAAGTATTTCTAACCCTTTATCTCTCATGATGTGTTTCCCCTATGATGTGTTATGTGTTGTTTAGGCCTCCTGGGATGACCCTTGATTCTCTTGTAAGGTCAAGGATACCAAGAGACCGCCTCTGTTGTGACCTTCTTCTATTTGTATCATCATTCTTCTATATTGCCTCTCTTTGTTTTCATTGTTGTGTGTTGTGTCTTACGGACATAGCGTTGTGGTTGGTGACTTAGGAGCACCCTCCTACATGACTGTCCCTAAGGCACTTGTTTCTCCTCTCTTATTTTATTGTTTACCTTCATCTAGTGTTTCTATCTAGCGGGTGGATGACAAAAAACATTTATACTAATGCAGACCTAGTGTCCCTTTAGTGAGAAATAAAAAATTGGACTTAGTTCCTAATATGATGATGGGGTTGATATATTATTCGATAATTGGCTAGTAGAAGTACTCACTATATTCTGCATAGTGATCCTGATGGTGTCTTATCTCACTTCTAAAACATAACAGCACTACTACTCCATGCACTTTGTCTATCTTGAATCTTGCATTCCTTAGATTTCATATGCATTATTGTTTATCATGATTATGTGGACACTAACATGTTTTCTGTAGGGATGTGTTTGTGGGAACTTTTGGTGATTGTAAAGTACATGTCACCTTCAAGGGGCATGGGCTTTGTGAGAGTCTGTGTTCCCTTGTGTGTTTTCTTCCTACCTTAATGTGCTTGATATCAATAACTGATATCAACCACCTTAATGTGGGGGCATACAT
Organism: Cunninghamia lanceolata; assembly: GCA_027924645.1. NCBI lineage: Eukaryota > Viridiplantae > Streptophyta > Pinopsida > Cupressales > Cupressaceae > Cunninghamia > Cunninghamia lanceolata. The sequence goes on along the minus strand of BSBN01000826.1, from coordinate 1,737,567 downwards.
AAGGTAAGCTGTCTATTGTAGATGTTAGTAATGTGCTTGTTTTTAGGTGTAGTCTTAAAGACTGGTGGCGAAGAGTCCCTCCTACACTTTGAGTTTTGTTTGAAATAAATCATTAATCATCAAAATTAATCTGTGGAGGTGGGGATGGTGTATTTCTCAAAGAGAGTACACATCCTGACATTTTCAAAATTCCTCTGCGGAGGTGGGGAGCGGGTCTATGACTAACTCAACCCTTAAGCATGTCTTCGGTCATTGTTCTGGCAAAGCCCAATCATTAGTGTGTGCCTATAATGTGTCTAAGATGGTGATGAACCTAGAAATAGGAACACTCCATCAATTGTCTGTCATGTTTTCTCCGTGTCTTCAAAGTGTGTGTGTTTGGCGTGCTTGATTTGTTTGGTGTGTTTGTTGCCCCATATGGAATCTTAAAGACTAGTGGCGATGAGTCCCTCTTGCATTATGGGTGGTGTGTTTACTTTTCTTTTATTTTCATCTACATTTCATATCTATATGAGAAAAGAAAAAGAAAAGAAATCATTCATGTCTTTTATGCACTCACTATCTTCTCTGCATTTAATGTTGTATTCTCCATGTTTTATGTGACTGTAACTATCTTCTTAGTGTTTTGTATGCATGTTATTGTCTTCTCTATGCTTGGTGTATTAGTTGATCGTACTTTAATGCATGTATTGGCCTTCCATTTATACATACATTAAAGGGGGGCTAAATGTAACGTCATAAAATGTCCCCTTGGGGGCTTTTCCCTCTTAAGGTTTAGCTCCCAGGTTTTTAAGCTGCATTTAGGACATCTTGCATCATATTTTGGCATCTTGATGAGAAAACCCCTAAGTTTCATGATGAATGGGACCTAGGGGGATCCCTTGAGATAGACCTTTCCCAAAATAGGGGGGAGGACTTGGGCGCCCATGCCCTCGTCCTACCCTATTTTGGGTCAGGCCCAAATTTTAAGTGTTGGTTTATGACTATTATTTTGTTCCTAGGCTGACACAGTAAGTTTAAATTATGAAATTCTTGGTGGGAATGTTTGTAGTTGCATATATAAGCATGTTTAGGCATTCATTTAAAAACTAGATGGACATTAGATGGCAATTTTGATTCATGAGCTTGTGTAGAAGTGATTCAAGACATTCATTGTGTGGAAGAGTAGATTTTGTGTTGTTTATGTGTTTGTATTTGTAGAATTGAGCATCCATCTCCTCATGGCATGAAGAGCTTCTTCCTTCCATGAGATTTTCACTACAAGGTGATATCATTTGTGTTTTAAAGCATTTATCATTTGGTTTTTGCCTCTATCCCACTGAGATACACACTCTCTCTCTGACAACGATGTTCAAAAGACTTGAATGTCTCTCTGGGGCTTGACTGAGGAAAGCCTCTAAACACCACAACCCCCTCCCACACTACTTGTGATTGTAGATTATAGGTGTCACATATAGAAAAGGTGGAGTTACATGAGAGTGTTGCAGAGTGTCAGAATCACAGATCAGAGCTAAAAATAGGGACCTGGACTCAGCTGCCTACTCATTAGTCCTCTAGAACCCACAACAGAAAAATATTTGAGATAGTAGGAACAGGTTGTAGACAAGGTTCCTAGATCCTGACAAAAATTAGGGCATTGGACTAGGGCACCCACTCATTAGTCCCTGATTGTTCCACTTCTTGAACTTTGAAAATTGGTACACATTTGTCTATTATTTTACATCTTTCTGTAGCAACATTTTTAGTGATTTGTCTATTTATTTCCATATTTGCATAATTAGGGTTTTGAGCATAATTGGGTATAATCATGCAATCAAATTACGAAATTCCAATTTTCCCCTATATTCTAAGTGATCGAAGGCCTATAGTAGACTTCCTACTCAGTTGAAGTGTTTAAATGTTTAGAGGTGAAAGGAGGATTCATACAAACTGGAAAAATCAACCATAGACAAACAAATCCTCTTCATCATTTTTAACCTTAAACACTGTCAAAAGCCGCGTGGGGTGATAAACTATGGAGACTAAATTCTGACAATAACTTGTCAACATTTTTGGCCCAATCATTACTTTTGCAAGAATAGAAAGACAAGGTCACAGGAAAAGGGTATCCCTTCTTCTTCATGGCTTGATATTTTAGATTTACAACCGTCATCTGATGGCACAATTCCAACAACACCAGATAATCAGATGGGTACCGTGGAAATTTCAACTGGGCATTTTCATAACCCCTGATTCTCAGGTAGGAAAAATGATCAAACTGTATATAAAAACTACCAAATTTCATGACCAGAGTGGATGCTTCAACTAAAAATCTTCACTCAATTGAGCCATCAATCTTCTTTGCTAACATCATAAAAAAGCATCATTTACTCTCCTAAAATCTTTCATACCTTTTGTTTTCTGTAATTAAGGGAAAATATGGTACACATGCATACTTGCTGCAGGATTTCCTTGAACCCTCAAACCAGGCCAAGCAACCTCTCTTTGAACCAACACATACACCAGTTGGGAACACATGTGAAAATTCATGCTTCTTATAAAATTCATCAAATGTTCATTCATACATTCACTAATAATCTATTCCCAGTCAATGTGATGGTCCCCACAAATCAACAAACTGAATCTGTACATCCAAAATTCAAAATATCTGATTTTGGGTTCCTGACTACTCTATTCAGTAAAGTTATCGTGTCTAAAATTTCCTCTTTAAAATGGCTCCTTTTTAGGCTGGCGGGAATCTGAGATTTCCCAGTCTTTTCAATTTCCAACTAGTTCTTAGCAATGCAAGTATGGCACCAATCTTTCCTTTCATTATAGTAATTCCAGGCAGAAGACACATAAACATTAGCATTATCTTCATGTTCCTCCAAATTCAAAGCTAGGGTGATGGATTTAGAATTAACCTTTTCCACAATGGCACCATTAGAGGTTTTTATCTCCTGGGACTCTAGAAAATAGCCATTCGTACATGCCACTATCAACTCAGGGCAATGCATGGTCAGTGGAAAGCCTCCAGCTTTATCCAGACCACTACTAACAATCTTTCCCGCTAATGGAGTTTGATTCTTAGACCGCATTCTTCCCCAGAAATCCTTCAAATCAACATGGCCTAAGTTGGTATCTCTCACCCCAAACAAACCATTCTCCACCATAGAGGCCATGGGGACTCCTTGAAATTTGAACTTCATCTTCATATACTCGAGGAACCAAAACACCAGAGACTCTGAAACATATGCAGACAATACAGGGTAATGCAAAGCACTGACATGAAGTTCTTTATGCAGATACATGGAAATGGAAATTTTCTAACTCCCCAAAGAAAGTGTTGTACTTTTATAACAAAGTAGAACAATAAAGAGATGGAATTGCTTATCATGTTGACCTGTGAGAATAGAGTTATGTTGATATCTTGCATGTAGCAAGACAGCCGTTTAACACTTTGCAACACATTCCCTTTGTGAAATGACACAACTTTAGGTGAGATGAAGAATTTATTAATGTCACTTCACATAAATTCACTTGTGGAGAACATTAAATTCTGGTGGCAAATTTAACCTTTAAATTCATTAATACATGCCTCAAGTTTCCCTCCAAAGATTATGCCACTGTGTTTTCATGTACTTCCAATTAAATGTGAAGTGACAAGTGTCATGCCTTCACTCTGTATGCCAGCACAGCAAAGACACTACAACAAGTCCTTCAAAGTTGGCAAGTCGAGAAGGAATTGAAGTTTTGAACTCCAAGTGAGAGGTTAGGAAACCCAAGGAACTCTCGACCTCTCGACAATAAAGAGACTCCACAATACTGAGACACAAAGGAAGGCTCAAGACATTAGACTTCTTGTTCAAAGTTGGTAAGTCGAGTGGCTCAAGAACTTGTGAACTCGCTAACTTGGTTCAAGTATGGAAAATATCTCCGATGACTTGAAATATGACTACGTAAAGTTGGACTCAGGATGGAAAAGCAGGAAGTAGCACATACAAGGCAGATAAAAGGTTAAGGTATGAACACTTTAGTACATTTTTCAAAAATGGGGAAACACATCGTAAGGCATCTCCACAACGCAAGTGGGGTGGCATGCTTTTGAAAGCCCTTCTATGGAAGGTGGGATGATGTATACTCTTGAGTAATTTGTATATCCTTTTGAAAAAGTCCTCTACAAAGGTGGGGTTGGATCTTAAGTTATTCACCCTTAAGCATGTCTTTGGCAGTTGTCGTAGCGTAGCTCAACTGTCAGGTGTGTTTGGCATGTTTTAGATGGCAGAGTGTAGCAATGATCTCCTCCATGTCACTCATGTTTTTTTTGTATAAGACATATAATGGGTTAATGACACACTCTATGACACTTGTGTATTTCATGTGTCTTGCGTGTTTTGTGGAGGTGCGTAGCGATGAGCTACCCTCATGCCGTGTGTCTTGTGTGTTTTGTGGAGGCACGTAGAGATGAGCTCCCCCCACGTTGTGTGTTTTATGTGCTTTGATGGTGGTGCATAGCGATGAGCTCCCCCCATCACCTAGTTAGGGTAGTATAATTGTTTAATCATGTCTTCTCTCTGTGTACACCTTATGTATTGCATGATTGCATTCATGTATTCTCCATGTATTAGGTTCTTTGTGTCTTCACTCTAGTGTCTGATGTGTTTGATGTGCTTTAACTGTACTTTAATGCATGTACTAAAGATAAGATCATACATACATTAAAGTAGGGGCTAAATGTTATGGAGTAAAAAGTGTCCACATGTCTTTTTACCTCCCTATTTACCTCTTAGGTCCCTGTGATTACATTATTCATGATAAATGTTCATCCCAATGCAACATTTCTCTACACCAATGTAAATTGGGAATAAGGGGCCCATATTTTATCTTATCCAGACCTAAAAGGAGGTTAAAGACTTGGGCACCACCACCCAAGTCCCTCCTCATTGGTTAGGGCAAAATCAAGTTTATGTCAGCTTTTCAAAAGGTTTCTCTTTGTCAGATCTTTTGGTTTAATTTCATGATTATGAGCAGGAAAGCATATTTAAGTGTGTTTTTGAGTTCATTTGTAACTAGGTTAAAAAAGAGCATAACTTGAGATCTTAAAGAAAAGCAAGCAAGAGCATTCATTGTGATTCTAGAGCATATTTGTGTGTTTTTATTGTGTGTTGTTGTAGGTTATGAAGTTATCATCTATCTCTCCTTAGGAGTTGAAGGATCTTCATCCTCTTAAGGGTTTCATCACATAGGTGATATCATTGTTGTTTATCATCATTTGATTCATCATATCATTATTATGTTTAGCCTCTGCCCTACAAGGGAACACACTCTATCAATCAATGATGTTGGGAAGCTTGAATGCTATCCCAGGATTTGATTGAGGCAAGTCCCTAAACACCATAACCCCCAAACCCCTTCTTATCTTCTTGTGTGTAGGTTACAGGAGTGAGATTTGGAAAATACAAAGCTACAGGAAGATAGAGTACAGATTAGTGTTTCAGGATCTAGAGATTATTTCATAATATTCCATCATCAAGGACTTGGGTGGTACCAACCATGTCCTACCTTTTTAGGGTTCAAATCTGGCATTAGGACATCATTTACGACAACTTTCCAGTTTAGCCCTCTGGTAGATTCCTTCAATCAAGACCTGGGTAGTCCCAAAATAGTCCTCTGACACCTCTGCTTCCTGGAGACAAGTGCTACCATCTTCTTGATCATCCCTGTGCAATTGGATTCTAAATTATTGTTATAATTTCTCTATTATAAGCTAATCATTGTTAAACCAGGGTTTCATGCATTATTGTCCTAGGGTTTGATAGAAAGGATGAATTAAATCTAATTCCTCTATAGCATACATGAGTACAAGATCTATAGCTAAGTCCTCCATTTGGTAGTGATTTGGCTTGGTCTTGTCCTTGAATGTGATATGGAAAAGGGTTTGATCTAGTGTGCATCCTAGTTGCCATCATTCACCTTTTTCATATGAAACATGGTCAAGCACAAAGTTGGGGACCCAAAAGTGGCCACAACCACTTTTTTATCCCATATGAGCTATAATGTGAGTACGTTATAATGCGCTTGCATTTTAGGCTTGTAAATAATCAAAATAAAAGAAGCAAAAAGTGAAACATGCATCTCATTTACAAAAAATGGCCACAAGTTTCACTTTTTCTACCATGAGCACATTATCGGAGAGATTGAAACAACAATTTCAAAGGGCAATTGACAGTTTCACCATCCCTTCTCACCAATACCACTCCTGAGGACATCATGCATGAGGTGTAGAGGGTGTAGCAGCTGAACAAGGTAGGGTTTGATTTTTTTTGTGAATTTGAAAAGAAATTTTTAATATTGCAATGTTTTGATTGGATTTTTATCTTGAATTTTTAGCCAATGAGCCACCACAAAGCTCTAATCTAGTAGAGTAGGCTCAAAACAACCCCCCTCAAACTAAGGAGAATCCTCAAAACCCCCACCTTCACATCCTCACCATCACAAAGACACACAAGAAAACTATTTGGGGTGAACTAAAGAAAACAAAAAATAACTTGAAACCCTAATTAAAATGTTAAATACTCCAAATGCAAGCACCGATCATAGGAGAGCCCTTGCCAAGTCATTAGAGGTCATTGTTTCTCATTTGGATCGATGACAAACCAAATCACTAAATGGAATGACTATGGGGAGAGGAGTGGACAATACTATGGTGACAAATTGTCTTACAAATAAGTTAAGGACAAATAAATTACAAAATCTCAATTATGTTCACATTTTATCAATCCTAAAACTAGCCAAACACTAGAAGAGAGTTGCAAATGGTTCCCGATTCATTGGTGTATGCATGATGGTATATCCCAAAACTTTTGGGAGAGATGGTACATGGTATTTGATGAGCATCATTGTAATAATAATGAGGTGCCCCAATATTTCTTGAGAAAACTCTATTGTGAGTTCATCCTCAACTAGATTCCTAATTACTTTGATGTTCGAGAGTTCCAGGGTAGAGGTGGTGGCTTTACCTAAGATAGACATGGGACACTGTTAGAACACAAGCAATCTGTTGGCTCCTCCAACTAATTGTCTAAAACCCCCTAAAGATTAGCTAATTTCTTATACTTAGGGATTTCAGGTCAGTGGCCAATGAACAAGATTACAACACCTAAGAGTTGAAAAATCCTCTGCACTTTTGGTTTTGCAAGACCAATGTGGGTGTACCCTTTACAACACCTAAAATTATCTCAAAGACTTACCCATGATGTTGTATTTAAATAGAAGGTTCTTAATAACAATTTACCATGGAAATGACTGATTCCACTTAGATTGGCTTATTCCAATGGCAACATAGTTCAGACCATGATTGCGAACGAGTATTTATCCAAACCTACTCTTAAAAGAATAACAGATATAAAAATGACTTTGGTTTGTTTGGGATGGATCTAAATCAATGAATTAACCCAGTGATAGACCAGTGCTTAATCCAATGGGTGATAGATTCAAATTGTATAAAATTGATGCATCATTCAAGCAATATCACCTCCTTAGTAACAGACTAATGGTATCAACACCTTGTACTGACACATCTTGCACTTGGTAATACAAAAACACCCTTTGAAACTATAATGCAGACAAAATTTAATAGTTTATTTTCCAAGCATTTATTCCCCTCCTTGAGAGAAAGAAAGAGAAAATACAAACAATACAGAGAACTGTAAAGATGAATTAAAATATCCATGATATCTAAAATTCATATCAACTCCATCACATGCAACACAAAAAGGATTCCATAACCAGTATGATATTTGTATTAAAATTTGAAAGTAATACTAGCCTATAGATTTGAACACTAAATTAGATATAGTTTTCTTCTATTTCCCTCAATTGGAACACATAGTAAAATATTGCCTAAGGCCTCATATTTGGAACCCCTACAAAATGGCCCAGAATTCCCATTTATAGAAACATGGGAGAAAACAAACTTCAGGCCACATACAAATGTCATATTTTCATTTGACAAATATTGACAACAAGATGCCAAAACATCTGTCTCCAACCACTAAGGCATGCTTCTGCAGCAAATCATCACCTTAAGCAAACTGGAACAACTGATTTTGTTGTGTATGCTTTCCCCTTGTTGATGTGGAGGCAAGCCATGTTTTTTAAGGAATGAGGATTACAAGGTACTCTAATGGCTCAGCCCCTCCTCACATGTCTATATTTATTTCCCATATGAGAACCCTTCACCAAATTTCACCGACCATGCAAGAATTCAAGGGAGTGCATGCAAGGATCAACAGAGAAAGGGAGCACCAGAAGCTTGGGTCCCACCTATTATGCCCACTCATAGGCATGGGAAAGTAAATCCTCTCCTCTGATTGGGAAGTTCCCAACCAACTCACCCAATCAAGAACTAGAGGATGCCTCTAATAGCTGGTTCTGGTTGAGCCGAGCCTCTAGCTAGGAAGGGAACAACAACAATCATGACCTGCCTCTCCATTTCCTTTTGCTTCATCCAGGGGAACAATGCTCCCTCAATTGTTGCCCAAGCCTTGCCAAAGCTCAAGGCAAGGGGAAGAGAGAGCAATGATGCCTCTCTTCCTCTATGTCTAGTCTAGGGACTCACAAGAACAAGAAGTTGTAGGAGTCTGCAGACTAAGACAAAAATCCCTCAACCGAATGAAAAGATAGGAAGGAGAAAAGCTCATAGGGGCTCAATGGATGTAGCTGAACTTCCCCAATCTTACCAAATCCTCCCATCCCTTAGGAAAAACACCTCTAATCCATTAATCTTGTAAGGACATATTATTAGCCATGAGAATAGAGAAGAAAACCCCAAGGAATAGGACGACCATAGCATACTAAAAAGATAAGGACCAATATTTTCTGCATGAAAGGAGATAATGACTAGAACAACATCAAAAGTATCTATTTATAGTGAGAATTTGAAAACTCCCACCATTCAGATAATCACACTCTGTCCACATGTCCTATAAATTTATCTCAGATAATACCTTCGCAGTACCGGCCCTTAAATGGAAATATTATGAAAAATTGTTAGCTTTGCTAGAAAAAGGAAAGAAGCAACACTTAGTTCATGATCCTAGGCTTTCACATGCATGAAATTCAATTGCAGCCTTTATTTCCATAATGAGATAGCCCAAGTAGGTTTCTTAATCTCAACACTATCCCAATTTAGGACATTAGGCACATACTTCGCTCAACTCCAACATCAGGTAGCAATCCTGACAAGTCCCTACAAACATGACACCCTACTAGAGTAGAAACATCATTTTGTATAGTGGCAGCAAATAGGGAGGTGCCAAGATCCTCTCGATGCAGAAAATTTTCTTCCTAATTACACCTATCATGTATCATTGATAGGACACAATTTGAATGAACAAATAGACTCTCTGATCAGTAGCAGGATAAGACTCAACACATGCTTAATCTCTGGCTTCCCATGCCTGAAGCAAGTAGCTCTATCTCATTGTTTATCATGCTCCTCCACTCTGTAGACCCATTCAACCCTAGCCATCAGATCTTCTTTGCAAACCAAATCAATGGCCATTGGAAATAGTTTACATGCCTAGAGAAAGGCATTTACCAGTTTTGAATCTTGACTGTGGATTAATACCAATCAACGGTCTTCATGGAGATTTCAAATTCCTCCAACAAAGACCAGCTATCATGAAAAGTACAAGGATCCCATCCACCATGGTGGCACTTTGCTTCCTCATGCAGAGCCACTTGGGACTACAATGAAACCCCTGGCCTCGGTGAAATACATTCACCTATTGTCACTGCAGGAAATGAGCATGCCAAGGTTGACAACACATCCTTCACTGCTCTACTGAGAGTACCAAATTTCTTCTACAAAGGTAAAAACCCTAGTGAAAGGCCAAGTCAGCAATTGAAGTCCCCCGTGACATTATTTATTCCCTTGACTACACACCATCCATGCTAGCATCGCCATGTTGGAAAATAGATTGAGTTTTGGGATCTCGTGGAAGCCTCAGAATAGTCCCAGTGGAGAAAAATCCTTCCTGTGAAATGCTTGTGTAGATGCCACATGGTTGCCACATCAGACCTTATGGCACCGCCGAAGCCCAGAACAAACCCCAGCAAAGAGGAGAATCCCAGTGAAAAGGAAGATCCCACTGACATGGCTGTGACTTAAGGCTCAAATTCAACATATGCATAGAAGTTGTTTAAAAGAGGGGCCATGCTAGGTTGAATGTTCAAGGCAGACATAAGACATTCTTACTATCCAATGTGAAGATAGAACATTATTTCAAAGTATTGGATACACAATAAAATTTAAGGCCATGGGGTAAATGGTAATCCTAGGCACAGGGGTCGATAAACTGATGGCAAAGAGGGACTCAATTGACAACTTGAATGACTGAGAACGAGTCATAGACAGTCAATAAAGAATTAAAATGAGAGGTGACCAAGGCAAATGTGGCAAGACACTAGGATTTAGGGTTTTACAAGGGTTTTAGCAATCCTAGAAAAAAAACACCAGGGGCCAAAGCATGCATCAAAATGTAGGTCCAAACAGTGGCTCTAGTTGGGGACAAATGACTGCAAGGTCATCATGAGGATCCAGATCTCTAGTTCCACAGACTAACAACCAATTTTACCTTCTAAGTTCCCAACTCAAAGGGCCCATTCATAGATTTGCTACTCCCAATGGTGGCCCTAGGCCACCCCAAAAGAAGAGGGAAAATCTTTCTCTATCATATATCTTATTTTCCAGTGAGCGCTTGAGGAAAAGACCAGAAACATAACCATAACTCAGATGATCATAACTATAATTATGTACCAGTATTACAAAATCCTTGATCATGCCATGGTTCAAGAGTCTTGTGCTCTTCTAATCTTTACAAATAGGCTCTAACTTAAGCATCTCTCCATATGTCATGTAAACAACACACTTATCCATCATACCCTGTGAGGCATTGCAATCACTTGTATCCACCAAGTCACTACTCTATGCCAATAAAATTTTATCAAGATGAACTGAGAACTGAAAAATGCTCATAATCCATTAGATAAATAGAAATACAAATGTTAACCTCATCATCTACTATCAAATCAAACCTGAAAACTTTATAAGTCTTATGTTCATTGAACACATTTGTAAACACTTGTTCTAGTCTGTTGAAATCATGATTTAGTCCCAAGTCTGAAAAGCTATCTAGACAAATATCATAAAGATGGGATGTACCAACTGAATCATGACCTAAATCTTATTCCATATTTTGTAAGAATTCATTAGATGCACCAAATAGAAAATGCTCATACTCAGGCTCACCCTTGATTTGATCAATATGACATAAATACTCACCTATATTTGGGTAATGTAACTCATCTACATCACCTGGTGTCTCAATTCTATGCAAGGGAGACTAAATTATCTCAACAACATTTTCATCATTGTTCATATCATGATTCTCATAAGAACATACATCTTCAACCATGTTTACTATCTCACTAAGTCCCTGAACCACAAGTTGACAATTTGCAACATTAACACGTGTCAAATATTCTCTCCATTTCAAGAATAAGGATATAACTTGATTCATCTTGCAAATCTTCACACAGCTCAACATGAAATGCTTCAAAAGAAGGAGCAAATAATTTAGCCCATTCATCCATCTTTGATCTCTCATCTAAATTTGTCATAATAAGGTTACAATTACAAAAAACCTTATGAGTAACCCTGTTTTCTCTTTGGTTAAATTGAGGATCTAAAACTTTTCCAACATCAATATATTCAAAAATATCATAATCATTTGAAGAGCATACAGATGAACTCTCAACATCATTCACAGTATCAATATTTAGTACCTCTAACTCATATCTTGAAAATTCTTCACTACAAGAGGGTTGTTCCTTCTTGGGCAAATATGTGTCCCCATTACTTTCAACACATTTATTTTTTGAGGGGAGGATTTCCACGTTGGTGTGAACAGGGTTATCACCTAACTGGTTTACCCTTGTGTGGATAATTTACATTATTTAACTATTTACTAGTTAAATAATATTCACACATCACACATAATTCACACATGTTAAATTGACTTAGTGAGTCTTCTAGGTGTTTCTAGTTGAGTCTAGTTGTGTGTTGAGTTGTTAATAGTTGGACTGAGTTGTCTTATCTTCCACATGTGCAATTAGTTATCGTCCTCTAATTGTCACATGTTGTAGGAATATATCCACTTTCCACTCCACCTTTCTAGCTCTCACCTTACCTTTATAAGCAAGGCTCTCTTCATGTATTATATAATCCACAATCTCTTGTAATCTAATAATCATTTGCATTCATTGATAGAATAGCATTATTCTCTCATTTGACCTCTCTTATTCTTTCATGAAGTCCTAGATCTTGGGTGGCTCTAATCATAGCCAACTCTAACATGGTATTAGAGCTCTAGGAAGAATCACTTTGTGTTAGTCAATTTTGAGAGATCTTGAGTGCGATTCATGGTGGATCTTGATAGTTGAGTATGTTCTTCTCTTGCATCGAATGATGACCTAGAGAATCAGAAAGACTTGATAGAAATACCAGATTTGTGAGGGTTTCCCCTTCGTGGCCTTGTATTGCAAGTCTATTTTGTAGCATGCTGCTGCAAATCTAAGCACCCCATTGTGTTCAGGAGGTTCGAGATAGTCAAGATCATCATTTTTTTCGTCTAAATTAGACATCAGAGGCCAAATCTATAGTGTTTTCAATCTAGGGGGTGGATACTTGATCTAGGAGACATCTACAATTTCAGAGTAGTTTGGGCAAAAATCAACCCTGCCATCATGCTCAGGATGCTCAAAAACCCATAGATCGACTGTAAAATCTCCCAAATCAGACAAAGTTGCAACAAAAGGCAAAAAAATTTTGCCTCCCGATCGTACAAAATCTCTACAAAGAATATTCCCTCTACACAGAGAATATTCCACCGCTGGTGCAGGAGGAATCTATACTAGTGTCATTAGAATCTAAGCACCAATAAAATTGTCAAGTAAATAATTTATATTTTGGTTATTTCATTTTTTGCTGGTGAAAGGAAAAAAATTCTACGAAGGTTTTCTATACAGAGTACCTTGTCTACAGGGTATCTGTAGACCTGTAGGGTTTGAGTAAATGGTGGGGTGCCATGTGTGGTGTGGACCCCCACACCCCTGTCTCCCAGCTGACTAACATTAATCAACCCTTCTAGCAGAGATCTAATGGCCGTTTAAATCCTAGCCTAGCAAGTAACAAACCATTCACAACAAATCCATACACAGTCATCAGCAGTCATTGGCAGTCAATACACAGTCATCAATAACCATACAACATCCCAATGAAATCTGCAACCAGTGGCTGTTTAAAATCTTTGGCAGTCTGTATTTTCTCTCGGTGGGCTAGTAATACCCCAGTAAGGTCTATCCCCGACATTGGCGGTCCAGTAAAACCACGGCCATATTCATTGTCCAGCAGCTCCCAAACAAGATCTTATGTGGTCATTCAGAATAATCGATGGCAACATTTTAAAGTGGACGTTTAGCAGTCTATGTCGGTCAAACCTCAGGCCATCTGTGTAAACCAGCAACCATCCACCACAGTTAAAAATCCTATGGCCTATAACATTTCAGTGACAGGTCTTATTGTCTAGCAGTCAGCAGTGGATCTCAAACAATCGACAAGATCTTCATTTCAGCAGCCATATTCTCTAAAACCCAACAATTAGCAGTCTGATCATTTCGATGGCCTGTGAAATCTTTGAATCTCTAGTGTTGGGTATTTATCATGGTGGGAATAAAGATCACTAGTGAGATGGCCACCCTCACTGGTGATCCTCATATTTTTTGGCGATCTCCACACAACCGACGGTAGCATTATCTCATGCCATAATAAATTCATGCCTGAGATCTTCTAAACTTGTCGGTCAAACCCCAACAAGCCTATACTTTGGTAGTTTCTATGCCCTACATGTGGTTTTGACAAACAAAGGAACTTTTTATAATTGCCAATAGTGGTTTTCTGCGGTGTACTAGGTGGTTCCGGTACAAACATCGATAGGTTTGAATCTCAAAACAGCAATTTCGACCACAAAAATAGTGGTTTCACTATCAACAGTAGTTTTTTGAAATTCACAATTGGTTTTACATTTGACCATTTTTTTGTTTCGGGGGCATTTTTTTCAACAAAAAGGAATATTCCAAGAATATTTTGTTAATGTCAACAGTGCGTCAGCACCAGGGAGCCATTTTTGTCCCTCAAAGCCCTAAAAGGGGGCTTTTATTCTTTTTTGTATAACTTTTTCCCACAGAGGCAAAATCAGGCAAACAAGATATCATCAAAAAGCTGACAGAGAGAACTTTGCAGTGTCATTAGTAGTTCTTTGATATTCTACTGCAGGTGACTGATACAGTAGTTTGAAGATAGATCTTTATTTTTTGCTTCCAAGCTCAAAACTTTCTGCCACAATCTCTGATTTTTGCGATTCTTGTAGCATCGGAAAGGTATTCAGAAGATCTTCAAATCCATCTGTGCACTTTTCTCAAATTTAGCACCAAGTTCATTTTATTTCATTTATCAATTTTTTGGTTTTTGAGTGATAACTTAAGCATTTTGGCACTTGAGGAAGTGAAACCTGTTTTGAAGGGATCTATTTTCTATGGTTAATCATTGTGAGCAATTGTAATCTCCCTTCGATCTTTGTTTTAAGATATTTTGATGCTTTCCCAATTTTGGTCCCTTGAGGACAATTGTAAATCTCACTAAGTATAAAGTGCCACAATCATTCTTTTTTGGGGGTGATCTCTTTGATTGAGTAACAGGGGGTTGTACTTGTGTTCTCTTTTTGTACTCTTGCATCATGGATCCAAACAAACTTCCTCTACTCACACCATATAACTATCATGAGTGGAAAACTAAAATGGAGATTCATTTAAGAAGTTTGAAAATTCATAGAGTAATAATGGGTATAGAAATTGAACCAACTGTAGCTGCAAAAAAGAGAAAGTGGTACAATAGATGTAATCAAGCCTATGGAACACTATGCTTGTCTATCTCTCCTGATCTTCTTTTTCATATTGAATCTTGTAAAACAGCTAATGAACTATGGACTACCTTAGAAAATCTCTTTTGTAAGAAAGATACTATGAGAGGGTTCAATTGGAAAATGAACTAATTGGTTTAAATCCAACTGATTTTGCAAGCATCCAAGACTTCTTCACAAAGTTAAAATCACTTAGATTGTAGCTCAAACAATGTGGAATCAAGAAAGAGGACACTTAATTGATTCTTTCAATCCTTTCTAAGCTTGGTCTTGGCTATTCAATTTTTGTTTCTACCTTTTATGCTACTATGGATGCACTTGGGAAAGCTTTCACAATGCCTTCACTTGATGAGTTTTCTGCATCACTCACAAGGGAGCAAGCTAAGTTGGTACACATGGGCACTTTGAAGTCTCCTATAAATCAAGCACTTCTTGTTAGTCAAGGTACAAAGGATCAAAAGGATTTAACTAGCAAAGGCAAGAAACATATAAGGATTTCAAGAACAATGAGCAAGAAAAAGAGTCAACAAAATCACCTAAGTCCTCATCCTCTCCCAAGGAGTAATCATCTAAGAAGGAGAGACCAAAGTGTGCATATTGCAAGAAACTAGGACATGATGAGCATAAGTGTTATGAGAAGAAAATTTATGAGTTGACTCACATTATTCAAAAGCACAATATCCAAATGCCATCATCATCACCTCCTACATCCTCTTCTTTGACACCATCATCATGTACACATATAGGGATATCTGGCATTGCCAATGGGACAATCAAAGGAAAACGACAAGCACTCTTTGCTTCTACAAGTCTACAGTTAGAGAGATGGCTTCTTGATTTAGGAGCTTCTCATCATATGACATCTTCACAAGGGATGTTCTCTTCATTTGAGTCATGTACTTTGCCACCTATCTTGATGGGTAACAATACATACATGCATGCAACTGGTAAAGGAACTATTGATGTTGGAGAGTGTATATTCAACAATGTGTTGTGTGTACCTTCTTTGACAACCAATCTCCTTTCCATCTATCAGATTACTCATTGTGGTGCAGGCAAGATAGTTGAGTTCACTCCTAATTCTATGATCATTTGGGACTTGGAGAGTAGAGATATCATTGCTGTTGGGATGGTTGATCATGCATCTCACCTATATACTTTCTCCCATTTTGTTTCTTCTGATGATGTAGATCCATTGATTAGTATTTAGACTCATGCATAAAGTATGAATCATGTTTCCAAGGAGAAGTTTGGTCACTTGAACCTTGGTTTTCTTTCACCCACTTTGGTTCATGAAACTAGTGCTAAGCTTCCATCACCTCAACCTCCTACTTATTTAGAGATCGACATCAATGTGGTTTCATCTACTTCAGTAGAGTAGGATCATTCTGGTCTTTCTGACATAGCTTTGTGGGATACTTTCTTGGCAAGTATATCAAACTTGTTTTGTGAGTCTCATATTGCAGATTTGGAGGACATTCTTGAGGGGATATCTCTCCTCTTTGATGACAGTTATAGCACAAATATTATCCCATCTACTTGGTCTTTGTTGGTTGTTCATCATGAGTCTACACATGATTTTGGATTGGTCACACCTCATTGCATTGTGCTATTCTTTGATCCTGACATGTGGACATTTTAGTAGTCTTTAGAGGCATCTATCATGAGGATTTTTCCCTCATACCCTGAGATGGAGTTTCTTTGACATCAGCCTTTGGACTTGTTTCTTCTTGAAGGGAGAAATGTTGTTTGTAGGTACATGACACTTTCCAACGTTCATCTTTAGACATTCACCATCAGCACAGGAGCTATTTCATTGTGGGAGGGACATATAGTCTCACACTTTCTCTCCTATGGGGGAGTATTTGATTTTATATATGTGATAGAAGTTGTCCTTGGGGGGTCATGATGAGTCCTTCCTACTATCACTTCTTTCACTTTCATTGTTTCATGCATTCTCCCTTTTGGAGAGGAGTTTTTCCCATGAGGTTTTGTCCTTTTCTCCACTTGAGATTTTTTGTACATGGGTACCTAACATGGCCTAGTAGCTAGGACCCATCATTGCATCTTGCTTTAGTCAGGTACTCCCTAAGTTGTACTTAAGGGGGGGTGTTGGTGTGAACAGGGTTATCACGTAATCAATTTACCCTTGTGTGGATAATTTACATTATTTAACTATTTACTAGTTAAATAATATTCACACATCACACATAATTCACACATGTTAAGTTGACTTAGTGAATCTTCTAGGTGTTTCTAGTTGAGTCTAGTTGTGTGTTGAGTTGTTAATAGTTGGATTGAGTTGTCTTATCCTCCACATGTGCAATTAGTTATCATCCTCTAATTGTCACATGTTGTAGGAATATCTCCACCTTTCACTCCACCTTTCTAGCTGTCACCTTGCCTTTATAAGCAAGGCTCTCTTCATGTATTATACAATCCACAATCTCTTGTAATCTAACAATCTTTTGCATTCATTGATAGAATAGCATTATTCTCTCATTTGATCTCTCTTGTGCTTTCATGAAGTCCTAGATCCTGGGTGGCTCCAATTATAGCCAACTCTAACATTCCACTTCTAATTTATGAGGATAACCATAATTAGTAATGAAATGATCATATTCGCAGTCATCATAGTAAAAAGGCTTACCAATATTGAGGTCATATTTAGGATCTCTAGATTGGTCCCTTGTACACACTACATCAACATCTCCACTCACTTGGGTTGATTCACCATACTGAAAACCTGGGCATATCTCTACTCCATGACTAGAAGAACTGTAACAAGCGATAACTTCACCTACCTTCTTGTGTTCATTAGATCATGTATTTGAAGTACGATGACTGCAACCATTATCTACATAGCTAATGAGCTGACCACGTACTTTATTTGCCTCACTGAGGTATGTATTTTTCAACTTTTGCTCTAATTTCTTCTTCTTCATGTGACATTTCACTGCTTAATTGGTCAAACCTAACTAACTCTAAATCCTTTGGTAGAACACTTAAGCCATGATCTAGATGATGAAATGGTACACTAACTATAGAAACAAAATTGCTGCTATCCAAACAGTCATTGTTGTTCTCTGCTCTACATTTTTCATCTGCATAAAATATTTTAGAATGACCAACATCTCCAGACATATGTCCTTTCATCATTGAAAATTTTAAGTTGTTCTCAATATCCATAGCTATAATAAATTCTTGATGGAGTGTCACAGGATCTTTATCTCTCAGTAAATAGCTTACCTCTTCATCAAATGCACCTAGGTATATAACCAAACGCATTGCATCATTTGGCCTGAAATTCTCTACAATATCTCTTATGGTCCTTGCAAACCTTAGATTGAAAGCTAGAACCAGGTCCTCCTCAGCCTTCTCAATTTGAACAAGTTTATTGATCAATGAACTTACATTAACCCTTTCACCAAACTGATCAATAAAAGCTATTTTGTATTCTTTCCATGAAGAAATATAATGCACAGACAAGTTTTTAAACCAATCCCTTGCATCTCCTTCCAAAGATTGAACAAATAACTTCATGACAACATCTTGAAGCTCTACCTCATAATCTTCTATTACATCAATGAAATCCTACAGATGCCTATTTGTTAATTCTAATTTATCACCACTTCACTTTCAAAGATGATCCCTAACCCCATCAGGAACAGAATTTGGATAGTTTTGGATACCACTAAAATCCAATGCTATGTATCTTTCAACAAAAAAGACCCTTCTCTGAGGGTATTATTGTTGTTTTGATGCACAATACATTTTGACATTCAAATGTGAAAAAATATAGAAATGATAACAACCCACGTTCAAATATGCTTTCAACAACATCCAATTTTTTTCACAACAACTTTAGCACAGTTCTACCTCTCGACAAAACCCTAAATCTCTCCAACAAAATCCTTAACTCACCATTATAGACCTTCATTCAAAATGGGAACAACATTCTACACAAAGCACTTTCACAAATAACTTTTATTTAGCTGATTTATTTTTCTTTGGAGATGAAACTAGAGTTAAGATACAAATACCTAAAAATTATTACAGACCTTATAATCTTCTCCTTGTGACTGGAAACATTTCAAATCTATGCAATCAACTTGTATAAATAGAAATAATTCCTCAACAATTGATTAGGTTCATTTGCAAAGTCACCACCTCTTCAAAGAGGACAAGATCTTGGAGCAACTAGAGGCTCCTCAAAGATTAAAATCTTTTCTGAGTCCACTCCACCAACAGAGCACCATTATTTTCACAAAATAACTAGACATTCTATAATTATTCCTTCAGAAACTAGGATTTCCAGTGTTCAATTTATTTGACTCTTTCCAGATAGATATGCAAGACATAATTCTAGGTCTGTCCCTAGTAGAGTTAGCAATCTGTTGGTTCCTCCAACTGATTGTCTAAAACCCCCTAAAGATTAGCCAATTTCTTATACTTAGGGATTTTAGGTCAATGGCCAATGAAATGGATTACAACACCTAAGAGTTGAAAAATTCTCTACACTTTTGGTTCTGCAAGACCAACGTGGGTGTACCATTTACAACAACTAGAATTATCTCAAAGTCTTACCCATGATGTTGTATTTAAATAGAAGGTTCTAAATAATAATTTACCATGGAAATGACTGATTCCACTTAGATTGGATCATTCCAATGGTAACATAGTTCAAACCATGATTGAGAACGAGTATTTATCCAAACCTACTCTTAAAACAATAACAAATATAAAAATGAATTTTCTTTGTTTAGGATGGATCTAAATCAACTAACTAACCCAGTGAAAGACCAGTACTTAATCCAATGGATCACAGAGTCAAATTGTATAAAATTGATGTATCATTCAAGCAATATCACGTCCTTACTAACAGACTACTGGTATCAACACCTTGTATTGACACCTCTTGTACTTGGTAATATAGAAACACCCTTTGAAACTATAATGTAGACAACAGTTAACAGTTTATTTTCCAATCATTTATTCCCCTCCTTGAGAGAAAGCAAGAGAAAATATAAACAATATAGAGAACCGTAAAGATGAATTAAAATATCCTTGATAGCTAAAATTCATATCAACTGCATCACATGCAACATAGAAAGGATTCCATAACTAGTATGATATTTGCATTAAATTTTGAAAGTAATACTTCCCTATAGAACTAAACACAAACTTAGATATAGTTTTCTTCTATTTCCCTAAATCAAAACACATAGTACATTAGCACCTAAGACCTCAGATTCGGAAACCCCTACAAAATGGCCATGAATTCCCATTTTATATAAACATGGAAGCAAAAAGCTTCAGGCCACATACAAATGTCATATTTTCATTTCACAAATATTGAAAACAAGATGCCAAAACATCTGTATCCAACCACTAAGGCATGCTTCTGCAGAAAATCATCACCTTAAGTAGACTGGAACAACTAATTTTGTCATGTATGCTTTCCCGCTGCTGACGTGGAGGCAAGCCATGTTTTTTAAGGAATGGGGATTACAAGGTACTCTAACGGCTCAACCCCTCCTCACATGTGGACATTTATTTCCCATATGAGAAACCTTCACCAAACTTCACCGACCATGCAAGCAAACAAGGGAGTGCCCACAAGGATCAACAGAGAAAGGGAACATCAAAAACGGGTTCCACCTATTATGCCCACTCATAGGAACATGCAAGTAAATCCTCTCCTTCAATTGGGAAGTTCCCAACTAACTCACCCAATTAAGAACTAAAGGATGCCTCTAATAGCTGGTTTTGGTTGAGCTAGGCCTCCAGCTAGGAAGGGAACAAAAACAATTGTGACCTGTCTCTCCATTTCTGCTTGCTTCATCTAGGGGAACAACGCTCCGTCAATTGTCACCTGAGCCTCACCAAAAGTCAAGGCACTAAGGGAGAGGAAGAGAGAGAAATGAAACCTCTCTACCTTTGTGTCTAGTTTGGAGACTCACAAGAATAGGAAGTTACAGGAGTCTAAAGACTAAGATAGAAAGCCCTCAACTAGATGAAAAGACGGGAAGGAGAAAAGCTCACAAGGGCTCAATGGATGCTGCTGAACTTCCCCAATCTTACTAGATTCTCCCATTCCTTAGTAAAAACACATATAATCCCTTAATCTTGTAACATCATATCATTAGCCATGAGAATAGAGAAGAAAATCCCAAGGAATAGCATGATGACCATAGCATACTAAAAAGATAAGGACCCATATTGTCTGCACAAAAGGAGATAATGACTAGAACAACATCAAAACCATCTATTTATAGTGAGATTGTGAAAACTCCCACCATTTGGATAATCACACTCTATCCACTCATCCTGTAAATTTATTTTAGATAATACCTTGGTAGTGTCGGCCCTTAAATGGGAATCTTATGAAAATCTACTAGCTTCACTAGAAAAGGAAAGAAGCAACACTTAGTTCATGATCCCAGGCTTTCACACACATTAAATTCAATCACAACCTCTATTTCCATAATGAGAGAGCCCAAGTAGGTTTCTTGATCTCAAAACTATCCCAATTCAAGACATTAGGCACATACTTCATTCAACTCCAACATCAGGTAGCAATCCTGACATTTCCCTGCAAACATCACACCCTACTTGAGCAAAAACATCATATTGTATACTAGCGGTGAAAAGGGAGGTGCCAAGATCCTCTCGATGTAGAAAATTTTCTTCCTGATTATGCCTATCACGTATCATTGAAAGGACATAGATTGAATGAGCAAACCAACTCTCTGATCAATAGCAGGATAAGACTCAGTAGATGCTTAATCTCTAGCTTCCCATGCCCAAAGCAAGTAGCTCTATCTCATTGTTTACCATGCTCCTCCACTCTATCGACCTATTCAACCCCAACCATCAGATCTACTTCGTGAACCAAATCGATGACCACTAGAAATAGTTAGCACACCTAGAGGAAGGCGTTTACCACTTTTGAATCTTGACCATGGATTAATACCAATCAATGGTCTTTGCGAAGATTTGAAATTCCTCTAGTGAAGACTAGCTGTCATGAAAAGTGTAAGGAACCCATCCACCATAGTGACACTTTTCTTCCTCATACAAAGCCACTCGGGACTACAATGAAACCCCTAGCCTCAGCAAAATACATTCACCTGTTGTCACCACAAGAAATGAGCATGCCAAGGCCTACAACACATCCTTCGTTGCTCCACCGAGAGTCCCAAATGCCTTCCACAAAGGTAAAAACCCTAACAAAAGGCCAAGTCAGCAATCAAAGTCCCTCGTTCCATTATTTATTCCCTTGACTACACATTGTCCACACTGGCATTGCCACATTGGAAAATAGTCTGAGTTTTGTAATCCTACTGAAGCCTCAGAATAGTCATAGTGGGGAAAAATCCTTCCCATGAAACACTTGAACAGATGCCACATGGTTGCCACATTAGACCTCGTGGCACCGCCGAAGCCCAGAACAAAGTCCAGTGAAGAGGAGAATCCCAGTGAAAAGGAAGATCCTACTAACATGGCCATGACTTAAGGCTAAAATTCAACACATGCATAAAAGTTGTTTTTTAAAAGAGGGGCCATACTAGGTTGAATGTTCAAGGGGGACATAAGACATTCTTACTTTCCAATTTCAAAGTATTGGATACACAATAAAATTTAAGGCCATGGGGTAAATGGTAATCCTAGGCATAGGGGCCAGTAAAGCGATGGCAAAGGGGGACTCAAATGACAACTTGAATGACCGAGAATGGGTTGTAGATAGTCAACAGAGAATTAAAATGAGAGGCAACTAAGGCAAATGTGGCAAGACACTAGGCTTTAGGGTTTTACAAGGGTTTTAGCAATCCTAGAAGAAAAAAACTAGGGGCCAAAGCATGCATCAAAAAGTAGGTCCAAACACAATCTACTAAGAGGGGGGTGAATTAGTAGATCAATAAAAAATAAAACTTCAAACCTCTAGTATACACATCAAATTAACTTTCAATGCAATAATATCAACAATGAGAACATAGCATGCACACATGAACACCAAATATATATGGAAAACCCAATGTGGGAAAAACCATGGTGAGAAAAATGCTGCTAGGATCTACTGTCCTAATCCATCCTCACAAATGAAACCTTAATTACAATGTTTAAGAGCACCAACTCTAAGGAATCACCAAATCCCCAATTTAAGAGCACCAACTATAAGGAGACTATAATCCCCTAATCTGAGCACCAACTCAGTCCACAAGAGGCACCAACCTCATTGAATCTTCACATATACATGTATGCAGTCATTTGGTTCTTTATCAACCTTAATTGCACCTTTTAATTCATACACACTCTTCTCCTCTAACTCTACTCACCCAAATTTGCTTTGCACTTCAGTTCTACTCACACCTACATCAATTTGTTTCTACAACACAATCACCTAATTCTGTGTACAATCACTTTTATATATATGCAACTATCTTTGCATAACCTTGCACATTTACATGTTCACACTATAGTTTTTCTGCATGTAAAAACTCTTGCTTTTCTACACTTCCATTTTTTACATGTCTAGCAACACACTTTGTATCTCCTAGAAAAACCCAGTTTGCATGTGGCTTTATGCATGCTTTAAATTTGCTTTACTGTTGTTAAAAAAAATCACAATCACAGTTCTATTTATACTTCAATGCATGCAAAACTCTAGCTTTTTTGTTGTTTTACTTTGTCATCGCCATGCAATTTGTTGTTTACACCATGTAGATTAGGCACCAAAAATATAGCCATTTAAAAGATTCATTTTCCTCTTCCATCGACAAATTTATCATTTTGCTGACTTTGGCTTTATCTGCTTATTGCTTTTTCAAACTAGGGCCTCTTTGCCTTTTATCGACGATTTCTCGAGATTCAAAACTCTTATTTCTTTGCCTCTATTGAGAAATGTTACTATTTTTAGCTCTTGTCTCTTTTATCAACGAAAAGCGCATTTTATAAACTTTTTTTCTCTACTACCTTTATCGGCAAAAGTTCATTTCTTCGAACTTTAGCTTCTATCACCTCTATCACCTTTATCACCTTTATTGGCAAAATCACTCTTTCACAAACCTTGGTCATCTTCTTCTTTATCAGTGATTCTTCCAAATCCCAAACTTTGCCCTTTGGTTACCTTTGTCAATAAAAAGTCTTTTCCTTGAACTTTTTCCCTTTATCCATTCTATTGGTGAAAAATACTAACACCGAACCACAACTTAATTCTCTTTATCGGCACAAGTGACAAACCGCGAACTTAGCCTTTTGTTCTATCATATCATCTAGTCGGCAAATTTTGAAAACTATGAACTAGTTCCAAAATGGAGAAGTTTGCTGATACACTATTCTCTTCATCAATTTTCCTTTGTTGGCAATTCTCTGAGATCTCAAACTCATCTTTGTCATCAACACTCTATTGGTGAACTAGTCAAAACATGAACCTTTGACTTTGAGAGCCTTTGTCACCTTGTCGATGAATCCATAAAATGTTAAACTCTCAAACCAATTCTCAAAAAGAGAACTCTCCTAGAGACTAAGTCTTTTGCTTTATTTTTCTAGCACTTCCTTCCGCACTCCCTTCGTTGTCGATGAATCGGCAAAAAAACAAAACTTTAGAACTACCAAAACTTAGCCTTTTTCTTTCAAGTCTTTATTTTATTCTAAGTGTTAAACAAGAGCACTTACCCTTCTATCAGTGAATTGGTAGAAAATGAAATCGGTGAACCCGCTAGTTCGCAAACTGAAGAAATCTTTAACTAGCTATAACTTAGCCAATTTTCGTCCAAATTTCACCAAACTAAAACTGGGGATACCCATTTTGGTGTTTAACAAAATGAAGTCCTCAATTTTTCCATACACCCTAAAGTGGAAACAAATCAATAACTCTTCCTTTCTTTGCTTTAGACATTTTGCTTGCTTCTATGCACTTCTCCTCTGACATCCAACTTTGACATCAATGACAATATATCAACAATATCTCCCTTTGTCATTGATAGAAACACTCATGCATAAACTATTCTTAGTGTTGCTCTATTCCTTCTACATTAATGTTGTCCATTAATGCTGCTCTAGGGTCTTCTGCATCAATTCCCCCTTACTCTTACTCTCCTCCTTTGTCATCAATGGAAAAGGGAGGTAATCAACCTCCTTTTTGATAGCCAACTGCTGCTGTCTAAAATACTTCTCCTCACCATGTCACATGAACTTGTGACATCCAAACTTCCATCTATCTACCTGCTCCCAGAGGTAGTCACTTTTCAAAATAGGGATGAAAAATATGCCTTGATTTACTCTCCCTGGATAGCTGCCACAGCTGCACTTCTACTTGTGAGAAGGATAAATAACTCCTAGGTTCTGCCTAATATTTTTAAAAGTATCTTTGGGAAGTGGCTTCATGAGGATATCAGAAATATGATCTTGTGTGTTGACATACTCCAACTTAACTTCCTAATCTACAACTCTTTCCCTCAAGAAATGGTATTTAATGGAAATGTGCTTTGTTCTTGAGTGCATCATAGGTTTCTTTGAGATATTGATTGTGCTTGTATTATCACAAAGAATGGAAATAGGATCATTAAAATCTACCTTAATATCCTTGAGTGTCTGCTTCATCCATAAAACTTGTGTACAACATGAAACAAACAACATATCTCACCTTAGCAGTGGACAATGTGACTGAATCTTGCTTCTTGCTAAGCCAAGATGCCAACCTATCACCAAGGAAGAAATTTCCACCACTATTTCTTCTCCTTTCATCTATACTTCTTGCCCAATCAACAATTGTATATGTTGTAAAAGTAAAATCATCATTTCTAGGGTACCATAATCCATACTCCATAGTTTCTTTTAGATGTCTAAAGATTCTCTTCACTACTTGAACATGAGATTCCTTAGGAGAAGCTTGAAATCTAGCCACCATGCATACTTATTGCATGATATCTGGTCTAGATGTAGTTAGGTACAACAAGCTACCTATTATCAACATATACTACTACAATCAGCATGTGCTCTCCTTTGAATTTGAAGTACAAATTGCTTTTTCTGAATCCTTGTTGCTGGAGGTAACTATCTAGCTTATAATACCAAGACATAGGCGCCTATTTCAGACCATACAAAGCCTTTTTCATTCTACACACATAATCTTCTTTATCTAACAACTAAAACCCTTTAGGTTTCTTAATGTAGACCTCTTCATTAAGGTTCCCATTCAAGAATATAGATTTAACATCCATTTGGTAAACCTTGAAGTTCTTATAAATAGAAAATGCCAAAAACAATCCTAATGGCTTCCAATCTTTCTATAGGTACAAATGTTTCTTCAAAATATATGCCTTCAACCTATGCATATCCTTTACAAACCAAACATGCCTTATTCCTCACAACTTCTCCATCCTCATTCATCTTGTTTTTAAACACCCATTTAGTGCCTATTACATTATTTTCTGTAGGCCATGGAACCAATTCCCATGTCTATTTTTTCTTAATCTAATTGATCTCTTCTTCCATTGCATTGATCCATCCTTCATCCTCACTAGCATCATTAAATGTTTTAGATTCAATTTTAGAGAGTAAAGAGAAATTTACTTGTTTGTTTGACTTTTCCAGCTTTCTTCTAGTTTGCACACCTTCATTCTTATTGTAGATTATTTGTTGTTCTAGATGATTTTTTCTACACATATCTGGCAGGTACCTTACCAGTTGATTCTTCAGGTTCTTCTTCAGCAGTCACATCTTCTTCTTCTTTTTCTTCTTCTTATATTATAACCAATTCGTCTAAGCAACTATCTTTGTTATGAGATAGATTTAGCTAGCCCTCCTCTACCCTGATGTTAGCGCTTTCCACAATTTTATGTAATTGCTTGTTGTAGCACTTAGATGATTTGGATCTGCTAGAATATCTAAGAAATATGCCTTTGTCACACCTTGACTCAAATCTTCCAAGGCTTTCTTCATCTCTTTTGATGTAGCACTTGCTACCAAACACCCTAAAATATTTGATAGTCACAGATCTGCCATGCCATAATTTATACGGTGTCTTGTCAATGCTAACTCTTAGTTGTGCTCTGTTCAAAGTATACACTGTTGTGTGTACTACCTCTCTCCAATAAACATTAGGTAATTTTTCCTCATTTAGCATTGTTCTTGCCATTTATTTTACCATTCTGGTATTCCTTTCCATAACGCCATTCTACTGTGGTGTTCTAGGTCTAGAATATTGTCTTTTTATGTTGTGATTTTCATAATATTCCACAAACTCATTGGAGGTGAATTTTCCACCTCTGTCTGATCTTAGAAATTTGATTGCTAGACAACTCTCCTTCTCAACCAAAGACCTAAAAACCTTAAATCTCTCAAAGGCTTTTGATTTATCCTTTAGAAAGGTTACCCATGTCATTCGTGAGAAATCATCAACCAATAACATGAAATATCTCACCTTTCAGTCCTTATGTCCTAGTTGGACCACATAGATTAGTATGAACTAACCCCAAGAGTCTTAAAGTAGAGTATTCTTTTGTTTTGTAGCTTGACCTTGTCTGCTTCCCATGCTGACATTCCTTACAAATTGTATTTGTTGGCTTGGTGATTTTAGGCAAATGCCTAACTACACTTTTTGAACTTACCTTCACAAGGTTGTCAAAATTGATATGTCCCAATCTTCTATGCCACAACCAACTTTCATCAATCTGTCCCATCAAACATATTTTACCATGAATCACCTTGAGATTGTAGAGATTACTTTCTATTCTACTTGCCTCAAAAAACCAACTTACCAGAACTTGCTTTCTTGATCTCACAGGCTTTTGCATTAAATGTTAGATTATATCTATTGTCACATATTTGATTTACACTCAACAAATTGTGCTTCAGTCCTTCCACATAATAGACATTTGAGTCTTGGCTTTTCCATAAACATGCAGTGTTCCTTTACCATAGATCTTCTTAGTTGTGTTTCCACTAAACTTAACTGAGCCTCCATTCAATTCTTGCAGACTTATAAACTTACTTTTGTCTCTTGTCATGTGACTAGAACAGTCACTGTCTATACTATTAGAGATGCTTCTTTCTTCTAATCATCCTTCTTCTTCTTCTAGACTTTCTTAGTTTCCTTCTCTTTATTCACAAGAGAGTCTGATGCATTATCCTCCTTAGGAGGAACATTCTCATTTCTTTCCTATTTTTTAGTTTTTACAAAGTTTGTTCTATAGAATTTTGTAATATGACCAAATTTATTACATTTATAACAAACTACTCTAAAATCTCCTAGAGGTGTAAATGAATTTTTGCTAATAAAATTAGTTTTTCTCCTAGGAACAATTCTACAACTAACAACTCTATGACCATATTGATTACATGAACAACAATATCCATAAAAGGATTGAGGAAACCTAATCATGCCAGAGTATCCTATTGGAGGGGGGCCTTTGAATCTTTTCTCCTTCAAATCTCTAACTTTAGTGAAGCCATCATCTTCCTTCTTCTTCTTCTTCTCTTCAATATTTTTAGGAGGATCATTGGACTTTGAATGCTAGCATTCTTCAAATCCTAAACCAGCCATGCTCTTTGGAAATCTCTAACTGCATATCATTTCATCAAGCATGCCACTGCTCTTTTCAAATATCAGACTTAGGTCAATCTTATCCTTAGCCTTTTCTAATTCTTTTCTTAGAGATACCACTTCAGATTCTAGCTTCAGACATTCTTCTGGTTTAGTTTTTAATTTAGATTTAGTAACTTCTTCTATTCTCTTGGGTCTTCCACTTGTCTCTTCAAAAAACAATCAGCTCTTTTGATTTAGCAAGCTTCTTAGACACCATATCTTCTTGAAGTTGCAGCTTTAGTTTAGAGTTTTTCTTCCTAAGTTTCTCAATCTGTTCTAAAGCACATACCAGCTCTCCTTTCAAATCTACTTTTTCTTCTACTTCATTAGATTAGGATCTTCTAGATCAGTATTGTTCTGATCTATATCAGTACTCTCCACTGTCATGAATAAGTATTCATTTTCTTCAACCTTGGAAACACCTTCATTGTTGTCTTCTGAGATGGGACTATCTTCAGAGGAATTATTGGCACCTTCTATATAAAAACTCTTCTTATTCTGTTAGAAATTTGTCTGCTTCAGATAGAACTGCTTGTTACTTTTCTTACTATCAAATTCATCACTTTTATCTTTTCCTTCAAAAGGACATTTAGCAGCAAAGTGACCAACCTTTCCACAGTTAAACACTTAAAGGGTAACTTACCTTTATACTTCTCAGATTCTCTCTTCAATCTTCTTACAAAATTGGCCTCTTCTTCGTCTATCTCAGATTCAGGCTCTACATTATTTGACTTCTTTGATACCTTAAATGCAACTTCTTTCCTTCAAGTATTAGTAAGACTTGTCCTCATTTAATAGGTAGTATAGCTCATCAAAATTTATCTTTATCAAGCTCTTTTGCTTCTTCTATAGAAGAGACTTTAGAATCATACCTAGAAGGTAAAGATCTAAGTACCTTATGAACAATCACTGACTCTTTTACTTCTTCATCTAGTCCAATCATGGTATTCACAACTTCTTCAACTCTAATCAGCTAATCAACAATATTTTCTTCCTCTCTCATTTTTAGGATTTCAAATCTTCCCTTAAAGGTTTGCAGCTTGGCTTGTTTCACCTTTGTATCTCCTTCATATATGCATTGAATCTTATCCCAGATTTCTGTAGAACACTTGCATTGCATTACTTTCACAAATTCAGAGTTAGATAAACCACATACAATTGCATTATTAGCCTTAGCATTATTCTCACATTCCTTCTTACCTTCCTAGTCTATTAGAGGAGTTCCAGGAGTAGTATAACCATCCTTAACAGATTTTCATACATCGTACCCTAATGAAGTCAAGTAGGCTTCATTCGTATACTCTAGAATGCATAATTCATTCTATCAAACAATGGTGCTTTGTTTGAGTGAGATCATTCTTGATCAACCATGTGTTTAATCTCCTAGATCAACCTTTAGCTATTATGCTTCTCCAAGGAACCTTGCTCTGATACCAATTGTTAGAAAACAAGTAATCTACTGAGAGGGGGGCATGAATCAATAGATTAATAAAAATTAAAACTTCAAACCTCTAGTATGCAGATCAAATTAACTTTCAATACAATAACATCAACAATGAGAAAGCATGCACATGTGAACACTAGATATACATGGAAAACCCAATGTGGGAAAAGCCATGGTGAGAAAAATGTTGCTAGGATCTATCGTCCTAATCCAACCTCACAAATAAAACCTTGATTACAATGTTTAAGAGCACCAACTCTAAAGAATTGCCAAATCCCTTATTTAAGAGCACCAACTCTAAGGAGACTACAATCCCCTGATCTAAGCACCAAATCAATCCACAGGAGGCACCAACCTCACTGAATCTTCACATATACATGTATGTAGTCATTTGGTTCTTTATCAACCTTAATTGCACCTTTTAATTCATACAAACTCTTCTCCTCTCACTCTACTCACCCAAATTTTCTCTGCACTTCAGTTCTACTCACACATGCATCAATTCATTTCTACAACAATCACCTCATTATGTGTACAATCACTTTTATATATGCAGCTATCTCTACATAACCTTGCACATTTGCATGTGCACACTCTAGTTTTTCTGCATGCAAAAACCATTGTTTTTCTACACTTCCTCTTATTCCATGTCTAGCAACACACTTTGTATCTCCCATAAAAATCCACTTTACATGTGACTTTATGTGTGCTTCAAAGATGCTTTACTATTGTTAAAAACAACCATAGTCGCAGTTCTATTTATACTTTAGTGCATGCAAAACTCTAGCTTTTCTATTGTTTTACTCTATCATCGCCATGCAATTTGTTGTTTACGCCATGCAAATTAGGTGCTAGAAGTATAGCCATTTAAAACATTCATTTTCCTCTTCTATCAGTGAATTTATCATTTTGATGACTTTGGCTTTATCTGCTTCTTTATTGGTGAAAATCATTTTTTTTGAACTAGGGTCTCTTTGCCTTTTATCAATGATTTCTTTAGATTCAGAACTCTTCTTTCTTTGCCTCTAATGGAAAATGTTACTATTTTCGGCTCTTGTCTCTTTTATGAGAGAAAAGCTCATTCTCTGAACTTTTCTTCTCTACCACCTTTATCGGCAAAATTTCATTTCTTCAAACTTTGCCTTCTGTCACCTCTGTCGCCTTTATCAGCAAAATCACTCTTTCACAAACCTTGGTCATCTTCTTCTTTATCAGTGATTCTTCCAAATCCTGAACTTTACCCTTTGATTGCCTTTGTTGGTGAAAAGTCTTTTCCTCAAACTTTTACCCTTTATCCATTCTATTGGTGAAGGTTACTAACACCAAACCACAACTTAATTCCCTTTATTGGCACGAGTGACAAACCACGAACTTAGCCCTGTGTTCTATCCTATCAACATGTCAGCAAATTTTGAAAACTATGAACTAGTTCCAAAATGGAGAATTTTTTTGATACACTCTTCTCTTCATTAATTTTCCTTTATCGGTGATTCTCTGAGATCCTAAAATCGTCTTTGTCATTAGCACTTTTTTTATTAGTGAACTAGTCAAAACACAAACCTTTGACTTTAAGAGCTTCTGTCACCTTGTCAGAGAATCAGAAAAAATGTTGAACTCTCAAACCAGTTCTCAAAAAGAGAACTCTCTTGACTAACTCTTTTGCTTTATCTTTCCAACACTTCCTTCTGTTCTCCCTTTGTTGTCAGTGAATCGGCAAAAAAACAAAACTTTCAAAATGCCAAAACTTAACCTTTTTCTGTCAAGTCTTTTTTCTTCTAAGTGTTCAACAAGAGAAATTACTCTTCTATTGGTGAATTAGTGGAAAATGAAACTAGTAAACTTGCCAGTTCACAAACTAAAGAAATCTCTGATTGGCTATAACTTAGCAAATTTTTGTCCAAATTTCACCAAACTAAAACTAGGGATACCCATTTGGGTGTTTAACAAAATGAAGTCTTTAGTTTGGTCATACACCCTAAAGTGGCAACAAATCAATAACTCTTCCTTTCTTTGCCTTAGACATTTTGCTTGCTTCTAT
The DNA here is from genome assembly GCA_027924645.1 of Cunninghamia lanceolata. Taxonomy (NCBI): domain Eukaryota; kingdom Viridiplantae; phylum Streptophyta; class Pinopsida; order Cupressales; family Cupressaceae; genus Cunninghamia; species Cunninghamia lanceolata. The sequence continues at coordinate 1,705,474 of BSBN01000826.1, read as the reverse complement.
GCACTTCTCTAACATCCAACTTTGACATCAATGACAATATATCAACAAGCACATCGAAAATAGTACCTCATACCTAGACCCCTCATGAGGCTAGTACATATCTTAATCCCTTCGGCTTTAAAGGAGAGTGCTGAGGTGGAGACACTACATTCATTGAGTTCTCTCACCTAGTCTCTAGCACAACATGGCGATGATCTTACCTAGGACGATCAGGGTGAGAGCAGTAGGTGTCGTTGGTCCCCACATCTTTGCAATTCATATATGGGAACTTGTGCGATTATGGGACCAGGACTCTCACCAATTAGGCAATCTTGATGATGCTACAGAGTGTCAGGATGCTGTGATGTAGGGGTAGTAGCCAATGATGGACACATCCATATTGGATGATATTTCCCTCATAGATGTCATCTTGTAGGAAACATATGGTATGAACTCCCAAGTAATGTTTTACAAGGTTCATCTTGATTTAATACATTTGTATTTGAAATTTCTAATTAATTATATGAGTATCTATATTATAAGTAAAAATTAATGTATGTAATTATCTGCACTATGAAATTTCATGGTCAAAGTATTCATCTTGTATTTGTTAGTCATCCAGTGCAGGGTTATGAGAGGAGGTCGAGTCAACAGGTATGTAATTTATCACAAGATCGTAAATATAGTACATATATCAATGGTAATCTCATTTAGTGACAATTTGATGATGAACAAGGAGCTTCACAACCACCACCATGATTTCTTTGGTCCCCTACATGCAGAAGCACTTTCACTAAGGTAAATTTTACCATTTGTAATCATTATGCATTTAAATAATGTTATGCATCTATTTTGGTCAAATAACCTTGAACTCTATTTTCAGATGTTAAATATGGAGACTCCTCTTCTTTGTCAATCAGTGGAGGTGGGCATTGTTGCAATTGTTTTACTTGCAAATTCTTTAACCGAGGTATAAGCTAGTAACATGTAAATGTCATTTTGTATTTCTTGTTTTATCTCATGTCATTTAATGTACATAAATGATATTCATGTTTACTTAATTTTTCTTCTTCATGCTTCTCATAGGAGGTCACAACTCCAACCTGTCCAATTATGGATGAAGAGAGACAAAAAATGCTCGAGAGAGATCACTAGCTAGTGGTAATTGATTGATTCCATATGCCATGTTATATATTTCATGTTTTCTATATTAATGTGGATATTATTTGAATGTATTAATAGGTGGAGCTTCAAAAATCTCTGTCAAGGAGGTCTAGTCAACGAGAGAGAGAGGATGAGTCACCGATTGACTCTCCATCTTCACATCCCAGCAAGGGTCCTCGACTATTTGATATAAATTCATAGGAAATTTGATTTTGGGACCTTTTTTGTATGCCTAGATGGCTTTATATATACTTTTGTATTTTACTAATGTATATCTTTGTATATGCCTATATGTCTTTGTTTGTACATGCCTATATGGCTTTATATATACACTATATGTTATTTTCATGAAATTATATATATGACATTTTACATTAAATATAATATGATGATCAATTATGGTTACATGATAGATATTGTATCATGCTTAAAAGTTTTGATACTGCATATGTGTTCTTCAATGTTTCCATGAAATGATATTATGTTCAATTATAGTTCAATATATGTGTCAAGTATGGTTTGATTAATTCAAATATTTTGGTAGCATCCTTGCAAAATATATTTTGTGCATATCTTGCAATTATTGCATTCCATGAGACTACATTTCTTTAAGGCATCATGTCAAATAGTTCATGCACCTTGTCTATGCATCTACACTTTCCATACATGTCTATAAGGGCAACTTCAAATACATGTGACAAAATTCTTATATCCTTAATGCTTTGATGATTGTCCACACCCTATCCCAAAGATTTCATTTTGGCAAAGGCAAGGAGGATGTTAGATAAGGTTGTGGAATTTGTCTTTACACCCGCCAATTGTATTTTCTTGAAAGTTTCTTTAAAGCCTTATCAAAAAATCCATTTTGTGCATATCTTACAATCATTGAATTCCATGAGACAACATTTCTTGGAAGCATCATGTCAAACAGTTCACATGCCTTGTCTATGCTTCCACACTTTGCATACATGTCTACAAGGGTAGCTACAAATACAACATCTCACAAAATTCCTTTATCCTTTATGCTTTGATGGTTGTCCATACCCTATTCCAATTATCCTAATTTGGCACAGGCAGGGAGTATGCTTGCAAAGGTTATGGAATTTGGTTCTACATGTGCCAATTGCATTTGCTTTAAAGTTTATAAATCCTTTCCAAAAAATCCATTTTATGCATATCTTGCAATCATTGCATTCCATGAGACTATACACTTCTTTGAGGCATCATGTCAAATAGTTCACACACCTTGTCTATTCTTCCACGCTTTGAATACATGTCTACAAGGGCAGATGCAAATACAACATGTGAAAAAATTCCTATATCCTTTATGCTTTGATGGTTATCCACACCCTATTCCAAATATTCCATTTTGGCATAGGCAAGGAGGATGTTGGATAAGGATATGGAATTCAGTTTTACATGTGCCAATTGCATTTGCTGGAAAGTTTCTAAATCCTTTTCAAAAAAAACCATTTTGTGCATATCTTGCAATCATTGCATTCCATGAGACAGCATTTGTTTGAGGCATCATGTCAAATAGTTCATGTGCCTTGTCTATGCTTCCACATTTCGCATACATGTCTCCTAGGGTAGTTGTAACTACAACATCTGACAAAATTCCTATATACATTATTCTTTGATGGATGTCCATACCCTGTTTAGAAGATCCCATTTGGGCATAGATGAGGAGGATGCTGGCTAAGGTTGTGGAATTTGGCTTTACACTTGCCAATTGCATTTTCTTGAAAGTTTCTAAATCCTTATCAAAAAAATATTTTGTGCATATCTTGCAATCATTGTATTCCATGAGACAACATTTCTTTGAGGCATCATGTCAAATAGTTCATGTTCCTTGTCTATTCTTCCTCACTTTGCATACATGTCATAGATTTGACAAAATTCTCATATCCTTTATGCTTTGATGGTTGTCCATACCATGTTTTGAAGATCCCATTTGGGCATAGACAAGGAGGATGTTGGATAAGGTTGTGCACTTTGGCTTTACACCTGCCAATTGCATTTTCTTGAAAGTTTCTGAAGCCTTATCAAAAAAACTATTTTGTGCATATCTTGCAATCATTGCATTCCATGAGACAACATTTCTATGAGCCATCATGTCAAATAGTTCATTGCCTTGTCTATGCTTCCACACTTTACATAAATGTCTCATAGGGAAGTTGCAACTACAACATCTGACAAAATTCCCATATACTTTATGCTTTGATGGATGTCCATACCATGTTTTGAAGATCCCACTTGGGCATAGACAAGGAGGATTCTTGCTAAGGTTATGGAATTTGGCTTTACACCTACCAATTTCATTTGCTTGAAAGTTTCTCAAGCCTTATCAAAAAAACATTTTGTGCATGTCTTATAATCATTGCATTCCATGAGACACCATTTCTTTGAGGCATCATGCTAAATAATTCATGTGCCTTGTCTATGCTTCCTCACTTTGCATACATGTCTCATAGGGCAATTACAACTACAACATCTGATGAAATTCATGTATCATTTATGCTTTGATGGATGTCCATACCCTCTTCTAAAGATCCCATTTGGGCACAAAGAAAGAGGATCTTGGCTAAGGTTGTGGAATTTGTCTTTACACCTACCAATTGCTTTTGCTTGAAAGTTTCTAAAGCCTTATCAAAAAATCCATTTTGTGTATATCTTGCAATCATTGCATTCCATGAGACAACATTTCTTTGAGCCATCATGTCAAAAAGTTCACGTGCCTTGTCTATGCTTCCACACTATGCATACATGTCTCATAGGGTAGTTACTGTAAGGAAAGTAGAGGTGCAGAATACAACTTCCCTAATGTTAATTTTAAGGGGATAATGTAGACAGGTAACTTTCAATTTAAAAACACAGATGAATACAACAGAGCAAAATAGAATACACAAACATAGAATACAGAGTATGACACCAGATTTATGTGGGAAAACTCTTTCAAGTAAAAAACCCACCATCACAAGAGAACAACCTTTATTACAGTAAAATTCATTTACACAAAAGATCCTAGCTTCTTGCTCTGGTATCGATTCTCAAAAACATACACCGTTCATTACTTCACTGTACATTACATAATGAACTATGTATTCGAATCTCATCATCAATTCTTCTACAGACTACATCATCAGATTTCTATATGTGATTCCAAGAGCAAAAAAACCATTTCTCAACTTCTGCCCTAACCAATCAAACCAACCGATTCATTGTAGTTACCTAACAACCGTCACAACTATTCACATTCTAGCGAGACCTTTAGTCCCACATGTATCAAGTCACAGAGGACACTTTAGTTTATAACCGCCAACCAACTATAAGACTATCGTCGGCAATTTTGTTGCCGACGATAACAAATTAAAGGCTCATCGGGGTAACCATCATTATCGGCGAAGCAATCAACACTTATTTCGATGAACCTTGTCTCACCGACACCTACAGAAAGCCTTCATCGGAGTGACCACCATTCATCAACCTGAGAACTTTAAGTTTTGCCGATGAACATCCTCTTGCCGATGCCCAAAGCTTCTCCAAACTCCATCGGTGAGACATCATACATCAGCCAAGGACTTAGAACTCCCGCCGATAGCAGTTCTCACATCGATGCCAAACATCATCGGTATGATGGATAACATTGGAGTAACATCAGATTGCTTAGCCGACAATAGTTCTCACACCGATACCAAACATCATCGGTATGATGGATAACATCGGAGTAACATCAGAGTGCTTAGTCGACAATAGTTCTCACACCGATATATCCATATCAGTGAAACCTTGTATCATTGCCCAAACACTCTCACCGATAGTGTGAACAAATGAATATATGAGGTTCCAAACAATAATATGAGACATTAATCTCTTCAGTTACAACTACAACATTTGACAAAATTCTCATATCCTTTATGCTTTGATGGATGTCCATACCTTGTTCCAAATATCCCATTTTGGTACAGGTAGGGAGGAGGATGGCTAAGGTTGTGAAATTTGGCAAGAAAACTTGGTATACATCCATTAATTCACTCATAATTCATAAATTTATCGTACAGTTACCTATGTGGGCCCCATTAGTGATCTCATAACATTAGTGAAAGGTAATGGCCAAGTAGGTAATGGCCACCAGTAGCATCAACCCACCAACCCTGACATGTTGGCAGAGTCGGTTCAGCCCCACAAGGTGGGAAGAAGAAAATATGCCTATTGGCACCTTTTCACTACTTCCAAATGACACATTTTGCAAGAATGCATATGTTGTTGGCACGGTCAAGTAGTCTAGAGTTGACCAAAATTGAGACAATGTATTGTAGGGGGACTTAACATCTACCTGTAGGTCCAAACAGAACATTTGTAGGTGCCATAGATTGAGACAAAAGGAAGGTGAAAGTTTTTCAACTTTTTGCTCTTTGGGCTCTTAAGAAACTCCTAGTGCAACGTAGCCTAGAATGATTGAGAGACCTGGGAAGCAAACTGAGGCCTCCAGTAGCATCAACCTACCCACCCTGATGTGTTGGCACAATCATTTTGGCCCCATGAGGTGGGAAGAATAAAATATGTCTGTTGGCACCTTTTCACTGCTCTCAAATGATGAATTTTGTAAGAATGCATACGTTGTTGACATGATCAAATGATTTGGAGTTGACCAAAACTAAGATAGGATACTATAGAGAGGCCTGACATCCACCTGTAGGTCCAGACAGAACATTCATAGGTGCCATAGATTGAAAGAAAATCCATGTGAAAGGTTTTCAACATTTTGCTCTTTGGGCTCTTTAGAGACTCCTAGTGCAATGTAGCCTAGAAGGATCAAGATACTTGGGGAACAAACTAAGGCCTCCCCTAGCATTCACCTTCCCACCCAGATGTGTTGGCATAGTTAGTTCAACCCCACGAGACAAAGAAAGCAAAATATGACTCCTAGCAAGTTTCTATTGAACGCTAATGGCACTTTTTGCAACATTTAATACATCATCACCATGGTCAAATAGTTTGGAGATAATTAAAACTAATAGAGGTTATTGTGGAGGGACTTTACATGCAGCTGTAGGTTCAGATAGAATAGTAGTAGGTGCCATGGATTTTGAGTACCAATCTGTCATACTTTGGTAGTTTTTGCACTTAGGTCTCTTAAGAGACTTTGTTAGAGTAGTGTAGCTCGGAAGGATTGAGAGAACTGTGGAATGAATCAAGGACTCTTGTAGCATTCAACCACCCACATGGATGTATTGGCATTGTCTATTTGGCCCCACAATGCATGAAACAAAATTTATGCTTGTCAACAACTTTTCATTGAACACAAATGACATTTTTTGCAACTTTTCAAATATTATTGCCACAACCAAATGGAATGAACATTTCAAAAACTAAGAGAGGTTATTGTGGAGGGACCCTATCTAACCCTATAGGTCTAGATGGAACATTCCTAAGTGCCACAAATTTTGAGAAATAGTCCGTCAAAGTTTGGCAATTTTTGGCACTTATGGCTCTTAAGAGAAAGCATCGACATAGTGCAGTCGGGAACAATTGGGATAGTTGAGTTGTGAAACAAGACCTTTCCTAGTGTCTACCCACCCATCTAAACATGTTGGCACTATCAGTTTGGCCCCACAATGCACAAAATGAAATTTATACTCACTAACAACTTTTCATTGAACACAAATGACGTCTTTTGCAACTTTTGAAATATTGTCGCCATGACCAAATGGAATAAACATTTTTAAAAATGAGAGAGGTTATTGTGGAGGGACCCTATGTGACCCTGTAAGTCTAGACAAAATGTTCCTAGGTGCCACAAATTCCAAGAAATAGTCCATCAATGTTTGGCAATTTTTGGCACTTAGGGCTCTTAAGAGAAAGTGTCAGAACAGTGCAACTGGGAACAATCGGGATAGTTGAGGTGAAAAAGAGGACCTTTATGAGCATTCACTTGCCCACTCAGACATATTGGAACTGTCGGTTTGGTCCCATGATGCATGAAACAAAATTTATGCTCACCAACAACTTTTCATTGAACACAACTGATGCTTTTTGCAACTTCTGAAATATTGTCGCCACGACCAAATGGAATGGACATTTTAAAAACTAAGAGAGGTTATTATGGAGGTACACTACATGAACCTATAGGTTCAAATGAACTTTTCCTAAGTTCCACAAATTCTATGAAATAGTCTATCAAAGTTTGGTAATTTTTGGCACTTAGGGCTCTTGAGAGAAAGCATCGGCACAGTGCAGCTTGGAACGATTGGTATAGTTGAGGTGTGAAACAATACCTTTCCTAGCATTCACCCACCTACCTAGATGTGTTGGCACTATTGTTTTGGCCCCATGATGCACAAAACAAAATTTATGCTATGAGATAACTTTTCATTGAACACAACTAATGCTTTTTGTAATTTTTGAAATTTTGTCGCCACAACCAAATGGAATGAACATTTCAAATACTAAGAGAGGTTATTATGAAGGGACACTATGTGACCCTATAGGTCTAGATGAAACATTCCTAGGTGCCATAAATTCTGTGAAATAGTCCATCAAAGTTTGGCAATTTTTGGCACTTAGGGCTCTTAAGAGAAAGTGTCGGCACAATGCAGTCGGAAATGATTGGGATAGTTGAGGTGTGAAATAGGACCTTTCCTAGCATTGAACCACCTACCTAGATGTGTTGGTCCTATTGTTTTGGCCCCATGATGCACGAAACAAAATTTTATGCTATGAGACAACTTTTCATTGAATACAACTGACGCTTTTTGTAACTTTTTAAATATTGTCGCCATGACCAAATGGAATGAACATTTCAAAAACTAAGAGAGGTTATCATGGAGGGACTCTATGTGACCCTGTAGGTCTAGATGAAACGTTCCTAGGTTTCACAAATTCTGTGAAATAGTCCATTAAAGTTTGGCAATTTTTGGCACTTAGGGCTCTTAAGAGAAAGCATTGGCACAGTGTGACCGAGAATGATTGGGAGAGTTGAGGTGCAAGACAAGACCTTTCCTAGAATTCACCCACCTACCTGGATGTGTTGGTACAATTTTTTTGGCCCCACGATGTACGGAACAAAATTTATGCTATGAGACAACTTTTTATTGAACACAACTCACACTTTTTGCAGCTTTTGAAATACACGACCAAATGGAATGAACATTTCAAAAAATAAGAGAGTTTATTGTGGAGGGACCCTACATGACCCTATAAGTCTAGACAAAACATTCCTAGGTGCTACAAATTTTGAGAAATAGACTGTCAAAGTTTGGCAATTTTTGGCACTTAGGGCTCTTAAGAGAAAGCATTGACATAGTGCAACCGGGAATATCGGGATAGTTGAGGTGCAAAATAGGACCTTGCCTAGAATTCACCCACCCACTTAGACGTGTTGGAACTGTCAATTTGACCCCATGATGCACAAAATTAAATTTATACTATGAGATAACTTTTCATTGAACACAACTGATGCTTTTTGCAACTTTTGAAATATTGTCACCATGACCAAATGGAATGAACATTTCAAAAATTGAGAAGTTATTCTGGAGGGACCCCATGTGACCCTATAGGTCTAGATATAATGTTCCTAGGTGCCATAAATTCTGAGAAACAGTCTGTCAAAGTTTGGCATTTTTTGGCACTTAGGGTTCTTAAGAGAAAGCACCTACACAGAACAGGGAATGATCGGGATAGTTGAGGTGTGAAACAATGCCTTTCCTAGCATTCACCCACCCACATAGATGTGTTGGCACTGTTGGTTTAGCCCCACAACATACAAAATGAAATTTATGTTGTTGATACATGTCAATCAGGCTTAGATTTCTTGTACACCATTCATCAACCCACTCCTTTGACTCACATTCATACCAAGCTTGATCTATACATGAAGAACAAAAGAATACCATCCACTATGTATGAATACTCCATGAACCTACATTAGAGCTTCTAAAAGAGTGTATCTCACTCGATCTTGTTAGTGTACAACAATCCTCATATTTTTCAATGTTAGTATCATTAACCAACCAAAAAAATCTATGAACTGTAGACTTACCTTAATTACCTGGACCCATTGTAGCATTACACCATTTGACATCTATCAGTTCTTTGCATTGTCTTTGTACTTCAACTCTTCTCATGTTAATTCTCTTTTGATACATGCTCCTACACCATCATGCTCCCCCTTTCCATGAACAACCTTGAAGAAATTCCACATATGTTGAACACCTTTCATCCTATGCATCCTACTCAACCAATAGAACATCTGCAAGTTCTTGAATTGTGATGCATAGTTATCTAACCATATGATATGCTGACCAAATGATATGCTCCTGATAGCCAAATCATAGTAGAAAATCTAAAAGCAGCCTTGTACAAACTCTATAGAATGTGTGTGATCATCACTGATATAAAAATGATACTCCCTCAAGATCTTGTTGTCATCCTCTATACTATCATCTACACAAATGAATTCTATATGCACAAATATAGCAACCTGCGTAGAGTTGTAATATTGTGATTGCATCTCATTTGATGGCTATAGTGTGTAGTTCTCTGCAAAGTCAATAACTGAAATGATGGTATCAAGTGGAAACATGTCCTTGCATTACTTGAATTGTAAGTCCAACCATCAAGCTCTATGGGTATGCCTTGCATACTCGTAAACTATATTCTCTCACAAAATAGACATAAATTGATACATTGGAATCTTTTCAATGACCAATTCACACCTTTTTGCTTCTTTACCATCTTTTAGACTATATGGCACTATCTTATATTTTCTAAAACTTACTAGTTCATTTCCAATTTCATGTGTGATCTCCATATGTTCACAAATTGGCAAATGTTGCAACCCACCATAATGATCACACGTGCCATCCAAGCATAAGTTCTTGTGGAATAATTGACCATCCACTCTTTGACATAAGATGCTCAATATGAAATCTCTTCAAGATCTAGGTGGACATTTTATATTACACTCCTACAAAACATCATTAGTATGCAAATCTACACATATATATAAACATCATAATGATTAGAAAATTCAATATGTACTCTACAAAAACAAATTGTGTGTGTGTGATTTATTTTGACATAAAAAGGATTTACCATTTTAAAATACCTGTATAACCAAGAAAATGAGAATTAGAAACAAGTTAAACACTAACCTATTTCATGCAAAATCTAAGCTACCTCGGATTGAGAAATGAAGGAATGCATAAAACAAGAAATCAAGCTAAGCTATTAACTCAAAATGCAAACCTTTCCATGTTTATGTGCTCCTTGATGTGTTGATGTGGATGGTTCCTCAAATGAGTAGCATAACCTTGCTTCTCATGGAGTTTTGTAGGAAAATAGATAGCATTATGTTGCATGAAGAAGTTATGTTAATTGTGAAGGGATGAGCTCTAATTTATAGATTTTTGGAGGCTCAATTGGATGGTTAGGATTTTATTTGGAGATCAATGGATGATGATTCTTGAGAGCTCTCAAACAAGGAGATCTCACCAAGTGTCATGATAGGATTGGTGGATGGGAGATGTCCTTGTATCAAGGAAGGATGAAGGGTTGAGATTTAACCTTGGGAAGATGGATGAATGATATTGTCTTGGTAGATGGGAGGTATGTGTTGGATTTGATTGGAATTTTAAATTAGGAAGCATGGGTACATGCCCAATTTACAATTGGAGGAAAAAGGATGAGTTGGAATTGATTTAAATTTTAAATTGGGAGCATGGGTACATGCCTAATTTAAAATCAGAGGAATAGTGGATGGAGGACAAAAGGACCTTTGTACATGGGTCCTTGACCATGCCTTTTGTAAGAAGGCCATGTGGACATGTACAAGAGGTCCATACCTTTGTACATTTGGGGGAATGGAGAGGATTTGACCAAGATTAGATTAGGATTTAGTTTGTGCAAGTGGGGGATTAGGTTAGTTAATTAGGTTTAGGTGTCCTAATCAAAAGTGTAGAAAATAGGAATTAAATAAATACAAATATTTATTTAATTCATGGGATGGGATAAGGGTATATTAGATAAATTAAATTTATCTTGTGTTTGGACTATAGAGAAAGGGGATAAATGATTAATAAATCATTTTGGCTAGGGCTAGGTACCAATGCAGGTACAGTTGAAGGTATAGATGAATAGTGAATAGTACATGAATAGTGATTTTAACAATAAAATATTGTAAAATCATAGTTTGAAGGGGAATTGGTTAATTAACTGTCTAAACATGTGTTTATTTAGTTAATGGGGTAGAAATAGTGATTTAGGGTTGTCTAGAGATGATTAGTGATGGTTTAGGAATGAATAGGGATGAATTGGGGATGAATTGGAGGTAAGTAGGAATGAATTAGGGATGTGATGAAGAATTACCAATTTTAGGTGTCTACATTTTACCCCTCTTTGAGATGGTGTTGTGAAGCAGCACCATTTCAAAGAAAGATAAAACATAGTGCTAGGTGGGATAGAGGAACATGATAGGATTAAGGATAAGGATGCCCTAGCCACTCGAAGCAAGAGTGAGAAGGAGGGATGATGATGAGGATGATGGTAGGGATGATGCACCCTCGAGAGGGCAGGAGGGTTTGAAGAGCATGGGTGTGCTCTTGAAAGGATGAAGAGGATTAGATAAGAAAAAGGAGAGTGGAATTTGAAAGACCACATGGATGTAAGGGATTGGAGGAAGGGAGCGATGGGGGATAAATGATAGGGTAAATGATGAGATAGAAGGGTGGGATGAAGGGATTAAGGAAGAAAATGGATGGAGGCAACATATACATGCCCAACATAATACAACCTTGTCTAGATGTGTGAGGAAGAAAACTTAGAGCATAAGTCCCTGTTGCACAAAGGTATTGAATGGCCTTACATGTAAAATGATGATTAGTATGAAAAAATCTATTCCAACACACACAATATATGAATATTAGTTGGAGCAATGATAGTTCTTGACCCCATGGATTATGCATTATGTTGCACTGATAAATGAGAGCCATCCATATTTGATATGGCATGAGACATTATGCACTGAGGTATAAGGAACTAGGGTGACAATGTGTCCCGTGTGTAAACGGTAACTGATTAGGTCACAAGAAACCCTATGCCATAATAGCACCATGATATGAAAGACCATGATACTGTTGAGGCATGTAGGTTATAGGGACATGTATTGATGCAAGATAAAAGATAATGCACATACACAAGAAAGCACACATGCACAAAAATGATTCAAAGACAAACATGATGTTGCCCCTAGTCAAGCTAAAAATCAAAAGATGGATGGATTGGTGATTATTAGATTGTGTTGTTGATGATAGGAACAACACGAGGATTGGAAACAATATATCCTAATAATAATGATGATGATGATGATGATGATGAATGATTTGGATCAAAGGCTTGCAACAAGGCTAGGAACAAGACCATGGATGTGATTGGATGATTTGGATTATGATGCTTAGCTTGAGATGTGCATTGATAAGGATGATCTTGCGATTTGTATTTTTGGGAGATTTGGATATTTAGGGATTTGGATTGTTGGGAGCAGATTGCATTGGTTTGCATGTAGGTAGCCTTTAGGTAGATATGAATGACAAGTGAAAGCCAAGTCTATCGACAAGGCACGATTAGGTGATGGTGATGAAGTGATAAAGGGATAATGGATAATGGATAATGGATAAGAAGGATGAGGGATAAAGGGATAGTGGATAAGAAATAGTGGATACTAGATAATAGATAGTGTAGAGGAAGTAAAAGGATGGGGATGTGGGGATAGGGGAATGATGGATTAGGAGGAAGGGATATATAATGTGGGAGGATAGGTAGGTGATAGAGGATGATGGATGGTGGATAGAGGAAGTGTGAAGGTGATTTTCGACGACTACGTCGCTTAGGAAGGGGATTTCCCACTCTAGATTTGTCATGCATGACCAGGTATGATTATGGTGGGGATGAATGTACATGATAGGAGATGCTCAAAAGGATGTATGCCAAGAGGTTTCCAAAGCATGTTTCACATATTTTTCCCATGTCCTTAGATGGATCACAAGTGGGGAAGAAGGATGGATGATAGTATGGATAGGAAATAATAGGATAAGTGGATAGGGATAGGGAAGGGGATTAATGGATAAGTAGATGAGATGATAGGATAAGGAAATTATATTCTAGTATAAATTTTCCCCCAAGTGTAGGGTACGAATGGAGGAGAGATTATGCATGATAGCCACAAAGGGTTTTCATCACGGTACTTGTTCAAGGTGCCATAAGAAGTGGTTTTCACCATTGGACAATTTTTTTCTTTTTGGATTTTTTGGAATGATGGGATGGGATGGATGGATTTGGATAGAGGAAGAGGATGAGAGGGGGGTTCAATCCTCTATTTCCATGCAAGGTGATAGTATTCCATGTGGATGGATGTCATATGTGAACCATGTCAATTGTAATGGCATGCCTATATGTTGGTAGAAGATAGAATGGATGAATGGATGGATGGCGATAGTGGATTATGAGATGGATAGATTATGATGTGGATTATGGATGGTATGGATGGATGATGGAAAAATGGGGGTTTATGCAAAATAATGGACCACAGGGATGTGATGGGAGGATATGTGAGTTAATGGATATATGATGGGGGTGAAGGTATGTGGGAAGGTCGTGATGGGAATCAAGACCAATGGTTGTATACACCATAATGGATTTTGAATCTTTTGATTTGGAGGGGGAGTGGAGAGTAATGGGGATGTTTTAATATGGGATTGGGATAAGGGAGTGTGGGATTGCTGATTTGGGAATTTAGGGACCCAAATGAACTTATGATTTTGAGGATTTTCAGATGGGCAGTGGGATTTTTGGGATGTGGGGATGGAATGGGATGTGGATGCTCCCCTTGGATTTGTTTATTTTTGCTAAGGGACCCACACCATTTTTGTTTTTGCTTTTGGAGGTGTGGGCTTATGTAGCCTCTTAGATGGATTGTTCTTGGATGTTGTGTATCGATATCCTATGACATGATACTCTTTAGGAATTTATGGATTTTTTTTCTTTATGTAGGGAGGCATCCACATTATTTTTTTTGAATCCCATGGATGGTTTGATATCTTCATGTTTGGATGATGTGTGCTTTGGTTGATCTTGATTAGGAATTTTAGGGGATCAAGATTTATGGATGGGGAATAAGGGGATTTGAGGATGGGGATATTAGGAGTTGGGAGTAGTGGAGGAGGTGTGGATTTAGGGAGGTGTATCGTCACATGCTTTTTGGATTGATGAATGAGATAGGATGGAGGAGGAGGGATGGTGGCATATATTTGTATGTGCGATGAGATGCACCGGGTTTGGGTTTTGATGAAGTGGATTTAGGAGATGTGTGGGTAGTACCAACATGCTTGGATTGTTTACCTTGGGATGTATAGCCAAGGCCATGTGCACATGGATGGGCTCCAAAATGTTGTTTTCATGAAGGCCTAGGCCTTTACCATGATAGTTCATGTTTTGGAGCATACATTGTGGGATGGTTGTTATTTTGGAAACATGATGTGAGTCCATTATTAGATGGAGGGGGATAAGTGATGGAAGAAATTTGTTCCTCTCTTATTAGAGAACCACCACAGAAGAAGGTAGCAAGACCAAGACATAAGATAGTAGATTTGGGATGGGGTCGATAGGTGATGGTAAAGGTTCAATGTGAGGTGGTAAAGGAATGATGGGGGATGATGGGGGAGGATATGGTATGGGAGCTATAGTAGATGGTGTAGGATCGGGAATAGAATAGATGGGATGCTTGGATCATGCTTACGAAGGGGGTGGATGTTTCAACATGCTTTGGACTAGGCTTTTGAGATAGCCGAATTTACGTGGATGGTGTGATAGGGGAGGGGCATGTAGTTTCAATTATTTGAATAGGCTCCTTGTATGGGGTGGATGGAAGAGAGGGTGATACTTTGGATAGGACTTGGGATAGGATGGTGATGTGGTTTTGATGGGTGTGGGGTGAATGATGGGGTCATCAATAACACATGTAGGTGATTGGAGAGGAGTGGGGTGACATGATTCCATAAGTTTTTTTTCATTGTTTTTCTCAACACTCTTAGTGAAGAGTCCTTGGAGAAAGGATGACATAGATTTAGTAGGGGATTTGGATGATGGAGTAGATAGGGGATTGGATAGTGGGGTAGATGGCGAGGTTGATAGGCAAGGAGATGGTGGATTTGGATATGATGGATTTGGATAAGGGGCTGGTGGATTTTGATATGAGGGATTTGGATAGGGAGAGGATGGATTTGGATAAGTGGAATAAGGATAAGAAGGATGTGGGTAAAAGGTGGAGGTGATGGGGATTTTATACGAGAATAGATCTTGGGATGTGGATGGGGGATAAAATGGGTTTCCCTTGTCAAGGGTAGCATAAGGATGACCATAGGATAAGAAATTAGGCATGGGGGAATAGGTTGTGCTAGCCAATGCATAGTCAAAGGGTGTTTGCATGTTTATGGATTCTTGAGGGTGGTTTATGGAAAGCTTACTTGCAATTATTTCATCAAGGATTTTGAGTTTAGAATGTTCAACAACATCATCATATGAAGTCATGATTGGATTTGAATTTAGGATGATGTGATGTAGGATGACTTGATGAAATGATTTGGATTATGGATTAAAGGGGATCTTGGATTAATTGGGATTGGATGATTTTGGATTGATTTGGGATTTGGATTAGGCCAAAGGCCCTTTAATGGTTGGATTAGATTGGATGATTTGATTAAGGATTATGATTTGGATGAAAATGATTATGGATTGGATAAAGTTGGATGGGATATGATTAGTATTTGGAGAGGGTTGAAGGAGTTTAAGTCCTTAACCAAAATTTTATTTGTAAATGATGGTTTTGGATTAAGGAGTGGAATTGGATTTTGATTGGGTATGGATAGAGAAATGATGGATGATTGATTGAGGATGAAGGATAATCAGATGAGGTTGGGATTTAGATGAAAGTGGATTAAGCTCAATAATGCGATTAGGATTAAGTGGATTAGTGGATGAGATGATTAGGAAGGATAACATGAGATGATTAGACTATGATAAGTGGATGAAGTGATTTGGGGAAATGGATTAGGGAGTGCTTAAGATGGGATAAATATGGTGATGAAGAATTGGATTAGGATGAAAGTGATGTGATTAAGATATTGGAAAATGGATTGGGATATGGATTTAGGGATGATTAGGGAAAATGAAATATGGATAAATGATTGGATTGGAAGGTGATTAGAATGATGGGATGGGATTAAGCTCAAAGATGGGGATTAATTAAGCTCAAATGATGGGATTAGATTAGGATAATGATAATGAAATTGGATAATTGGATGAGTGGTTAGGAGGAATTGGAGTGAGATAAGGTGGATTAGGAAGAAATTGGATTAGGATAATATGGATTATGAGGATAATGGATAATTTTGATTTGGATTAGGAAAATGGATGATTTGGATGATGGATTAAGATGTTATTAAGGATGGCTTAGGTGCTTGACCTTAGGCAACTTTGCAATAAAATAAACACACATTCATGCACAAATCTTGCAAAGGATTTGGGTTTGGTTTGGATTAAAGGGATTCACTAGTTTCGATAATGAAGACACGCCAAATACACCAACATTTCTAGATTATTCAAGTGGGAGTGACATATCTTGTGGATCTCATGAAGTGGCCATGGGTCAATCTCAACTCAAAGTGAACTAAGATTCCCACCCCCACTAATACCTTTGATGCTATAGCTTGGATAGATAGGGAAAGCAAGGTCCTAGACCACATTACCCCTCACCTTGGAGACTTTTGTCTTGCTCGAAGCATATCCTATTGCAAGTATAATGGTACGGTGAGCATCTGCCCCTCCTCTACATCAGTGCACCACAAGATATGATAGCCAAAGGGTCTTAAACTAGGATGTATGGTCTTCTAGAGAGTCCCCTTTATACACAAGGTACATGGGGCCCAAACAGTTAACACTAGTCCATTGAAGGGATGTGGTACCAAGCAGTTAAGTAAGCACCACTTCACTTTGTGTCTGGAATCACCCGAGGCCCCAAGACTATCCCAATGACAATGCAACTAGATTGGGGTATAAATTTTCTTTCTCCCCCCTTTGATATACCTCGTCGGTATATGTGGTTGACGTCATCCAATGGGGTGATGAAATCCCCAAGAAGGCCCCCTAAGAAGAAACCACTTCTCACTTTTGATCACCCAAGATTGTATGAAGTGCAAGGGGAGAGAATATGTGAAGAAGTGACCCATTTGGGATTAACAATGATAACAAAGATTAGATCAAATTAAGGCTTTTGATCTCTAAGATCACCAAATGGTGTGAGGAGAGAGCATACACCTTGAAATGAACTCAAACAAAGCATACAAGTTCTTTTTAATTCTAAAAAAAATGTGCCTAGATTTAGTGGAAAAAATGATAGATCCTTGGACAAGTGGTGCTACAAAACTTGTTAATAGTCTTATGATGATTTTATCTTTGACCAATGATGTGCTACAAATAAGTGTGCTAGATTGAAATGATAAATCTGTAAAACCCAAATGTTAGATTGAATGATAAAATCTGCAAAACCCAAATGTTAGCTGGAAGGATAAATCAAAATAGATAAGATATTTGGATTCCTTATGAAATTTTAAGTCATTTCAAAAAAATCATCAAATTTTGTTATGTTTTGCAAAAGTTATGGGCATTTGAAGTTTCTAGGATATAAGTGCTGACATACAGGTCTAGGCATTGATATACAGAATCTAGGTGCTACTTTGTAGGAAATACATGTTGAAGTATGGGGTTTAGGCACTAATCTAAGTCTTGGGTGCTAACAGAGGAAAATTAGGCACTGATTGATGAAAATTAGGTGTTGATGCAGAAAAGGGTGCTAATCCCTAGGGTATGGGTGATGAAAAAGAAAAAATAGGCATTGATTGATGAAAATTAGGTGCTAAAACACATGGAATATATACTTAAGTACGAAGGCGCTAAACCTAGGTGCTGATCTGGGGGGTGTAGGTGTTGATTTGCAATTATAGGCGTGACTGTAACCTACATGACAATACTTCATAACAAACTCACAAAAATGTTAGATGAGAAGGGTGGGGGTCCCATCGGGCATGCTAGAATGTATAACCAATAAAATGAACATGAGAAACAAGTTAAACACTAACCTATTTTACCCAAAATTTAAGCTACCTTGGATTGAGCAATGAAGGAATGCATAACACAAGAAATGAAGCTAAGCTATTAACCCTGAATGCAAACCTTGCTATGTTGATGTGCTCCTTTATGTGTTGATGTGGATGGCTCCACAAGTGGGCAGCAGAACCTTGCTTCTCATGGAGTTTTGGAGGAAAATAGACAACATTATGTTGCATGAAGAAGTTAAGTTAATTGTGAAGGGATGAGCTCCAATTTATAGATTTTTGGAGGCTCAATTTGATGGTTAAGATTTGATTTGGAGATCAATGGATGAGGATTCTTGATATCTCTCAAGAAAGGAGATCTCACCAAGTGTCATGATAGGATTGGTGGATGGGAGATGTCCTTGGATCAAGGAAGGATGAAGGGTTGAGATTTAACCTTGGGAAGATGGATGGATGAGATTGTCTTGGTAGATAGGAGGTATGGGTTGAATTTGATTGGAATTTTCAATTGGGAAGCATGGGTACATGCCCAATTTAAAATTGGAGGAAGAGTGGATGGAGGACAAAATGGCCTTTGTACATGGGTCCTTGACCATGCCTTTTGTAAGAAGGCCATGTGGACATGTACAAGAGGCCCATACCTTTGTACATTTGGGGGGATGGAGAGGATTTGACCAAGATTAGATTAGGATTTAGTTTGTGTAAGTGGGGGATTAGGTTAGTTAATTAGGTTTAGGTGTCCTAATCAAAAGTGTAGAAAATAGGAATTAAATAAATACAAATATTTATTTAATTCATGGAATGGGATAATGGGATATTATATAAATTAAATTTATCTAATGTTTGGACTATAGAGAAAGGGGATAAATAATTAATAAATCATTTTGGCTAGGGCTAGGTACTGATGCAGGTACAGTTGAATGTACAGATGAATAGTGAATAGTACATGAATAGTGATTTTAACAATAAAATATTGTAAAATCATGGTTTGAAGGGGAATTGGTTAATTAATTGTCTAAACATGTGTTTATTTAGTTAATGTTGTAGAAATAGTGATTTGGGGTTGTCTAGAGATGATTAGTGATAGTTAGGGATGAATAGGGATAGTTAGTGTTGAATAGGGATGAATTAGGGATGAATTGGAGATGAATTGGGGGTAAGTAGGAATGAATTAGGGATGTGATGAAGAATGACCACTTTTATGTGTCTACAATACCTTTGACTAATTTTGATTTGAGGATATATCTCTTGAAATTTCTTGAAAAATTGTTTTTGAGTCACATCAAAAAAATGCTTTGGATGTGGCTCACGATTTTAACAACCAATTATCCTTCTTACAACATCTCTTGCATTAGGAGATAACCTTGTGTTATTTCTCCAAAATTCTTCAATGAGGGATCTTAAGGCTTTAACAACAAATTTACCTTTCCAATGGAATCTCCCAAAGAATACCCACAATTCATTGCTATTTGGGTCCTCAACTCTTTCACACCTTCCAATAGCTCTCATTAGAGTTTTCTACTTATTTTCAATGCTTCACTTGTCTTTCTAATGAGGAAAGCTTTATTTTTTTGATGGCTTACTATTATTGACATAATGACATGTCATGTGACATTACTATCCTTGATGCATGAGGTGGAACCCACACTCTCATATGCACTCATTACATTCTTTACAATTGATTTTTCACTTGAAGCATCCGATGTTCTTAGGCCAAGAATCTTCATAATTGGCCTAAATTTTAGATTTCTCATCAATTCAACAAATAGTTGACATCTTTTAGTTTCATTTAAGTTCTCAAAAAATAATTTCAATATCCTATTTGTTGGCAAGAGACACTGTGTGGCTTCATTGGTGTTGTCATTGATGGCAACAAAGACCTTTCCACACATCCGCAGGACATGGTGTGTCTTTACCGGAAGTCAGATTGAAAGATACTTTGGTCCGGTAAGCAAGAATAGAGCATGCAGCAAGGTCTGACAGTCAAGTCTGGATCTCTTAGAGGAAGTATCTTTGTAAAGTGTGGACTTAGGGAAGTCAAGAGGTGTACCTTGACTGATAGATTCCAAGGATTGAGCCTCCAGTGATGAAAGAGTGAAGAGATATGAGCATCTAAGTTTTGGGTTCCGGTTTGGCAGAGTAGACAGAGGAAGGACTGACCGGCAGAGCATTAGAATTATTTCAGATGAGATATTGATGGTGATCAAGGTTCTTAAGGTATCATACATGATTGGCTGACATGTTAGATGACTTCTATAAGTATCTCCTTGGTTCACATCACTTGGTAAGCAAGGATTCAACCAACAGACTAGTGTTTGGGAAAATATTGACTATTCTAGATGCCGACTAGAAAGAGGATGAAATCCTTTGTGCCAATATATACCAGATGGATTTGGATATGAAAGGGTGTCATTGAATAATGTGGTGTGCGAAGAAAAGTAGAAGAGTAGTGAGAAAGTAGTAAGGCAGGTACGGTATGTGAAAGGATAGCAACACAAAAGAAGGATGAAGTGCAGTAGATCAGTATACTGAGCCTAACTAGAAGTAAACTAGCATATGTGGATGCTTCTCATCAGTTCAAGTATCTTGTTACTCTCTTTATAACTTGTAGACAGTGAGTCTCTTGTAGGCAGTGAGCCTCTTGTGAGCAGTGTACTCAAGTAGTGAGCCCTAATTGGCAAGTGACATTTTGTACTTCTATTCTTCTAACAAAGAATACATTCTTGGGTTAGTCACGCCATGGTTTTTCCCTTTACAGGGTTTTCCATGTCAAAATCATTGTGTTATGTGTATTAAATTTATTTCTGCTTTCATGATTATGGATGCTTATTTGCTGTGTTGTTTCTCTAGTTGTTAAAGAAGAATAGAAAGTTAAATTAATTAAGATAACTAATTCACCCCCCCTCTCAGTTATCAACAATTGGTATCAGAGCCAAGTTCCTCCAAACAGAGCCTAATAGCTTGAGGAAGATCTGGGAATTCAAATGGATGTGTATGGTATGAGGAAACAACTTCAATCTGCCCTAGATGATCTTGAGCAATCTAATTCTGAAGTCAATGAATTGAAGGAAAGACTCAAATAGGCTGATGATTTCATAAATGAACTAAAAGGGAAACTGAGTCTCTCTATGAAAAAGAGAAAGGATCTACTTCATCAATTGGCAAATCAAGGTGAATCCAATGATACAAATGAAGTTCTGAAGGAGAAAACCAAGTTATGTGAAAAGTTATCAAAAGAGATCATTATGGTAAGACATGAAATGGAATTAGGAGTTATGAAATTTACCCAAGAAATTGAAGAGAAAAGAAAAACTAAAGATGATCTAAGACAATCTCGCAAGGAGAAATCAGAAGACTACCACAAGATGGATAGAATAATTAGACATCTTGAATCTGATCTTGAAGATGCTAGAGATAATGAAGAAAAACTTGAGGATCAAATTGACACTCTTAAAAAGGATCTTCAAATAGCAAATGAATACAAAGAGAAATTCAAGATAAGGTCTTCTCAACTTGAAGTTCTTCTTGAAAGCCAAAAGATGATAGATAACAAGTGTGGCTTGGGATTTGAGAAAGGTGAAAGCTCTTGATCTAGTCAAAAAAATTTTGGATTAGAAAATTCAAGGAACAGGCCTAGAAGACCTCCGGTAAGGCAACCTAATGCTCAAAGATATCCATCCTTCAATGGTTACTGCCACAACTACAATAACTTTGGCCATAAAGCTAATCAGTGCAGAAAGAGAATGAATCAGACTAATACATCTTTCTCAGGACAGTGTTTCAACTACAAAAGGTATGGTCACGAATCTCATGAATGTAGAAATATGCAGATGAACAATTCATTCAATGGTAGATGCTTTGCATGCAATAGAATGGGACATATGGCTAATCAATGTAGATCAAGAGGATATTAATCAAATATGCAAAGAAATGTTGTTTTCCACAATTGTAATAGATCCGGTCATACTACCAAATTGTGTAGAAGCAAGAATCAGGACAAAAGGGGTCTGGTATATCATATTCAGAATCAAGACAAAGGAAAAAGAAAAGTGAATGCAGATGAAGTTCAAAGTGAGATGATCAAGATTTGGGTAAAGAGAAGTACATCAAATGTAGGGGATGGATCTATACCAAAATTTGGTGCTGATATTCCTTCTGGAAACTAAAAAAAAGTGAGCTTTGGCTCAGAGGGAGACACAAGGAAAACATTTTCCCCTAGCCAATTAATTGGTGCTGGAATTGGCACAAGGAAAGTTGTGGATTAAAGGGTTCACAAAGGAACATCTAAATAAGCTTTGATAAAGAGATGAAAGATCTACAAGAAGTTTTGAATAGGTTAATCTTCCAAGATAGATTCAGTTTTATAGTCATCCTGTAAGAAGCAGGTCCTTGCAGTTAGATCCGGTTTGATTCAAAATTGAGGAATATTGATCTGCGGATAGATTAAATGATTGAGGAAAGAGAGATAGATTGCCAATAATCACTGAGTATAATTCAAAGCATATCTCAGTGATCCAGAAAAAGATCTTTCTCAGAACAAGGAGAACAAGGCAACTGGAATGACTTGAGTTGCGCATTTATTGCAATATGAAATTAGGGTTTTCTCAGTGATAAAAGGGTTCGTTTACTCCTCATTTGCACATTTGCATTAGTGAAATAGACAAGAAGAGCTCTGCAAACAAGCTTGCCTCATCTCTCTCAAGGATTGCTCACAGAATTCAAATCAGTTGGTGATCTCTTTGACTCATTCTGTAAACCCTAAAAGGCGTAAGAGGTATTTTTTGTTCTTTCTCTGAATCTTTAAAGATGACTACTCTGAATGTTGTAAAGATTTCTGATAGGCCATGCCCTAAATTTAAGAAACATCCCTACAAATCTCTAGAAGCAGATCCTTTAGGTGCATTTTCCAACATTCCACATGGGGTTTTGTATGTTGAAGATGTTAGGGTTTACATTCATGCGAACATTGAAGAATTTGGGGAATCCAAATTAAGGGATATCTATCACAAACAATTAATAAATGATGCTTTTGAACTCAAACCACAGTATAAGGGCATCTGGGATAAACATTTTGGTTAGTGCATTCATTTCACCTATTTTGAAGAAGATGAATGGGTCCGGTATGTGTTAAGCAGAGTGCATGATAACTTCTTATGGTTGAATAGACCATTTAAGATCACCAAGGATGCAATTAGGGCAGTAACCAGTTTGTACTCATCCGGAGGGTTACCTGTTCTCAAATCTATCAAAAACCAAACTATGAGTGAGGCTACCGGATCAAAATTTGACAAGAGAGCAATGACAATAGAAGACATCATAGATCCAGATGTTAAGTTTGCCTCCATGATAATTGGTTACAAGATATATCACTCCAGCAGGGAAAATTCAGTACCCAGAACTATAATTTACACTGCCTATCAGATGTTAAAAGAGAATGTAGATTATGATCTTTGTGAACTTCTTCTAAGTCAACTATTGGAAAACCTTCAAAAGATTAAGAAGGACAAGAAGAATTCTTTCAAGTTTGGAGGGCTAATACTATGTTTGTTTTTCTACTTTATGAATGAGCTTTTTGGATCCGGTGGTTGGGTATGGCAAAATGATAGACATGTTGCCATTCAAATTAGAGACTACTTGCATAGGCTTGGGGATGCCAAGGCAAGAAATACAGCTCTGTGGGGTTACTTCAAGAACTTTCAAAATATGATGCAAACCAAAGAAAAAATTCCCAAATCATTGGTTGAGAAGTACAAAGATACAGTGTGTTTCATGGTAGACACTGATCAATGCCTAATGGAGGCAATGGAGCCAAGGACAGTCTCGATCATGCCAATGGGGTATGAAGTAGATGAGAAAATTGTAGAACTACATATCCAACATCTGCTGAGCTAGCCCAAAGACCCTAAGGCAGAAAGGTTTGGAACCTACCAAGAGCTGAGTGTAAAAGTTCATGTGGAAATTAGACAGCCTAAAATCAAGAGGGAAGTAGAAGATCTTGCCAAGAGGCATGGAATTTCAAAGGAGGCACTTGATGCAAATAGAGAGAAGATGGAAAAGGTAGAGAGAGAAAAGAAAAAGTAGAGAAAGAAGGTGCTCCGGTGGAAGTCCCCTCTCGGACCAGATCCTCTAAGACCTCTGCACCTGCAACTGCTAAAAGCTCAAAGGCATCTAAACCAGAAGAAAAATCATCTGGTAAAGCAGAGAAAAGAACTAAAATAAAGGCCACAAGGTCTTACATCAGTCAGAAGGATGATGAAGAAACTGAGTCAGATGAGGAGGTAAGGAAAATGAAGAAGAAGAAGAAAGGATCTGATGAATCCTCTACAGGTCAAGACAAGGAAGAGATGGTAGAAGAATTTGTTGAAAGGCCCACTCTGTCCATTGATGATGTAGTCAAATCAATCACTGTGGATGGAAACCTAAAACCAATGACTAAATTCTATGATGATTATAATGAAGCTGACCAAAAGATCTTGCAAGAAGCTACAGTCAGATATTTGAATATCTATAATAAGGCTTTTATTGAAATCATATCTATCATTCCCAAAATCCTAGAGAAGGAATTAGAAATAAGAAAGAATAATGCTAAGGCAAAGGATCTTGAGATGCGGGAATAGATAGCCATTCAGCTCTTTCCTCTAATCACTCTGAAGCAAATGAATATGATCTTCAAAGATTGCAAGGATGAGTTCCGAAGAAAAGCTAGAATGAATCAGCTTATGCTTGGAAAAACTGACAAAATAGCAAAAGAGATAGAAGATATCCTCTGGAATGTATACAAAAGATTCAACATTCCCATTGTAGAGAACTTAGATGATGAAACCTCTGCCATGGATGACAAAGAAGAATCCACTAAGACAATAGCAGAAGAGGCAAAGTAGACTAGTGAAGAAAAAGCTAAGGACTTAGATTCCTCTAGCCCAGAAGAGGAAGTCCAAGGAGAAGTAAATCCAGATTCTCTAGTAGTCTCCAGATCTAAAGGAGAAGAAAGAATAAAGGAGAAAGAAGAAGTGAAGAGAAGACAAGAAGGTCAAGCTGAGAAGAACACAAGTGACAATGCAAAAGGAAAGAAAACTATGTCTCCAGCAAGAGACACTACAAAAACTATCAAGGACTTCTTGACTAAAGAAATGATGGAGATTGATGAACCATAGTTACTTCAAGGACTATTTGATTTTGATTCTCTCTCCCTGGTTCAAACAATGAAGATAGCATCATTTGCCCAAGCAAAGGCAAAAGAGAAACTTTTAAAGTCTCACATGGAAGACTGTGACTGCTAAAAATTGCATCCGGTGTGCTTGGAAAGATCATGCCATCCTTTCAGAAGGATTCCTCATCTTCTTCATCTAGTAATCTCAGGTCTCTTGTTAGTTCTGTCAGCACTCAATTTGAGTCTTTAGAGAAATCAGCTGAGGAGAAGGTCTGGAAAGAGTTTTTTGGATAAGAGATTCTCCAAGTTACAAGGCTTTATAACCAATGATAGGAGAAATATGGATATTGGGATAAAGAGCTTAGAAAATGCTCTTAAGGATGGAGGAGAAGTATATAAATTTTGTATATCCTAGACTAAAGAAACAAAGGATATTGATAAGAAAGTAAAAGAACAAGAGGATAAACTGTCAAGCCTCTCTCAGAATTTTGATCCTCTCACTGTATCCATAATAAACCAGGAATGTCAAACTATTGTAGTCATGAATGATATTAAGAAGCTTGAGAAGGAGAGGAAGAACATAATAAGTAGGATGGGTGAACTTAGAGGGATGATTATCCCTAAATTGGAGGCCATGCATGAGGCCCTAACTGATGCCCAGACCACAACCTGAACTAGTGATCTGATAGATCTTAAGAGGGCAGAAGCTTTTGCATTCCTATTGAGTGGTCACATCTCAATTTTGGATAGGATGAAGCAGAGTTGGGCAATAGAATTTGCCCAGTTGAAGACATCTTTTGTAGATATACTCCAATTTATGTAAGTGTATCATGTATTTATACTTATGCGGCTAAGTATAGTTGATTTTTTTGAGGATTTTTGGTGTACGGATTCTACCCTTTGCCATTGATGTCAAAGGGGGAGTGAAGAGTAGTGAAAAATGTGGAATCTAGCTAAGGGGGAGCTCTAGAAAAATGTACATTAGAATAGAGCATCAGCCAAGGGGAAGTGTAGTGTGACACTTAGTCACTTTTCACTAAGTGTTGCCATCAATGCCAAAGGGGGAGATTGTTGGCAAGAGACACTGTGTGGCTTCATTGGTGTTGTCATTGATGGCAACAAAGACCTTGCCACACATCCACAGGACATGGTGTGTCTTTACTGGAAGTCAGATTGAAAGATACTTTGGTCTGGTAAGCAAGAACAGAGCATGCAGCAAGGTCTGACAGTCATGTCTGGATCTCTTAGAGGAAGTATCTTTGTAAATTGCAGACTTGGGGAAGTCAAGAGGTGTACCTTGACTGATAGATTCCAAGGATTGAGCCTCCGGTGATGAAAGAGTGAAGAGATATGAGCATCTAAGTTTTGGGGTCCGATTTGGCAGAGTAGACAGAGGAAGGACTGATCGATAGAGCATCAAAATTATTCTAGATGAGATATTGATGGTGATCAAGGTTCTTAAGGTATCATACATGATTGGCCAACCTGTTAGATGACTTATATAAGTATCTCCTTGGTTCTCATCACTTGGTAAGCAAGGATTCAGCCGACAGACTATTGTTTAGGAAAATATTGACTATTCTAGATGCCGACTAGAAAGAGGATGAAATCCTTTGTGCGGATATATATATACCAGATGGATTTGTATATGAAGGGTTGTCGTTGAATAATGTGGTGTATAAAGAAAAGTAGAAGAGTAGTGAGAAAGTAGTAAGGTAGGTCCGGTATGTGAAAGGACAACAACACAAAAGAAGAAGGATGAAGTGCAGTAGATCAGTATACTGAGCCTAACCGGAACTGAACTCTAACATATGTGGATGCTTCTCATCAATTCAAGTATCTTTTTACTCTCTTTATAACTTGTAGACAATGAGTCTCTTGTAGGCAGTGAGCCTCTTGTGAGCAGTGTGCTCAGGCAGTGAGCCCTAATTGGCAAGTGCCATTTTGTACTTCTATTCTTCTAACAGAGAATACATTCTTGGGTTAGTCACCCTGTAGTTTTTCCCTTTACAGGGTTTTCCACGTCAAAATCATTGTGTTATGTGTATTGACTTTGTTTCTGCTTTCATGATTATGGATGCTCATTTGCTTTGATGTTGCTCTAGTTGTTAAAGAAGAACAGAAAGTTAAATTAATTAAGATAACTGATTAACCCCCCGCCCTCTCAATTATCAACACTATTGGCACATCTTCAGTAAGTACGCATGGTAAGCTTATCCTGCATGGGCTTCAAAACATTCTCATCAATATCAATTAGAAATTTAGGCTTTCTATACAAAATTCTAGGAGGCATTTTCAATGGTAAAGTTGACTCAGTATTAATAATTTCTTCAATATTTACTTGAGATAGGATAGATGGCGTACCTTCAATTGGAGATGGCAAAGATGAAAAGCCTTGAAGTTGAGATGGAGAAGATGGTGTACCTTCAACTTGACATGTGAATGATGGTTTGCCCCCAACTTGAGAAGAGAATGATGATTTACCTTCAACTTGACATGTGAAAGATGGAGTGCCTCCAACTTGAGAAGAGAATGATGATGTACCTTCAACTTGACCTGTGAAAGACAGAGTGCCTCCAACTTCAAGATTCAATTTCCTTGTTGAATGGAGGTTTTGCATTCATTGCCTTTGTGCTGCTAACTCCATCTCTCTCTTAGCTTGATTAGATGATTCATGTTCCTCTTGAATTGGAAATGGTGGTATGTCTTCTTCTATGGTTAATAATTTCTTACTTTCACAAATGTGCCTCATTCCTTCTCTTTTCTTCACATTCTTAGCTTCATGCTCTTCTAGTGTTAGAGTCTTTGTTCATTTCCTCGGCATGATGATGATTTTTATATGCATCATGAATAATACATAGATAAATTAGTCCATCTTGGTACAATAGAGTAAAGTAATCTCATACAGAAATCTCAAAATAATCATATAATTAAAGTGAATAAATGATTATAAATCTGAAAGCTTATAGTTTCCTAGGGTGGTCCAACCCAAAACATAGAGATTGCACACATATCATATTCTAGCAATTTTTTACAAATCAAGATTAAGATAGGATAACATTCAAATTACAAATCAAGATGACATATCATACCATTCTTTCTTCATGGAGTAACTAACATTCATCATTTAGATAATATTTAAGAACATATCATAGCAATACAAAGGAACTTTTCCAACACTTACATTGTCTTTTACCTCTCTCTATATATAGATATCAACTTTTCCATACTAAATTTTTAGCATTACATCAATGGCCAAGATTAATTTGATCCTAAGGCTTAGATTTAGTCCTATTATCTCAAGTCAAACTCATTTCATTTTGGCTACAAGACTTCTCCATCATTGGAATAATGGTCTCTTAGGATATGGTCAACATTTACAAATGGTGGTAGGCACAATCTCTAGGTTAATTTCACATTTTTCTTAACATATCTTCTCAAACACACTTGTCACCTTCACCTAGGTGAGTTGGGAATGCAATTTCCAAGGTAACAACTTTAGTTGACAAGCATAAATTGTTCTATAAGGATCTTCAAATCATGTAGTATTCTTTCTTTTATCATAATTCTTCAATAGAAAGGCAACTTCCTTATAGAAATAGAATAATTTTCTACCTTTTTTTACCTTATTTTATTGTCATATTTATAGATAAAATTGTATGGAGCTTGTTTTTTTAGAACAACAACCAATCAGGTTATCAAATCAGTAATTTGTCCGTTGTTCATCTCATTCTCTTAGCCAACATTTTGCTTGATCTTGTCTTAGGTTCTCTTTTAGTAATTTCTTCCTCTATCATATTCTTGTTAAAATAATGTATGTAGAGCAACAAATTAGGTCTCTAGATCAACAGTTTTTCTTTATTATCCACCTTTCTCTTGCAACCACAAGACAAATTATCAAACTCTTTTAAAGGACCACAAACGACCTCCTACTAGTTAGCAAAAAAATAAGATAAATAAAAAATGAAACACAAAGATTTTAATCAAGATCAATGAAAGATCTAAAAACATGACAAGTTAGATTAAAGATGCATCATCTTCATTCCTATTTAGGACAAATCTCTTCTCTAATCCTTCTCCCATTCCTAGTCAAATTGGTTGTGAAATTATAATCAAGTGTCAAATTTAGTTTCATTTTGTAACTTCACCAAATTTGGTGTCCTTTTGAGCTTGACTGAATAATCAAATTCTATCTAAAAACATCCAATTTGCTTCCTCTAAATTGAAGAACCAAAAAAAGATGGCGGATTACGTAAACAATGATTGTCTAAATGTCAACACCATGAAAAGTATTTTTTTTGTCTGATAATGCATAGAAAGCAGAGAATAATAGAGTATGTGGGTCTGATTCATGGATTGCACATGCTTTTTGTCTTTTTTTTTCATTCCTCAAAACGAGCTAGCATTATAACGCAAGCGCATTTTGTCATGCATGAAAATTTTTAAGTGTTGTCTAAATTTTAAAATTACTACTATGAGAAAATTTTTACTGTCCCTAAATTACTAAATACCCTATAACAAATACCCTCAACTATAAATCTTATCCCTCAACCCTATGCCTTAAATCCTATACACTAGACCCTCAACCCTATGCCTTAAAGCATATGCACTAGACCCTCAACCCTATACACTTAACTAGAGAGAGAGACTAGAGAGGAGGGAGGTAGATAGGTGAGAGAGAGATAGAGAGGAGGGGAGGGACATAGAGAGGTGAGAGAGAGACAATAGGAGGTAAAGAGGGGAGGAAGAGGGAGAGGAAGAGGGAGAGGGTAGGAGGTAAAAAGGAGAGAGAGAGAGAGAGAGAGAGAGAGAGAGAGAGAGAGAGAGAGAGAGAAGGTAAGGGTGAGATGATTTTATTTCACAATAATGTGAGCATGCTATAACACACTCGTGTTATGTGAATGCATACACATAATGCGAGCACATTATAATGCGCTCACATTATTGTTTGATTTGGTAATTTCCAAGCCTTTGGCTTAGATTTGCCTTGGGCTTCCAACCCAAAGGTTTGGACTGAGTTTTAAACTTCCAAAGACATTTTTTGCATATTGTAAAAAAATTTACATAATCTTGAGCATGCTCCCCATCAGATTTGCACTTGTTTCAATGACAAGCCAAAAAAATACCACAATAATGTTAATCTCTCTCTTAGCTTTTTAACCATATAATTTTTTTCACATTTTGAGTATGTTAAGGTTTTCATTTTTAATTTCTTTTGTTAGTGTATCCACTTTTTGTCAAAAATTAGTGTGTGGTATTTTTTACTTTAGTTTTTAACCATTCATTGAAATTTCAAATAAATTAAATTTTTTGAAACTAGACTCCATTCTACACGTATTAAAAAAAATTAGATTTTTGATTAGTTTTCAAAAAATTTAGGGGGGAGTACACTCAATTTTCTATTTTTCAGAATGTGTTCACTTTGAAAATTAGTAAAAAATCAATTATTCATGAAAAAATTATCAAAAAAATAGGGATAAACTACATGGTGTTAGCTAATTTCTCACTAAAGCAATATTTGAAATACTAAAAAAAATTAACATTTTCGCGGGGCCACACTAGATGCTATGTTATGTTAAAAAAAAAAATAGGACCAAATTGTGTGGCTTCCCTTTTTGAACCCCTTAATTTCAACCATTTAAAAAATAGTAGTTTAAAAACTAGATTCATTGTACTACGACTCTTGTTTTTGTTACATCTTCAAATTTTGAGTGTAACTATCTTCAATTTCTCATCCAACATTAGTTTTTCCTGATTTAAAAAAAAAAGTGGCCACTTAAGACCCCCTTTTGGCCCCCCATCTTTGTGCACTTACCCCCTAACAAAGTAGAAAAGCATCAAAACACTAAGGGTAAACATACAAACATATAAATCATGCCCAAAACCTATCAAGTGAATGACAAAACATCAAATTGACCCGAAATAAAACATATCATAGCATAGCAAGGCATCTAGACCATGCAAGTCAGCTAGAACCTATGCCATCTAGGGGTAAGTGCAAGAAGATGGGGGGCCAAAAGGGGGTCTTAAGTGGCCACTTTTTTTTTTTGAAATCGGGAAATGCTGGCCTTGGATGAGAAATTGAGCATAGTTACACTTAAAATTTGGAGATGCAACCAAAACAATGTTTGTAGTGCTCCAAGTCTACTTTGTAAACTACTAATTTTTTTTTAAATGGTATAGATTAAGGGGTACAAAAGAGGGAGCCATAGAAATTGGTGTTGTTTCTGTCAAAAAAAATAACATAGCATGTTTTGTGGCACCCTCAAAAGGTTAACTTTTTTTTGGTATTTTTAAAATCACTTCAATGAGAAATTAGCTAATATCATGTAGTTTATGCTCAATTTTTCTAATAATTTTTTGATGAATATTTGATTTTTTACTAATTTTCAAAGTGGACACATCCTAAAAGATAGAATTTTGGCCATGCTACCCCTATAAATTTTGAAAACTAATTGAAAATCATTTTTTCTTTTTTTTAAATATGTGTAGAATGGAGTCTAGTTTCTAAATATGTAATTTTTTTGAAATTTCAATGAATGGTTAATTTACAATGAAAAAAAGACCAAACAGTGGTTTTTGCCGAAAAACAGACACACAAAAAAGAAATTAAAGATGAAAGGCTTAACATTGTCAAAATGTGAAAAAAATTACATCGTTAAATAGCTAAGAGAAAGCTTAACATTACCCAGGTGTTTGATTTGTTTGACCTTAAAACACGTGCAAATCTAAGGGTTAGCACGAACAAAATTATGTGAAATCTTGTAGAATTTGCAAAAACACGTCTGTGGATGTTGAAAAGGCACTCCAAGCCTTTAGGTGGAAATCCAAAGCAAATCCCAAGCCTAAGGCTTGGGATTCCCAAAGCAAGTGCATTATAACACGCTCACATTATGTTGTACTTTTTTCTTCTTTTTGGCATGTTTCCCAGTGTTTTCCCAATTCAACACAATGCGAGTGCGTTATAACGCGATCGCGTTATGTCTTCCTTTGAATGAGATATGTTCAACTTTCATAAGTATGTTTCATGGATGTTTATATCTATTCTTGTAGGTATGTATGCATGCTTGTATGTATGCATCTTTGTATGTATGTATGTTTGTATGTATGCATGCATGCATGTATGTATGTATGTAAGTGTTTTGGGTTTAGTGTATATAAGGACCTGAGCCTATATAGTTTTGAGGGTTGAGGGTTACAGTGGAGGGTTAATATTCAGGTTGTTGAGTGTATAAGATTATGTGTGTAAGGCGCGGGGATTAGGGTTTAGGGTTTACAATATGGATTGAGGGTATATAAGGCATAGGGTGAGTTGGGTTGAGAGCACGTATGGTTTAGGTTTAATTTAAGTATAGGGTTGAGGCACAATATTCAAGGTTCAAGATATAAGGGTGAGGTTAAATATGGTCTAGGGATGAGGGTTTGATGGTGTAGGCTTCAAGGTTTAAGGTATAGGGTTGATGATTGAGGGATTAGGGCTTAAGTATATTGTTGAGGGTATAGGGTTGAGGGTTTAGGGATAGGTTTTAGGGTTTAAGGTTTAAGGGTTAAGGGTTAAGGGATAGGGTTTAAGGTTTAGGAGTAAGGGATTAGGGTTTAAGGTATAGTGTCTTGGGTTGAGGGTTTAGGAATAGGGATAGCATTTAGGGTTTAGGGATGAGGGATTAGGGTTGAGGGATTAAGGTTTAAGGTATAACTTGTTGAGGGTTGAGTGTTTAGGGTTTAAGGTTGAGCGATTAGGGTTTAAGGAATAGTGTTGAGGGTTGAGGGTTTAGGGATAGGGTTTAGGGTTGATGGATTAGGGTTTAAGGAATATTGTTGAGGGTTGAAGGTTTAGGAATAGGGTTTAGGGTTTAGGGATTAGTGTTTAGGGTTGATGTATTAGGGTTTAATTTTGAGAGTTGAGAGTTGAGGGTTGAGGGTTTAGGGATAGGGTTGATGGTCAAGGGATTAGGGTTAAAGTAGAGTGTTGAGGGTAGAAGGATTAGGGATAGGGTTTAGGGTTGAAGGTTTAACAATTGAGGGTTGAGGCTTTAGGGCTGAGGGTTAAGGGATTGGGGTTTAAAATATAGAGTTGAGTGTCGAGGGTTTAGGGATAGGTTTTAGGGTTTAAGTTTTAAGAATTAAGGATTGAGGGATAGTGTTTAGGGTTTAGGGATAAGGGATTAGGGTTTAGGGATAAGAGATTAGGGTTTAAGGTATAGTGTCAAGGGTTGATGGTTTAGGAATAGGGATAGCGTTTAGGGTTAAGGGTTGAGGGATTAGGGTTTAAGGTATAGTGTCAAGGGTTAAGGGTTTAGTGATAGGGTTGAGGGTTGAGGGTTGAGGGATTAGGTTTTAGGGTTAATGGATTAGGGTTTAAGGTATAGTGTTGACGGTTGAGGGTTTAGGGATAGGGTTTAGGGTTGACGGATTAGCATTTAATGTTGAGGTTAGGGTTAGAGTGTCGAGGGTAGAGGGAATAGGGATAGGATTTAGGGTTGAAGGTTTAATGTTTTAGGGTTGAGGCTTTAGGGATGAGGGTTTAAGGCTTAAGATATAGTGTTGAGTGTTGAGGGTGTAGGGATAGGGTTTAAGTTTTAAGGGTTAAGGGTTTAGGGATAGGGATTAGGGTTTAAGGTATAGTGTTGAGGGTTGATAGTTTAGGGATAGGGTTTAGGTTTGAGGGATTAGGGTTTAGGTTTGATGAATTAGGGTTTAATGTTGAGAGTTAAGGGTTGAGGGTTGAGGGATAGGGTTGATGGTCAAGGGATTAGGGTTAAAGTAGAGTGTTGAGGGTAGAGGGATTAGGGATAGGGTTTAGGGTTGAAGGTTTAAGGATTTAGGGTTGAGGCTTTAGGGATGAGGGTTAAGGGATTAAGGTTTAAGATATAGTGTCCAGTGTCGAGGGTGTAGGGATAGGTTTTAGGGTTTAAGTTTTAAGGGTTAAGGGTTTGGGAATAGGGATAGTGTTTAGGGTTTAGGGATGAAAGATTAGGGTTGAGGGTTGATGGATTAGGGTTGACAGTTGATGGATTAGGGCTTAGGGATAGGGTTTAGGGTTTAGGGTTGAGGGATTAGGGTTTAAGGCATAGTGTTGAGGGTTTAGGGACAGGGTTTAGGGTTGAGGGATTAGAGTTAAGGGTTGAGGGATTAGGGTTTGACGTTGAGGGTTGAGGGTTGAGGTTTTAGGGTTGAGGGTTTAGGGATAGGGTTGAGGGTCAAGTGATTAGAGTTAAGGCTTGAGGGATTAGGGTTTGACATTGAGGGTTGAGGGTTGAGGTTTGAGGGTTGAGGGTCGAGGGATTAGGGTTAAAGTAGAGTGTTGAGGGTATAAGGATTAGGGATAGGGTTGGAGGGTTTAGGGATTAGGGATTAGGGTTTAAGGTATAGTATTAGGCTTGTTGAGGGTTTAGGAATAGGGATAGTGTTTAGGGTTTAGGGATGAGGGATTAGGGTTGAGGGTTGATGGATTAGGGTTGAGGGATGACAGATTAGGGCCTAGGGATGGGGTTTAGGGTTTAGAGTTGAGGGATTAGGGTTTATGGTATAGTGTTGAGGGTTTAGAGATAGGGTTTAGGGATTAGAGTTAAGGGTTGAGGGATTAGGGTTTAACATTGAGGGTTGAGGGTTGAGGTTTTAGGGTTTAGGGTTTAGGGATAGGGTTGAGGGTTGAGGGATTAGGGTTAAGGGTTGAGGGATTAGGGTTTGACATTGAGGGTCGAGGGATTAGGGTTAAAGTAGAGTGTTGAGGGTATAAAGATTAGGGATAGGGTTGGAGGGTTTAGGGAAAAGGGATTAGGGTTTAAGGTATAGTTTCAAGCTCGTTAAGGGTTTAGGAATAGGGATAGCATTTAGGGTTTAGGGATGAGGGATTAGAGTTGAGGGTTGAGGGATTAGGGTTGAGGGTTGAGGGATTAAGGTTTAGGGTTTAGGGTTGAGGGATTAGGGTTTAAGGTATAGTGTTGAGGGTTTAGTGATAGGGTTTAGGGTTGAGGGATTAGAGTGAAGGGTTGAGGGATTAGGATTTGATGTTGATGGTTGAGGGTTGAGGTTTTAGGGTTTAGGGATAGGGTTGAGGGTCAAGGGATTAGAGTTAAGGGTTGAGGGATTAGGGTTTGACATTGAGGGTTGAGGTTCGAGGGTTGAGGGTTTAGGGATAGGATTGAGGGTCGAGGGATTAGGGTTAAAGTAGAGTGTCAAGGGTATAAGGATTAGGGATAGGGTTGGAGGGTTTAGGGATAAGGGATTAGGGTTTAAGGTATAGTATCAAGCCCATTGAGGGTTTAGGAATAGGGATAGCTAGCTTTAGGGTTTAGGGATAACTGAGACCTAGATGGCTAAGGATGGATGGAGAGGTAGACAAGGAGTGACTGAGAGACATAGTCAGGGGAGAGGTAGAGAGGTGAGGGGGAGAGATAAGTGAGATATAGAACATGAGCTAATGGAACTAGAGGTGAGATATTGTAAAGGTGCTATCGAAGGTGAGATAGGCACAAATATTTATGGACCAATCTATAGCAGGACAAAACGCAAGCACATTATAACGCGCTCGCATTTTGTCTTACTATAGAAATGGTAAAAAGGTGTTGACCCCCATGATCCAAGCCCACATGCTCTATTTTTATGTTGATTATGCACATGTTTCAACAAAAAAGAAGTGCTTTCATGCTATTGGGAAGTTCACATGTGCATTTTACACATTCTACCACCTTTGCATGATCTTTCCACCACCTTTTCTACTTTTCCAACTTGAGGAGGAAATAACATAATTTTCACACCAAATTTGATATATAGCTTTTCAAGTTTCAATTTTTGTAGTGTTACAATGTTAATTGTGATTCAATTTTAGGAATTTAACATTATTGATTAGTTAATAGTATTGTTGTTACTAATTATATTTGAGTGTTATTCAATTTAACATTGAAAAGGAAGCAAGTGGTGAAAAACTCAAATTGTTGAGGAGTTTGATGGAAGAAGAAAAAAACACTACATAATTGGGTACTCTCTCCATTTGAATCTCTATTTTTTAGGTATGTCAAGTCTTTACATGCATGTTCTTTACATTTTCCTTAATTCTATTTGAATTACTTTATCATGCTTTATCATACATGTTTAAAATAGACACATTCCCAATTAAGAAAGCAGCCTACAATCTCACATGATGCCATGTATATTTTCTACACTTGGGCTCTTTAATAATTATGTGTAATAAACAGACCTTAACATACCATGATGTCAAACTATACAAGAATAAATCCTTACAGCATAACAAAAATACAATCCCACTATTATCTTGTCATATTAACAAGTTAAAATACAAATGAATAGATGCCAAGATCATACAAGTATGTACATGACATGATGATTTGTATGCACATATCTTGGGCTAGGACATTCCTTATGCACCTATTCATGATGATTTGTACATGCACATGACACAACAATATTTCAAAATTTTGTAATTGTCCTTTGTTTGCACATGATGGTGGTTACCTTGATCGACTATATACCATTCAATACCCTAAATTATAGAGATTAGTCTAATGATTTTTATGACAATCCTAGGTATGTGATACATAGGTAGGGTTCAACTCATTCCAAAGGAATCATACCAATAGTTTCTTCAAATTTCATAAGCTTTCCTCTCAAGCAATCTCCCTATACAAAGGCACAAAGAGGGTCTTTAATACTTCAAAAACTAATAAGGCTACTAGAGGTCTTCTTACCCCTCAGGAACTTAGACACAACCATTCTAAACCCTTACTCAAGTCTACACTCTTCAATTGTTGTCTATTCCTTCACAAGCCACCCAAATCCTAGTACCAACAAAACACCTCAATTCCAAATCTTAGTAGCCCTAGTAATAACAAACATGTCAAATTGGGTTTGCCTCAACCTTTTCAAGCATGAAGTCCCATGTACTCTTCACTTGTAGCCTCAATAGGTGACTCTCCTTTGACCTTCTCCTCATCTAGGACTGAAGTGAACTTTGTACCATAATGATTTGTATGGCTGCAATAACATTGTTCAATAATACTTTGTATGGATGCAATAATTTGCTTTGTATTCTTTGTACCTATTTTGGTTGAGTAATGTTTACTCTTTTACATGATGATTGTATGTACATTTACTATGAAGGGTTGAAAGACATATATTTCAGTTATTTGTATGGATTCATTTCTTAGGAACTAATATTGGTCTCTTTATCATGCTACAGAGAAATTTTCTGTCATGCCGAGGAAACGATCAAGAATTAAACCAACACAGGAAGAGATAGAAGCTAAGAATGTAAAGAAAGCAATGGCTATGAGGGAAGTTTGTGAGAAGAGGAAATTGGACATGATAAATGAAGACATGCCAATTAAAGAGGAACCACAACCATCACAAAGAGATATGGTATTGGCGGCACAAAGAGAATGAATGCAAAAACTTCGTACTATGAGAGATTTGAATACCATAGTTGGAGACACATCCTCTACTGCAAGTCAACATGTAGGGACACCATCTACCACATCTCAAGTTGAGAGTATATCATCACTCACCTGTGATGAAGGAGGTACACCATCATTCCCATCTCAACCTCAAGGTATGTCATCTATTCCATCTTCGATCAAAGGTATGCCATCTAGCCCATCTCATTTAAATATTGATGAAATTCTTAATGTTGAGATGAATTTACCTAACTTAACACCACCTAGAATTTTGCATAGAAAGCCAAAATATTTGATTGATATTGATGAGAATATTTTGCAGCGAATGGAAGGTAAGATTCCAAAATGCACTTGTAGAAGATATGCTCATAAAATTTGGAGATTGTTCTTTGAAAAGTTAAATGAGACTGCAAGATATCAACTATTCATTGAAATGATGCAAAGTATAAAGTATAGGTCCATCATGAAGATTCTTGGGTTGAGAACATCAAAGGCCTCAAGTGAAAAATCTACTGTCAAGAATCTAATGAGTGCGTATGAGAGTTTGGGTAACACCACATGCACAAAAGATAGTAATGCAACACAGCGTGTGATTACATCAACTATAGTAAGTAGCCAAATGAGGAAAGCTCATCTCATTAGAAAGATGAGTCAAGAATTGAGAATTAATAGGAAAACTTTATCAAGATCCGTTGGAAGATGCCAAAGAATTGAGGACACTAATGCCGATGAATTATGGGTGTTCTTGGGGAGACTACCATGAAAAGATAAACCAATTGTTGAAGCATTGAGATCACTACTTGAATACTTTTGGAAGAATTAGACAAGGGTATCTCTGAATCAAAGGGATGTGGTAAGAAGGAGAATTGGTAGTCGAAACTGTGAGCCACATCTAAAGCATATTTTGGATGAGACTCAAACACAGTTTTATGGTAAATTTATAGAGAAGTATCCTCAAATTAAAATTTGTCAAAGATATTTTGAAATGCTAAAACCTTTCTATGTCAAGATAAATCACACATGCACTACTTGTTGTTGTAGATTGCATATTTAATTTTCTAACCATTTTGATGTTCATAGGTTTATATGTTTAGATTTACCTACTAACAATGTTTTTGTAGGGTTATGCCATACGTGCCCCACCAACATCTTCAAGAGACTTCATATCAAGAATTTTATGTGAAAGAGAGGAATGTCAAATATTCTACAAGAAATTATGCTTGGATGGCACATGTCATCGTTGCAGTGGCTTGCAACGTTTGCCAATATGTGAACATATGGAAAGAACACGAGCGGTTGGAAATGAACTAGCAGAGTTCGGCAAGTATAAAATAGTGGTATAAAATACAAAAGATGGTAAAGAAGCAAAGAGGTGTGAATTGTTTATTGAAAAGATTCCAGTGTATCAGTTTATGCCTATATTTCGTGACAACATAGTGTATGAGTATGCAAGACATGCCCATAGAGCTTGATGGTTGGACTTGTAATTCAAGTTATGCAAGGACACATTTCTGATTGGTAGCATTGTTTCAATCGTTGACTTTACAAAGAACTAAAGTCTACAACCACAGTGTGATGTGCAATCACAATATTACAACTCCACACAAGTTTCTATATTTGTGCAC
This sequence comes from Cunninghamia lanceolata, assembly GCA_027924645.1. Lineage (NCBI taxonomy): Eukaryota > Viridiplantae > Streptophyta > Pinopsida > Cupressales > Cupressaceae > Cunninghamia > Cunninghamia lanceolata. The sequence goes on along the minus strand of BSBN01000826.1, from coordinate 1,665,978 downwards.
ATCGCATTCATTCATGCAAATGATAGTACAGATGATGACAGAAAGATCATAAGGGAGTATAATTTCTATCTCAGTGTTGATCGTACACATTCTATGGAGTTCATGCAAGGTTTCTTTCAGGTGTTCTACAATTATTTGGCTAGAAGGGGCATATCGTTCAGTCAACATATCATATGGTCAGAAAATATGCATCACAATTCAAGAACTCGCAAAATTTCTATTGGCTGAGCAGGAGGTATAATTTTACAGGTATTCAGCATATGTGGAACTTTTGTGAGGCTGGGCATGGAAAGGGGGAGCATGATGGTGCAAGAGCATGTATCAAAAGAGCCATAGCATGAGAAGAGTTAAAGTATAAAGACAATGCAAAGTTGACAGATGAAAAATTGATCATCGAGTGGTGTAATGCTTCCATGGGTCCAGGTAATAAAGGTAAGTCTTCAGTTCATAGATTTTTTTGGTTGATAGATGATACTAACATTGCACCATATGAGGACTATTCTACACTGACAAGATCAAGTAAGATGCAATCTTTCAAAAGATCCATTGCAGGTTCATAGAGTATCCATATGCAAAAGATGTCATGCTTTTGTTCTTCCTATACAATTCAAGCTTGAGATGAGTGCGAATCAAAGTAGTGGGTTGACAATTGGCAATTAAGTTATCTTAGCCCACTTGACACGTATCAACCCCCGATGGCACTGGAAGTAACATAGATGGAATCATTAGTTGACTTTGACCACATATCAGATCTAGTTCAACCAGGTAATATATCTATTTACATAGTTTTTGAAATTCCTAATGTCATATTACTTTGTAGTATTTTTGTAATGTTGACTAATTTCATCTAATTTGCTACACATATCAATGTAGGGCATGTATATGCAGTTATTGTAGATGAAAATAATGAAGAGAGAACAGATTATTACTTATGTCATTGTGTTGAGGCAAAAAAGAAATTGGAGGCCCCATTTACAGATGGAGAAAACATCGAATACCCTACAGGCTCAATGGTTATTACTGGAACATGGCTTAGAAGGTACCCACATAAGAGTGTTAATGTTTGGTTGTTTCAAGAATTTGACAAGCATCGGAAGATTCTTCATTACTCAAACCTTGTCTTGGCATCCAATGTTCATTTGGTATAGTATCAGGGTAGATCTTTGAACAAGACCTTGTGGAAGGTGCGTGAGTCTGACCATGAAGCAATACTTGGCACAATAAACAGTAGAGCAGACCTGAATGGTTCATTGGATTAATTTGTAAGTATTCACATTGATTTTGTAAAGTCATGTTACATTGAGTTGTAAGTATGCACATTAATTTGTAAGGTTTGTCTTTTTTATTTGCTACTACATTTTTACACATATACACATTTCTACATCATCATGTTATGCTTCATGGGGTTAGACCTAAGTGATGGATGAAGTTGATCCTAAGAATAATGTATAAAATATAGGTGTCTCTAGGTGTCTTGGTTTCTAACTAGATAATAGGTGTCTCTAATTATGTCTTTCACCCAAACATGCCGAAATAGTCTGAGCTACATTGTATCGACGATATCCCTGAACAGTCCAAAGTGCAAAAATGTAGCAATCTTTGATGAGATGTTACTCAAAAAATGTGTCACTTAGAAACATTCTATCTAAGGCAACATGATCACATAGAGTCCCTCTACAATAACCTTTCTTAGTTTTTTATATTTCTGAGGCGTTTGCCCGTGGTGAAAGGTTTTCTGATGCCTCAAAAATTGTCAGAAGGAGGTAGTGTAAAGTTGTAAAGGGGTGTAACTTTTGTCTTGCTCCTTATGCGACCAAACTAACTATTCCAATGCATCTATATGGGTGCATTTATGCTACACATGGTCCTATTTTTCGCCCAAACATGTCGAAACAGTCTGAGCTACATTGTACCGACGATATCCCTAAAGAGTCCAAAGTGCAAAAAGGCAGCAATCTTTGACGAGATGTTATTCAAAAATCATGTCACTTAAAAACAATCCATCTAAGGCAATGCAATCATGTAGAGTCCCTCTACAATAACCTCTCTTAGTTTTTTATATCTTTAAGGCATTTGCCTGTTGTGAAAGGTTTTATGCTGCCCCAAAAATCATCAGAAGGAGGTAGTGTAAAGTTGCAAAGGAGCGTAACTTTCGTCCTACTTCTGATGCAACCAAATTGACTATTCCAACGCATCTGGATGGGTACATTTACACTAGGCATGGTCCTTTTTTCACCCAAACATGTCGAAACAGTCTGAGCTACATTGTACCGACGATATCCCTGAAGAGTCCAAAGTGTAAAAAGGAAACAATCTTTGATGAGATGTTACTTAAAAACTGTCACTTAGAAACATTCTGTCTAAGGTAATGCGATCACATAGAGTCCCTCTACAATAACCTCTCTTAGTTTTTTATATCTCTAAGGTGTTTTCCCATGGTGAAAGGTTTTCTGCTGCCCCAAAAATCGTCAGAAGGAAGCAGTGTAAAGTTCCAAAGGGGTGTAACTTTCGTCTTGCTTGTTGGGAATTAAGGTGTCTCAAACTTGGTAATTCTCTGCATTTGTAATGTTTGTATTTATTATTCAATTTCCTATGTTGTAAATAATTGGAAATTCCACTTTGTCATATTGTGGGATGTGGCACGGTGATGTGTCAATCCTACATGGATTATGACAACTTGTTATTTTGTCCTCACGTGAGGAGATAGGTGTCCCACTTAGTGGTAGGAATATTCTTCTATGTTTTGTAAGGAATGTTTGACCGAAATGGTTATGACAGATTCCTATGATGAATCTATGACATGTAAGAGTCGAGAATAGAAGGTTGTAAGACAAGTAATGACATGTGTCATGTAGCATCTTTGAATGAGGCTTATTTGGGTGCCCCAAGGTGGAATATGATGTGTTGTAAGAGAATATGCTATTAATAGCATGTGTATGACATATTCTCTTACAGCTGTAAGTTGTAACCGCTATGACAAATTCTATGATGGTCGTAAGTGTCATAAGAGCATCTGTCATAGCCCATTTTGGAAAGTGGCGACCTCTTTGGAATGGGAGTTGTGGACAAGTGTCAAATACATTCTACAATGTTGAACAAGTGTCCCTAGGTGTGGGTTTTGGTCCAAGATGCCATATTGGGTGCCCATTCCAAGAAAGGTCCAAAATTGCCTTGTATGTTCCATTTAAACAAGTGCTTGGAGATGGAGTTGGTATCACAGGTTTACAAGTACTGTTATGCTACTGGATTGACTCTAGACATGAGTGTCGAAGACCATTGAAGCTTGCATTACAAGTGTATTATAAACATTCTTTCAGATTTGTTAATACATTGTGCAGGTTTCTGAGTGTGGGGTTTTTCACCCGATAAGGATTTTCCCCACCGTAAATCTCTGTCTGTCTTCTTCTGTCTTCTTTTTGGCTCTTGTGTTTTTCTGCTAAATCTCATGTTAATGGTTTAACATTGCTGTAATAATTAGGATAAAGTTGAATTTTCATAGCCCTCTCCTCAATAGATTAGTGTAGGAAGCATTTCCGCATAGCTAGCTTCCTTTCAGTTGGTATCAGAGCTTGATCACCTTTGGTCCTAGTTGTAGGGTAGGGATTTTTTGAGCTAATCTTAGGTTGTGTGGGAGTCTGTGTAGAGCATTTTGTATCTTATTGCAACAAAGAGATGGCAGGCACATCAGGAAGGTTTGAAGTAGAGAAGTTCAATGGCAGTAATTTTGAGCTGTGGAAGCTCAAAATGGAAGACATGTTAGTTGACCAAGACCTTTGGGAAAGTGTGAATGGAACTAAACCAGCTACAATGACACAAGCTGATTGGGATCTCAAGGATTGGAAGGCTAAGGGTCTCATAAGACTTAGTCTTGCCGATTCTGTGTTGTTAAATGTCCATGAAGAGACCACTGCAACACTCCTTTGGAAGAAGTTGGGGGATGTGTATCAAGCCAAATCCCTTGTCAATAAAATTTTCTTGAGAAAGAAGTTGTATTCTCTTCGAATGGAGGACAAAGGATCCATGGCTGAGCATATGAATGCCTTTAACATGCTAGTTGTACAATTAACATCTATTTATGTAAAGATGGAGGAGGAGGATCGGTGTATGACCCTACTTTGTTCTCTTCCAAACTCATGGGATCATCTTGTCATGGAAATCGGAAGCACCACATCCACATTCAAAATGGAAGAGGTGGTTTCTTCATTGTTATCTGAAGAGATGCGGAGAAAGTCTTCTGAGGTAACCAAAGAAGCCCTTGTAGTTCGTGGAAGACCCAAGGAGAAAGGGAAGAAGAAGGACAAGAAAGCTAAGAAGAGTAGATCCAAATCCCGTGGGAGATCCAAATCTCCTGGGAAGTCCAAGGCTCTTTGTTGGAACTGTGGCAAGACTAGACATTTATGAAAGGAATGCAAAGAGGAGAAGAAGAAAAAGAAGAAAGCTCCTGATTCACATTCTGACAAATCACAAGATGACGGTGATGCCTTCATTGCAGCCCTGGCAACCCATGCATCTGATGATGTGTGGCTAATTGACTCTGGTGCATCATTCCACATGACCTCGCATTGAGACTGGTTCACTAAGTATGAGGAGTTCGATGGTGGAAAGGTGTATCTGGGTGACAACTCTCATCTGAAGATCGTTGGTCATGGAAGAGTCTCTATCCGATTCCCTGATGGTCGAGTGAAGGGGATCTCTGGGGTTATACACATCCTAGGCTTAGTATGGAACCTATTTTCTGTAAGTAGTTTGAATGATGCAGGTGTGCAGGTTGTCTTTTCGAAAGAAGGGTGCAAGATGACTAGAGGATCTATGGTGCTTGCTAAGGGTACTCAGAGAGGTACTCTGTTTCAACTAGAAGCATGCATTACACAATGCAATAGTTCTTCTGACTCAAGGAAGAGGGCAGCAGTCACTTCATCCCCACCATCTGAATGAGCAGTGAAGAAATCTGTTGTTTCTAATCTTGATGGTTGTAATCGTGCATTAGAAGTTAAACTTCCTGCAAAAAAACAATGTTATGGCATAAGAGATTTGTCCACATTGGTGAGAAGGGTCTGCATACCCTGAAAAATAAGAACATCGTTGAGGGGTTAGATGATTGTAATCTTGAGTTTGACTTTTGTGAACATTGCATTTATGGAAAACAAAACCGTGTTTAGTTTTACTCGAGTTCTCATAAGTCTTTTGGTGTGTTGGACCTCATTCATTCTAATGTGTTTGGTCTTGTTAATGTTCCTTTGTTATCAAAATCTATATACTTTGTATCTTTTATAGATGATTACAGTAGAAGGACATGGATTTATTTTCTCAGAAGTAAATCTGAAGTCTATAGCAAGTTTAAGGAGTTTAAAGTGTTTTCTAAAAATCAGATTGGTAAAAAGATTAAATGTTTGAGAACTGACAACGGTGGTGAGTTTTGTTCTACAGAATTTGATAAGTATTGCAAGGAACTTGGGATTGAAAGGCACAAGACAACTCCATACACTTCGCAGAAAAATGGAGTTGCAGAGAGGATGAACATGACACTGATGGAGAAGGCTAGGAGTATGCTTAGTGGAGCTAGTCTAGAACAAAAGTTTTGGGCTGAAGCTGTTGCCACTGCTTGCTATCTGGTGAATAGATCTCCTACATCAGCTCTTGTTGGAAAGACACCCATGGAGGAGTGGTTTGGTTGAAAGCCTTCAGTAAGGCATCTTCATGTTTTTGGTTGTGAGGCATATGTACATGTGCCTAAGGAGAAGTGGTCAAAGTTGGAGAATAAAGCTATTAAGTGTATCTTCATCGGCTATTATGTTGGTGTGAAAGGATACAAGCTTTGGGACCCCGTGGCTGAAAAAGTGTTGTATAGAAGAAGTGTCATCTTCAGAGAGCTTACACCTTCTTCCACTATTTTGTAGCCAGAAGAAAAAGAAAAGAAAGAGGATGTTGTTTAGTTTCCTCTCACCCCTGAGAAGACTAAACAGAAAGACAATGTTGGACCTGATGATGAGGAGAGCTCTAGTAGCTCTGAAAGCTCAGATGAAGAAGTTGAACCTCAACCTCAGCTTTTGAGGAGGTCTACACGGATAAGGAAGCAACCTGAAAGGTTTGGTTTTACATTGCTTGATTCTAGTTGTGCTTATGCTTTGCTTACTAATAGTGATGATCCTAGAACTGTATCAGAGGCTTTGGATATGAAGGATGCAAGTTCCTGGAAGGAGGCCATGGAGGAAGAAATGGCTTCTTTAGATAAGAATCAAACTTGGGACTTGGTGCCTTTGCCTCCTAGACGGAAACCTGTTGGATGCAAATGGGTGTTCAAGAAGAAGATTGGTGTAGATGGTAGTATTGATAAGTATAAGGCTAGATTGGTTGTTAAGGGGTATTCACAAGTGGAGGGTATAGATTATGGTGAGATCTTCTCTCCTGTTGCAAAGCTGACATCCATTCGATTCCTGTTGTTACTCGCAGCAACATATGACTTGGAGGTAGAATAGATGGATGTGAAGACAACTTTCCTTCATGGTGACTTGGAGGAGGAAATCTACCTGTCACAGCCAAAGCATTACATGGTAAAAGGTAAAGAAAATTTGGTTTGTAAATTTAAGAAGTCTTTGTATGGTTTGAAGCAATCCCCTAGGAGATGGTACTTGAAGTTTGATGCCTTTGTGTTGTCAATTAGATTTGTGAGATTGAAATCAGATCACTATGTTTATTATAAGTTTGATAGTGATCATATTCTCATTGGTGCACTGTATGTTGATGATATGTTGCTCATTGGGAAGGGTAAAAATATGATTTCTGATTTTAAATCTCAGTTGTCCGCTCAGTTTGAAATGAAAGATTTAGGGGCAGTAGGTACATTCTAGGAATGGAAATCAGAAGAGACAGAACCAATAGAAAACTTTGGTTAAGCCAGAGTAAGTATGTGAAGTCTGTGTTGGATAGATTCAGCATGGCAGATTGTAGACCATTGTGTGTTCCCGTTTCTTTGGGGACAAAGTTGTCTGTTGAGGATTGTCCAAAATCTCCTAGTGAGGTGGAGGACATGAGTAGAGTACCTTATGCTAGTACTGTTGGCAGTTTGATGTATGCTATGGTCTGCACAAGACCAGACATTGCCAAAGCAGTGGGAGTCCTTAGTCGATTTATGGCTAATCCTGGACGGGTTCATTGGGATGCAGTTAAGCGAGTGTTCAGATATTTGAGGGGTACTTTTGAGTATTCCATTTGGTATCATGGTAATGTTTCAGGACCTCCACATTTTGTTGATATTCATGGATTTGTGGATTCTGATTGGGCAGGTGACATTGACAAAAGGAGATCCACTAGTGCTTATGTTTTTACACTATTTGGTGGTGCTATTAGTTGGATGAGTAAGTGACAACCAGTTGTTTCTTTGTCCACAATAGAAGCTGAGTATATGGAAGAAACTCATGCTTGTAAGGAAGCCATTTGGCTTAAGAGATTGTGTTATGATATTAGTGTTGATGCAGATCAGATCACGATCAGTTGTGACAGTCAGAGTGCAATTTGCCTTGCAAAGAATCCAACTTTCCATGCTAGAACCAAACACATTGATGTTCAGTTTCACTTCATGAGGGACATGGTTGAGGATGGAAAGGTAAATTTGGAGAAGGTAGATACTTTGAAAAAATGTTGCAGATGCATTGACGAAACCAGTGGGCACAGAGAAGTTCAGATGGTGTTCGAAGTCTATGGGCCTCTCAACCTATAGAAGTTAAATCTTATTTTTTCTATTGGCTCTTACAAGGTGTTCGACAAGTGGGAGAATGTTAGGAATTAAGGTGTCTCAACCTTGGTAATTCTCTGCATTTGTAATGTTTGTATTTATTATTCAATTGCCTATGTTATAAATAATTGGAAATTCCACTTTGTCATATTGTGGGATGTGGCATGGTGATGTGTCAATCCTACATGGATTATGACAACCTATTATTTTGTCCTCACATGAGGAGATAGGCATCCCACTTAGTGGTAGGAATATTCTGCCATGTGTCAGCATCTTCTATGTTGTGTAAGGAATGTTTGATTGAAACGGTTATGATAGATTCCTATGACGAATCTATGACATGTAAGAGTCAAGAATAGAAGGTTGTAAGACAGGTAATGACATGTGTCATGTAGTATCTTTGAATGAGGCTTATTTGGGTGCCCCAAGGTGGAATATGATGTGTTGTAAGAGAATATGCTATTAATAGCATGTGTATGATAGATTCTCTTATAGCTGTAAATTGTAACCGCTATGACAGATTCTATGATGGTCATAAGCGTCGTAAATGCATCTGTCATAGCCCATTTTGGAAAGTGGTGACCTATTTGGAATAGGAGCTATGGACAAGTGTCAAATACATTCTACAATATTGACCAAGTGTCCCTAGGTGTGGGTTTTGGTCCAAGATGCCATATTGGACGCCTATTCTAAGAAAGGTCCAAAATTGCCTTGTATGTTCTATTTAAATAGGTGCTTGGAGATGGAGTTGGTATCACAGGTTTACAGGTACTGTTATGCTACCGGATTGACTCCAAAAATGAGTGTCGAAGACCATTGAAGCTTGCATTGCAAGTGTATTGTAAACATTCTTTCAGATTTGTTAATACATTGTGCAGGTTTCTGAGTGTGGGGTTTTTCACCCGATAAGGGTTTTCCCCACCGTAAATCTCTGTCTCTCTTCTTCTGTCTTCTATCTAGCTCTTGTGTTTTGCTGCTATATCTCATGTTAATGGTTTAACATTGCTGTAATAATTAGGATAAAGTTGAATTTGCATAGCCCTCTCCTCAATAGATTAGTGTAGGAAGCGTTTCCGCACACCTAGCTTCCTTTCACTACTCCTAACGTGACCAAACTGACAGTTCCAATGCATCGGGATGGGTATGTTTAGTCTAGGCATGGTCCTTTTTTGCACCCAAACATGCTGAAACAGTCTGAGCTACATTGTACCGGTAATATCCCTAAAGAGCCCAAAGTGCAAAAAGGCAGCAATCTTTAACAAGTTGTTACTTGAAAACTGTGTCACTTAGATACATTTTGTCTAAGGTAACATGATCATGTAGGGTCCCTCTACAATAGCCTCTCTCATTTTTTATATCTCTGAGGCATTTTCCTGTGGTGAAAAGTCTTCTGCTGCCCTAAAAATTGTTAGGAGGTAGCATAAAGTTGCAAAGGGGTAACTTTCGTCCTGCTCCTGATGCAACCAAAATGACAGTTCCAACGAATTGGGATGGGTACGTTTAGGCTAGGCATGGTCTTTTTTTGCACCCAAACATGCTGAAATAGTATGAGCTACATTGTACTAGCGATATCCCTGAAGAGTCCAAAGTGTAAAACGACAGCAATTTTTATCGAGTTGTTACTCAAAAATTGTGTCACTTAGATACATTTTGTTTGAGGCAACGCAATCACGTAGGGTCCCTCTACAATAACCTCTCTTAGTTTTTTATATCTCTGAGGTATTTTCCCGTGGTGAAAGGTTTTCTGCTGCCCCAAAAATCATCAAAAGGAGGCAGTGTAAAGTTACAAAGGGGTGTAACTTTTGTTCTTCTCCTCGTGTGGCCAAACTGACAGTTCCAACATGTCTGGATGGGTATGTTTAGGCTAGGAATGGTCCTGTTTTGCACCCAAAACATCTCGAAATAGTCTAAGCTACATTGTACTAGTGATATCCCTGAAGAGTCCAAAGTGCAAAAAGGCAGCAATCTTTGACGAGCTGTTACTTAGAAACTGTGTCACTTAAATACATTCTATCTGAGGCAACATGATCACATAAGTCCCTCTACAATAACCTCTCTCAGTTTTTTATATCTCTAAGGCGTTTGCTCATGGTGAAAGGTTTTATGCTGCCCCAAAAATTGCCAAAAAGAGGCAGTGTAAAGTTGCAAAGGGGTGTAACTTTTATTCTTCTCCTCGTGGGGCCAAACTGACAATTCCAACATGTCTAGATTTGTATGTTTAGGCTATGCATGTTCATGTTTCACACCCAAACATGCCAAAACAATCTAAGCTACAAACACTAACTAGTCTTCAATCTTCAAACACTACAAATACCATGATATCCTACATAAAGCTGTCTTTTAGCCTTTTATAAAGGCATGCCCATCAAATTCAACTGTATAGTGATGATTGTTTGTATTCCAAGTTCCTTTTAAATACTAACCTGCCAATCCTTTTTCCTGCCCTCATATTAATTAAATATGACCTTCGATTATGATATGACACTCGAGCTTATGAGAGTTTACCAAAGACGCCGGTTGAGTTAGGTTGAAGGGCCAGTGAACTAATGACTTAAAGACCCTTTAGTAGGTTGATTTAAGTGATAGTAACTTTTGATTATAAGTCAATATTAAATTAAAACAAAAGTGCACTTTACACATGATAGGCAATTGAGGGTTTTAAATTCTTAATAAAAATAGATTCTTTTTAGGGTTTAATGTGCAATATGCAAACCCTAACTATCAATAAGATTATGATTACGAAATCTTGTGTCTTCTCTAACTTCTTATTTCATGAACAAAACCACATCCACCATGAATATGAACCTTGCATCATATTAACCTTCCAAGATATACCTTATCATGAAAACCATATTCACAATAAAACCTTGCATGAACAAAACCACATCCACCATGAACATGAACCTTGCATCATATGAACCATGTTTGTCTTGTGTAGCATCAACATGAATTGAGAGAACTTATCATGAAAACCATATTCACAACATCATGCACCTCATGACCATCACCTACCTTGAATCACTGTATCACCTTATTTACATCATGGAATCAACCTTGACATCAATGACAAACAACCTTGACCCTTTGACTTCAATGACAACCTTGAACCTTGATTGTTGATGACTTATGGAAGCTTATAGCCCCAATGTTATGTTGCATACTAAAATTAGGTAAGACTCAATGTAATCTCATAACCTCACCTTATATGCAAGAGGAATTACATTTAATAACCACAATGGTCATCAAGTGCTCATAAGCATATGATTTTGACTATCTTATTCAAAATAACATACTCTTTGCATCCCAATATGGTATAATAACAAGAAATTAAGAAATATTTTCAGTATAGCAACTCATAAAGAATATGGATCAGCATACTCATTTGAATATTTTCAATTGAGCAACTCATAAAGAGTATGAATATTTTCTATTCAACATGATGATTCATTTTTATTTTAAATACAACTTTTATCTTTTAGTTCCAGAATGAGGTTTAGGTGATACCTGAATAACAATAGCTAGCTTATTGGATCAACAAACATCTTATGTAATACATTTGGACTTTAAATATTTGAAGTAACCATCTACAAATATCTATTCAAACATGGATTTATAATCCAAATATGGACTCCATCAATAAAAAAGATTTGTATTAACCATATATCCATATAGGCATACATCAATATCTATCAATATAAGTATAACATATATACAAAATAGCCATATAGGCATACAATGTCTCCTATATGCAATACAAAATATATATCCACAAATGCCATATAGGCATACAACAAAGAACCCCAATAAGTATTCATTCCCCTCTATTTGGTGAAGGGAATAGATCACGAGCAACCTTTGATGTTCGGGAGGATGGAGACATGTACGTGGGTGGTCTACTACGAACCCGAGGGCTGCTCCTCCTATTTAGTTCTTCGTGGACTGTAGATGTTACAATAAAAAGTATAGACATTAATATATAGAAATTACATGTTATAAAAAATAAAATATTTAACAAAATAATCACTTACCGCTACCATATAATTTGCCTCCTCATTTGTTTTAGTAGCAGGATTAGGCTATGGTGATGTCATGTCCTATAGAAACCATCCAGATAGAAATTAAAATTAAAATCAATAATCTTTGATATTTTAAAAATAAACAACTATAATAATGAATGTAAATTGAAATTTACTAATCTGCATCATACCCCCATCAATGGCATGGAGCTATGAATTGCAGTGGACACACCATGCTCCATTGCCCTATGAACTTCAGGAGGTGTCTCTGCAACCTGCATCATCTGAAAATAAAACAACATTATTGAATTATGAAATTAGAATAGTGATGCAAGTCATGGTTCCTAACATACACACACGTTCACCTAAACATGTAAGTACACACAATAAAGCACACTATGATACAACTAGACACATAATACACATAATCACAGTGAAGATTTTGCTCTCTTGGTGATATACTATAGCTCTTTCTTATAGACGTAGGGATGGAAGAAATTGAGCCAATAGGATTGACATAAGTTTGTAGGGGAAAGGGTTAGTGTAGATTTGAATATTTTGGTTAGGGATGACTTGTTGCCCCCATAATTAATACCTAAAACCTAGATGATGTTTGAGTCAATCATATGCTATATAAGATGTCATAGGTCGATGCCCCTCTCTGGTGTCATGTCCTAGGGTCTAATTGGTGGTAATTGGATGAGATTATTAGAGAGAATTTGTCAAAGAATAGTGTGGAGGGGATCAACAATCTTTGGTAGACATGTATGGAAAATGTGGTAGCATAGACAAGGCAGTGAGCTATTTGAAAAGATGACTCAAAGAAAAGTGGTCTCATGGTGATGTCCTTGTCTATGCATCTGCTTCTCATGGCATTCCATGAGAGCACATTTCTTTGAGCCGTCTTTTTCAAATTTAACTATATTATAATTGAAATTTTGTCATCATCAACATCTAGCTATTAGTTATGCAATGTTTAATAATGCTTTGAGTTTGAAAGATGTGCAATGAAATCTAATCAATGATATGAATATAAAATACAAAAATCTAATAAGTACAATTCATTAGTTAAATTGTTTATTTTATTACCTCAATGAAGCTTTGAACTACACCACCACTAGTAGGTGTTGCCGTGAAATCTCCAAGATTAACCTATTCAACATCCAAAATCAGATATTAGAATAACATTCATATAACAATGCTATTCACATGCAATATTTATAATTGTTTACTAGTTACATACCCTGGTAGTAGATGTCATAGTGTAAAATGTAGGTGGAGTATTGCTAAGAACTGCATCAATGCTATGACCCTGAAATTTTGTCAAAATCATCAAACTAAATTAGTTAATCTTGCATTTCAAAAATGAAATTTAATAAATTAAATTCAATGAACTTGCTAATATTTACCTGAGTATCAAGGCCAAAAGTCTCAATGAGGAGGGTATCTGTCATCATCATCTACTCAACTGCAGATGTATCCTGTGCACCTACATCTTAACTATCCATGGGGTCATAACCACAGGCTGACCTGCAAGTCTGACAAGTATGGGGTGGGACCCTACTCCTTGCACTATCTCCTAATCCACGCTGTGCTGCAGGACTGGCATGCTCTATGATGCTTTGGGTCGAGGCACTAATGGACTGAAGTGTATCGACCTCAACACTCTCCTTCACAATGGAAGGGATACACACATGCTCATGGGCTGGTCTGCTAATTACTCATCTCACTGGCCATTGTGGGTCAATATGTGCCCCTGGTCTATCTTGTGTTGAACCCCCACCTCTACCCTGGAAGTCCCGCATATCAAAATAGTTTGGCACTTTATTGAGGACAAACTCGCAATAGAGTTTCCTTAAAAAGTATTGTCGGACCTCATTATTATTGCATGGAGGATGGTCAAAAACCATCCACCACCTCTGCCCAAAATTGTCCCTTATCACTTGGTTGTTGCACCAATGGATATGGAACCTCTTGCATGTAATGGGTGGAGGTTGATTTGTTTGTGGGTTTGTGAAAATGGAACACAAGTCTAATTTTGTAATTTGTAACTTTTTCACATCTTCATATGATAGCTTGTCTGCATAATACTCTCTAAACTCTCTCCTCTTATCCGACCAACTAGATATTTGCTTGCTAATTGAATCTACATTTGATAACATAGATTCAAGAGATTGAGGAAGTGTGGACCTATGCAAGGTTGAAGTTGAAGGATCTTTCAACCTTGCAATTATGTCTTCAATTTCTTTTTTATTGTTTTCAATTTGTCCCATTAGATTTTCTTGTGTTCTAGTGGCATGTCGAGGAATGGATGGAGGAGTTTGTTGTTTGGGTTGTTCTTCAGTAGGTATTTCCTCTTCAGGATTTTGTGGATTTTGAGGAGGAGGAGGAGGCACATTAACATTTCCTAACAATTAAGTAAATTTACATCAAAAATCAACTCAAACCTACCTATTTAGAAACAAATTCAAACAAAAAAAAATAAAACTCACTCCTTTGGCTTGCTTGACGTCATGGTGGCATTTTGGCAATGAATCGGTGAAATTTTGGTGTCGAATTGGGTCTTCAAAAATGTGAGCGCACTCCTTAAGGTTTGCAAGTCACGGTGTAGAGAAAAAAAAAGAAATCAAATGAGCAGAAATGCTCTTTTATATATATATATATATATAATTAAACATAACGCGCTCGCGTTATAACGCGAGCACGTTATGGTTTGGTTTTACTGAGCCTTAGGCTCGTCATTACCAAACCATAATACGAGCACGTTATAACATGCTCGCATTATGTCTTAATTTTTTTGAAAAAATTTTGGCCACTTTTTGGCCCCCAAACTTTTTTGCACTTACCCCTAGATGAGATGAAAATTTGAAAGAGAGTGGAGACTCACTTGAAATCTCAAGCCAAAAGGGGGTTCTACTTTTCTAGGTGCAAAGTGAAGCATGTTGTGTAGGGCACAACAAGAATGTTTTGAAGAGGATAAGAATAGATAATGGTGGAGAATATATCAATAATAGATTCAAAGATTTTTGTGACCATTGTGGATTAATGAGAGAAAGAACTAACAATTACACTCTTCAACAAAATGGTACATTGCTAAAAGGAAGAATAGAACCTTAGTGGATATGGCATGGTACAATCCAAGGATCTTCCTTTATTTCTTTGGGTTGAAGTTTTGAATACAACAACTCATGTCTTGAATAGATCTCCTACAAATCATTTGCAAAATATCACTCTGATGAAATGCACAAGACAATTGAGAGGGGGGCTGAATTAGTTGTAGCAGAAATTTAGCTTCTTCCAAACATCAACATTAATCACTTAATTATGTTTTAACCATGAAAGCATATAATAAAAAACTTAGACACATTCACATATGAAGACACCAGATTTTTATGTGGAAAACCCTATAAGGAAAAAACCATGGTGAGTGTTAGCTCACAATATAAAAGATATATCAAAGTTTACAATAAGACTCACTGCCTAGAATGCTCACTACAAAAGAAGGGGCTCACTGCCAATGGGGTGGCTCACTTCCAATGGGTGGCTCACTGCTAGAGTTGGTGAACTGTGATAGTAGCATCTATGCCATGCCAAAGGTCAATTCCATTGAAGCATAATAAATCTCCTCTACTTTGCTCTACTACTTCACTTCACACTTATCTTCGTATCTTGGCATTCTTATTCCTTATTCATGACTTTGTTACATGTATTTATACAATTCATCAACCTTGGAATGAACATCAAGGTCAGCATTACAATCATCAACCATTGGAACAATCTCCAAACTCGGCATACACACATACATTAGAGTAGGTCTGGACCTAAACAGATCTGCGGAGGAAAAGAATGAACTCAAACCATGCCACTTCTTAGCTGGGACTCAAATGCAATCTCCCATGCAACAACACGCTTCCACAATCTTCAAAGCATAACTGCAAGTAGTGAAAATAACCAAGTCAGCCAAAACTAGTGTTAACACTAAGACCTTTAGGAACACACTTCATGCACGATCTAGATTACACTTTGTAGACCAATCAAAAGGTAGGAACACAATCTAGAGACATCCACAAGAACATTACAATCACCAAGAACTTCTGTACAACCCCGAAACATTCTATCCAAAAGATTCTTCAAACCAGAGCACTTAAACATTACTGTCAACCACTGTCATAAAGGAAAGATCACTTGCAGAGAACCAAATCATGAACCATTTGAACCAAAGGCACATAACATCATTAAAAACTTAATTCTAGAACAACAGACTGTAAATCTTAAATACGGAGAAATGTGGAGAAAAATACATTCTCCTTGTCATCTTTGAATACTTAGAAAAATAGTTTTTACTCTAGTGAACAAACCTCACTCAAATCTTCACACCAGAGGCTCAAACTTGAAACATAACAACTACAAACATCTCTTAACATAACTTCCAAACAGCAGACAAAGATATTCAATCTACAAGATATGAGAAGCAAAATACTACACTATTTTGGCAGATAGAACAGTTCTGCAATTGTACTAACTTCTCAATCATTTCCTTTGATGCTAATCTTAGGTGTTGACATCAATGACAACACTTACTGCTCATACTTGTAACAATCTCCCCCTTTGTCATTGATGGAACACATGATGTGAAAAACCATCAAAACAACTAAACATGCTTTACTTCCTTGCTCCCCCTTACTTTATGCTTTCTCTGGTTACAACTTTCTCCCTAAGTTTTTCACATGCACTTCTCTCCCCCTTTGACATCAATGGCAAAGGGTGCCAGATATTTTCTCTCTTTGTTTGTCAAGGCTCAATTCAGATCTTATTAATACTACACTACTCCCCCTATTAGCAACACTGCAACATTTACTGATCTTTATCAAGAACTCATATCAGCAACATCTACCTGCTCCCCCTGAGGGGTACCCTTCAAAACATCAATCCAGATCAAAGAATAAGACTTTGGGCACCAGTGGACTGATGCATTTCTAATGCATCTTAGTTTAGAGTAGGAGGGGTAATAACCCATAACTTTTCCCTGAGAAACTCAAAAGTATCCTTAGGTAGAGGCTTTGTAAAAATATCTACAATATGATCCTTGGTAGACACATATTCCATCTTCACTTCATTCTATGCTACCTTTTCTCTTAGAAAGTAATACCTTATTGATATATGCTTTGTTCTTGAGTACATCACTGGATTCTTTGAAATGTTTATAGCACTTGTGTTGTCACAAAAGATTGAAATTGGTTCTTCATACACAACTCTTAAATATCCTTCAATGTTTGCTTCATCCATATCACTTGAGTACAACAACATGTTGTAGCAATATATTCTACTTCTGTAGTAGACAACGAAACTGATTCTTGTTTCTTTCTCAGCCATGAAACCAATCTATTACCCAAGAGGAAAGCACCTCCACTTGTACTTTTATGTCATCAACATCTCTAGCCCAATCTACATCTGTATAACCACTAAGAGAGAAATCAGTATCTTTGGGATACCACAATCCATAGTCTGAAGTGCCTTTTAAATACCTCATGATCCTCTTACCTACCATCACATGTGACTCCTTAGGATATTCTTGAAATCTTGCCACAAGACAGACTACATGCATTATATGTGGTCTTGTATGGGTTAGATAAAGTAGTCCTCCAATCATAGACCTATACTTTCTCTTATCAGTCTTAGGTGATTCATCATTCTTGCTCAGCTTGCAACCAATTACCATAGGAGTACATACTAGCTTAGAATCCTCCATTCCAAACTTCTTCAACAATGTTTTCACATACTTGGACCAAGAAATGAAAATTCCTTTTTCTGATCGAGTAATTTGCAGTCCTAGAAAGAAATTCATCTCACCAAACATAAACATCTCAAACTCTTTACATTTCCTTTGTAAATATTTTACACATACCTTTATTTCCTCCAAAGATAATATCATCAACAAAGACTACAACAATCAGAATATGATCATCATTAATTTTGAAGTAGAGATTACTATCTACAGTACCTTTACTAAACCCTAATTGCAATAGATACTTATCCAACCTTGCATACCATGCTCTAGGAGCTTTCTTTAGTCCATACAATGCTTTCTTCAATCTACACACCATGTCACCTTGGTTTGGTGACTGAAATCCTTCTAGTTATTCGATGTACACCTCTTCTTCCAGCTCTCCATTCAAGAATGCAGACTTCACATCCATCTAGTACACCTTGAAATCTTTGTGTGTTGTAAATGCCAAAAAGATTCTTATTGCTTCAATCCTTGCCACATGAGCATAAGTATCCTCAAAATCTATACCTTCAACCTGAGAATATCCTTTGCATATCCTTTGCATACTAGTCGTGTTTTGTTTCTTACCACTTCACCACTTTCATTCATCTTGTTTCTGAAAACCCATTTAGTTCCAATCACATTCTTATCAGCAGGTCTAGGGACCAATTCCCAAGTTTGATTATTTTCTATCTACATTAGCTCTTCTTCCATAGATTTTACCCAACTTTCATCTTTGCAGGATTCACTTATAGTTTTAGGTTTAATCTATGAAAGTAAATAGTAGTTTACCTATTCCTCTACTATTTTTTTCCTTGTCAATACCCCCTTGCTTTTGTCACCAATAATCCGATCTTCAGAATGATTAATCCTTACATACTTGGGAGTCTTAACAACACTTTTCAGAGCCTTTTCTTCTTCAACTTGACTATCTTCTTGTTCAATCTTTTCTTCACTGACTGTAATAGCAGGTTCATTTGATTCATAGCCACTCTGATTTGATATTCTTTCTCTATCTTCATCAACCTTCACATTAGCACTCTCAATGATCTTTCTCAATCTCTTATTGTAGCACCGATAGGCGTTACTCTTAGTAGAGTATCCAAGGAAAATTCCTTCACCGACACACCTAGAATCAAACTTGCCTAACTCTTCTTCTCTTCTGATATAACATTTTCTTCCAAAAATTTTGAAATATTTTACTGTAGGGACTCTTCCATACCACAATTCATAAGGAGTTTTAGTGCCATTGCCTTTGACATGAATTCTATTCTAAATGTAGATATATGTATAGCTTCTCTCCAATACACTTCTTGTAGGTTTGCCTCTATCATCATTGACCTAGTAGCCTCTTGAACTATCATGTTCTTTCTTTTAACAACTCCATTTTGCTGAGGAGTCCTAGGAGTAAACAACTATCTTTTTATCCCATGTTCTTCATAGAAAGTATTGAAATCATTTGATGTAAACTCACCTCCTCTATCAGACCTTAAACATTTGATCCTCAACTCTAATTCATTCTCAACCATCTCCTTGAAAGATTTGAACTTGTCTAGAGCTTCTAATTTATCTTTCAAAAAGGTGACCCAAGTCATTCTAGAATAATCATCAATAAGTAACATAAAGTACATGTCTCCTTGAAAACTTCTTGTTCTTGTAGGACCACACAAGTCTGTATGCACCAGCTCAAACAATCTAGCAGAAAATTGTTCTTTACTCTTGAAACTTGTCCTTGTCTATTTCCCCAATTGACATTCCTTACACATCGTGTTGGCAAACTTCACAAGCTTAGCCAAATATCTCACAACTTGTGCTGAACTTATCTTCACCAAGTTATCAAAATTGATATGACACATTCTTCTATGCCACAACCAACTCTCATCTGTCTGGGCCGACAAACAACATTCATTAGTTCCTCTCAAGTGGTAAACATTACATGTAGTCTTCTTACTAGTAGTAATCATTATTCTGAAGGTTTCCATGATCTTGCATCCATTATCCTTGAATCTCAGATCATACCCTTTATCACAAATCTAACCAACACTTAAAATATTATGTTTTAAACCCTTCACATATAGAACATCATCTATGTTATGCTTACCATCAAAAGAAATAGATCCTCTTCCACAAATCTTACCAGCTACATTATCTCCAAACCTAACCAATCCTCCATCATACTTTTCCAGACTTGCAAACTTACTTTTATCATCAGTCATGTGATGTGAACATCCACTATCAATAATCTATTCATCCTTATTTTTCTCAGCCTTATAGAAAAACAAAGCACTCTCTTCCACTGATTTCTCTTCCTTCACACAACTAGTAGGATTAGTAGACACGGGTTCTTCCTTGATAGCAACAAACAAGCATTCATTTGCACTAGTATCATTAAACTCATCATCTGTCACACCATCTTCATCAAAATATCTAACATAATAGCATTTCTTTATGATTCTAGGTCTACTTTCAAATTTCTTTGTACATCTCTCAATTCACTCCAGACATTTGGAGGCATAGTGAACAATCTTACCACAAGAAAAGCATTTGAATGATAATTTTCCTTTGAACTTACTGGTACCTCTTTGCATTCTGTCCACAAAGTTGGCTTCAATCTCATCAAGGTCATCATCAGATTCCATATCATATTTTTGAGCTCTTGAAGTCTTTTATGAAATGCTAGCTTTGAAATCAATCTTAGTCTTCGATAGAGCATTGCCAAACTCTCTCATCTCAAAAGTAGTAAGCTTCCCAAGAAATTGATCCTTTGTAATCTTTTTCACACTCATAACTTCTTGAATTGCTAACACCTTGTGACTATAGGATTTAGGCAAAGATCTAAGAATCTTCAGCACAACCTCATCTTCATCAACAGCTCCTCCAAGACCTTTGATTCCATTGACAATTTCATCAACCTTTTTCATGTAGATTGTTATGTTCTCATCATCACCCATCTTCAGGGCTTCATACTATGCCTTTAGGTTTTGCAAATTGGCACTCTTTACAGAATCATCTCCTTCATATAAGTTTTTCAACTTGACCCAGATCTCATTAGCAGTTTCCAAATCCATAACTTTCACTAGCTCAGTATTAGATAAGGCATTTAACAAAACATCTCTTGCTTTTCCATTTAACTCATACTATTTTACTTCATCTTCATCTGATGGACCATTTGGAGGAATAGTATACTTTGTATTTGCTATCTTCCAAACAATATAACCAAGAGAAATGAGATGACTTTTCATTCATACCTTCCAGAGAGCATAATCTGTTCCATCAAATTGTGGAGACTCCTTGTGCTCCATCCTGGATCTACCTCAAGTTGTTAGGATTTCTCTTGAGGAACCCTCACTCTAATACCAATTGATGAAATACACAAGATAATTGAGAGGGGGGTGGGGGGGTGAATCAGTTGTAGTAGAAATTTAACTTCTTCCAAACATCAACACATTAATGACTTAATTTTGTTTTAACCATGAAAGAATATAATCAGAAACTTAGACACATTCACAGATGAGACACATGAGACACCAGATTTTTACGTGGAAAACCCTATAAGGGAAAAAACACATTGAGTGTTAGCTCACAATATAAAAGATATATCAAAGTTTACAATAAGGCTCACTACCAGAGGCTCACTGCCCAGAATGCTCACTGCAAAAGAAGGGGCTCACTACCAATGGGGTGGCTCACTACCAGATTTGGTGAACTGAGATAGTAGCATCTATGCCATGGTAGAGTTTAGTTCCATTGAAGAACAATAAATCTCCTTTGCTCTATTTTACTACTTCACTTTGCACTTATCTTCAAATCTTCACATTCTTATTCCTTAGTCATGACTTTGTTACATGTATTTATACAATTCACCAACCTTAGAATGAACATTAAGGTTGGCATTACAATCATCAACCATTAGAACAATCTCCAAGGTCAGCATACACACATACATTAGAATACATTTGGACCTAAACGGATTTGTGGAGGAAAAGAATGAGTGTGGACCATGCCACTCCTTAGTTGGGACTCAAATGAAATCTCCCACCCAAAAACACGCTTCCACAATCTTCAAAGCATAACTGCAAGTAGTGAAAACAACCAAGTCGACCAAAACTAGCGTTAACACTAAGACCTTTAGGAACACGCTTCATGCACAGTCTGGATTACACTTTGCAAACCAATCAAAAGGCAAGAACATGATCTAGAGACATCCACAAACATAGTACAATCACCAAGAACTTCTGCACAATCCCAAAACATTCTATCTAGAAGTTTCTTCAAACTGGAGGACTTAAACATTATTGTCAACCACTGTCATAAAAAAAAAGATTGCTTGCAGGGCACCAAATCACAAACCATTTGAATAGAAGGCACATAACATCATTACAAACTTAATTCTAGAACTGCAGATTGTAAATCTTAAATGTAGAGAAATGCGGAGCAAAATACATTCTCCCTGTCATCTTCAAATACTCAGAAAAATAGTTTTTACTCTGGTGAATAGAACTCACTCAAATCTTCATACCGAAGGCTCAAACTTGAAACATAGAAACTACAGACATCTCTTAACATAAATTCCAAACCACAAATAAATATATTCAATCTACAGGATATGCGAAGCAAAACACTACATTGTTCTAGCAAATAGAACAATTCTGCAATTGTACTAATTTCTCAACCATTTCCTTTGATACTGACCTTAGGTGTTGACATAAATGACAACACTTACTACTCATACTTACAACACACTCTAGAGGAAGCATGGAGTAGTAAGAAGCTAAATGATAAGTATTTTAGAGTATTTGGATGTGAAGCATTTTCTCACCTACCTAATGAGATTAGAGAAAATAAAATTGATAATTGTAATTTTGTTGTCTATGATGATCAAAAGAAACCTGATACACACTATATGATCCTAGTGTATATGATGTTTTCACAAGTGGATATGTCAAGTTTAATGAAGGGTTTGAGGATATGATAAAGTACTCTCCAAATATTATCCCACAAGTGAACATAAATAATGATGTATCTCATAGTACCTTTGAAACCATTGAAATTTCAAAGGTAACTTCCAATATAGATGAAGAATCCAAGATTCTTAGAAAGACCAAGAGTCTTCAACAAATCTATCAAATGACCCAATAAGTTAATTATACCCTAATGACCATAATAATGAAGACCAATAATTATTAAACATATATTGATGCTAAGGGATAACATGAATGGGAACATGCTATGTCGAATGAATATGAGTCTTGTGATAAAGAATAAAACTTAGGAATTGGTGGACTTACCTAAGGTAGACTTCATGATGCATGACTTTCATTTCATTAAAAGGCTATGCACCCACCAATATCAATACTCTATCTTCCTTAACTATGTAATAACTCCTTGACAAGTCACTATCTTTTCAAGACAACCTCATTGTGATTATAATTTTCCTAATAACTATGCCAATGGCATGTATGGTTATCTTTTAGTTGACCTATTTGGCAATCTAGTGTCTGTGGCAATCTTCCCTACCATATGAATATCCTTTCAAGACCACCTCTATGTTTATATAGTATCATGGATACCTTTTTGCATGGATTTGAGATTAATTGACTTATCATTTAGTCTTAATTGTCACCTTGTGTAGTAGTTGTTATCCTACCCATGGGTGAGAGGTCATAGCTATTCCTAGGGTTGCATGATAGCTATTGCAGTATAATAGTCCTTAGGCTAATATGACCATTCTTGCAAGTCATTATGCTCAAGTGACAATCCTTAGCTTGATTTTAGCATGATGATAATTCTTTGACTAACATGATTTCCCTTAGTATCCTTCTAATTGTTTAGGTTAGTGTTTGAATCAGGATAATAGCAACATGATTGCACATCTTCTCCATAGTGAAAGTGTTTTCATGACCTTACTCTAGTTTAGGATTATCCTTGAATGTTGATAAGACTCCCTTCATAAATATATACCAATACTATCTTGATGATTTCCTTCCCATGGTGATATGTCTTAGTGTCATAGATTGTTATCTCAAATAAATATAAATTTTCACTTTGTCATGATACTAACTTGTCAAAATGATAATACTCTCACTTCCCTCATGATTGTCCTATAATATGAGAGTTCATGGTAACATAATCATAAAGTGAAGTCAATGAATACATAAAGAGCATACTGTAGATTTCGAGATTCAAGTTGCCCAATTGTATAATTATGTCTACTTTATTTTTTTGGCTTCAAAATCCTCAAAAATTTGAGCTTTGTGGAAAGTTCCTTCGTATCCAATGTTGATATATAACTCTAATAGGATTAGTCAAATTTATGAAAAAAATAAATCTATATCATCAAATTCAATCTAAATACATGAAAATTAGCATTCAAACAATATGAAACATGAAAATATTAGTTCAAATATCGAATGAAGGTAGGTGATGTCCTTCATTAGAAGTGGATTGGCCTTCATTCGAAGACCCAAACATGGCATGAACAAAGTTGCAATGACTACCTTCGAATGAAGGTCCCCTAAATTAAAAAAATTATTAAATTTTTTAACGGCCAACCTTCGTTCGAAGGTATAGCCAACTTTTTTTTTAATTGTTTTAATTTTTTTCCTATTGCATATAAATAGGAAAAAAAATTTTCATTTTTTTAAATCAATATAACAAGATAAATTCACATTTTTGTTCTACAAAGGAGGAGAAAATATTTGAGAGAAGAATTTTCAAGTCATATTTTACAAAGAAGGAGATGGGAAATAAAAATACAAACAAAATAAGAGTGCATGAAAGAATTCCACAAAAAAGACACAAAGATTAAATGAAGAAAGATTGCAAAAATATTATAAACTAAAACAAGATATGCATCTTTTCTTTTCTATTTAATCTAGGTCATTTGATTTATGATTAAATATATACACATTGATTTCATGTAGTAGGATGTCATTTAATCTAGGTCACTTGATTTATGCTTAAATATATACACATTGATTTCATGTAACTAGGATGTCATTTAGTTTAAGTCATTCCTCATTCTTGGCTATAATCCCCATCCCTCTACCTAGAGATAACTACCTACCTCTCCCTCTCTCTCCACCACTCTCTCTCTCTCTCTCTCTTAGGTTGCCCACTCTCTTTACCTCTACCTCTCCCTCGTTCCACCCCTAGCTATCTCTCTCCCTCTCTAACTTTCCATATCCCTCTCCCTCTCTCCAACCTTCTCTCTCTTCTTCCTTTTATACTATTTTTCTCACCTCTATTTTTAACAAGTGGGTTATGTGTTAGTAAACCTAGGAAGTGTGTCATGCTTCTAATCCAAACATTACCAAAAGGAACCTTTTGCTTGTGATAGCTTAGATTTTGTCACCATATTTTATAGTTGAACCTTTAACATAGCTACTGGATTAGATATCTTGTAAGCTTCTAAATTTAGAGTCAAAGGTTAGTCCTTAAAATTAGTCTCATACTTCTTTTCATTAGTTAACTCTAGAAAAAAATGTATAGGAAAATTCTTCTTGTGCTCATCTTGAATGGAGATGATATTACTTGTTGCACTAACTTGGAGAGCTCTATTTATTTTAGCTCATATGATTTTCCTTGAATTCATTGAGCTTAATAAACTTCACTACCTTGAATCCATGGTGGGGTTTCTCTTAGCTTTAATCTTTTTGCTACATTATGTTGCTACTTATATAAGCCCTATCTTTTCTATACAAGTATTCTTATTTCATTTTGATTATATATTCCAACAAAGGATTGTACTTTGTTAAATCATTCAAGTCTAGAGCTATCTTACCATAGGTGCGGTCCATATTGAGGGTAATCACCCTTATAGGAGATTTCATATATCAAATTGTACATCTTACTTGAATATTTGTGCTTACATACTTATCCTAAATGGTATAACTGCCTACATCTTACTCATATCTATCACTTGTGCATGAGGATATATATCACTTGTGGTCATAAATATTAGTTATTACATGTACATATTAATTTATAGTAATTTGATATGGAGGCTCTTTAAAATATATCAAGACTTAGTTAAATTATAAGTTTTCTTTAATATGTATTTCCTTGATGTGTGATGTTTCAAGTTTATTATTTAAATTAAATATTCTAAATTTTTCTCTTGTATATATGACTTTTGTGTGTACCTAGGCTCAACATACATAAACTGAAGTTGATCCAAATTTAGATATTGGAGATGTAACATTGGAAATTGTCCTCCTATATGGAATGGTACAATTTCCCTCAGTATAGCTCCTCACTCTTGGTGACCTCTCAACCTTTTCTTTTTCAGCCTTCCCGAAATCTTGATTGACTAAGTCTAGGAGCAATTTATTCACTTTTTAAGGTAACTAATTGATAGAACCTGGAAAGAGATTTGAGATTTGGGTCCCTAGGACCCCCAAAAATGCAGATATAAGCTGAAATTGGGGGCTAGGACTTGGGTGCCCATGCCCTAGTCCTCCCCCATTTCACGAGATTTTGAATTTTGGCAGGGTGTTGGTTCCCACCAAGTGCCTTGGGATTCCGTTTTCAGATTTTTGGTTTTTACGCAATATCAAGACATTATTTCAAAATTTGAATTCCCTAAAGCTAGATATAAAAAGACATTTGCAAATCATTTTATCACACATAATTCTTATACAAGCTTGATGCCAAAAACTCTGCTACAATTGCTATTGGAGGTCAGTGACTTGTTGAAGCTCTTTGAAGTGTTCTTTATTTTCTATCTTAGAGACAATGGATGAAGATTAGGAATCAAGATCTTGAGTCTATCTTGCTCTTCCTAGGGTTTGTACACCTTTGGCATGATTAGGAAGAAGGGTTGAAGCCTCCAACAACAAGCTTGGAGAACCTCCACAAATATTGCTGATTCGTCTTCTTGTTCATGCAAGTCTTCATTTATCTCATCTTCTTGAGGTGAAGTTGTATGTGTTTATTAATGCAAAGCAAGTTGTTGATCTTCCCTTGATTGAGACATCTAGGGTTTGATTTTTATGCATACACACATTGTTAGGTTTGCACACACTTCTACAAATCTTTATCACTGACTATCATTGAGGTAGAAATACCAAAGACAGGGCTTGACTGAGGCAAGCTCCTATATAGCTACAACAATTTCCTTCTTTTGTAGGCATAGATCGTATTTTGTAAGTTCTAGCAGAAAGAAGCTACCAAAAGAAGGATATTGTGGGTACAGTCATGACAGACTTTCAAATTTTTAGATTCAGAGAATTGCAGGACATTAGATTGGGTGCCCTAGTCGAACCAGGGGTTATTTTTAGGATCTGGAAGCCTTTCAGTAGTCTCAGACACCTTGTACAGAAGATTTTCCTGTGCAAAAAAATTTAGGACACTAGAGAGGGTACCCTAGTCCAAGTAGCCCACAAAATCTAGGTGCACAGTCTCTAAAACCCTATCTCTACACTTCTATGATTAGTTTTACTAGTTACTTCATTAGTTTCTGTATATTTTTTATTTAAGGCATAATTAGGTTTTTACTTGGTTGAAAGGAAAATACTTGATAAAATCTTGATTAGGGCCTTAGGTTTCATAACCACACAAGCGTAAGGGATAGACAAAGTGATTAGAAGCTCAGTCTTTGTCCTCCCAATGCTTAGCGGGGAGATTGTGGCATTTAACCTAGTTTAAACAAACTATCAAATTTCCCCCTAAACATTTTGGTGAACCCGAGCTTTAAATAATTTGCATCCTTGTTAAACTTCATATTTGAAATAATTTGTTGTTCTAGAGCATAATTGCATTGGAAAACCTCTTTAGTGAAATTGCATATGTTAAATTATGGATTACATTCTTTATCTTTTCACTAAAAGAGTTGAAAATTAGCATTCATTGTTGGAAGTTGTATTTTATTTTCAAAGGCCATCATTGTGCATTTAAATCTTAGTTTAAATAGAGCATGTTAAAATGTCAGACTATTTTTTGCAATATTTTCATGCTTATGATGAGCCATTTAGTCGTGATGACTTCGATATGTTAGATGAAGCCCTTGAGGACTTTATCTCAATTGAACATTCCACTACGGCCTCTAAGCCGTCATTATTTCAAAGATTTGTAAATGCAATTTATGTTCCTAAATCTAAAGAAGAGATTGAAAAACTAAAAATTATGGTCACTCTGTGCAAATGTGGTTCAACCATCCTCTAAACCTGTGCTTGTTGTCAAAGGTCTTTCATCCTCTTCTCAATATCTTGATCACATTTATGATTATGCAAAACAAATAGTGAATCAAAACTCACAACAAACCAATCATAATGTGGTGGCTCATGCATATAATACTCAGAATAATAAACAAAGTGTACAACAAACAAGTGTTCTAATATCTTTACCAGCTTCTCAACCTATGTGGCCTCAAGCACCTCATTTAACATATAAAGGTGGTAAAGACTATGATCTTGTAGAGCAACTTCGCACTACTCCTACAAAAATATCTCTTTGGGAGCTTATACAAACTTCACCTACTTACCATGGAATGCTACAAGAAGCTTTACAAAAGGTTATTATTCCTCCTACTATTAAACCAAATGATGTTGCCGCTTTACTAGATTGCATGCATGCAACAAAAATAGATATTTTGTTTCAAAAACATGAGTTACCATCTCTCAAAGTTTAGAATTAGTATGAGCCTTTGCTTATCTTTATTACAATCAACAAAACATTGGTTAAGAGAGTTATAATTGATAATGGGTCAGCCCTTAATGTTTGTGGTATTGATTTATTGCATAAAGTTAAAGTTGATATATCTGTTTTCAAACTGGAATCATTAAGTATTCATGGATTTGATAATGTTGGATGACAATCTGTGGGCACTATAACCTTACCTATACAAATTGGACCTGTGATGGTGCCTACCTTGATTCATGTAATGCCTTGTTCTTTATCTTATAACATGATTCTAGGTAGACCTTGGATACATGCATTAGGAGTAGTTCCTTCTACCTTACACCATTAGATTAAGTTTATATTTAAAGATATATTGCATACTATCCATTCGGATCCTAAACCTAATAATTATCTGCAATTGGAAGTGCATAAGCATGTTGTTGGTCCTAAGAGTTTGAATAATCTGAAAGCTAATTTACCTGCCCCTCTTGCCTCTAAAAATGTTATACAAGAGTCCAAACAATTGAATGCATTTGTTGGTGATGACTGGGGTTCATTAGATTTTGCATCTTCCTCCATAGGAGAATATAAACTTAAAAACCCTGTCCTGAGACATCTAATATTGCATCGATCACATCACATGCTTCGAATGATAAACATAAGACTTATTTGATGACAAATAAAGATAATACTCAGAGTTATACCACCGACTATGAAACTTATGAAGCTCCACCTTCCTCTAAAGAAATGGTCTCTCTTTATGGCAGAGGATTCTGAATCCTTTACAAAAACTATGACTATGTAGGTAATGATTGTGGCATAAATAGAAAAGGAATCAAAGTCCCCATCGAATCCTCTTTGCAACATTACTCAAGTGGCATTGAATATAATCCTTTTAAGGAATACAAAGCCCGTAAACACCCACCTCTAAATGTGAATACAATATCAACACTTAGTTTTGTATTTCCTAAGATGATTGACATCAATTGTCCTCCAAGATCACTTCCATTAGATATGTTTTCAATGGATGAAGTGATAATGGACTTCTTAGGTGCTTATGATGGTATTCCTTGTTATCACCATAAACATGGCCTACCTTATTGTTTAAAAAATGATGCATATTTTGGAAAGACTACTAGCACAATAACTGCTATGGTAGAGCATAATGAAGGACTTGAAGAACAATTACAATCTTACAATCCCCTAGACCATAGTACTCTCCTTAACGGAAAGACTATTGATGTCATTATGGATAAGGATAACCCTAAAAAGTTATCCCTATTGGTGATTATTTAAATGCGGAAGAGAAAGAAGAAATGACTAAACTGTTGAATGAGTTCTCAGAATTATTTGCTTGGAATTATTCAGACATGCCTGGTATAGATCCTCAGATTGTAACACATAATATTGTGTTGAAACCAATTGTTAAGCCTTTCAAACAAAAGATTCTAAGATGAATCCTAAGATTGCTTTACTTGTTAAAACTGAAATAGAAAAACTCTTACAAGCTGGCTTTATTTGACCTATTGATTACTCTCTGTGGATCTTGAATATTGTTGTCGTCACTAAACTTGATGGTTGTATAAGAATGTGCATAGATTTCCAAGATTTAAATTTGGCATCTTTGAAAGATGATTTTCTGTTCCCTAATATCGATATGCTTATTGATTCCATAGCCAGACATGAGTTGCTATCTTTCATGGATGGATTTTCAGGATATAATCAAATCCTTAGAAATCCTCTTGATCAATATAAAATAGCCTTTATAACACCTTGGGGTATATTTTGTTGGGTAGTCATGTCATTCAGACTTAAGAATGCAGGAGCTACTTACCAACGTGCAATGACTCTTATATTTCATGACTATATGCACAATATTTTAGAATATTATGTTGATGACATCCTAGTGAAGTCCATCCATTATAAGGATCATGTGACAAATCTTCAACAAATATTTGAGCGTATACAAAAATATAATATGCGATTGAATCCTCGTAAGTGTGTTTTTGGCATGGATAGTGGAAAGTTACTTGGATTTATTGTTTTGAATCGAGGTATAGAAGTCGATACGAAAAAGATAGATGCGATTGTTAATATGCCAATAGCAAAGAACATATCTCAAGTTCATAGTTTGCAGGGAAAGATATAGGCCATTCGCCAATTTGTTTCACAACCCGCAAATAGGACTCGTCCCTTTATGCAACTACTAAATAAAAGATTCTCACTTTTAATGGAATTCTGAATGTCAAAAATCTTTCGACGACTTAAAGGGTTACTTAGCTAATCTGCCTGTCTTGCAACTAGTCATTTCTAATAAACCATTCCTGTTATACATTTCGGCATCTAACAATGCCCTAGTAGCTTTGTTAGCACAGCATAATGCTGAAGGCAAAGAATGTGTTGTCTACTACATCAGTCGTACATTACTCGATTATGAGGTGCGATACATAGCTATAGAGAAGCATTGTTTGGCTTTAGTGTTTGCCACTCAAAAGCTTAGATATTATCTCTTAAATGCTGAAGTGCATGTAATGGTAAAGGTCAACCCTTTGAAACATCTCTTCACAAGAACATATTTATCAGGTCGTCTTGCTAAATGGGTTATGCTGTTAATAGAATTTGATCTCAAATTTATTTCACAAAAAGTGATTAAAGGAAAAATGATAGATGATCAGTTAGCTAACACTCCCTCACCTTTTTCTATTCAAAATGTCAATGCATTCCCTGATGAACAGATTTTAACAATCTTTGCGGATGAAAAATGGGAGTTATACATTGATGGATCAAAATGTTGAACTAGCTCCAGAGCTGGTGTTATATAAATACCTCCCATTGGTAAGCCAATTCCCATATCTTACCACTTATATTTCTTATGCACAAATAACATAGTTGAATATGAAGCTCTTATCGCTAGACTTCGTGCAGCCGTGGCTCTTAATATCAAGAATATTACAATATATGGTGATTCTCAGCTAATTG
Organism: Cunninghamia lanceolata; assembly: GCA_027924645.1. Classification (NCBI taxonomy): domain Eukaryota; kingdom Viridiplantae; phylum Streptophyta; class Pinopsida; order Cupressales; family Cupressaceae; genus Cunninghamia; species Cunninghamia lanceolata. The sequence continues at coordinate 1,634,864 of BSBN01000826.1, read as the reverse complement.
TTAAACAGATAACAGGATCGTATCAAACTAAGCATGATAAGTTATCTTAGTATCGTGAGTTTGCATTGTCTCTCTTAAAACAATTCAAATCATATTTGATTGATCCCATTCCCAGGAAAGATAACCTGCATGTGGATGCAATGGTGAGCGCAGCTTCCCTTTTATCCCCTAATGGTTCTCCTGAGGAATTTACCTTCGTTGTTCATAATCTAAAGACACTGGTAATTGAAAGCCCTATAATTGCAAATTTAGAACTCTGTGGAAACACATACATGGATGAACAGTTCTCCTACATATTTAACTATTTACGTGATGGAACCATTCTAGATTCAACATCTAAGAATGCCTGACTTCGTTTACGCAAACTAGCAGCGTGATACATTATATTATCGAATGTCTTGTACTGACGAAGTTATAATGGTGTTTTACTTTGATGTTTAAGCAATTCAGAGATTCCAATAGCTTTAGAAGAAGCTCACTCTAGTGCCTATGGAGGGCATTTTGGTGGAAAATCTTTGGTGCAAAAATTGTTACGTATGGGGTACTATTGGCAGCATATGGAACAAGATTCCTTTGCTTATGTCAAGAGATGCCTGCAATGCCAACAACATAAACACCTAATCCATGCTCCCACTCAAGAGATTCATGCCTAGGTGTCACCATGGCCATTCACTATCTGGGGCTTGGATCTAATCGGTAAAATTTCTCCACCCTCCTCTCAAGGACATATGTTCATAATCACTGCTATTGATTATTTTACAAAATGGGTCAAAGTGGTCCCTTTGCGATCCATGACTGCCGATGTAATCTATCAATTCATACAAGATAACATAATTTCTTGATTTGGAATACCTTCCTCCTTGGTTTCAGACAATGGTACACCATTTAAGAACAAGGATGTGAAAAAGTTCCTCGAAAAATATCATATACAACATCGCTTCTCTATGCCTTATTACCCTCAATCAAATGACCAAGAAGAAGCTTCAAACAAGGTTATTGGATAGATTTTACAAAAAACTATTAATAAACATCAAAAAGATTGGCATATGCAATTATCCTATGCATTATGGGCCTACAGACATAGTATTCAAATAGCTACTGGTAATACACCATATAATCTTGTCTATGGCGTAGACACGATAATGCCCTTAGAGTTAGAAATTACTTCCTTGTGAATCTCCCTAAGAGATATCATGGATGATAACATAGAATGAGAGAAAAGATTACAGGAACTTGAGATGCTTGATGAAAGGCATATTAATGCTCTTGAACATCTCAAGGCTTATCAAAAGGGTGTGCAATGAGTCTATAATGTGCAAGTCAGACAGTGTTCATTTAACATTGGGGACCTGGTTCTTTATGAAAATCAACGCAACATAAATGCACCGCCTGGTGAAAAAGGTAAGTTCAGCCCTAATTGGCTTGGACCGTACATAATCACTAAAACCTTTAGATCTAGAGCGTATAAATTAGCTGATGAGCAAGGTACACCGTTTAAAGAACCTATTAATGCGGCGCACCTCAAAAGATTTTATGCTTGAGATCTAATGTTAAATGTTCCTAAACTAATTTAGCGCATAGATTAGCTTCAATTTCGACAAGCTATTACTATTTTGTCTTAATTCATTTGGCATTATATCTTTGTTCAGTTGATCATTGTTGTATCATGTTTAAGTAGTAATTGCTTAGATCACTTTTGCATTAACTAAATATAGCATGGAAATTAAATTTATGTGTAAAATAATTAATCATTATGTTTTTTACTACATTTTCTTTTTAGAATTGTTAATATATCACAATAGTATTAATTATAGCATTTAAACATCATCACTAGTTACATTTTACAAAAATCACATGTGATAGATCGAAAGCCATTACACATAGATCAAAAGAAATATATATATATATATATATATATATATATATATATATATATATATATATATCTCAGTTTCATGTATGCATCCAAGTCGATTATCCCTCAAAACAAAATGTGATGTCGTAGTCTATACATCACATAGCTGAGCCTCGATCACCAATACCCTCAGGCCCTCATGGTGTGCAAGTGACAGAAGCCTGACCATGTGTGGCTACAGATCGCGAATGACTCCTAGAGACACCTCATGATCGTAACCCCTTGATCTCACCTCTCATCTCTATCATCTGCTCACGTGCCTCCTGGTACATCCTCTGGTACCAGTCTCTCTCGGCCTAAGCCCTATCTCTATTAGCTATAGTCTGTTGGACCTCCCGTAGTAAGAATTCACTGACAGATGGCCCTCCCTCTAATGTACGAACCACTACCGTCTTCTCTTGCTATGCCCTAAGCTCAGCCTCAACGCACTTAGCTCTCTATCAAAAATCCTCTCTCTCTCTCATGCAGACAACTCTAGAATGGCCTCTATAGCAGTCCTGTACCTGACAATAGACATAAATATCTCAGCATGCCGCCCAGCGGATGATTGTGGTGAATAACCAGCCCGCACTCACTGCTCTGAGGCATCTGTCGGTACTATGTCTCCTATGACATGACTTACAAAGTCTCGCCATGCATCAATCCCAACTACAAAATAGAGGATGAGATAGATGTCAGACTCCCATATAAATATCACAAATAATAAACTATACAAAACATAAACTAATAAATCAAACCTAACTTGGATCTCCATCTCACCAAGATGGATCTCAAATCCCCAACGGTGTGATGATCTCTGTAGTCTGATCTGTAGATAGGGGCATAGACCTAATACTCTCCCCCCGCTCTGTCTAGCTAGGCCTCACATCATCTACAAAAGTAGGACCACGAGCCTTAGACCGCAGTCTCGACTCGGTCTCCTCATCAACGTCTGGCTCCTGCTGGCTTTGTTGTGATCTTTCTCTAAAGACGTACTATGATGGGACCTCTTCAGACTCATCCTCACCCTCCTCCTCATCCTCCTCGAGATCATAGTATATCGTGAAATCATTGACGTCATCCTCCACACCTGTGTCACTCTTGTGACCAGCCCAATGTCAGGCATCTCCTATGGGATGCCCAGGTAGAAAGATAGGTGCAGGTCGTGCTGCGTGCCACCAAGTCCGATATGCTTGGGTACACCTGACATCATCTGTGTCTGACACTGGCTCTGCATCCTTAGGACCCTCATCGTCACTAAGTGGTACGTCTACTATAGTTAGTTGTTGGACGGTATTAGCTCTAACTGCACTTTGAGCTGCACATACATAGCTTGGACAAACTGCAAGAACATCATGTATCTGACCGAACTGTCGTACCACCCTATCAAAGTAGAACCAAGATATAGTATGATCAAGGTGACTGGCCATCAGTCGATCCCTCTACAGCTGAGCTAACTGCCTCTGCTTGCTAGGCCATCTGATGTAGCCCTGATACGATCTTCAGATGATGTCACCAGGCTGTAATATGTCAAATACTACTCTCGAGTCTAACAGATTGACGTGCCTCCAACACCTGAATAATGGATAGGCATAGACACGCGCATGGGTGAATGTTGCCTCTATAGGAAAACCCACCAGTCATGTGCACCTGATGTGCTCAAAGGCCCAAACCTGTAGTAATGTGTAGACCATCAGACTCTGCATCTCGTAGTGGACATATCGCCCTAAGTCGCGATATAGGTGTGTAAGCATACTGTGCCCCCATGCGTAGACAGTCTGATGCTCCTCCATTTCTCTGATAGTGTGAATGAGACCCCCATGAAGGTGAGTGCCTCATCCATCTGGTGCGATGGCCAGTACGATTGTGACAATCATGATCCTCCATATTAAGGGAATGTCTCTACATCCCTACTCTAGTAAACAGAGTTGAATATGTCCTCGCTCTGCCCGCAAAATAGTGTGACCCAAGCATTATAGTTGACTCTCATGAGTATACATCTCTTAGCGATGTCCAACAACCCTCACTGTCTCTCCTCGGATTGGAAGTCGAAGGATCCTGAATACATCCTCCAGTGTGATGGCAATCTTGCTAGTTGGTAAATGGAATGTGGATGTATCTGCATCCCATATCTCCATTAGTGCCATAAGCATCATGCAATGGAATCTGATTATGGGCATCTCAAACACCCACCATAGGACCACTGTCTATAAATGCTCTCTCTCTGCAGCAGTCAAAGCACTAGCATGCTCTTGTAGAAGTGCCATCAGACGACCACTTGTGTGCTCACACATCTTAGGGACATCTTAGAGATCAGAAAACAAGAAAAGAGTATCAGAATCCCCTCTAGAAACCATAATAAGCTATCAATAAATGAATAGAATACATGTGCCTAGGGCCTGTGTCCTCTGTGGACGAAGGCGTCCTAGAGGGACACTGGTGCCCCTGTGGGACTAGGGCACCCCAGAGAGACTCTGGTACCCTAAGTGGACCTGGGTACCCCTCTCTGGGAACCCTGTCCACCTTCCCCTCTTGGCACAAACATCGATAATCATGAAAGCAAATGTACAATGAAAGATGATAGAAGAGTTGAATCGAGATCCTACCTCGGCATCGAAGCGTCTCTCCGCCACTCAGGCTCGGAGCATCTCCAGTCGTGGTTGATGATATGGACGTTAGCTCGGCATGGTCATTATCCTGTTGTCCTTCTCTCTTTCTACAATGATAAGACACAAGAATGAGTTAGTGATAACTGACAACTCCCTTTTACATAAAGTAAGTGAGTGAGAATTCCTATCCTTAACTAGGTGGAAAAGTGTGCTCTTTCACCCTTGAGCCCTTTTCTTGAGCTGTCGAACTCTAATTTCAGTGTTGTTTGTTGCATTGGAAATTTGTTTCCACTCTGTCTTCCCCAATGTACTGTGATTGAGCATTGTTTCTTCAAATGACCCTCATAATACATTTCCCTTGAAATTGATGCGTGTGAATATCTCCTTGTTTCTACTCTTGGACTAAGCAAGCAAAAACAAAGGGGGGCATATATCTCCCTCGATTTCCTCCTTGCCTCATCACTCAACCCCCTTAGCATTTTGATACTGACTCATTCGTGGTGGTTGCAGGTTGATTTGATTTGTGATTTTTTTGACAAATGTTCCTTTGTAGGTTGTGGGTCCTAACTTTGTGGTCTTGCAGGATTACAGACTTGGGGGCTCCTTCCTTCTAGGTGACAACACTTCGGCTTCCTGTATAGTATCCTTTTGGGTATCTTTCTCATGATTGATGTATTTACTTTCCTTTAGTTGCATATGCACGTAGTGTCATATGGCCACTAAAGTGAGGGCTAAATTTAACGTCATAAATTACCCTACTATATGGAATGGTACAATTTCCCTTAGTTTAGCTCCTCACTCTTGGTGACCTCTCAACCTTTTCTTTTTTGGCCTTCCCAAAACCTTGATTGACTAAGTCTAGGAGCAGTTTATTCACTTTTTCAGGTAACCTATTAATAGAACCCAGAAAGAGATTTGAGATTTGGGTCCCTAGGACCCCCAAAAATGTAGATCTGAGCTGAAATTGGGGGCTAGGACTTGGGCACCCGTGCCCTAGTCCTCCCTCATTTCACAGGATTTTGAATTTTGGCGGGGTGTCGGTTCCTGCCGAGTGCCTCGGGATTCATTTTCAAATTCTTAGTTTTCATGCGATATCGAGACATTATTTTGAAATTTGAATTCCCTAAAGCTAGATATAAAAAGACATTTGCAAATCATTTTATCACACACAATTCTTATGTAAGTTTGATGCCAAAACTCTGCTACAATTACCATTGAAGATCAGTGACTTGTTGAAGCTCTTGGAAGTATTATGTATTTGCTATCTTGGAGACAATGGGTGGAGATTAGGAATCAAGATCTTCAGTCTATCTTTCTCTTCCTAGGGTTTGTACACCCTTTGCATGATCGGGAGAAGGGTTGAAGCCTCCAATAGCAAGATTGGAAATCCTCCACGAACATTGCTGATTCACCTTCTTGTTCATGAAAGTCTTCATTTATCTCATCTCCTTGAGGTGAAGTTGTATGTGTTTATTGATGCAAAGCAAGTTGTTGATCTTCCCTTCATTGAGTCATCTAGGGTTTGATTTTTATGCATACACACATTGTTAGATTTGCACACCCTTCTGTAAATGTTTATCTCTGGCTATTGTTGAGGTAGAAATACCAAAGACGGGGCTTGACTGAGGCAAGCTCCTATATAGCCACAACAATTTCCTTCTTTTGTAGGTGCAGATCATGTTTTGTAGATTTAGGAAGAAATAAGCTATAGAAAGAAGGGTATTTCCCTCAATCAAATGGCCAAGTGGAAGATTCAAACAAGGTTATTGGATAGATTTTATGAAAAACTATTAATAAACATCAAAAAGATTGGCATATGCAATTATCCTATGCATTATGGGACTACAAAACAAGTATTTGAACAGCTACTAGTAACCCACTGTATAATCTTGTCTATGGCATAGACGTGATAATGCCCTTGGAGTTAGAAATTCCTTTCAAATTTCCCTAAGAGATATCATGGATGATAACATAGAACAAGAGAAAATATTACAGGAACTTGAGATGCTTGATGAAAGGTGTATTAACGCTCTTGAACATCTCAAGGCTTATCAAAAGGGTGTGCAGCGAGCCTATAATGCGCAAGTCATACAACATTCATTTAACATTGGGGACTTGGTTCTTTATGAAAATCAATGCAACCTAAACACACCGCCTGGTGAAAAAGGTAAGTTCAGACCTAATTGGCTTGGACCGTACATAATCATTGAAACCTTTAGATCCAGAGTGTATAAATTAGCCGATGAGAAAGGTATGCTACTTAAAGAACCTATTAATGTGGCGCACCTCAAAAGATTTTATGATTGAGATCTAATGTTAAATGTTCCTAAGCTAATTTAGCGCATAGATTAGCTTCAATTTCAACAAGCTATTACTATTTTGTCTTAATTCATTTGGCATTATATCTTTGTTTAGTTGATCATTATTATATCATGTTTAAGTAGTAATTGCTTAGATCACTTTTGCATTAACTGAATATAGCATGGAAATTAAAGTTGTGTAAAATAATTAATCATTGTGTTTGTTACTACATGTTCTTTTTAGAATTGTTAATATATCACAATAGTATTAATTATAGCATTTAAACATCATCACTAGTTGCATTTTACAAAAATCAGATGTGATAGATCAAAAACCATTACACATAGATCAAAAGAAATAATCATATATATATATATATCAGTTTCATGTATACATCTGAGTTGACTATCCCTCAAAATAAAATGGGATGTCATAGTCTATACATCACATAGCTAAGCCTCGATCGCCCGTACCCTCACGCCCTCATGGTGTGCGAGTGACAAAAGCCTGACCATGTGTGGCTATAGATCGCGAATGACTCCTAGAGATGCTTCACAATCATAACTCCCTAATCTCACCTCTCATCTCTATCATCTGCTCATGTGCCTCATGGTACATCCTCTGGTACTAGTCTCTCTTAGCCTGAGCCCTGTCTCTATTATCTCTAGTCTGCTAGACCTCCCACAGTAAGAACTCACGGATAGTTGGCCCTCCCTTCGATGTAGGATCCACTACTGTCTGCTCTTACTGTGCCCTGAGCTCAAACTTAGTGCGCTCAGCTCTCTGTCAAAACTCCTCTCTCTCTCTCGTGCAGACTACTCTAGCATGGTCTCTGTAGTAGTCCTATACCAGACGATAGGCATAAATATCTCAGCATGCCACCTAGCAGATGATCGTGGTGAATAACCAGCCCACACTCACTGATGTGAGGCATCTATCGGTGATATGTCTCCTATGATGTGACTCACAAAGTCTCGCCATGCATCAGTCCCAACTGCAAAATAAAGGATGAGATAGATGTCATACTCCCATATAAATATCACAAATAATAAACTATACAAAACATAAACTAATAAACCAAACCTAACCTGGATCTCCATCTCGCCAGGATGAACCTTGAATCACTGATGGTGTGATGAGCTCTACAGTATAATCTACAGCTGGGGGCATAGACCTACTAATCTCCCCCCACTCTATCTGGTTAGGCCTCACATCATCTGCAATAGTAGGACCACGAGCTTTAGACCGTGGTCTCAACTTGGTCTCCTCGTCTATGTCTACCTCCTGCTGGCTTTGTCATTACCTTGCTCTAAAGACGTACTGTAATGGGACCTCCTTGAGATCGTAGTATCCTACAAAATTACTGACATCGTCCTCCACCCCTGTGTCACTCATGTGACCAGCCCAAGGTCGAGCATCTCCTATGGGATGCCTAAGTGGAAAGATAGGTGCAGGCTATGTTGTGTGCCACTAGGTCCAATATGATCGGGTACACCTGACATCATCTGTATCTGACACCAGCTCTGTAATCCTCAGGACCCTCATCATCGCTAAGCGGTACATCTTCTATAGTTGGTCATTAGATAGTATCGGCTCTAACTGCACTCCGTGTTGCATGTGCGTAGCTCAAACGAACTGTAGGAACATCTTGTATCTGACCGAACTATCATGCCACCCTGTCAAAGTAGAACCAAGATACAATATGATCGAGGTGACTGGCCATCAGCCGATCCCTCTGCATTTGAACTAACTACCTCTGCTCACTAAGCCATCTAATGTAGCTACAATATGGTCTTCAAATGATGTCACCAGGTTGTAATCTGTCAAATACTACTCTCCAGTATAATAGATTGTCGTGCCTCCAACACCTAACTAATGCATAGGCTTAGACACGCAGATGGATGAATATTGCCTCTGTAGGAAAACCCACCAGTCATGTGCACCTAATGTGCTCAAAGGCCCAAACTTGTAATAATGTGCAAACCATCAGACTCTGCATCTCATAGTCGACATATCACCCTAAGTCATGATATAGGTGTGCAAGTATATTGTGCCCCCATGTATAGATAGTCAGATGCTCCTCCATATCTCTGATAGTTTGAATGAGACTCCCGTGAAGGTGAGTGCCTCGTCCATCTGGTACGATAGCCAATGCCACTGTGACAATCATGATCCTCTGTAGTAAGGGAATGTCTCTGCATCCCTACTCTAGTAAATAGAGCTAAATGTGTCCTCGCTCTTCCTGTGAAATAATGTGACCCAAGCAGTATAGTTGACTCTCATGAGTATACCTCTTTGAGTGATGTCTAACAACCCTCACTTTCTCTCCTCAGATTGGTAGTCAAAGCATCATGAATACATCCTCCAGTGTGATGGTAATCTCACCAGTCAGTAAATGGAATGTGGATGTATCTGCATCCCATCTCTCCATTAGTGCCATAAGCATTGCACAATGAAATCTGATTGTGGGCATCTCAAACACCCACCATAGGCCCACCATCTATAAATGCTCTCTCTCTCTATGGTAGTCAAAGCACTAGCGCGCTCTCGTAGAAGTGCCATCAGATGACTAGCTGTGTGTTCACGCATCTCAGGGACATCATGCAGATCAGAAAGCAAGCAAAGAGTATCAGAATCTCCTCTAGAAACCACAATAAGCTATCAAGAAATGAACATAATTCCTGTTCCTAGGGCCTATGTCCTATGTGGACCAGGGAACCCTAGGAAGACTAGGGTGCCCCAGAGGGACACTGGCACCCTTGTCGGACTAGGGCACCCCAAAGAGACTCTGGTACCCTAGGTGGACCCAGACGCCCCTGTCTGGGAACCTTGTCCACCTTCCTCTCTTGGTACAGACATCGATAATCATGAAAGCAAAGGTACAATGAAAGATGACAGAAGAGTTGAATCAAGATCCTACCTCAGCCTCAAAGCGTCTCTCTGCCACTCGGGCTCGGAGCATCTCTAGTCATGGTGGATGATATGGATGTCGGCTCGGCATGGTCATTCTCCTGTTCTCTTTCTCTCTTTCTGCAATGATAAGACACAAGAATGAGTTAGTGATAAGTGACAACTCCCTTTTACATAAAGTAAGTGAGTGAGAATTCCTATCATTAACTAGGTGCAAAAGTGTGCTCTTTCACTGTTGAGCCCTTTTCTTGAGTTGTCAAACTCTAATTTCAGTACGGTTTGTTGTGCTGGAAACCAGTTTCTGCTCTCTCTTCCCCAATGTACTATGATTGAGCATTGTTTCTTCAAATGACCCTCATAATACATTTCCCTTGAAATTGACATGCGTGGATATCTCCTTGTTTCTACTCTCAGACTAAGCAAGCAAAAACAAGGGGGGCATATATCTCCTTCAATTTCTTCCCTGCCTCATCACTCAACCCCCTTAGCATTTTGATATTGACTCATTGGTAGTGGTTGCATGTTGATTTGATTTGTGATTTTTCTGACAAACATTCCTTTGTAGGTTGTAAGTCCTAACTTTGTGGTCTTGCAGGATTACAGATTTGGGGGCTTCGTCCTTCTGGGTGACAACACTTCGGCTTCCTCTACAGTATCCTTTCGGGTATCCTTTTCATGATTGATGTATTTACTTTCCTTTAGTTGCATATGAACATAGTGTCATATGGCCACTAAAGTGGGGGCTAAATGTAACATCAGAAATTGTCCTCCTGTATTGAATGGTACAATTTCCCTCAGTTTAGCACCTCACTCTTAGTGACCTCTCAACCTTTTCTTTTTCAGTCTTCTCGAAACCCTGATTGACTAAGTCTAGGAGTAGTTTATACACTTTTTGAGGTAACTTATTGATAGAACTCGGAAAGAGATTTGAGATTTGGGTCCCTAGGACACCCAAAAATACAGATCTGAGCTGAAATTAGGGGGGACATGGGCTTCTGCACCCTAGTCCTCCCCCATTTCACAAGATTTTGAATTTTGGCAGGGTGTCAATTCCCGCAAAGTGCCTCAGGATTCTATTTTCAAATTTTTAGTTTTCGCGCAATATTGAGACATTATTTCAAAATTTGAATTCCCTAAAGATAGATATAAAAAGACATTTACAATCACACATAATTCTTATGCAAGCTTAATGTCAAAAACTCTGCTACAATTGCTATTGGAGATCAGTGAGTTGTTGAAGCTCTTTGAAGTGTTCTTTATTTTCTATCTTGAGGACAATGGATGGAGATTAGGAATCAAGATCTTGATTTTATCTTGCTCTTCCTAGGGTTTGTACACCTTTTGCATGATCGGGAGAAGGGTTGAAGTCTCCAACAACAAGCTTGGAGATCCTCCGCAAACATTGCTGATTCTCCTAGTTCATGCAAGTCTTCATTTATCTCATCTCCTTGAGGTGAAGTTGTATGTGTTTATTAATGCAAAGCAAGTTGTTGATCTTCCCTTGATTGTGACATCTAGGGTTTGATTTTTATGCATATACACATTGTTAGGTTTGCACGCACTTCTGTAAATCTTTATCTCTGGCTATCGTTGAGGTAGATATACCAAAGATGGGGCTTGACTAAGGCAAGCTCCTATATAGCCGCAATATTTTCCTTCTTTTATAGGTGTAGATCATGTTTTGTAGGTTCCGGGGGAAAGAAGCTACAGAAAGAAGGATATTGTGGGTACAGTTACGACAAACTTTTGGATTTTCAGATTCTAAGACTTGCGGGACATTGGAGCGGGCATGCTAGTCCAACCAAGGGTTATTTCTTAGATCTGTAAGCCTTTGAGCAATCTCAAACACCCTATGCAGAAGATTTTCCTGTGTGAAAACTTTTAGGACACTAGAGCGGGCACCCTAGTCCAAGTAGCCCTCAAAATCTAGGTGCACAATCTTTGAAACCCTATCTCTACACTTCTATGATCAATTTTACCAGTTGCTTCATTAGTTTCTATATATTTCTGATTTAAGGCATAATTAGGGTTTTACTTGGTTGAAAGGAAAACACTTGATAAAATCTTGATTAGGGCTTTATGTTTCATAACCACACAAGTGTAAGGGATAGACAAAGTGATTAGAAGCTTGTTCACAAGCTCGGTCTTTATCCTCCCAATGCTTAGTGGGGAGATTGTGGCATTTAACCTAGTTTAAACAAACTATCAAGTTTCCCCCTAAATAGGAGAAAATGAGGTTGAAGAACACATAGTTGATGTTAGCCCAAAGGAGGCCGAAGTGCAAACAATGGATGTTGGAGAGGTGTCAGGATCACTTCCTTTGACCATGGATGAGCATATGAATCTAGCTAAAGAGGTGAAGAGAAAAAATTCTTATAGAAATTTATATCATTTACTTGAAATGGATATGGAGAAATTGATATTTTATGTTGAACATCCTAGACATACTACTAGGAGGTCAATGAATAAAATTGCAAAGGAAATAATTGCTCATTTCAATAATCTTGATACACTTCAATGAACCCAATTGTTATCAATTGTACTTCCTAGTAATGAGCTAAATGAGCCATTACAATTGTTGGGTGTAGATTCGTCATTGAAAAAGAGGAAAGGTTCACACCTAGAAAAAGATATTGTTGAAAATATTAAAAAAGGTTTGGCTTCCATTGGGAAACAATCTCAATCTACGGATAAGTCCATTTCAAGAAGAGTGATGTTGACATCTATTTTAAGTGAAAATTTTTTCAAAAAATATAATTTTCTTCAATTTCAACTGAGATTGGTTTCAGTAGAAAGACACTAACACAATTTGTGAAAAGGAGAAAATTATTGGATGATAATACCTCGGAAGGTAATTGAGAAATTATGCGTAGAGCTCCTCGATTTGACAGGATTCAAGATGTTGTTAGGAACTTGATCTCAACCTTTTGGAATGATCATACTCATCCTTCATCAAATAGTAGAGATATTATCAAACATAGAACTAGGCCCAATAGTCATGATATACATACAAAACATTAGTTAGACATAACACAACATGAGATGTATGTGATGTTTTTTAATTTAAATCCTCATATAAAGATTGAGAAAACAATGTTTGAAAGGTTAAGGCCATATTATGTGAAGACAAACAAGGTTTTTGAAAATTGTTGTCATTATCATATTGAATTTGATCTCTACTATCAAGTGTTTCAAAAGATAGAGAAGAAAGTGATGGTTTTGTAAATGCACCTCCTAAATGGGCAAGTCAGTTCATAGCATCCATCTTATGTGATAAATTAGATGATGATAATCCAACTGGTCAAATAAACTACATAAAAGGACTTTGTGAAACATGTGGAAATTTAGCTAAAATGCCTTTGAGAAATGAATATATCGACCCAATGAAGATGTTAAATTGTAAGAGTTACAAGTACATAAAGTTTCAAACAAAAAATGGGAAAGAATCCACAAGGTTAGATTATGTAGAAGAGGAGATACCTATTGGAATATTTATGGAAATTTTTCGTAAATTGATACAACCATACATACATCATGCTTTTTTTGTTAAGTGGCAAGCACAACATTTTCAAACATTAGGAGACACTTTCCCACATAGAATAGTTTTATCAGTAGTCAACTTTGTAGAAAATTACTCTTTTGTACATCAAAAAGAGATTCAATCACAATATCACTTTTCAGAATAGATCACTATTATGGTGCATGTGTGTTATCGGCATGCACAATTGGATTTGGATGGTGTTGATAGTACATTTGAAGCACGAGTCATTAAGAAAGAATATCACTTTTGTATTAGTGATGATAAAGAGCATGACACATTTTGTAGAACATTTATTTAAGAAGTTTTTTGACTATTTGGCAAGCAGGCATGTAAAAATTGAAAAGCGTTTTGTATGGTCAGATGGATGTGCGTCACAATTCAAATGATCAAGGCCATTTTATGCACTATTTAGATATCATCAAAATGACAATATACCACATGTTTGGAGTTTCTTTGAGAGTGGGCATGGAAAGGGTGAACATGATGGTGCAAGAGCTTGCATCAAATGTGACCTAAGAAAGCATCAAATGAATTATGTGGGAGATCATATAAAATATGCACATGATGTTGTAGAATGATGTAAGATACACTTTGCATCAAATGAGGTTGGCACATCCTCAGGAACAAACTGATGCATTCCACATAGAGTGTTTTGCAAGATATTAGGTATGTATTGTTTGAAAATTTAATAGTTTATATATATATTCATATATCATGTGTACATGAGTTGGTTTATTTTAGTTTGAATTTAAATATTTCTATTATATTTATAATGTACAATATATTAAATTTGTAGGTGTGGATAGAAGATCAATGTATGGATGCAAGAGGGTAGAGAAATCAAGATTTTTGCATTGTGTCATGAGTACAAATAGCCAGACATGGATGTTGTGCACTAGATATTACTCTTGTTTTTGTTATGAGTGCATGTTGGGAGATTGTGAGAATTGTAAGAAACAACAACATGGATATGTTAGTGGATGGAATTTGGTGCCACTAGTTGTTACCAACACATACAATAAAGATGAGGATGAAAGCTTTGAAGACATTCCTTTGATTTCAATTGATTATGACTATATTTTAGGATTGATTAAAAAAGGTATGTGTACATATATATAATTTATATAAGGTATCTCTAAATTTTAAATTACAAATTTTCCATGTAAATTTGGTGTAGGAGATGTTTTTGCAATCATAGCAGAGGCTAGAAATATAGAAGACGTTAGTTATTATTTATTGTGTTGCACAAAAGAGAGGCAGAAGCTAATAAAGCCAGAAACAAGTGATGGAATGTTATTTCCCACAGGTTTAACTTTATAATATATTTAAATTTTGAATTTGTTATGTATGTCAAGTACCTTGAGTGATTTAAACATTCAATTTATATTTTTTATTTATGTTATGTCTTACCTCAATGAAAATGCTATACATGAACTATGTAGGTTACATTTACCTTGAAAATGTTACGTCTTACTATGGAATATTATTCCCCACAAGTTCAATTGTAGTGCAAGGGACATATCTCAAACAAGTCAAGATTGTTCAACATGGGTTTACTTTATTGATTATCAACCTAAAAACAAGGTATATCAGTATAGCCACCTAGTAATTTCTATTGCCCTATCTCTTCATTCAGTTCCGCATGCACGTGGGCATCATAAGTGGAGACTAGATAGTGATGATCATCATAGAATATTACATGTGATTGAAGAGAAAGCTGAACTACTTGATGTGTTATGAAAAATATGGACAAGAACTTACAGTTCATTTTGAAGACCTAAATTCACTATCTATCTATGTTCATGTATTAATTTTTTTAAAATTTATGCAAGTTAAATTAATAGTTCTTTCGTTGAACAAATTTTAATTTCAACATGTGGTTCTTAACAAATGATCTCTCTATATATATTTAGTCTACTTTTATTTATGATTAGTTTTTTTCTGAAAGGAAATCTTTCAAGTTATTGAACTTCATACCATATCTTTCAAATTAAGAAATTGCTTGTTATAGTTTGAAATTTCTAAAAATACAAGTTAGATCCATAAATTATTCAAGTATATTTTCATCTAGATATATATTCATTAAGTTATAGTTCAATAAATTATTACATGAGTTAATTAAATTCTTCTATCCAATGTGATTACATGTATTCCAATCTATTATAAACATATTTAAACATATTTTTATTTATGTATCTATAACTTTCATACATGCATGTGCATCCAATGTATATAAATGAAACATGTCCACAATCTACCATACACGAACTAGATGTGTTTAATCAAACAACACACACACACACACATGATCTCTATAATTTCAAACATTTAAATGAACCACAATCAAACATAAATGAACCATGTAATATTGAACATATAATATTATCTAGACAGTGGATGTACATCCATAAATGTATTGAATCAAATGTATAAATGTCCAAAAATTTATCGTAAACAAACATAATGTTCAGTCCATGTATTTATACATGTATCATTAAACATAAATTTGTCCACAAATATTATAGATCATCAAACATATATAAATGTCCATAAATGTATTGAATGCAACATGCAATTAATTCCATAAATGTATGATCATTTAACATAAATCATGTCCACATAAGTATCATCAAACATGCTAATGTCTACAAACATGTCCATAAATATATATATCATCAAACACGTGCAAATGTAGATAGAAATGTCCACAAAAATACATATCACATGTCAAATGTAATGTATGCAAATGTCTATGTAAACATGTTCATAAATATATATCATCAAACATGTGCAAATGTATAGATAGAAATGTCTGAAAACATGTAGATCACATGTCAAATGTATTATGTATGCAAATGTCTACAAATATCTAGAAATTTCTAGAAATGTCTAAGCACTGATAGCCTAGTCATCATGTTGGTTGTGAGTTAAGCGACCCTCTGAGTGAGAATCCTACTCCGATGGATGTGTCAAGCCTTAGAGATATTACAATACGTGTATATAAAAGTACATTATGTTAAATTAGAATAATATTAAATATATATGTACATACACGTACAAATTGTATGCAAACATAAGTACATGATTTATAAATTTAAAACTAACCTATCCACTAACATTAGTGGTATCAACTGAATCACACCTACGTAAACGCTCTATCCTTAGATTAGGTGTAACATGAGCTAACCCCTACAATATATGTGTGTGTGTACATTAGGGCTCTACCTAGCAAAGTAAAACTTAATTTAATTTAAGTTCTTTTAAATCACATGCGTGCACATACATGTGTATCAGGTGATATATATATATATATATATATATAAAATAAATGTGTACATTAGGATCTACCTAGCAAAGTAAAACTTAATTTAATTTAAGTTCTTTTAAATCACATGCTTGCACATACACATGTACATACCTGTGTATCAGGTGATGCAAGATCCACTGCAATGATCGTATCCGATGCCAACTCATATGTATAATGAGTCTCCTTGGATAGCTCTAGTAATGATGAGTGAAGTGGACTATGTAGGCGAGTTGGCATCGAAGAGCTTGAATGTAGAAGCATATCCACATAAGCTGACAATCCCATCTACAACTGCAACTCCTCAAGTGAATCTAGGAAGGGCTAGGATGTTTGATGCTCAACACTCATAGAAAGATGGGTAGGTGAATTTGCCTCTGCAGCAGCCGAATGATCTGTGGGTGGATTAGAATGTGGAGTACTACTAGGATGATGAGAATGTTGTGAAGGTCTTGTAGCCTTGTGAATGGCAAACTCTACCCACATGTCCTCTAACCTCATGTAAAGGGATCCCAAGCTCTGATGCAATGAAAGCATATGATTCCAATAGGTCCTCAAAAAAACAACTCATTGTACTCTGAAGCATATGGTCTCTTGTTAGACCATCTATGTCTATGGATGAAGGGACACCCATTATAGCATAAGGATCAGTAGCATGATCGAATGATATCATGATCCTTGTGAATGGCAAGCTCTACCCACATGTCCTCTAACCTCATGTAAAGGGATCCCAAGCTCTGATGCAATGAAAGCATATGATTCCAATAGGTCCTCAAACAAACAACTCGTTGTACTCTAAAGCATATGGTCTCCTGTTAGACCATCTATGTCTATGGATGAAGGGACACCCATTATAGCATAAGGATCAGTAGCATGATCGAATGGTCTAGATCATCTAGGATGACTCATCAAATATCTTCCCACACAATCAGAAGATATCCTAGATGTCGCAGTTGCAATATCACCAATGATATCAATTGCTTCCCTTTGGGAAGCAATGACAACCTGGTCAACAATAGGGGCTAAGGCTGGGGAGATAGTAGGCAACCTCTCCCCAACCAAGGCCCTATAAGATGGACTCAATGATAAGCATCTCTATTAGTAACCCTAGCCTACCCCTAACCAAAATATGCTGGTAGATCCAAGTAGTTGACCCTGAGGCCCAAATGAACCTCTACATATAAGTGATTTGCAAAATATAAAGGAATTTGGTTGTTATTGGGATAACAACCATGAGCTATAAGAAAATGTGGATATATCAAAGGGGCCATAAGAGAGTCTATACATCTAGTCACTTGATATGCCTTCATATTAGGTCTACCATCATAATGTGGAAAACATTATGATTTGATGGTCTCTTTGGAGACACTAAACTAAACTGAATAAAGTGAAACATCACCAGTGACCTCTTCCGCATCTGGGCAGGAATAACTACTGGAGTATCACCCAAATAAGCATGAGTATCTACTAGTGCTTGTCTAATGTGTTGTAAGCTAGATAAAATAGATTGACAACTATCCCTATAAACCCTTGTTGTGTTAGGGTAAGCTAGAACACCTCTCAAACTATGAATCTCAGTATCTGTACGAATAAATATAGAACCCTGAGGTGGTGGTGCATGTATCATATCTCAACTTGAATTGTGCATAAAAATAAATTACTTATTCCAATGTATGTGTACATCATTACATCTAATTTTTTAAAAAAATTTAACTTCCAATCTCACATGTTCTAGTTCAAGAAAAAAATTAAATACATGTTTGAAACAAATGATAAATGAAAAGAAAAAGTAATAACTCAAAGGACCACATGGTAAATAATTTGTATCATATCTAGATAGATACATGTGTACATGTAAGTTTGAATGGATCTAAAAATTTAAAGTGCACATACACATGTACAAATAGAACATGTAAGTTTGAATGGATTGATAAAAATAGAGGGACCATATTATTGATGTGCCTTTAAAGGTATGTAAGATTTGTATCTCTTCTTTATGTGGAATCTCTATAAAAAAACAATTAAGGAACCAAAAGGAATCACATTTATATCATAATCACATGTAAAAAAATGAGCATGATGTATCATTAGAGCCCAAATTGATGTGAATCTAGGATACTAAGAAAGATTTACCATAGAATGCTATATTCAACACACAAGGGACCTACAATGTGAAAAAGATTCAAATATTCATTGCCATGCTTAGAGGATGTGGGGAAGATTGGCATGCCAAAAATGACCTAGATTCTATTAAGGTTGATTTGGATGAAGTGAAACAGAAGTTCTTATAAGAGTTTGAATACTTGGAGCTTGAACACATGAATATAGTGGTGTTAATTTAGAAGACAATAACCAAAAGAAACTAGAAATTTGAGTAGATATTCATAGAGTTAGTGGAAATGATCACTCAAAATATAGATGTCCTACTCCTACACAAATGGTTTATTGGGGGATTCATGATGTATATATACAATGAAAACTATTAGAACACCTATTTGTGAGATAGGACACTAGAATCTACATTATGATTAGGAGTTATTGGTGAGCCATAGGGATTTCAATGGACAATAGTAAGGTTTTGTCCAAATGGCCACTTGCATGGAATAATTGGTAGGCTCTTAGGAATCTAAGAGAGAACTTGTGTATGGTGTACAAAGTGCCAACTAGAGGGACATACAATAGTTAACTATCTAATGGTGAGATCTCATTTTGTTAACATACAATAGTTTGTTACCTGTACATTACAAGGTCAACGTGTTCATGTTGTAATCTTGAACAATGTATACATAATGGAAGGGAAAAAAATCCATCATGGGGTTAAAAGAAATCAATAATGAGATACAATAGAACAATGATTGCATGAATCAACTAGAATAATAGTTATAATGAAACTAATTCATTTTAACATCATAAAATCTTGAAAGCAACATTCTTAACAAAATATTAGTTAAGGGAGTCCAATATTGCATATTACAATAGAAAAGGGTATGAACTTAGAGCTAGAATGTAAAAAATAAAATATTATGCGACATAAATGCAACATCAACACTCTTTCAGCAAAATTCACTAGATATAATAGTTATGTTGACAAAGATGGAAATAGTGAGAATCATTTTTTTATTCAAAAACTTGTGTTCAGAAATAATTAATAAACACGTTGCTCACATAAGTAAGCCTCCTAGTTAAGTTTTACAAGACAATAAAAGATTCAATATGGTTATCTCCTTCTATACCTGATCATTCAATAATATAAATTAGATGCAAAGGGGTACAATCTCATCCTTGATATCACCACTGGAATTTTAATAAAATATATAAGGCTCAATATTTGACATGATATCGAGAATCTAGATTTATATACATTCACCTTAAGGGAAATGATGTTAGGTATATCAAAATTTGCACATTGCAAGTACATAATTAAGCCTCTTAGTTAAGTTTTGCAACACAATTCATTTGACTAGGAGCATATGATACAAGTGGGTAATACATTAGTTGAAATTTATTGACAAGATTTAGAGCAATAGATACTATGATACCCTATTTTAAATAATATGAAAGAATAGACACTCTTGGTTCTCATCTTACAAACATTGTTGTTAAGGAATCTAGAGCTCACAAGCATGGATCCATAAAAGCTGAATTGGTTAACACATATTGATGCAGGAGCATCTAGTGGTATAAGGGCAATCTTGCATCACCCAAAAGGAAGTTGATTCAAAATCATTGCATTTGTTTTCATTTCTTTCCATAATTAGTGTTTCTGGTTCCATAATCTCCTAAATAATGATGTAGCACTTTCAGTTTTTCCAAACTACTAAAAATAGTAAACTGCCAGTTTTGGAAAGTTTACCTATCATTTTAAGAAAGTTTGCATTTGGGCATGGATTGAAGTGAAAACTTATAGAAAGATTCATAACTGAAATATAAGACCTTTGGCGAAGGAATCAGGCAAAGATCATTTGTGAACTGAAAGATATTAAAGTTTTTGTTTTCTGAAAAGCCCCTAAAAATTTCTGAAACAAGATATGAGGCACTAAAACATCCCATAACATCCTGAAAAGTTGATAGAAATCTATTAACAAATCTCCAGCATGATATCTCACATCGCAAGCTTTCCAACACCTAAAACAGTTTGTCAATCGGACACCCGGATCAAAAATTATGCTTCCCAGAAGTTGACCTACTTTTGGAGGGAGTTGCAAATTTCAAAATTTAGCTGGAAGCCACCAAAAAGTGCTATTTATGACTATTTTGGGAACCCTGGGTAGTAGTAGAGTTAAGGGGGAAAGGGTAGAGTCAAGAATGGGTGGGGGAAAATAGAAACCCTAGCTAATTTGGGGTTACAGAAGGTAGAAGATTCCAGAGCCTGGTAATGTGTAGCTGTAGTGTGTTCTAGCCTATGGAGGATTGATTCCTCTGATTGTAATTGAGATTTTGTAATGTAATGAGATACCAAGATCAATAAAGAAATATTGTATTTTTTTGTGTTCCATTTCTATTGTTGTGTGTTTTATGATTTACCCCCTACATCACATAAAGTAGTTGTAAGCCTATTGAGCATCTTGTTAAATATAAGATTAAAAGTTGGGATGGACTCAAGTACGACTGATGTTTTACTCTATTATATTAAACATAAAAGATTCTTTTCTAGGTCAATGTTGTCTTTGAGATATGAACCACAAAAGAGTTTTCTAGTTCCACCTAGGAATGTATAGAATTAAGTGATAATTAGGATTTATCCCAAAATCCACAATATTTACAAGTTTGATATCTCTTCACTATTGCCATTGGCTGGAATTAAACATCACATGCATGTTTGTAGTAGTCAATGATAATAACGTATTAAAAATTGTTGTCCATCAAGAATAAGCCTACATGATTTTTTTAAAATGTGTTAAACATGTCCATGGGTAAAAATACACTACATATAAGTAGGTATGTTGTTACCTCTTTAGACTAGAGTATGCAGTCAATACACTTTTTGACCATGAATATATATATATGTGATATTTAATTTGAACTTGATTGCTACTTTAATTTTAAGTCATGTCAAAAAATTTATCATACTGTCACATATTATTAATATTCAAGTTCAAAAATAGAACATATTTACCTCAAGGTTTCTTCATTGATCACATAACCTCTTTGCTAAATATGTTTGATACTTGTAAGATTTGTATATATAGACATGATACTCTTGTTGGGGAGATCTTCCTACTTCGTACTACATTCCAAGTTAAGGATACCTTAATACTCATTAATGAATAGAAAAACATTATCCCAAATGCATAACAATGTCATAAGTTATTGTCATGTATTTAGTCAATTATTTAGAGTTTTATGCTTTTTTTTGCAAAACAAACAACTCATCAAGTTGATAATTTAAAAGCATTTTTTTAAGGTTATTCCTATCACATGTACTGCACTATAAATGTTTTGAGTCAATTAGGCAATTATTCTATGCACATGTGCATATATTGCTCGATGATTTGGTAATACTTGTCCATGACTATGCATATCAAGATTTCATTTTGTTGCTAATTTCACTCTGACTTATAAACCATCAAATATTATCTACTTAATGTTTTCAATCAAGTATTCTTAGTTATATTTACATTAGAGTATGTGATTTTCATATTTATTGAACTTATATGGTTAGAGAGGAACCATCACATTTTTAAAGGTCGATCTTGTCATGTATTTTCTCCTAGGGAAAAAATATGGCACGTTTAAGGAAGAGGATGAACTAGTTGCATTCTAATGGGTAGTGTTAGAGTCTATATCATTACAAGAAAAACATGTCATTTAAGGTTGTTTCTGAAAATAATGTATACATGGTAGCTTTGAGATAAAAGGTTCATTATTGTTCTACTCAAGCCATTTAGATGGTGTGAACCTTAATGTTGAACTTGAGTTGTACTATATGTACTCCAAATTTAATAAGGCCTAAATTATTATCTCTTGAAACAACTTTTGAAACATCGAGCAAGTTATTGACTCCAATTAAATAACATATTTTTTTCTAAGTTATGAAAAAACTATTCATTCTCATCCTCTCATTACACCCTTAAGAGAATTATAAATTAAAGATTGAAATCTAGATATATTTTTTAACCATAGTCTACACTTTGGCAATAACGTTGTGAATTTTACATTGGGCAATATCCTCTTTTTAATACTTGTGCACTTGTATGGTCCTTCACCAAGATTGTATCAAAAATTTGATGAACTTGTTCATTAAGACTCCAATCCTTCAAAAATTTATCTTATGAATGCACAATACAAAATATTTAAATTTAAATTTGTTAAGATGGAAATTACATACCTTGTACAAGTTTCTCCTTTGTTGTGAGCTCACTTTAAATTAGATATTGGACTTAGATAATTAAAAGTATACAAGTGACCTTATTTATGCTAAAATTTGGCACATGACCCAAGGCTTACTTGATTCCATTTGTACTCACTCTTATCAACTAGTCTTGATCTATCCCTAATTTTACCCATTTCCCTATCCAAGTTTAGATCTGCAATTTGTGCAAGTGACCCAAATTGGTTGGGTGACAAAAATGAACCTTGAAATTTAAAATTTATAATTCAATTTTAGGGCCAACCTAACCCTCCCAACTAACCATTATGCATCAACTCAAACCATGAAATGTTTCTTTTTTCACCTCAAGAAATTATATTTAAGGACTAACTCTAGTTCATTTTAACACATTTAGTGCCTAACACTTAGAAAGCATGTTCAAAGAGCATATAACATTAAATAATTTAGCATTCATGTTATCATATCACATGCTTGAATAAGAATCTAGGGCATTCTCTACATGGCTTCCTATTGTCCTTCATCTTTGTACTTTCAATGTGTCTTTGGTTGAATTAAGGGTTGCATCACCATTACTTTTCCCATGATGGAGGTAATTATTCTATTTTTGATCCTATCTATATAATGTTGTGTGCCCTTGTGAACTACCTTCATGAGCAACCATTCTTAGTTTTTTCATAGTTTTAATTTTCCTACGATGTACCTCTTTCTGAAATGACCAAAGTTTGGTTTCAAAATCATGTTTTTGGTATATGTTTACAAATATTAAAAATATATTCTAGTCAATCACAAGTTCATAATTTGTACTGTAAGTGTTCTCAAATAATTTTCTTGTTGCTTTCATCACATCCTTGTTTGACCTATGGATTTAGATACAATGCATACAAGTGAGGGCTCAAATGGTGTTGAGGTCTGTGATTTTACACTTTGTGACAGCCATGAGGAAAAGGAGGAATTCTTATGCATATATTTTCAATCTAGAATAAATGTGTTTTTAATAATGAAAAAGGTAATCTTGTGCAAACTAATGTTGATTCAAGGGAGTGAGAATGTAGTTTTCTATTTGATGAATTTTATTATTTTGTTTCCTCTGAAGATAATGATGCTGAAGGCATATTTACTATACAGGATTGTTCAAATTTAGAAGCTTTATTTTTCAACTAGGGTTTGGCAAATTAGGGTTGAAATTAAGGAACACTAAGAGGGGGGGTGAATTAGTGTTCTACAAAACTTATTATTATGTTCCTTTACTAATTTACCACATACATTCAAGAGAAAGAAGCTTGAACTTAAGAATAGAAACAACAAGATCATCACACATGAACACTAGGATTTTTATGTGCAAACCCGGTTAAGGGAAAAACCACGGTGGGGGTTAACCCACAAGATTTTATACTCTGTTAAAAGTATTATAAATGGGAAGGCACATGCCTTCGGGCACACTTCCCAGAGCTCACTGCTCAAAGGAGGCTCACTGCCTACAAGATCAATTACAAAGAGTTCACAAAAATACTTGAACTGAAGAATAGCATCTAACAATGAAAGATTATAGTTCCAGTTAGGCTCAATATACTGACTTCACACACTTCATCTCTCACTACCCTATTTCACTGTTCTACCATGATTCAGAGCTTAGATCTCTTTGCTTCACACTTGATACTACCACACTTCACACCTATCACATCATATTCACACTTCCATACATCAAAATTCTTGAACCTATCAATCATATATATACGCAACATGAAATTTCATCAACTGTAGTCGGCCTCAAGAAAACTTAGAAACTTTTTCAAGATCACTATTGTATTAGCTGAATCCATGCACAAACATCAATGTGGACCAAAACTTATGTATTCAAGTCACCACACATGTTGGCCAATACCACTAAATCTCATAAATTACTCAACCAACCACTTCTCTTAATCCATACAAGGATCAAACACCAAGTCGGCCTATTCTTCATCGGACTGAACTATCTAACCAAAACCTGATACTCAAATGCTTGTAACTTTCAATCCCTTCATCACCGGAGGATAAAAATTTGGATTTAGGTAGCCCTAACATCCCTTAACATTCCCTCAAATCTACAGCACAATATGATTACCTATGGAGAAATACGGACCAAAATGTTGAACCCTGTCATATGCTCTGTTCCTGTCAATCTGGACTTAGACAAATCTGTAATCTGACTTCCGGTATGATCAAATGATATAATACGGATGTGTAAGATAGATTTATTTGCCATCAATGATAACACTTGACATGCCTAGCAATGTCTCTCGCCAACAATCTCCCCTTTTGGCATTGATGGCAACACTTAGTGAAAAATGATTAAGTGTTAGAACAGCTCCCCCTTACTATGTACACTTGTGATTTCCAATACTCCCCCTTAGATGTATTCCTCATTTTTCACTGCTTTCCACTCCCCCTTTGACATCAATGGAAAAGGTTGAGATCCATATACCAAAATTCATGCAAAAACTCTATGTACATGGGCGTATATATACAAACAATCCTTATGTATTGTCTACATGAACTTAAACACCACCAAAAATGTTTTTCAACAATACCAATTCACTATCCCAACTTTTTTTTATGCTATCCAAAACTGAAATATGACCACTGAATAAAAATACCCATGGCTCTACCATTTGTAGATCAGTGGGATCACTTGTCAGAGCAATAGCTTGAGATTCTATCAATGCATTGAACATTGTTTCTAACTTATGGGAAATCAGTCCCCAGAGTTCACACATCCTTGCACAATGTTTTCTTTTTCTTTCACCAATTCTTTTATTTCATTAATCAAGCTAATTACTTGACATTCGTGACTCGCCACAGATACTGTCAAAGGATCAAAGGATTAACAATTTTTGCTCAGACTCTTTTATTTTCTTCTCAATATCCTCTACAACTTTTGGCCAAGATAAACAAAATTTGTACACATCTCCTCCTTCAGTGAGGACATTTTGAATACTCTTTACACTAGTATCCAACACAATTCTCTCATTGTCAATCATTTCTTTCAGTTCACTAAATCTTTTATCATTAAATTCATTCTGGACTTTGACTTCCGCTAACTTTTCAAAAGACTCAAAGTGAGTGCTTATAGAATTTATTAAGCTCTTCAGCTGACTAGAAGGACAATTAGATGAATCCTTCTAAAAATTTGGCATAATCTTTTCCAAGATACTAGAAGCAAGACCAAGTAACTCACTATCCTCAATGTGAGATTTTAGGATCTCCTTTCTTGCCTTTGCTTGTGCAAATGATGCTAACTTCATCATTTAAATAGGAGAAAGAGTATCCAAACTGATAGGCCCTTGAATTAGATTCGGTTCATCAAATTCAAGCTTATCTTTCTCAAGAAATTTCTTCACTGCATCTGTAGTGTCTCTTGCCATGCATGCAGTTCCATCTTTCTTCTCCTGAGATTCACAATTCAGATCCTTGCTGGTATCATCATCAAGATTATCTTGCTTTTGTTCATCAACACTCTTAGCTCCTTAGGTGGGTGCAAAAAGTGGCCAACTTTTTTTAAAAATTAGTAATAATGTGAGCGCGTTATGGCTTGGTGTTGCCGAGCCTACACCAAGCCATAACATGCTCACATTATAACACGCTCGTGTTATAATGTAAGCACGTTATGTGCTGCTTTATATTAAAAAAAAGTAGCATTCTATTTCATTATTTCAAAGCAAATTACAAGAAACCCGTGGCTTGAAAAAAGAGAGGATCGTGCTCGCGTTATTTGAGGTCCAATCGTCAGCTATTTCTTGTCGATTCATCATCAAAATGCTTCCACAATGTTGGCGAAATCGAAGAAGTAAGTTTTATTTCCTTTCTTGTGTGAATTTGTTGCTAAATAGTTAGGTTAAAATGGTTTTTGATGTAAATTTCTTAAATTTATATGAGTTGATAATGCACCTCCTCCTCCTCCTGAAAATCCACAAAATCCTCCAGCAAATGAACAACAAATACCTACTGAAGAAGAACCCCAACCACAAACACCTCCATTTATTCTTGAATATGCCCTTAGAACACAAGAAAATCTAATGGGGCAAATTAAAAATAATAATAAACAAATTGAGGACATAATTGCAAGGTTGAAAGAACCTACAACTTCAACCTTGCATAGATCCATGCTTGCTCAATCCCTTGAATCTATGTTATCAATTGTAGATTCAATAAGCATGCAAATCACTAATTGGACAGAAAAGAGGAGTGAATTTAGAGAGTATTATGCTAACAAATTATCATATGAACAAGTGAAAAAGGAATAAATTACAAAACTTGACTTGTGTTCTATTTTCATAAACCCGCGAACAAATGAATCTCTACCCCTTACATGCAAGAGGTTCCCTATCCATTGGTGTAACAACCAAGAGATAAGGGACAATTTTGCGCAGAGGTGGTGGATGGTTTTTGACCATCCTCCATGCAACAATAATGAGGTCCCGCAATACTTTTTGAGGAAACTTTACTGCAAGTTTGTCGATATGCAGGAGTTCTAGGGTAGAGGTAGAGGGTTAGCATAAGGTAGACCAGGGGCACGTGTTGACCCACAGTGACCAGCGAGACGAGCACTCACTAGACCGGCCCATAAGCATGTTTCTATCCCTTCCATTGTGAAGGAGAGTGTTGAGGTCGAGGCACTTCAGTCCATTAGTACCTTGACCCAGAGCATCTTACAACATGCTAGTCCTGCAGTACAGCATGGGTTGGGGGAGAGTTTGAGTATGGTTCCACCCCATACTTGTTAGACTTGTGGGTCAGCATGTGGTTATGACCCCTCAGATAGTCATGATGTAGGTGCGCATGCTACATCTACAGTTGAGCAGATGGTGATGACAGATGCCCTCTTGAGTGAGACTTTCGGGCTTGAGACTTAGGAAAATCTTAGCAAGTTCATTGAATTTAATTTATTAAATTTCATTTTTGAAATGCAAGATTAACTAATTTAGTTTGATGATTTTAATAAAATTTTAGGGTCATAGCGTTGATGCAGTTTTCAGTGGTTCTCCACCTGCATATTACACTACATCATCTACTGTCAGGGTATGTAACTAGTAAACAATTATAAATATTACATGTGAATAGCATCGTTATATGAATGGTATTCTAATATCTAATTTTAGATGTTGAATAGGTTAATATTGGAGATTTCATGGCAACACCTGCCAGCGATGGTGGACTTCAAAGCTTCACAGAGGTAATAAAATAAATAGTTTAATTAATGAATTGTACTTACTAGATTTTTGTATGTGACTTGTGTGCTTTATTGTGTGTACTTCCATGTTTAGGTGAACGTGTGTGTATGTTAGGAGCCATGATTTGCATCACTATTATAGTTTTCATAATTTAATAATGTTGTTTTATTTCTAGATGATGTAGGTTGCGGAGACACCTCTCGATGTTCATAGGGCAATGGAGCATGGTGTGACCTCTGCGATTCATAGCTTCATGCCATTGATAGGAGTACGAGGCAGATTAGTAAATTTCAATTTACATTCATTGTTATAGTTGTTTATTTTTGAAAAATAAAAGATTATTGATTTGAGGAGACAGATTATATGGTAGCAGTAAGTGATTATTTTATCAAATGTTTCATTTTTTATAACATGTAATTTCTATATATTAATGTCTATACTTTTTATTGTAACAGCTACAGATGCATGAAGAACTAAATAGGAGGAGGAGCCCTCAGGTTCATAGTAGACCACCCACATACGCGTCTCCATCCCCTAGAAGATCAAAGGCTGCCTGTGATCTATTCTCTTCACCAGCCAGAGGGGAATGACTTTTTATTGTGTTCCTTTGTTGTATGCCTATATAGCATTTGTGGACATATATTTTGTATTGCATATAGTTGACATTGTATGCCTATATGGCATTCTTGTAAGCCTATATGGCTATTTCATATATATGTTATACTTATATTGACAGATATTGATGTATGCCTATATGGATATTTGGTTAATACAAATCTTTTTTATTGATGGTGTCCATACTTGCATTATAAATCCATGTTTGAATGGATATTTGTAGATGGCTACTTCAAATATTTAAAGTCTAATTGTATTACATAGGATGTTTGTTGATCTAATAAGCCAGATATTGTTATTCAAATATCACCTAAACCTCATTTTGGAACTAAAAGATAAAAGTTGTATTTAAAATAAAAATGAATCATCATTTTGAACAGAAAATATTCATATTCTTTATGAGTTTCTCAATTGAAAATATTCAAATGAGTATGCTGATCCATATTCTTTATGACTTGGTCAATTGAAAATATTTCTTAGTTTCTTGTTATTATACCATATTGGGATACAAAGAGTATGTTTGTTGTTTTGAATAAGATAGTCAAAATCATATGCTTATGAGCACCTGATGACCATTGTGGTTATTAAATGTAATTCCTCTTACATATAAGGTAAGGTTATGAGATTACATTGAGTCTTACCTAATTTTAGTATGCAACATAACATTGGGGCTATAGGCTTCCATAAGTCATCAACAATCAAGGTTCAAGGTTGTCATTGAAGTCAAAGGGTCAACGTTGATGCCATGATGTTGATAAGGTGATACAATGATTCAAGGTAGGTGATGGTCATAAGGTGCATGATGTTGTGAATATGGTTTTCATGATAAGGTATCTCAATTCATGTTGATGTTGCACAAGACAAATATGGTTCATATGATGCAAGGTTCATGTTCATGGTGGATATGGTTTTGTTCATGCAAGGTTTTGTTGTGAATATGGTTTTCATGATAAGGTCTATCTTGAAAGGTTGATATGATGCAAGGTTTATATTCATGGTGGATGTGGTTTTGTTCATGCAATAAGAAGTTAGAGAAGACACAAGATTTCATAATCATAATCTTATTGATAGTTAGAGTTTGCATATTGGGCATTAAACCCTAAAAAGAATCTACTTTTCTTAAGACTTTAAGACCCTCAATTGCCTGTCGTGTGTAAAGTGCACTTTTGTTTTAATTTAATATTGAATTATAATCAGAAGTTACTATCACTTAAATCAACCTACTAAAGGGTCTTTAAGTCATTAGTCCACCATCCCTTCAACCTAACTCATTGGTGTCTCTGGTAAACTCTCATAAGTTCGAGTGCCATATCATAATCGAAGGTCATATTTAATTGATATGAGGGCAGGAAAAAGGATTAGAAGGTCAGTATTTAAAAGGAATTTAGAATACAAACAATCATCTCTATGGGGTTGAATTTGATGGGCATGCCTTTATAAAAGGTTAAAAGAGAGCTTTATGCAGGATATCATGGTATTTGTAGTGTTTAAAGATTGAAGACTAGTTAGTGTTTGTAGTTCAGACTATTTTGACATGTTTGGGTGTGAAACAGGACCATGCCTAGCCTAAACGTACCCAGCTAGACACGTTGGAATTGTCAGTTTGGATGCATGAGGATAAAAACAAAAGTTACACCCCTTTGCAACTTTACACTACCTCCTTTTGATATTTTTTAGGGCAGAAAAAAACTTTCACCACAGGCAAACGCCTCATAGATATAAAAAGTTGAGAGAGGTTATTGTAGAGGAACCCTACGTGATCGCGTTACCTCAGATGGAATGTATTTAAGTAACACAGTTTCTGAGTAACAACTCGTCAAAGATTGTTGCCTTTTTGCACTTTAGAATCTTCAAGGATATCGCCAGTACAATGTAGCTCAGACTGTTTCAGCATGTTTGGGTGCAAAATAGGACCATACCTAGCCAAAACGTACCCATCTAGATGCATTGGAACTGTCAGTTTGGCTACACAAGGAGAAGAACAAAAGCTACACCCCTTTGCAGCTTTACAGTGCCTCCTTCTGATAATTTTTGGGGCAACAGAAAACCTTTTACCATGGGCAAATGCCTCAGAGATATAAAATACTGAGAGAGGTTATTATAGAGGGACCCTACGTGATTGATTTGCCTTAGACAGAATGTATCTAAGTGACACGGTTTCTGAATAATAGCTCGTCAAAGATTGCTACCTTTTTGCACTTTGGACTCTTTAGGGATATCACCAGTATAATGTGGCTCGGACTGTTTCGACATGTTTGGGTGCAAAACAAGACCATACCTAGCCTAAACGTACTCATCCAGACATGTTGGAACTGTCATTTTGGCCGCATCAGGAGCAAGACAAAAGTTATACCCCTTTGCAACTTTACACTGCCTCCTTTTGACAATTTTTGGGGTAGCAGAAAACCTTTCACCATGGGAAAACGCCTTAGAGATATAAAAAACTGAGAGAGGTTATTGTAGAGGGAATCTACCAAATTGTGTTTCCTCAGATGGAATGTTTCTAAGTGACACAGTTTTTGAGTAACATCTCATCAAAGATTGCTTCCTTTTTGCACTTTGGACTCTTCAGGGATATCATCGGTACAATGTAGCTCAGACTGTTTTGACATGTTTGGGTGAAAAACAAAACCATGCTTAGCCTAAACGTACCATTTGAATGTGTTGGAACTATCAGTTTGGTCGCATCAGAAGCAGGACACCAAAAATGCAAAAGTTGCTTTGTGCAACTTGACAACATTAACATTTTTTTGCAATAGGACTCAAAGTCTCAAACTGACCCCAGATAACTCAAAGTAACTCAAAAACAAATGAAATGGTCTTAGAAGACCTTATTACATACAATTGACTCAATCAAAATAAAATTTTATTTTTTGACCCCTCATGGAGGCATGACAACCTGGGTGCCCCTGCACCATTAGTGCAACTAAAGTCGATAAAGTTTTCCTATTAAGAAAAAGAGCTTCCCTTAGCTTCAAGAAATATAAATATTCTATACTGACAAGGCCAACCACGTGAAGGTGGAAGCTCATGTGGCCTCACCTAAGACCTAAGACACATGTAGTCTAGTAGATGTAGGACACCTAAGACACCTATTGTATAGTATGTACATCTAGATTTTATAGACATAGTAGACCTAAGACACCTAGTCTTTATACCTTATTGTAGTCTAGACCTAAGTCAACTAGACACCTAGATTATAGTTCTACCTAAGACACCTATTATGGTAGACCTAGTTGACATATAGTAACTACCTAAGACACCTAGATTAAATTATAGAAGACACGTAGATCATTCTAGATTATACATTATTCTAGTCTCTAGATATGTCTTTGATATATAGTATCTACCTAAGACACCTAGATTAGATTAAATACCTTTTTTCTAGTATCTATCTACCTAGTTGACATATCGTATGTACCTAAGACAATTAGAGACACCAATTATCTAGTTAGAAACCAAGACACCTAGAGACACCTATATTTTATAGATTACCTATATTTTATACATTATTCTCAGGATCAACTTCATCCATCACTTAGGTCTAACTCCATGAAGCATAACATGATGATGTAAAAATGTGTATACGTGTAAAAATGCAGCAGCAAATAAAAAAAGACAAACCTTACAAATTAATGTGCATACTTACAACTAAATGTAACATGACTTTACAAAATCAATGTGAATACTTACAAATTAATCCAATGGGCCATCTGGGTCTGCTATCCTCTTTATTGTGTCAAGTATTGCTTCATGGTCAGACTCACGCACCTTCCACAAGGTCTTGTTCAAAGTTCTATCATGATACTATATCAAATAAACATTGGATTCCACGACAAGGTTCAAGTAATGAAGAACCTTCTGATGCATGTCAAAGTCCTGAAACAACCAAACATTAACACTCTTATGTGGGTACTTTCTAAGCCATGTTCTAGTAATAACCACTGTGCCTGTAGGATATTCGATGTTTTCTCCATCTGTAACTGGGGCCTCCAATTTCTTTTTGGCCTCAACATAATGACATAAGTAATAATTTGTTCCCTCTTCATGATGGACCTATACTTTATACTTCGCATCATTTCAATGAATAGTTGACATTTTGTAGTCTCATTTAACTTTTCAAAGAACAATCTCCAAATCTTATGAGCATATCTTCTACAAGTGTGTTTTGGAATCTTACCTTCCATTGGCTACAAAATATTCTCATCAATATCAATCAAATACTTTGGCTTTCTATGTAAAATTCTAGATGGTGTTAAGTTAGGTAAATTCATCTCAACATTAGGAATTTCATCAATATTTAAATGAGATGGGCTAGATGGCATACCTTCTATCAAAGATGGAATAGATGACATACCTTGAGGTTGAGGTGGGAAGGATGGTGTACCTCTTTCATTACATGTGAGTGATTATGTACTCTTAACTTGAGATGCGATAGATGGTGTCCCTACATGTTCACTTGCGGTAGAGGACGTGTCTCCAACTATGGTATTCAAATCTCTCATAGCACGAAGTTTTTGCATTCATTCTCTTTGTGCCGCCAATACCATATCTCTTTGTGATGGTTGTGGTTCCTCTTCAATTGGCATGTCTTCATTTATCATGTCCAATTTCCTCTTCTCACGAAGTTCCCTCATAGCCGTTTCTTTCTTTGCATTCTTAGCTTCTATATCTTCCTATGTTGGTTTAATTCTTGATCATTTCCTCAGCATGATGGAGAATTTGTCTGTAGCATGATAAAGAGACCAATATTAGTTCCTAAGAAATGAATCTATACAAATAACTAAAATATATGTCATTCAACCCTTCATAGTAAATGTAAATATAATAATCATGTAAAAGAGTAAATGTCACTCAACCAAAATAGGTACAAAGCATACAAAGCAAATTATTGCAGCCATACAAAGCATTATTACACAATGTTATTGCAGCCATACAAAGCATTATGGTACAAAGTTCACTTCAGTCTTAGATGAGGATAAGGTCAAAGGAGAGTCACCTATTGAAGCTACAAGTGAAGAGTGCATGGGACTTCATGCTTGAAAAGGTTGAGGCAGACCCAATTTGACACGTTTGTTGTTACTAGGGCTACTAGGATTTGGAATTGAGAAGGTGTTTTGTTGGTACTAGGCATACTAGGATTTGGGTGGCTTTTGAAGGAATAGACAACAATTGAAGAATGTAGACTTGAGTAAGGGTTTAGAATGGTTGTGTCTAAGTTCTTGAGGGGTAAGAAGACCTCTAGTAGCCTTGTTAGGTTTTGAAGTATTGAAGACCCTCTTTGTGCCTTTGTATAGGGAGATTGCTTGAGAGGAAAGCTTATGAAATTTGAAGAAACTCTTGGTATGAGCCCTTTGGATTGAGTTGAACCCTACCTTTGCATCACATACCTAGGATTGTCATAAAAATCATTAGACTAATCTCTGTAATTTAGGGTATTGAATGGTATATAGTCGATCAAGGTAACCACCATCATGTGCTAACAAAGGACAATTACAAAATTTTGAAATATTGTTGTGTCATGTGCATGTACAAATCATCATGTCATGTGCATACTTGTATGATCTTGGCACCTATTCATTTGTATTTTAACTTGTTAATATGACAAGATAATAGTGGGATTGTATTTTTATTATTTTGTAAGGATTTATTCTTGTATAGTTTGACATCATGGTATGTTAAGGTCTATTTATTACACATAATTATTAAAGAGCCCAAGTGTAGAAAATATACATGGTATCATGTGAGATTGTAGGTTGCTTTCTTGATTGGGAATGTGTCTATTTTAAACATGTATGATAAAGTAATTCAAATAGAATTAAGGAAAATGTAAAGAACATGCATGTAAAGACTTGACATACCTAAAAAATGAAGATTCGAATGGAGAGAGTATGCAATTATGTAGTATTTTTTTCTTCTTGCATCAAACTCCTCAACAATTTGAGTTTTTCACCACTTGCTTCCATTTAAATGATAAATTGAATAACATTCAAATATAATTAGTAACAACAATACTATTAACCAATCTATAATGTTAAATTCTTAAAATTTAATCACAATTAATATTGCAACACTACAAAAATTAAAACTTGAATAGATATATATCAAATTTGGTGTGAAAACTATGTTATTTCCTCCTTCTCAAGTTGGGAAAGCAGAAAACATGGTGGAAAGATCATACAAAGGTGGTAGAATGTGTAAAATGTGCATGTGAACTTTTTGATAGAATGAAAACACTTCTTTTTTGTCAGAACACGCGCATAATCAGATGAAAATAGAGCATGTGGGCCTAGATCATGGAGGTCAATATTTTTTTACCGTTTCTATAGCAGGACAAAATGCGAGGACATTATAATGTGCTCACGTTATAACGTGATCATGTTTTGTCCTGCTATAGATTAATCCATAAATATTTGTGCCTATCTCAGCTTCGATAGCACCTTTACAATATCTCACCTCAACCCTCAACATTAAATCCTAATCCCTCAACCCTTCACTCTAATCCCTCAACCCTAAACCCTATCCCTAAACCCTCAACAATATACCTTAAACCCTAATCCCTCAACCCTAAACCCTAAACCCTAATCCCTCAACCATAATCCCTCAACCCTCAACTCTAATCCCTCATCCCTAATCCCTAAATGCTATCCCTATTCCTAAACCCTCAATGGGCTCAATACTATACCTTAAACCCTAATCCCTTATCCCTAAACCCTCCAACCCTATCCCTAATTCTTATATCCTCGACACTCTACTTTAACCCTAATCCCTCAACCCTCAACCCTATCCCTAAACCATCAACCCTTGAACCTCAACACTCAGCCCTCAATGTCAAACCCTAATCCCTCAACCCTTAACTCTAATCCCTCGACCCTCAACCCTATCCCTAAACCCTAAACCCTAAAACCTCAACCCTCAACCCTCAATGTCAAATCCTAATCCCTCAACCCTTCACTCTAATCCCTCAACCCTAAACCCTATCCCTAAACCCTCAACCCTATACCTTAAACCCTAATCCCTCAACCCTAAACCCTAAACCTTATCCCTAAACCCTAATCCCTCAACCCTCAACCCTAATCCCTCAACCCTCAACTCTAATCCCTCATCCCTAAACCCTAAATGCTATCTCTATTACTAAACCCTCAACGGGTTCGATACTATACTTTAAACCCTAATCCCTTATCCCTAAACTCTCCAACCCTATCCCTAATCCTTATACCCTTGACACTCTACTTTAACCCTAATCCCTTGACCCTCAACCCTATCCATAAACCCTCAACCCTCAATGTCAAACCCTAATCCCTCAACCCTTAACTCTAATCCCTCGACCCTCAACCCTATCCCTAAACCCTAAACCCTAAAACCTCAACCCTCAACCCTCAACGTCAAATCCTAATACCTCAACCCTTCACTCTAATCCCTCAACCCTAAACCCTATCCCTAAACCCTCATCACTATATCTTAAACCCTAATCCATTATCCCTAAACCCTTCAACCCTATCCCTAATCCTTATACCCTCGACACTCTACTTTAACCCTAATCCCTCAATGCTCAACCCTATCCCTAAACCCTCAACCCTAAAACCTCAACCCTCAACATCAAACCCTAATCCCTCAACCCTAAAACCTTAACCCTCAACCCTCAATGTCAAACCCTAATCCCTCAACCCTTAACTCTAATCCCTCAATCCTAAACCCTATCCCTGAACCCTCAACACTATACCTTAAACCCTAATCCCTCAACCCTAAACCCTAAACCCTATCCCTAAACCCTAATCCATCAACTCTCAACCGTAATCCATCAAACCTCAACCCTAATCCCTCATCCCTAAACCCTAAACACTATCCCTATTCCTAAACACTCAACGAGCTCGATACTATCCCTTAACCCTTAACCCTTAAAACTTGAACCCTTAACTCTAATCCCTCAACCCTAAACCCCCAACACTATACCTTAAACCCTAATCCCTCAACCCTAAACCCTAAACCCTAATCCCTCAACCCTCAACCCTAATCCCTCAACCCTCAACTCTAATCCCTCATCCCTAAACCCTAAATGCTATCCCTATTCCTAAACCTTCAACGGGCTCGATACCATAACTTAAACCCTAATCCCTTATCCCTAAACCCTCCAACCCTATCCCTAATCCTTATACCCTCGACACTCTACTTTAACCCTAATCCCTTGACCCTAAACCCTATCCCTAAACCCTCAACCCTCAAACATCAACACTCAACCCTCGAACCTCAACACTCAACCCTCAATGTCAAACCCTAATCCCTCAACCCTTAACTCTAATCCCTCAACCCTCAACCCTATCCCTAAACCCTCAACCCTAAAACCTCAACCCTCAACCGTCAACGTCAAACCCTAATCCCTCAACCCTTAACTCTAATCCCTCAACCCTAAACCCTATTTGTAAACCCTCAACACTATACCTTAAAACTTAATCCCTAAACCCCATCCCTAAGCCCTAATCCCTCAACCCTCAACCCTAATCCGTCAACCCTCAACCCTAATCCCTCATCCGTAAACCCTAAATGCTATCCCTATTCCTAAACCCTCAATGGGCTCGATACTATACCTTAAACCCTAATCCCTTATCCCTAAACCCTCCAACCCTATCCCTAATCCTTATACCCTCGACACTCTACTTTAACCCTAATCCCTTGACCCTCAACCCTATCCCAAAACCCTTGAACCTCAACCCTCAACCCTCAACGTCAAACCCTAATCCCTCAACCCTTAACTCTAATGCCTCAACCCTATCCCTAAACCCTCAACCCTCAACGTCAAACCCTAATCCCTCAACCCTTAACTCTAATCCCTCAACCCTAAACCCTATCCCTAAACCCTTAACATTATACCTTAAACCCTAATCCCTCAATCCTAAACCCTAAACCCTAGCCCTAAGCCCTAATCCGTCAACCCTCAACCCTAATCCATCAACCCTCAACCCTAATCCCTCATCCCTAAACCCTAAACATCCCTATTCCTAAACCCTCAATGGGATCGATACTATCCCTCAACCCTTTACCCTTAAAACTTGAACCCTAAAACCTATCCCTATAGCCTCGACACTTGATAGTATATCTTAAACCCTAATCCCTTAACCCTCATCCCTAAATCCTCAACCCTAAATCCTTAAACCTTCAACCCTAAACCCTATCTATAATCCCTTGACCATCAACCCTATCCCTAAACCCTCAACCCTCAACCCTCAACTTTTAACATTAAACCCTAATTCATCAACCCTAAACCCTAATCCCTCAAACCTAAACCCTCTCCCTAAACCATCAACCCTCAACACTATACCTTAAACCCTAATAATTATCCCTCAACCCTTAAAACTTAAACCCTATCCTTAAACCCTCAACACTTGACACTATATCTTAAGCCTTAAACCCTCATCCCTAAAGCCTCAACCATCAATCCTTAAACCTTCAACCCTAAACCCTATCCCTAATCCCTCTACCCTCAACACTCTAACCCTAACCTCGACATTAAACGCTAATCTGTCAACCCTAAACCCTAATTCGTCAACTCTAAACCCTATCCCTAAACCCTCAACCCTCAACACTATACCCTAAACCCTAATCCATCAACCCTAAAACCTAATCCCTCAACCCTCAACCCCAAACCATATCACTAAACCCTAATCCCTCAACTCTCAACCCTATTCCCTCAACCCTCAACACTAATCCCTCATCCCTAAACCCTAAATGCTATCCCTATTCCTAAACCCTCAATCCTCAACACTATACCTTAAACCCTTATCCCTAAACCTTAAACCCTATCCCTCAACCCTTAACCCTTAAAACTTAAACCCTAAAACCCATCCATAAACCCTTGACGCTCAACACTATATCTTAAACCCCAATCCCTTAACCCTCAACCCTAAAGCCTTAACCCTCAATCGTTAAACCTTCAACCCTTAACCCTATCCCTAATCCCTCTACCCTCAACACTCTACTTTAACCCTAATCCCTTGACCATCAACGCTATCCCTAAACCCTCAACCCTCAACCCTCAACTCTCAACATTAAACCCTAATCCGTCAACCCTAAACCCTAATCCCTCAACCCTAAACCCTATTCCTAAATCCTCAACCCTCAACACTATTCCTTAAACCCTAATCCATCAACCCTAAACCCTAATACCTCAACTCTAAACCCTAATCCCTCAACCCTAAACCCTATCCCTAAACCCTCAACACTATTCCTTAAACCCTAATCCCTCAGCTCTAAACCCTAATCCCTTAACCCTTAACCCTAAACCCTATCCCTAAACACTCAACCCTCAGCAAGTTATACCTTAAACCTTAATCCCTCAACCCTCAACCCTAAAACTTAATCCCTCATCCCTAAACCCTAAATGCTATCCCTAATCCTAAACCCTCAACACAAGACACTAAACCTTAAACCCTAATCCCTTATGCCTAAACCTTAAACCCTATCCCTCAACTCTTGACCCTTAAACCTTAAACCCTAAAACCTATCCCTAAACCCTCAACCCTATACTCTCAACAATATACTTAAGCCCTAATCCCTTAATCATCAACCCTATACCTTAAACCTGAAGCCTACACCCTCAAACCCTCATTCCTATACCATATAACCTCACCCTTATATCCTAAACCTTGAATATTGTGCCTCAACCCTATACTTAAATTAAACCTAAACTATATGTGCTCTCAACCCAAGTCACCCTATGCCTTATATACCCTCAATCCATATCGTAAACCCTAAACCCTAATCCCCACACCTTACACACTTAATCTTATACACTCAACAACCTGAATATTAACCCTCAACCCTCAAAACTATATAGGCTCAGGTCCTTATATACACTAAACCCAAAACACTTACATACATACATACATACATCCATACCTACAAACATACATACAAGCACGCATACATGTACATGCATACATACCTACAAGAATAGATGTAAACATCCATGAAACATACTTATGAAAGTTGAACATATCTCATTCAAAGGAAGACATAATGCGAGAGCGTTATAACACGCTCATGTTGCGTCGAACTGGGAAAACACCGGCAATCATGCAAAAAAGAAAAATAAGAACAACATAACACTCTCACGTTATATTGTGCTTTGGGAATCCCAAGCCTTGGGCTTCAGATTTGCTTTGGATTTCCAACCCAAAGGCTTGGAGTGCCTTTTCAACATCCACAGACGTGTTTTTGCAAATTCTACAAGATTTCACATAATTTTGTTCGTGCTAACCCTCAGATTTGCACATGTTTCAAGGTCAAACAAATCAAACACCTAGGTAATGTTAGGCTTTCTCTTAGCTATTTAACGATGTAATTTTTTTCAAATTTTGACAATGTTAAGACTTTCATCTTTAATTTCTTTTGTTTATGTGTCCGGTTTTGTGCAAAAACCACTGTTTGGTCTTTTTTTATTGTAAATTAACCATTCATTGAAATTTTAAAAAAATTACATATTTAGAAACTAGACTCCATTCTACACATATTAAAAAAAAAAGAAAAAATAATTTTAAATTAGTTTTCAAAATTTATAGCCCGTAGCACGACCAAAATTCTATTTTTTAGGATGTGTCCACGTTGAAAATTAGTAAAAAATCAAATATTCATAAAAAAATTATCAGAAAAATTGGGCATAAACTACATGTTGTTAGCTAATTTCTCACTAAAGCAATTTTAAAAATACCAAAAAAAGTTAACCTTTTGAGGGAGCCACAAAACATGCTATGTTATGTTTTTTTGATAGAAACAACACCAATTTATGTGGCTCCCTCTTTTGAACCCCTTAATCTATACCATTTTTTTTTTAAATAGTAGTTTAGAAAGTAGACTCGGAGCACTACAAACATTATTTTGGTTACATCTCCAAATTTTGAGTGTAACTATGCTCAATTTCTCATCCAAGGTCAGCATTTCCTGATTTTAGAAAAAACGTGTCCACTTAAGACCCTTTTTGGCCCCCCATCTTCTTGCACTTACCCCCTTCTTCTTTTTTATCTTCCTTGTCTTTAACTTCTTCTGCTTTCTTCTCTTTATTCTTCTCAAAATCACCTTCAATAAGAGCATTATTTCCATATTCATCTTTGCATTTTCTTCACCAAACTGGTCCGGAGGAATTTGAGTATCCTTTGCACAATCAACATTATCTTCCTTCAGCATCTCTTCATCTCCTTTATTCAATATTTCCTCTTCCGAAACAGAGAAATCATCTACCTCAGCTTGTTGCTCATTTTTCTTCAACTCTTCATTATTCGGAATGGATGTATCATCAGCATCAACAGGTTCTTTAGTGACCACATAAAACTTATTCTTGTCTAGGGCTTTCTTCAGAATTTGTTCTGTTTCTTTGAGCACTTCATCAATGTCTCCAAGCATTAGCTTATTCATCCTAATTTTTCTTCTGCATTCATTTTTAACTTCTTTGAAAATTTTATTTGCTTCCTTCCTAGAGATTACCGGACACAGACTGGACAACACATGTTCTCTTAGCTCCAAATCCTTTGCTTTAGCAGCTTCTTTTCTCATCTCCAAAATGTCTCTTAGACTCTTAGGGATTTCTGACAAAATTTCCACAAGTGCTTTGTTAAATGTATTCAAGTACTTAACAGTAGCATCCTCCAAAATTTTCTTGTTGGCATCATCAAGGTTGTCATAATATTCTGTTATGGGCTTCAAATTCCCATGAATAGTTACTGCATTCACAATATCTTCAACTGCCAAGGTGGATTTTGCAACATGAGTCTTAGTCTTTTGTCTTTTGCTCACCTTTACACTTCTGGAGGGCTTGTCTTTGGCAACCCTTGATGCTTCTACTTTCTTTGACTTTATTTCTTTCACTGCTTCATTCGATTTTGTCTCCTCATCATCTTTTGGGCTCACGTACATTCTGGAGGATTTTGTCTTCTTTCTTTTTCCTTCTTTACCGGATGGTTTATCTTCTAGTTTCTCTGTACTAACAGACTTTGAGTGACCAAAGGTAGCAACATAACTTCTTGTTCTTCTTTGTTGGCTAGGGGAGGCTTCCAGAGCACAAGGTTGTTCATTGTCTGGCTTTTCTTCTTCAACTTGCTTGGCTCTCTTCCTGGCTTCTCTCATAGCTTCTTTGGTTATTCCATTACTTTCTACATACATTTCAACTTGCCTTTGGACCTTTTTCTTAGTTTCAAGTCTCCGGAGCTCAACATGTAGTTCCAAATTAAGCTCACCATATGTACTGAATATCTCAACTGAGGTATTTTTTGGTTTGCTCAGAAGGTGTTGAGCATACATTTCCAGTATTTGTTCATCAACTTCATACCCCATGGTCATGATCCATATAGTCCTTGGTTCAACCACTTCCATCAAACATTGATCTGTTTCCACCATGAAACAAATTATATCCTTGTACTTTTCCACCATAGACTTAGGGATTCTTTCCCTTGATTGCATCATATTCTAGAAATTCTTGAAATATCCCCAAAGAGCAGTCCTTTGGGCATTGGAATCACCAATATTGTGCAAGTGCTCTCTTATTTGTATGGTAACATGCTTGTCACTGGTCCAATACAGGCTTTTCATCCCATGCAACTCATTCATGAAATAAAAGAACAAGCACAAGACCAATGTACCATACTTGTATGTATTCTTCTTATCCTTCTTGATCTTGTTTAGATTCTCCATTAGATAGTTTTACAATAACTCACACAAATCATAGCCAACATTTTCTTTTAACATCTGATAATCAGCATAAATGGCTGTACCGGACACTGAGTTTTCCCTACTAGAGTGGTATATCTTATACCCAATCACCATAGATATAAATTTGACATCTGGATCAGTTATATCATTTATTGTCATTGCCCTCTTATCAAACTTTAAGCTGGTAGATTTAGTTACAGTTTGATTCTTCACTGATTTTAGCATCAACGGTCCACCTGATGAGTGCAATCTTGTTACAGCCTTGATGGCATCCTTAGTGATCTTAAAAGGTTTCATCAACCACATAAATTCAGCATGCATTTGACTCAGTACATACTAGACCCACTCATCCTCATCGAAGGATGGGAACCCAATAACCTAAATGAAATGTTTGTCTTCTAGTGCCTTATACTTAGGTTTAAGATCATAAATCTCATCCCTCAGGTGATTCTTAAACAAATGCAGTAACTTCAAATTCCCAAACTCATCCATTCTAGCATGAATGTAAGCCCTAATATCTTCTACGTGCAACACACCATGCAAAACATTAGAAAGGGCACCTAATGGATCAACCTCTCTAGATTTGTGTGGATACTTTTTGAATTTAGGTCTGGGCCTTTCGGTGATGTCAACAACCAATGGAGTAGCCATATCTAGAGATTGCAAATTCAGAAAGCTTTACAAAGAATACCTTATTTCATTGGTTAGGGTTTTCGCTCAGATATCTTCTTCACACTTCAATCTCTTGGAAATCTTTGCACAGAGCTCACCTACCTTCTTTCTTCTTGGATGCAAAGTGATTCTAAAGTCACTTGAGTTTCTTTTTAATGTCTGTACACATACTTTTTGATGTAATAAATTCTCTTCCCATAACTCTTCCAGATACCCTGTTTCTTGATACAGTTTCTCATATATTACTCTGCAAGTTACCACATCAACCTCTTTTCTTCCAAAAATTCTTTCAGACGATCTACAATAGTCCATTCTATCTTCTCTCATAATGCTAGATTCAAGCATCCACTTACTAGCATGGGGGATTAGATTTTCAATGCAGCTCCCCTTGAGCCAGAGCTCCTGTTTCAATTCCTAGAGGAATTACCAGCACCAGATTCTAGTGCGGACCCATCACCATCATTCATTTCACCTTTCTTCACCCATGTTTTGTTCATTTCATTCTAGATCTCATTCACATCTACTTTGCCCTTGCCTTTAGCTTGTCTCTACACATTCTAGTTTCTATTTACTAGACCATTTCTATCATCATTCCTGCTTCTGCAGAATCTTGCAATATGACCGGATCTATTGCAATTACAGCACACAACATTTCTTTGCTCATTTACTTGATTTCCTCTTGATTTGTACTGATTAGTTATGTGTCCAAATCTATTGCATGCAAAACACTTTCCATTGAAAGAATTGGCATTTCCTCTGTTGTTAGAGTTATTCATCATCATACTTCTGCATTCATTGGATATATGACCATACCTTTTACAATTGAAGCATTGACCAGAGAAGAATGGACCACTTTCTTTCACTCTACTTCTGCACTGAGTTTCTCTATGACCAAATTTATTGTAATTGAAACAATTTCCATTGAAGGATGGATACCTTTGAGCATTAGGTTGTCTGACCGGAGGTCTTCTAGGTTTGCTTTATTGATTCCTTGATTTAGGATTTCTTTGACTAGATCTAGAGCTTTCACATTTCTCATATCCCAGACCATGCTTATCATCTGCCTTCTTTTGACTATCAAGAAGCACCTCATGTTTACCTGAGCTTATCTTGAACTTCTCTTTGTATTCATTTGTAGCTTCTACGTCATGTTTGAGAATGCCAATTTGCTTTTCAAGTTGTTCCTCATTGTACCTGGTTTCTTGTAGATTAGACTTTAGATGGCCAATTATTCTATCCAATCTATAGTATTCTTCTGTTCTTTCTTTCAGAGA
This sequence comes from Cunninghamia lanceolata, assembly GCA_027924645.1. Classification (NCBI taxonomy): domain Eukaryota; kingdom Viridiplantae; phylum Streptophyta; class Pinopsida; order Cupressales; family Cupressaceae; genus Cunninghamia; species Cunninghamia lanceolata. The sequence goes on along the minus strand of BSBN01000826.1, from coordinate 1,590,508 downwards.
CTAATTCAGGTTTTCTTTAGTCTTCTTCCTTTCCTTGATTTCCTTGGTTAGCCTCATCACCCTGGATTCCATCTCATGTTTTAGGACAACAACTTCTTTTACCAGCTTCTCACATTCCTTTGTCTTCTCCTTCAGATCCTCATCCATGTCATTATCTTCCTTCTGATTTACTAATTGTTGAAGTAGCTCCTTCCTCTTTTCCATAGATTTGATCAGTTGCCCTTTTAAAGTCTGAATAAAATCCTCAGCATCTTTAAGGTTCTCTTGTAGTTCTTTGACTTCTATTCTAGACTGATCAAGATCTTCTAAAGCAACTTGAATTTGTTCATTGATGCCATCAGAATACCTGAATGAACCCATTGAAACACATTCCCAGATCTTCCTCAAGCTGTTAAACTTCTTCCAAGGAACCTTGCTCTGATACCAATTGTTGAAATTAAGGAACACTGAGAGGGGGGGTGAATCAATTAGGCCAGTAATATCCTATGTGCAGCAGCTTCTTAGCAAGGTTAGGACTGGTGGAATGTGATCCATAGATACCTTCATGTACTTCTCATAAAGCAATGTTAGCCTCTTCCAACTTGAGACATCTAAGTAGGATACCATCGAGACTCCTTCAATATAATATGTCACCAAAGATAGTAAATCGAGAGGCTCGACAGATGAAGGTTTTCTTTTGAGTATTGGTAAGGTTTGGTGGAAGGGTGTTATCATGAAAGTAATCACAGACATCTTGGTACCAGGGAGAATTGAGACCAACAAGTTCACAGATAATTACAGTAGGTGGAACATTGACGACCAGTATCAATAGTTGTTTTACCAAGAATTCATAATGCTGAGTATTTATAGGCATATCCAGGAGGGATCCAATTGTTACCATAACATCGGCAGCCTTATTGTTCAATCTAGGAATCTATTCTGCAAAACTTATTATTATGTTCCTTTACTAATTTACCACATACATTCAAGAGAAAGAAGCATGAGAGTTCTTAAGAATAGAAACAACAAGATCATCACACATGAACACCAAGATTTTTATGTGGAAACCCAGTTAAGGGAAAAACCACGGTGGGGGTTAACCCACAAGATTTTATACTTTGTTAAAAGTATTATAAATGGGAAGGCACATGCCTTCAGGCACACTACCCAGAGCTCGCTACTCAAAGGAGGCTCACTACTTACTACTTGAGTTTATTTTTAACCTCTATACACCTACTTTTTGATGTAATAAATTCTTTTGCCATAACTCTTCTAGATACCCTAGTTCTTGATACAGTTTCTCATATATTGCTCCGCAAGTTACCACATCAACCTCTTTTCTTCCAGAAATTCTTTCAGATGATCTGCAATAGGCCATTCTATCTTCTCTCATAATGCTAGATTCAAGCATCCACTTACTAGCAGGAGGAATTAGATTTTCAATGCAGCTCCCCTTGAGCTAGAGCTCCTATTTCAATTCCCAAAGGAATTACTAGCACCAGATTCTGGTGCAAACCCATCACCATCATTCATTTCACCTTTCTTCACCCATGTTTTGTTCATTTCATTCTGGATCTCATTCACATCTACTTTGCCCTTGCCTTTAGCTTGTCTCTACACATTTTGGTTTCTGTTTACTAGACCATTTCTATCATCATTCCTACTTCTGCAAAATCTTGTAATTTGACCGGATCTGTTGCAATTAAAGCACACAACATTTCTTTGCTCATTTACTCGATTTCCTCTTGATCTGTACTGATTAGCCATGTGTCCAAATCTATTGCATGGAAAACATTTTCCATTGAAAGAATTGACATTTCCTCTATTGTTAGAGTTATTCATCATCATACTTCTGCATTCATTGGATATATGACCATACCTTTTACAATTGAAGCATTGACCAGAGAAGAATGGACCACTTTGATTCACTCTACTTCTGCAATGAGTAGCTCTATGACCAAATTTATTTCAATTGAAACAATTTCCATTGAAGGATGGATACCTTTGAGCATTAGGTTGTTTGATCAGAGGTCGTCTAGGTTTGCTTCTTTGATTCCTTGATTTAGGATTTCTTTGACTGGATCTAGAGCTTTCACATTTCTCATATATCCTAGACCATGCTTATCATCTGCCTTCTTCTGACTATCAAGAAGCACCTCAAGTTTACCCAAGCTTATCTTGAACTTCTCTTTGTATTCATTTGTAGCTTCTAGGTCATGTTTCAGAATGCCAATTTGCCTTTCAAGTTGTTCCTCATTATACCTGGTTTCTTGTAGATCAGACTCTAGATGGCCAATTATTCTATCCAATCTATAGTACTCTTCTGTTCTTTCTTTCAGAGACTAATTCAGGTTTTCTTCAGTCTTCTTCATTTCCTCGATTTCCTTGGTTAGCCTCATCACCCCAGATTCCATCTCATGTTTTAGGAAAATTTCTTTTGCCAGCTTCTCACATTCCTTTGTCGTCTCCTTTAGATCCTCATCCATGTCATTGTCTTCCTTCTGATTTACTAACTGTTGAAGTAGCTCCTTCCTCTTTTCCATAGATTTGCTCAATTGCCCTTTTAAAGTCTGAATAAAATCCTCAGCATCTTTAAGGTTCTCTTGTAGTTCTTTGACTTCTGTTCTAGACTGATCAAGATCTTCTAAAGCAACTTGAAGTTGTTCATTGATGCCATCAGAATACCTGAATGAACCCATTGAAACACATTCCCAAATCTTCCTCAAGTTGTTAAACTTCTTCCAAGGAACCTTGCTCTGATACCAATTGTTGAAATTAAGGAACACTGAGAGGGGGGGTGAATCAGTGTTCTGTAAAACTTATTATTATGTTCCTTTACTAATTTACCACATACATTCAAGAGAAAGAAGCATGAAAGTTCTTAAGAATAGAAACAACAAGATCATCACACATGAACACCAAGATTTTTACGTGGAAACCTAGTTAAGGGAAAAACCACGGTGGGGGTTAACCCACAAGATTTTACACTCTGTTAAAAGTATTATAAATGGGAAGGCACATGCCTTTGAGCACACTACCTAGAGCTCACTACTCAAAGGAGGCTAACTACTTACTACTTGAGTTTCTTTTGAACCTCTGTACACCTACTTTTTGATGTAATAAATTATATTGCCATAACTCTTCCAGATACCCTGTTTCTTGATACAGTTTCTCATATATTGCTCCGTAAGTTAACACATCAACCTCTTTTCTTCCAGAAATTCTTTCAGATGATCTGCAATAGGCCATTCTATCCTCTCTCATAATGCTAGATTCAAGCATCCACTTACTAGCAGGGGGAATTAGATTTTCAATGCAGCTCCCCTTGACCCAGAGCTCCTATTTCAATTCCCAAAGGAATTACCAACACCGGATTCTGGTGTGGACCCATCACCATCATTCATTTCACATTTCTTCACCCATGTTTTGTTCATTTCATTCTAGATCTCATTCACATCTACTTTGCCCTTGCCTTTAGCTTGTCTCTGCACATTCTGGTTTCTGTTTACTAGACCATTTCTATCATCATTCCTGCTTCTGCAGAATCTTGCAATATGACCAGATCTATTGCAATTAAAGAACACAACATTTCTTTGCTCATTTACTTGATTTCCTCTTGATCTGTACTGATTAGCCATGTGTCCAAATCTATTGCATGCAAAACATTTTCCATTGAAAGAATTGACATTTCCTCTATTGTTAGAGTTATTCATCATCATACTTCTACATTCATTAGATATATGACCATACCTTTTACAATTGAAGCATTGACTAGAGAAGAATGGACCACTTTGATTCACTCTACTTCTGCACTAAGTTGCTCTATGACCAATTATTGCAATTGAAACAATTTCCATTGAAGGATGGATACCTTTGAGCATTAGGTTGTCTAACTAGAGGTCTTCTAGGTTTACTTCTTTGATTCCTTGATTTAGGATTTCTTTGACTGGATCTAGAGCTTTCACATTTCTCATATCCCAGACCATGCTTATCATCTGCCTTCTTCTGACTATCAAGAAGCACCTCAAGTTTACTTGAGCTTATCTTGAACTTCTCTTTGTATTCATTTGTAGCTTCTAGGTCATGTTTCAGAATGCCAATTTGCCTTTCAAGTTGTTCCTCATTATACCTAGTTTCTTATAGATCAGACTCTAGATGGCCAATTATTCTATCCAATCTATAGTACTCTTCTGTTCTTTCTTTCAGAGACTAATTCAGGTTTTCTTTAGTCTTCTTCCTTTCCTTGATTTCCTTGGTTAGCCTCATCACCCCAGATTCCATCTCATGTTTTAGGACAACAACTTCTTTTGCCAGCTTCTCACATTCCTTTGTCTCCTCCTTCATATCCTCATCCATGTCATTGTCTTCCTTCTGATTTACTAACTGTTGAAGTAGCTCCTTCCTCTTTTCCATAGATTTGCTCAGTTGCCCTTTTAAAGTTTGAATAAAATCCTCAGCATCTTTAAGGTTCTCTTGTAGTTCTTTGACTTCTGTTCTGGATGGATCAAGATCTTCTAAAGCAACTTGAAGTTGTTCATTGATGCCATCAGAATACCTAAATGAACCCATTGAAACACATTCCCAAATCTTCCTCAAGTTGTTAAACTTCTTCCAAGGAACCTTGCTCTGATACCAATTGTTGAAATTAAGGAACACTGAGAGGGGGGTGAATCAGTGTTCTGCAAAACTTATTATTATGTTCCTTTACTAATTTACCACATACATTGAAGAGAAAGAAGCATGAAAGTTCTTAAGAACAAAAACAACAAGATCATCACACATAAACACCCGGATTTTTACGTGGAAACCCAATTAAGGGAAAAACCATGGTGGGGGTTAACCCACAAGATTTTATACTCTATTAAAAGTATTATAAATGGGAAGGCACATGCCTTCGGGCACACTACCTAGAGCTCACTACTCAAAGGAGGCTCACTATTTACAAGATCAATTACAAGGAGTTCACAAAAATACTTGAACTGAAGAATAGCATCTAACAATGCAAGATTATAGTTCCGGGTAGGCTAAATATACTGACTTCACACACTTCATCTCTCACTGCCCTGTTTCACTGTTCTGCCATGATCCAAAGCTTAGATCTTTTTTCTTCACACCTATCACATCATATTCGCACTTCCATACATCAAAATTCTCAAACCCATCGATCATATATATATGCAACATGAAATTTCATCAACTGCAGTCTACCTCAAGAAAACTTAGAAACTTTTTCAAGATCACTGTTCTGTCAGCTAAATCCATGCACAAACATCAATGCAGACCAAAAACTATGTATTCAAATCACCACACATGTCGGCCAATACCACTAGATCTCATAAATTACTCAACCAACCACTTCTCTTAATCTGTACAAGGATCAAACACCAAGTCAACTTGTTCTTCAACGGACTGAACTGTCTAACAAAACCTGATACTCAGATGCTTGTAACTTTTGACCCCTTCATCACCGGAGGCTAAAACTTTGGATTTAGGTAGCCCTGACATCCCTTAACATTCCCTTAGATCCGCAGCACAATATGATTACCTATGGAGAAATGCGGACCAAAATCCTAAACCCTGTCATATGCTCTGTTCCTGTCTATCCAGACTTAGACAAATTTGCAATCAGACTTCCGGTATGATCAAATGACACAATACGGATGTGTAAGATAGATTCAGTTGCCATCAATGACAACACCTAACATGCCTAGCAGTGTCTCTTGCCAACATTTTCAATCTATAATAAACGTGTTTTCAATAATGAAAAAGCTAATCTTGTGCAAACTAATGCTGATTCAAGGGAGTGAGAATGTAGTTTTCTATTTGATGAATTTTATTATTTTGTTTCCTCTAAAGATAATGATGCTGAAGGCATATTTACTACACAGGATTGTTCAAATTTAGAAGCTTTATTTTTCAACTAGGGTTTGGCAAATTAGGCTTTAGCCGTTCTTTAGCTACTCAATGAATTCAACAAGAAGACACTAAGAACATAATGGAATTTTTCTCATAGTCCAAACACAATGAAATTCAACAAAAAAAATTCTATGAAAACACAATGGAGAAGAAATGATAAGCATATGTATTTCATGTACCTGCTAGAGGTGGGAATGCTGATGTGGGGGCTCATATGCTGATGTGGGGCCTTCGTTCTGCCTATTTGGGAGCTTTCAAGTTGTCCCCTTTGACCCCTTTGATGCAGCTCTATCACCTTTGTCTGTCGTTCATTTCACTATGCGGGCTCTCAAATGACAAAAAAAACTATCATTTGAGAGTTAAAACCTATTTATAAAAGAAATAATAAAATAATGGCTTCATTTGAAGACCCTCTTCGAATGAAGGCATTATTTTATTATTTTAAATTGGTGCCCATAGGCCTTCATTTGAAGACTCCCTTCAAATGAAGGTATTATTCTATCAAGGAAAGAGAAAGCCGACATGGCCTTCATTCGAAGGTGGTTCCTAGAATTTTTTTGGCACCTTCAATTTTTCTTCGTCCACAAAAGTGTAACCCACTATTGTAGATTGACCCAGAAAGAATGTGGTGAAAAAAGTCGATGTATAATACTAAGTTCAAGTGTAATGGAAGAATTAAAAAATATAATGAAGATTATTGGCCAAAGGATACTCAAAAAATGAGGGAATTACCTACACAAACTTTTTAGCTAATAGAAAATATTAGTACTACCAGGACTATTATAGAATTTACAACTCATTTCAGGTGGTCTCTTCACCAAATTCATATTAAGAATGCCTTTTTGAATGGAGAAATTGATGAAGAGATCTACATGACTCAACCATAGGGATTTTAAAAATCTAGGACAAGAAAACTTAGTTTGCGGGTTAAGGAAATCTCTTAGTGACTTGAAGAAAGTTCTAAGGGCTTGATATGCTAAGATTGATGAGTATTTTAAGACTCTAGGCTTCCATAATAGTCCTCATGATCCAAACTTCTATGTGAAAGAATTTGATGAAGGTGGCATAATTATTATTATGCTCTATGTTGATGATCTTATCATCACAAGAAATAGGATGGACAAAATTAGTGACAAAGTTGAATTTGAAAGATAGATTTGTGATGATAAATCCTATCTTTTTGCACTACTTTCTTGGCATTTAGGTGTGACAAAAAGAAGATGGAATTTACATCTTAAACAAGTATGTTACAAACTTGTCAAGAAAGTTCAGGATGGAATATTGTAAGAATGTCTCTACTTCACTTACTTAGGGGTTGAAGTTGACCAGGGATATGGAAGGTGAAGATGTTGATCCTAGCTTTTACAAGCAACTTGTTGGGAGCCTTGTGTACTTGATTTACAATTAACCAAATATTTCTTTTGTAATATGTGTGGTTTTGAGGTTCTTGAGTCCTCCTAAGGTTCCACATTTGATGGCAATGAAAAGAATATTGAAATATGTATAGGGGACTTTGACTACGAATGTTTATTATTCTTCTCTTGGAGACCTAACACTTGCAAGATATTTTGATTTAGATTGTGTAGGTTATATAGATGACAAAAAATCTACCATAGGCTATGTTCTCTCTTTGTTCTAGCCTAATTTCATGGTGTGCTAAGAAGCAACTTATTATTACCTTATCAACTACAAAGGAAAAATATGCAATAGAAAATGAGGCAACTAAATAAATCACTTGATTAAGGCATATTCTTCCAATACTTCAACAACATCAAACAAGGCCTTCTTAACTCTATTATGATAATCAAAGTGTCTTTCAGTTGTTCAAAAATCCAATGTTCCATTCCAGAACAAAGCATATTGAGGCATATCACCATTACATCAAGCATCTCATCCAACACTAAGTGATCCATATTCAATGTTGCAAGACTAAGGATTAGATCGCTAATCGTTTCAACAAGGCCTTATGTGAGACTAAATTTGTTTATCTTACAGGTCTTTTAGGGTTGAGAGAAGTCACACAAATATTTTATGGTTGTCATTCAAGGCGGATTGTTGTGAATGTCCACCAATATATGTGAGTGTTTTGTTTCATTCACTAAATATTATTAGTGTTTTCTGTTGTGAGTCATCTTATGGGTATGTGCATGGAAATGGGGGACCAAAATGAGGTCATACGTGGCCACTTTTTTTTAAATAAGTAGAAACTGATCTTGGATGAGAATTAAAGATAGCCATGCTCAAAATTAGATATTATAAGAACAAGATTTGTAGTGCTTGGAATCTAGTTTCTAAACTACTATTGTTTTCTAACAATGGAGATTAAGAGGTTCAAATAGGGGGAGCACACAAAGTGCTCCTATTTTTTTTAAGAAAAATATAACATAGCACCTGGTATGCTCCCCCCTAAAATATTTATTCTTTTTAAGTATTTCACAAATTGCTTTGGTAGAAAATTAGCTAACATCATGTAGTTTTGCCTAATTTTTCTATTAATTTTTTAATGAATATATGTTTTTTTATGAATTTTCAAAGTGGACACATCCTGAAAAATAAAAATTTGAGCATGATCCCCCCTAAGTTTTTTGAAAACTAATAATTTTTTTTTTAAAAATCAATGTGTATAGAATCGAGTCTAGAATCTAAAAATGTAATTTCTTTCAAATTTTGATAAATGCTTAAAAAATGACACCAAAAATACTACACATAGGTTTTTTGGAAAAAAAATATATTAGAAAAAGAAATTCAAGATAGAAACTTTAATGTTATCAGATTTTTGAAAAAAATACATGGTTAGAAAACTAATAAAAACATAGTCTTCCTAGTATTTTTTTGTATTGACATTGAAAAATATGTAAACCTGATGGAGAGCACACTTGAGATTTGGTTAATTTTCTAAGTTTCATTGAAAACATGTCCTTGACATTCAAAAGGTATGTTCAACCCTTTGGGTTGGATGCCAAAGGAAAATCCACCCCTTAGGGTTGGAATTTCCCAAAGCAGTCAAAAGTGCGCTCGTGCTATAGGCTCATCCCATAATAATGAGTTACATTTTTTGGCCAAACTTAACATTGAAATCAACATTTTGAACTAAATCTTCACTTTCTAACACCTATAGCCACTCAACCGTTAGGAATTTGAAGATGACGCGAACTAGTGATTTGTGAGATTTTGTCTGTAGATTCTAAATATTTTTTTTTTAAATTAGAGTTAAATTGTAAAATGTTTTGTGTCTCCTTTGATAACTAGTTTTTAATAGTAAACAACATTTTTTTAAAGTGATGTGTATTTTGTAGCACATAACTTTTTTCTACAAATGATAAAATTCTAATTCTTTTGAATTTAAATTGGTAACATCGATATATAGGGCATGCATTTGGTTTCATAATGTTTTGTTGAATATTTTTTTTAATTAAGTTTTGAATTCAAACCAATTATAATTTAGACATAGGCATATTCCATAAAACATAACTTTTTCTGTATGTATCGAAATTCTTTTTTTTTTGTTGAAAAAAGGACATCAATACCTAGGGCATAGATATTTTTCAGAATTTTTTTTCACTAATTTACTAATTTTCTATGTTTGTAAAAAAGAGAACTTGATGTTCAGTGAAAAACCTACATTCACAAGAAATAAAAAATAAATATAATAATCAAATTAAATATATTTAAAATTATACTTTTTGGGAAGGTTATAATAAGGACTAAATACTTACAAAACATAAATTTTAAATGAATTCATTTGATCCCCCAAAAGGTAAATCAAAAGTGGTCTTTTATCAGCATTTTGATAGGTGTAGAGGAGACTCCATTATAGGTATGGTTTAAAACTAGCGGGGTTCTATCCAAGGGGGTTTGAATCTAAGGGGGTTTGATCAAATCATCTTCAATTAAAATCCTTTAAATGGAACCTTTCAAGACTTAAATCATTATATTTTCTATAAAAATTATGATTTTGGCAAAAATTAGGATGTCCCAGAAAGTGTAACCCATTATTGTGGTAGCACCCTATAACATTGAAAGAGTTGGGGGAGAGGAAGAAATAGAGAGAGATAGAGAGAGGGAGACATAAAGAGATAAATAGGGAGAGGGAGAAGGAGAGGGGGAGAGATAAAAAGAGATAGAGGGAGAGATGGAGAGATAGAGTTAGAGAGAGGAAAAATATAGAAAGTGGGCAAATAGAGAGTGTTTGGATTAAGGTGCCATCAACCTTGTAAATCCTATGTAATTAATTACTCCTAATATTGTTTGTAAATCACCCATAAGGGATGAAAGGTTTCACCAGCAATGGTCTTGTTTCAGCTACATGTTTATATCCAGTCCTTGACACTCATTTGTCCTCGACAGGGGGTCGCAGAGGGGTTTCCTTGTAAATCTAAAAAATTCGTCATTAGGTCATAGATCTGATGGTTATCTTTCCCTAGAAGGCAACCCCCTTTTATAAGGATGTTTTTACTATATTTTTATTAGAGTTGAGAGTAACAGGCGATGCTAGATTGAAGACTGGAGAAACAAAGGTAGTGCATGTATTGTAATCTCATATATTTGAAAATAATACAACTTGGAGTCTCTTTTCTTGGAGTTTTTCCTCGAAACGATTTTCTCCACGTTACACACTGTGTTATGTGTTTAGTTTCAGGATCAACAAGGAAGATAGTTCACCATAGGAGAATAATGAAAAGCTTGATACGAGAAGAAATAGATAACTATTGCTTGATTACTTTTTACAAATGTACAAATGTGCCTATTTAAAGGCAAGATAAATATGACGGGTAATCTTTTAATGGATAAAACTACTCTAATAGGAATACCTTCCCAAACTAATTATTTAAGCTTAAGTAAAACTTAAGCAAGGTAAAATCTATTTACTCTAACACCCCCCCTTAAGTGCAACTTAGGGAGAATAATTATTATGAGATGTAAGATGCAATATGGGTCCCAGCTACACAACCATGTTAGGTACCCATTTACAAAGCAAAATGCGATGCAATCTCTCACAACCAGAGAAAAGGAGAAAAACCCTGTGGGAGAAAATTCCTCTCCAAAAGAGAAAAAAGAAAACAAAATGCATGGATGGAGGACTCACTAATAGCATGTTATTTCTGTGTAGTGGGTTTAATTTCTGTTGCAATCTCCATTGATTCTACATTGTTTAGAGGACATAAATAAGGTTTGAATCAGATTTCCGTTGTGTGGTTTGTACCTTCATTTCTAATAGAGAGGGAGATATATAAAGAGATAGTGAGGGAGATAGAAAGAGATGGATGGGGAGGGAGAGAGATAGTAAGGGGTGGAAACGATCAACGAGTTTATGGGTAGTGCTTCTTACAGGGGTCAAGGGGGTAGTTCTCCTTCATGGGGTCAAGGAGCAATTCCCCTTGCAAGGGTCGAGGGACAAAAGCCTCCCGAATGCCTCTTGAATGCAACACTTAACCTCTTCTCGACTAGGTAGTCTCTTTGATAGTAGTAGAAACAATCATGGCTTATTTCTCTCCATGATTTTCTCTAAAGAAGGTGACCTGGTCTTCAAGCTTGAGAATTTCTTGAAAGAATGCTTAGAGGATTGCCACTTTCTTGAACTTGACTTAGTATTTTGCTTGGATTCCTTACTAGGTCTCTTGCATAAGAATAGGTCCTCCTATTTCTAAGGAGAGGCTTGATGATACTTTTTGAATAGTTACAACTACCCGTAGACAATTGTAAAATCATAGGAGCCTGTTGATTACTAAAATTTGACTAAGTCTAAAAAATTAGAGGATTCTCCAAAACCTAGAATCTGCATGATAACTCCTAGAGATCCGAAACCATTCTCAAACATCCTGAAACTATATACATGAAATATAACTTAAAGTATAAGGAAGTAAATGTCTATATGTAAATGTCACTTATACTTAAATATTTATATCATGTATATAGCCCTAACCTAACCTAGACATGAGCCTACTCTGAAGTGAAAGAATTTGGAGGATTTACTACACTTATCATACAAAGCATTTTAACTACTCTAAAATGCAAGCATGTTATAACACGAGCACATTATGGCTTGGTAGTGACCGAGCCTAGGCTTAATAACTACCAAATCCATAATGTGAGCATGTAATAATGTGCTCATGTTATATCTTGTTTGGACCAAAAAGTGGTTTTGGTCACTTTTTTGGTCCCCCATCTTTCTGCACACACTCTTATGTAACCCTAACATTAAGGGGGGATGTCACATATTTAACACAATAGATAGGTAAACAAGGACAATTAATGTTAGTGATTATGAGATCAGACAAATAACTAAAAAAATCATTGATCACACAATAGTGTGTCTCACTTGTGGGACATCCTAATTTTTAACTAAAATCAAACTCCCTTAAATCAAACCCCCTTCGATAGAAACCCTTGGGCTTAAATCAAACTACAAAGAGAGTCTCCTCTACACCTATCAAAATGCTGACAAAAAAATTCTTCACCTTTTGAGGGATCAAATGGAGTCATTTGAAAATTTCATTTTGTAAGTATGTATCCCTTAGTATTACCTTTTCAAAAATTATAATATGTATAATATTTTTTTAATATTATATTTTTAATTTTTTTATAATGAATATAAGTCTATTACAAAAAATAATTACTTCTATTCAAGACAATAGGAAAAATAACAAACATTGTTAGAAAAATCTTTTAAAAATGCAACACAAATGTCCTTATCTCAATAAAAAAATAAAAATTTAATTTTGATATATATGTTAAGAGAAATACATTACGGAATAATACAAGTTTGAAATTTTTGTTAGTGTCAATTCAAAAATTTATAATAAATAAAATATTTAACAAAAAAATTATGCATGCAAATGGAGTTAATGGTCTAATTGATTAAATGATAGAAATAATTCATTAAAAAATATAAAAAATTATAACTTGAATTTACATAAAAAAAATTCCATAACTCATTAGTTTACTTCATCCCTAAATTCTTTATAATTGATACAAAATTAAAAAAAATCTAAAAAAATGTTGATTTTGAGTGTCTCCCTTAGACCAAAACGTGGGAATCCGGACACACTATCGTGTTATACACATAGCACATATAAATGCAATATAAATAAAATCAATTTAGTTTCTTTCTCCCATAAAAGTCACTATTTAAGCCTTTAAATGGATGGCTTAAAACTTTACCAAGCCTGGTTTGGAGTTTAACTTCATGCTGGGTTGTAAGGGAAAGCACTAAGATTTCTTATATGTCCTGATTTTCGAATAAAATGTTCCCTTCCATCAAACTTTGAACAGGATTCCTTGCATCAAATTCTTTCTCTACAGTTTAGAGTTTGAACTAAATGTTTAATATTCGTTCGTTCTCGTTCACTCCATATTCTTGATTCCTGATCTCAGCTACAATGGAGGGCTAAGATAACCGAGCGGTTTCAGTGCTCCACAGCCTGTTTTCAATGAACGGCAATGAATAGACTTGATGAAAATCAGCCACTGTGACATCCACACTCACATCCAAGATTGGAAAACAGAGGAAGATCCCAAATGCAGCCGTGGCATTGAGTAGGATATTTTGTTTTTTTACGTTTCTTTCGAATTAACTACCCACGAGAGGAATATATATATATATATATATAATTTCGAAATTTCGAAATTTGTCTTTGTATTAAGGCTGTTTGTAGATATTCACACTAAGAAAAAAATTAGGGCATAACATTAATTGTGCTGAGGTCAGAGAAACACGGACTGCAGTCTATGATATAAATGGAAAAGGTAGGATGACGGAGACTGCATTCAGCTCTTCATTTCACCCGTGTTTTTAGAGCCTACTTTTGTTGGTCATAGAAACTGAAAGCCATGTCTGTGTGTATTCTACTGATCCTTGTGCTGCAATATGTATGGCTTCCAGCCCTAGCCCACACAACTTTCCGCTTCAACCAATTCAATGCATCCACCCTTTATCAGGTCGATTATTCTTTTATCCACTCTGGTGCCATCTGCCTCACCAATCAATCACAACACATGTCTAGCCGAGTTTTATATACTCAGCCTGTACGGATGAAAGATCCCGGGTCGAATAGTACAACCTTATCATTCAGCACCACCTTCGTATTCACCATGGTTCCTTATTCTTCAGATGCTTCACGCAGCAGCGGGCAGGGGATGGCCTTTCTCATAACGCCCAGCAAGGCTTTTGTGGAACATTCATCAACTCAGTTCCTTGGTTTGTTAAATAGTTCCACCGTAGGGAAGCCTGACAATCATCTCTTTGCCATCGAGTTCGACACAATCCTCAGCGAGGATTTCCAAGACATCAACAACAATCATGTCGGTGTGGATATCAACGACCTAAAGTCTGTAGAGTCTCAACCTGCGGGGTACTGGATTGGCAACCAGCTGCATGAACTAGATCTCAACAGTGGACACAATATTCAGGCTTGGATCGATTACGATCATACCCAACACCAATTAAATGTCACAATAGTACAAGCTGGTTCACTGCGACCCCAAAAGCCTCTTATATCTCTCAAAATTACAAAATTGTCCAACATTTTCGAAGAAGAAATGTACGTTGGTTTCTCTGCATCAACAGGAACCGTCGCTGAAGACCATTGTGTCCTCGCTTGGAGCTTCAGCACAAATGGATCCGCGCCTGAGCTGGATATATCTCATCTTCCTTCCCTTCTTATGCGCAAGAATTCCAAATCAAGACTTATAGCCGGTATTACTACGTCTCTAGTACTTGTCTTGTTGCTTCTGGTTGCAGCAGCGGTTTATAGGTGGAAAAGAAACAAGTCCAGAGACATTAGAGAAGAATGGGAGATGGAGTATTGGCCTCACAGTTTTGACTACAAAGACTTACATACTGCAACCAAGGGCTTCCGAGACGATCAAGTTCTGGGTTCTGGAGGTTTCGGACAGGTGTACAAAGGAGTGCTCCCTACTAATGGCCAAGAAGTTGCTGTAAAATCCATCTTTAGAGAGAGTACTGAAGGCCTGAAGGAATTCATAGCAGAGATTTCAAGTCTAGGGCGTTTACAGCACCGGAATCTTGTACAAATCAGAGGTTATTGCAGGAGTGGAGCAAAGTTATTCATAGTGTATGACTACATGCCAAATGGAAGCCTAGACAAGATGATATTTAAGAAGACGAAGAGCATGCTTTCATGGGGTCACAGGTACAGGATTCTGAGGGACGTGGGCGCAGGATTGGAGTATCTTCACGAAGGGTGGGAGAAAAGGGTAGTGCACAGAGATATCAAATCCAGCAACGTTTTGTTGGATTCTGAACTTAATGCAAAGCTGGGGGACTTCGGACTTGCTCGTCTGTACGAGCATACGGAAAATCCACAAACTACTAGAGTGATGGGCACGCTTGGGTACATCGCCCGGAGCTCGTACACACAGGAAAGGCCTCTCCCAGCACAGATGTCTTCAGCTTTGGTATTTTAATGTTGGAGGTTGCCTGCGGGAGGAAGCCTGTGGATTCCTCGCTCGATGCTTCCCAGATGGTTATGTTGGATTGGATGAGAGAGCTCCATGAGAAAGGGAGGCTGATGGATGCAGCAGATCCCAATCTTGGTGGTGAATATGTTGAAGATGAGATGGAGAAAGTGCTGAAATTAGGACTGCTGTGCTGCAATCCCCAGCCAGAGGCGAGACCTGCCATGAGACAGGTATTGCAGATAATTGAAGGGGAAGCGTCTCTTCCCACTTTACATCCATATGAGATCAGTGGAGGGAGTAGCAGTTCATATCCAAGTACAGGAGTATCTTTTGCCTCGACTTCCAAGTCTCTAGAGGGACGATAGTGGAGGATCCCAAAAGAAATAGTCATCATTTAGTACAGGGTTACTTCTCGGATTTTAATGGAAAGCACAGGAAAGAGGGCGGGTATGTAGTTTGTGCGTCTTTGTTTACGAGAGGATCCTGTATCCGACTATTAATGATGTGGAGGTATTTTATGATTTTTATTGATTAAATTCCTCATTTGCTCTTCTGTATGTACGTATATATTGTTGACAGACACTACATATTGTTAATAGACATGTTCAGACTTTTTTTCTCTAAGCCAATAGGGGAAAGGGTTCACTAGCCGCCCACCCTAACTTCGCATACGTCAAGTTCATAGTTAGACATATCGGATTTCGACGAATCTTTTGGGTTTCTCCGTATGACTGAAAAGCTTAAAGCTATTCTTTTAGATTGTGGACACTTATACATTTCACTCTAGGACGCGTTATGTGCACATGGGTCGAAAAAGTGTCATTTCAACATGTTGCCCCCATACATGCGCAATGATGTGCTGGTAACTGCTCACATTTGTCAAGCTCATAGCTAGACATATCAAATTTCAATGACTTTTTTTGGGTTTCTTCGTATGTGACCGAAGATCTTAAAGCTATTCTTTCAGCTTGTGGGCACTTATACATTTCACTCTAGGACGCGTTATGTGCACATGGGTCGAAAAAGTGTCATTTCAACATGTCGCCCCATAAATGGAGTTGTGAACATGTATTGGTGCATTTGTGTTAATTTATTAAGTTGGTATTTTACATGTATTGGTTCTTTTTAAAATTATAATTGGGAGGTCAAGTGCACAATAACATAGCGGTTATTGGGATGTGGGCAGCAACTGACCCCTTTCCCCTAGATATAGGTATACAAATCATCCACTTTCTTCAACTTATTGATTAAGGAGACACTGCTACCAAAATAATAGATTGGATAGATTTTTATTTAATGTTGTTTTTAAAATTTAATTTTTTTTAGATTTCAAGTATAATTTTTTTTTATTAAAATATTGTTTAAAAGTATATTTTTAAAAAGACTAAGTTTGTTTATAGAATATTTGTTTATAGAATATTTGAGGAAACATTTTAAAATTGCACTATTTGGGCATATATATATTTATATAAAATTTAGTTTCGTTCTCCGAAAGAAGTTACTATTTAAGCCTTTAAATGAATGAATTGCTTACAACTTTACAAGCCTGGGTTGGGAGTTTAATTTCATGAAACAGAGCACTTTAGGAAAGCACTAAAATTTCTTAATATATCTAACTTACGAAAAACATGTTCCTTCCCATCAAACATGGAACAGGATTCCTTGCATCAAATTATATTTCTACAGTTTATAACTAATTGTTTAATATTGGTTCCTTCTTATTCATTCCATATGGAGGGCTAAGATAACCGAGCGGGTTCAGTGCTCCAGAGCCTATTTTCAATTAATTGATTTGATGGAAATTGGCCACTGTGGCATCCATACTCATATCCAAAAGATTGGAAAACAGAGGAAGATCCCAAATGCAGCCGTGGCAAGGAGGAAGATATTTCAAACTCCAATTTTAATAATTGGTATTAGAGCCATACTGCCACTTCCTAAATTATTGAAGATGCATAGCTTCACAAACCAATGATATTTCCTCTTCTCTATTCAGCCCTTATTTGTATCTTGATTCAAATATTGGCAAAGAGCCTTGCATACACAATAACAAAAGCAAATTTGATTAATGTTTGCTTAAGCAGATAGATCATCTATGATGTGTACGTGCTTCAGAAGCAATCTGTTATTCAATAGGGGATATGTTGAAACAGTAATCTCAACCACTGTCTCATTTATTGAGAAAGACTCTTTATTTGACTACCTTTTATTTTCCCCATCTCTGTCATGTTTCATTAATGTTTCTCTGCAGGTAATGGTCTGAAGGTATGGCCTAACATACTCTACGTATGGCTTAACTTCTCCAACGCAGGACTGAATCTGCCAGACTTGGTTCATATTTTAAATTGTAGTCAAAGTCTTTAGAAAAAAGGTGTGTTGTCTTTATTTTTGAGTGGAATCATAGCAAAACTGAAAAATTGCTCTGTTTTCTAAGTTTTTATTGTAAGAGCAGTAGCTCTATTTTTAGGAGATATATTGCTCTATTTTTTCTGTGATGTATGGAAGAGCTAAAGCTCTTAAATTGTATATTTTTTATGCTATGTTTTAATGTGGCTGTAGTGAGAAGTTCAGGAGTTTAGCAATACTCTGTGTTCTAGATGTATGAGCAGCAACTCTGCTTCATGTTGATAATATATGTTTTTATGTGTGAAAAATTGCCTGTAGCAGCAATTTATATATAATCTCTATATTTTCTTTTTACTCTGCCTTTTTCTTCATCTGGTATCAGAGCAGGTAAAAATCACAACAAGGTTTATCAAAGCTATCTTCAAACAAAGGTTTTAAGCAAGTTTTATAGTCAACAATGGCAAGCACAAGCACAAGTTTAACAAACCCTCAGATTCCACAGTTTAATGGGAAGAACTATGATTATTGGTCAATCACCATGAAGGCATTATTTTGTTCTCAAGATATTTGGGATCTAGTAGAGAATGGCTTTCTAGAACCAGTAGATGCAGCAGCATACAATGCATTGACACAAGCAGAGAAAGACTTGTTGAGGGATAATAGGAAGAAAGACTCAAAGGCTCTCTTTTACATATTTCAAGCAGTACATGAGAGCATTTTTCCAAGGATTGCAGCAGCAACAAAATCCAAACAAGCATGCGATATCCTCCAAACCACATACCAAGGAATGGCAAAGGTGAAAACAGCAAAGCTACAAATGCTAAGAAGGGATTTTGAAACAATTTTTATGAAAGATTCAGATTCAATAGACACTTTTTTCACACAAGTGATGGGTTTAGTTAACCAAATCAGATCTCATGGTGAAACACTTGAGGATAGAAGAGTTGTAGAAAAGATTTTAAGGAGTTTACCCACAAGGTTTGAATCCATAGTTGTGACCATAGAGGAAACAAAGAACCTCTCACAGTTTTTAGTTGATGAGCTCCATGCATCTCTCATTTCTCATGAGCATAGGCTTAGTAGGTCAGCAAACTCATCATTGGAGCATGCATTCAAGACACAAGCTTCAATCAGCCATGGAAGAGGCAGAGGAAGATTAAATTTCAGAGGTAGAGGAAGGAATTCTTATAGAGGTGGAAGAAGCAATCCATCAAACTCAAGTGGAAGAGGCAGCAGCCAAAACTCAAGCCCAAACCCATCTCATAATCAACCACAAGGTCAAAGGTATGACAAGTCTCAAATTCAATGTCATTATTGTAAGAAATATGGGCGTTATTCAAATGAATGTAGGAAAAAACAATCTAATTTTAGCAGACAAAATGCAAACTTTACAAGAGAAAACCAAAATCAGAGCAATATGTTCATAGCATGCAATGTAGCACAAGAAAATCAGAAGGATGTATGGTTCTTAGACTCAGGTTGCAGCAATCACATGACAGGGAACTTAGAAATGTTTTCAAGTTTAGATGAAAGTGTAAAATCAGATGTCACATTGGGTAATGACAACAAAGTTTCAGATATGGGAAAAGGAAATATCAATATTGTAACTAAACAGGGGGAGAAGAAGTATATTTCAGATGTGTATTTTGTGCCTGGTCTAAAACACAATCTAATGAGTATTGGGCAGTTTGTTCAAAAGGGGTATAGAGTCTTCTTCAAAAACAAAGAATGCACTATTCTAGATAAATTTCTAAGTAATCAGCTTATTGCCAAAGTGCAAATGACAAACAATAGAATGTTTCCCCTAAAGATTAAGCCGGATTTGAATGTGGAATATGCTCAAGCACAACCCACAATGAACCCACAAGAGGATAAAGAAGAAGTTGCAGCAGCTACACAAACCCTCTTTCAAGCAGAAATAAAAGATGAAAATTGGTTATGGCATCTAAGATTTGGGCATCTCAACTTTGGAGGTCTAAATTTACTTCATAGGAAGAGTATGGTAAAGGGTATGCCTCTAATAGAGAAACCGGAAAGAGTATGTGAAGGATGCATCTTGGGAAAGCAACATAGAGAGACATTTCCAACAGGCAAGTCAATTAGAGCAAAAGTACCTCTAGAGATTGTGCAATCAGATTTGTGTGGACCAATGCAAACACCATCAATTGGTGGAAGATACTACTTTTTGACTTTCATTGATGACTATTCAAGGAAAACATGGGTCTACTTTCTAAGGCAAAAGAATGAAGTGTTTGATTACTTCCGTCAATTCAAGACACTTGTTGAGAAGCAAAGTGGGCACTACATCAAAGCATTGAGAACAGATAGAGGTGGTGAGTACATCTCAAATAAATTTCTAAATTTTTGCAAAGACCATGCTATTCACAAGCAATTCACAACCAGGTACACACCTCAACAAAATGGGGTAGCTGAAAGAAAAAATAGAACAATCATGGAAATGGCAAGAAGCATGTTGAAAGCAAAACATTTGTCAAATGAATATTGGGCTGAAGCTGTAGCTTGTGCAACATACATTATGAATAGATGTCCAACCAAAAGTGTGAAGAATATGATTCCTAAAGAAGCATAGACAGGAAGAAAACATAGTGTTGCTCACATGAGAGTATTTGGATGTGTGGCATATGCACATGTGATAGATGAGTTGAGAAGAAAGTTGGACAACAAAGGAGAAAAGTGTATATTGGTTGGTTATAGTGATGAATCCAAGGCATACAAACTATACAATCCAATAACCAAGAAAGTTATAATCAGCAGAGATGTACAATTCATAGAAGATGAAGCATGGGATGGAAGTTTGGAGAAAGTAATCAATATTGCAGCCAACTTACCACATGAAGATAGAGAAGATTTTACACCAGCAGTTACTCCATCAAATGTGACTCCTTCCACACCCATGCAAGCTCAACAAAGTGGTCATCAAATGACACCATCATCAAGTATAAGGACAGCCCCACGCATTCAAGCATCCACTCCTTCAAATGTACAACAAACACCATCTACAAGTGGCAATCAGGGTGTAGGACCATCAAGTCCACATTCCACAAGTCCAAGTTCAAGTGATATGTCAAATCCAACATTGGCAAGCTTAAGAAGACAAAAAATCAGAAGTTTGAGAGACATTTATGATCAAAATGAAGGTGAGAACAATGCTAGTCTGATTTCTCTCTTTGCGTTTTATTCACAAGTAGAAGATCCAATTCATTATGAAGATGCAATTAAGGATGACAAATGGGTAAATGCAATGGATGATGAAATTGATGCAATAGAAAAGAATCAAACATGGGAGTTAGTGAGTCTTCCAAAAGATAAGGATGTTATAGGAGTGAAGTGGGTTTACAAAACCAAATTAGATGCAAATGGTGATGTACAAAAACATAAAGCAAGACTAGTGGCAAAAGGATATTCACAACAGCTTGGGGTTGATTACAATGAGACATTTGCTCCAGTAGCACGTTTAGACACTGTGAGAACAATACTTGCAATAGCAGCTCAAAACAAATGGCCAGTTTACCAAATGGATGTAAAATCAGCCTTTTTGAATGGTTACCTTGAAGAAGAAGTTTATGTGGAGCAGCCACCTGGGTATGAGATTTTGGGGCAAGAAGACAAAGTCTACAAACTGAAAAAGGCACTCTATGGACTCAAGCAAGCCCCAAGAGCTTGGTATAGTAGAATTGACTCCTATCTTTTGCAAAATGGCTTCAATAGGTGCAACAGTGAGCCTACATTGTATACCAAGATGAATGAGCAAGGTGAGATTATAGTTGTTTGCTTGTATGTTGATGATTTGATATTCACGGGTGATTTGGCAATTGATTTGTTCAAAGGAGCTATGAAAAAAGAATTTGAAATGACTGATTTGGGTCTCATGAAGTATTTTCTTGGCATTGAGGTAAATCAAAATGGTAATGGCATATTCATCTCCCAATCTAAGTATGCAAATGGCATTTTGAAAAGGTTTAACATGACAAATTGCAAATCAGCTCCAACACCAATTGTTACAGGACCAAAATTAAGCAAGCATGATAAAGGAGGCAATATTAATCCAACTTTGTATAAAAGGCTTGTTGGTAGCCTCATGTATTTAATAGCCACAAGGCCTGACATAATGTATGTAGTTAGTCTCATTTCAAGGTTCATGGAGTCTCCAAAGGACTCTCATTGGTAAGCAAGGAAGAGAATTCTTAGATATGTGAGTGGAACAAGGAACTATGGCATTCAGTATGCAAAGTCAAATGAGTTCAAGCTGATTGGATATACAGATAGTGATTGTGCAGGAAGCATTAATTATAGGAAGAGTACTTCCGGTTATGTTTTTCATTTTGGAACAGGTGTAGTTTCATGGGCTTCAAAAAAACAACCAATAGTTACGCTTTCATCAGCTGAAGCAGAGTATGTAGTAGCCACAAGTGCATCATGTCAAGCAGTTTGGATGAGAAGAGTTTTGAAAGATCTCAGGCAAGAACAAGAAGAGGCAACAAAGATCTATTGTGACAACAACTCAGCTATAGCACTATCAAAGAATCCAGTTTTTCACAAGAGAAGCAAGCATATTGACACTAGATACCACTTCATCAGAGAATTGATTAACAATGGGGAGATTTATTTGAAACACTGCAAGTCTGAAGATCAGTATGCAAACATCTTCACCAAGCCATTAGGAAAAGAAAGCTTTGAGTATCTAAGAGATCGTTTGGGTGTCTTAGATGGCGGTAGTTGTGATTAAGGGGGAGTGTTGAAATAGTAATCTTAACCACCGTCTCATTTATTGAGAAAGACTCTTTATTTGACTACCTTTTATTTTCCCCATCTTTGTCATGTTTCATTAATGTTTCTCTGCAGGGAATGGTCTGAAGGTATGGCCTAACATACTCTACGTATGGCTTAACTTCTCCAACGCAGGACTGAATCTGCCAGACTTGGTTCATATTTTAAATTGTAGTCAAAGTCTTTAGAAAAAAGGTGTGTTGTCTTTATTTTTGAGTGGGGTCATAGCAAAACTGAAAAATTGCTTTGTTTTCTGAGTTTTTATTGTAAGAGCAGCAGCTCTATTTTTAGGAGATATATTGCTCTATTTTTTCTGTGATGTATGGAAGAGCTGAAGCTCTTAAATTGTATATTTTTTATGCTATGTTTTAATGTGGCTGTAGTGAGAAGTTCAAGAGTTTAGCAATACTCTGTGTTCTAGATGTATGAGCAGCAGCTCTGTTTCATGTTGATAATATATGTTTTTATGTGTGAAAAATTGCCTGTAGCAGCAATTTATATATAATCTCTATATTTTCTTTTTACTCTACCTTTTTCTTCAGGATAAAGGAATACACATCACGCAGTACAGCCTCTAGCCTTTAAATAGTGGCTCTCCGGATGCAAATCATCAATTGAAGGTTGAAGGCAATCTCAGAAAAAATGTTTTTTAGGGTTCTATTGTGAGGGAGTGTGTAAGGGAGTGTGATTATAACAGACCATTTTTTCAAGTGAGTTTCATTTAATCTGAGGTTTATTTTCTTCTTCTGATAACATGGATTGGGGTTTTCTTAAACATCATCCACTTCAATAGTCAAAAGTCAATTTTGGTCTGACAAATATTTATCACTTTTTATTGTGGATGAGGTGTAAAATTACTATTGACTATTTGACCATTGAAGTGAATGATATTTAAGGAGAATGCATGGATTGGCAGCGGCATTTGCTATATTGTTCTGTAGTACGCTAGTTTAGTTTGTTATTCTCAATAATTCTTTATGCTAGGAGCTGGTTTGTGCCTCCCCTGCATGGCTGGCAGATTAGCTCCTCAGTTCTGTGGATTGGCTATTTCTCCCCCAACGCTTTGAAAGTTTCTAGTTACAAATACCACTTATTTCTATCAATTCTTAGCATACTCTTCCTGCAAAGGCAACAATAATAATAGTTTTTTAAATAGTTCAAGATGGTTGTGTCTAGTGAAGATTTTGTTACTCCTACAATGTCTACAATTGGATTTGAAGGATTCGAAAAGAGACTTGAGATTGAATTTATTTCCAACTTCATTCTTTGCTAACCCTGAGGGCAGGGGTCTAAGAGCCCTCATTCGTCCTCAACTAGATGAAATTCTGAAACTGGCCGAATGCACCATTGTATACGAGTTGTCAAATGAGCATCTTGATTCATATGTTCTCTCAGAATCAAGTATGTTTATCTATCCATTCAAGATGGTTCTGAAGACTTGTGGAACCACAAAGCTACTTCTTTCAATCCCTACAAACTTCTTTCAATCCCTAAGATCTTGAGCAATGCAAGTGGTTTGTGTCTCTGTAAAGAGAGTGAAGTATACTAGAGGGACATTTATCTTTACTGGAGCATATTGATAAACTAAGGGGATATTCCAAAGAAGAGTTGCAATCTTTTGAGAGGCTGATGAAAGAGGCGTACGCAGAGCAGCTTAAACAATTAACTAAAATGATATTTTGACTGAATTGGAGATAATTCAGCACCTTGTAGGGCTGAAATAATGGGAGGAAGCAATATGGAGGAAGTTGATGATTGGGAAGTAACAGGAACTTCAAATGGTGTAACAACTTTGGTTTTAGTAGGGCGTACTGTCAACAGTAAGAGTGCAACTGGTAATTCGATCCTTGGATGCAAAACATTCAAATTACGCTCTAGTTCTTCAGCTGTTACAACCCCCTGTTATTTGCAGCAAGGGGTTCTTTTTGATGGCCAAGTGATAAATGTGGTGGAGACACCTAGACTCTTTGATCCATATGTCCCCCTAGATTTTCTTGGGAAAGCAACTGTCAAATATATTGATCTTGCAAAACAGGGAGTGCATTTTGGTGCTTTATGTAAGGAGATGATTTAATTTTACATTAACTTGCCTTCTTTACTCAGCTGTGATAATCAAAGTGGCATTCAGTTGTCCAAAAATCCAATGTTTCATGCCAAAACAAAGTATATTGAGGTCTATGATCATTATATCAAGAATCTCATCCAATACTAAGTGATCAATCTCTAATGTTGTAAGACTAAGTATCAGATCGCTGATCATTTCAGCAAGGCCATATATAAGACTAAGTTTATTTATCTTAGAGGTCTTTTAGGGTTGAGAAAAGTCACACGAATATTTGATGGTTGTCATTCAAGAGGGATTGTTGCGAATGTCCGTGCCATTAGACTTGTGAGCGTTTTGTTTCATTCACTAAATATTATTAGTGTTTTGTATTGTGAGTCATCTTATGTAACCCTAACATTAAGGGGGGATGTCACACATTTAACACAATAGATAGGTAAACCATGACAATTAATGTTAGTGATTATCAGATCAAACAAATAACTACAAAAATCATTGATCACACAATAGTGTGTCTCACTTGTGAGACATCCTAATTTTTACTTGAAATCATATATTTTTTAGAAAAATTAATGATTTAAGCCTAGAAGGATTCCATCTAAAGAGTTTTGATTGAAAGGGGTTAAATCAAACTCCCTTAGATCAAACCCCCTTCGATAGAAACCCCTAGGCTTAAATCAAACTGTAGAGAGTTTCCTCTACACTTATCAAAATGCTGACAAAAAAAAAAATTTCTTCACCTTTTGGGGGATTAAATGAAGTCATTTGGAAATTTCATTTTGTAAGTATTTATCCTTAGTATTACCTTTTTCAAAAATTATACTATGTATTATGTTTTTTAATAGTATATTTTTAAATTTGTTTATAATATATATAAGTCTATTACAAAAAACATTGACTTCTATTGAAGACACTAGGGAAAATAACAAACATTGTTAGAAAAACCTCCACTCAAATGTTCTTATCTCAATAAAAAATAAAAAAAAAAATTTTGATATATATGTTAAGAGAAATGCATTACAAAATAATACAAGTCTAAAATTTTTGTTAGTGTTAATTCAAAAATTAATAATAAATAAAATATTTAATAAAAAATTATTCATGCATTAGACAATGAAGTTAAGGGTTTTATTTCAATAAATCATGAAAAAAAATTATTTGTATTGAAAGTTATGTGTTATGAAATAATGTCACTTAGTGAAAAATAATAGAAAAAAAATGATTAAAAAATAAAAATAAAAAAAATGATAGAAATAATTCTTTAAAAGATATAAAAAATGTATAACTTGAATTTACATAAAAAAATTCAATAACTCATTAATTTACTTCATCCTTAAATTATTGACAATTTGTTTCTTATTATTGAGACAAAATAAAAAATGTTGATTTTGAGTGCCCCACTTAAAAGAAAAAGTGGGACACTATTATATTGTTACCCACATAAATAAAATTATTTTGTACACATTGCCCATATAAATATAATATAAATGTATTCATTGAAATAAATAAAATCAATTTAGTTTCCTTCTCCTATAGAAGTCGCTATTTAAGCCTTTAAATGAATGGCTTAAAACTTTACCGAGCCTGGTTTGGAGTTTAACTTCATGAAACAGAGCACCTTTTGCTGGTTTGGAAAGTACTAAAATTTCTTATATGTCCTGATTTTGGAAAAAATGTTCCCTTCCATCAAACTTGAACAGGATTCCTTGCATCAAATTCTTTTTAACTAAATGTTTAATATTCGTTCGTTCTCATTCACTTCATACTCTTAATTCTTGATCTCAGCCACAAAGTAGCGCTAAGATAACCGAGTGGTTTGAGGGCTCCACAGCCTGTTTTCAATGAAGGGCAATGAATGGATTTGATGAAAATCGGCCACTGTGGCATCCACACTCATATCCAAGGGACTTGAAGATTGGAAAACAGAGGATGTATTTGTTGAGAGAGTGGAGACTATTAAATACAAACGATAAATTTATCTTTAGTTTGTTGAGAGAGTGGAGAGCTAAGTGGCCAGCACTCACCGTAAACAGCCGGCACGTTGTCATGTCGGTTGTTTGCAAACTTTTTGACTCTGGTGTTTGACCTTTTCGACGCATCTATTTGACTGTTTTGAATCTTGTTGTTTTTTAATTTGGTCGATTTCGACGCATCAGTCACTAACATTTTGACGGCCGATACATTTACAATGTACCAACTGTTTAAGTTCTTCCATCCCGTATTTGACTATTAATGATGTGGAGGTATTTTATTATTTTTATTGATTAAATTATTCATTTGCTCTTCTATATGTACGTATATATTGTTGATAGATACTACATATTGTTGCTACATATTGTTGATAAATTATGGTATGTGAAGTCAATGTTCTTATTCCAGCATTGATAAAGCAGTTGACGGCTAGTTTGACATGCTTTCTATTTTGGAAAATTCTTCTTTGAAAAGGATTCGTTCGACTTAGATGTTTTTTGGTTTTAGTTAGCCGAGTTTTGAAGATAATGCTAATTGGATGAAACTCTGAATTGTGCTTGAGAAATAAAGCTATTGTAAAGCCTTTGCCCATGGTTTTTCTTGGTACATAACCAAGTTTCCATGTAAATCTATTTGTTATTTTGTGTATGGTTTATTGCTTTTTGCTATGTTTATATTTCTATTTCTCTATTGTATATTTTCTCTACAATAAACATATTAAGACCTTTTTTTTAAAGCCAATAGATATAGATATACAAATCATCAACTTTCTCCAATTTATTGATTAAGGAGACATTACTACCAAAATAATAGATCGGATAGATTTTTATTGAGTGTTGTTTCCAAAATTTAAATTTGTTTGGATTTTAAATATAATTTTTTAATTAACATATTGTTTGAAAATACTTTTTTTAAATAAGTTTGTTTATATAATATATAATATTTGAGGAAACATTTTAAAATTACTATGTTTGGCATATATATAGTCTCCTTCTCCCAAAGATGTTACTATTTAAGTCTTTAAATGAATGACTTAGAACTTTACTAAGCGTGGGTTCGAGTTTAATTTCATGAAACAGAGCACTTTAGGAAAGCACTAAAATTTCTTAATATATCCTAACTTATGAAAAACGTGTTCCCTTCCATCAAACTTGGAACAAGATTCCTTCAAATTCTATTTGTACAGTTTAGAACTAATTGTTTAATAATGTTGAAAACCATTCGTTTTAATGATAAATTTTGAACTCCAGAATCATATAATATTGCAACACAAATTAGTTATGAAGAAAATAGAGATAACAATAGATTAATAAACTAACAGAATAAGCAACCACATCAAAAAACAACAAGAGGATTTACATGGTAAAACCCAAGCAATATGCTAGGGAAACATCCACGGGCAAAGTATCAGTATTCTTATTGCTCAGAGAAAAATTACAATCTTCATGTAGTTGCCATTACAATGAATTTTCCTTTCAAGGCTACAAAGATATATAATATCTTCAACATAACTGCCATCATCAAATTTATAAAAAATAGATTTTTCTCTTCAGGAAAAAGTAGATTTACAAAGATAAGATTTTTTCTTTCTTTTTAAGATAAGTATTTTTTTGCTTTCTTTGTAAGATAAGGTTTTTTCTTTCTTTGTCGTCACAAATCCAACAAACTCCACCTTGCCAATAATTTACCCAATACTTTGTTCATGCCCATTAATCACCTTTTCTTCAAGCCAAGAGAAGTCAAACACCACCTTAGCTTCTCTAACAAGAGTGGTTTTGTAAACATGTCTACACAATTTTCTTGCGTATGGACTTTCTCAAGAGCTACTCCACCTCCATCAATAGTTTGTCTTACAAAATGGTATGTAACTGCAATATGCTTGGTCTTTTTGTGATAAGATGGATTTTTAGCCAAATGAATAGAACTCTGACTATCATAGAATACACACCTTATCCTACATTTTTCCAAACTCACCCAAAAGACCTTTTAACCAAATTTCCTCTTTGCATGCATGTGAGACAGCCATATATTTATCTCAGTAATGAACAAAGCAATTATTTATTGAAGCTTTGACATCCAACAAATAGTTCCTCCTACAAAAGTAAAGACATAACTTTATGTAGATCTCCTTTTATCCAAATCACCTACAAAATCTGAATCAACATGTCCGCAAACCAAATCACTATGACCATTATAGGTAATACAATAATCACTTGTGCCTTTGAGATAGTGAAGCACCCATTTCACTATTGCCCAATTCTCTTTACCTAGATTTTCCATATATCTATTGACAACACCAACTATATGTGAAATATTTGGTCTTGTGCATACCATCGCATACATTAAACTTCATATTGTGCTAGTATAAGGTACATGAGACATATAATCATTTTCTTCTTTATTACTAGGACATAAACTTGAAGAATGCTTGAAATAAGAAGCCAAAGGGATATTTACCAGTTTCACATTTTTCATATCGAATCTCATGAGGATCTTATCCACATACTTCTGTTGTGATAATCAAAGCTTACCATGATTCTTGTCTCTGTGTATCTCCAGTAGCAAAACTTGTTTTGCTACTCCCAGATCCTTCATATCAAATGTCCTAGCCAATTGAGCCTTTAACTTTCTAATCTCTATCATGATTTACTTGCAACAAGCATATTGTCAACATATAACATCAAGATAATGAATAAACCATTTTCCAAACTTTTGAAATAAACATAATGGTCATACTCACTCCTTGTAAAATTCTAGCTCACCATGAATGAATCAAACTTCTTGTACCATTTCCTAGGTGATTACTTTAGGCCATACATGACTTCTTGAGTTTACAAATAAATCTTCTTTTGCGATCCTGAACAAACCCTTATGGTTATTCCACACACACACACATATCTTCCAAATCTCCATATAAAAATATTGTTTTAACATCTAGCTGAGATCTACTTCTAGATCAAGTAAATCAAATAGTGCTAATACTACCCGAATAGAAACAAGCTTAACAGCTAGTGAAATTGTTTTATGGAAATCATTATGTTCCTTTTGAGTATACTATTTTACTATCAGTCTTGATTTGTACCTATCAACTTTTTCATCAACACCTTTCTTCAATTTGTAGACCCATTTGCAACCAACAATTTTCCTACCCTTTGGGAGTTCTACCAAGTCCCATGTTTCATTCTTCTCCAAGGCATCCATTTCTTCTTTCATTGCTAATTCCATTTACCACTTTCAATATCATCCATCACTTCCTAATAACAACTAGGTTCCCCATCATTAGAAATAAAAGCAATAGATAAACTATAATCATCATACCTCTTGGGAGAATTTCTGACCCATTAGATCTCCATAGAGTTGGTTGTGGCATTTCCATACTTTCCTGTATATTTTATGCATCCTCATCTTCATCTTCATCTTCACCTTCAGAAGCTTCTTCTTGTTCCTTTTTTCTATAGAAGGCTAAGTTTCTAACTAAATTTGTTGATATTGTGGTAGTTGTTCCTATTTCCTTTCAACTTCTACTATGTCTGATTTTATGAGAGGAGATTCATCAATTACTACATCTTTGCTAATGATGATTTTGCGGGTAATAGGATCCCAAAGTCTATATCCCTTAGCTCCATCACCATAACCAAGATATACTTCTTTGATTTGGGATCCAACTTAGAACACTGATCTTTAGAAATAAGAGCATAAACATCACAACCAAAAAAATTTAGAATTGAGTAATCACAAGAATGACCTATCCATACCTCTTTAGGAATCTTACAGTCTATTACAACTAATGGTGACCAATTTACCAGATAGCATGCTATATTGACTGCTTCTACCCACAACTCTTGCTCCAACATGGCATCACTAAGCATGCTCCTTGCTCTCTAGAAGAGTCTCATTCATGTGTTTAGCTACACCATTTTGCTAAGGAGTGTAAACTGTGGTTTTATGCCTTTTGACCCCAACTTCCTTGCAATAATTTTCAAATTCCAAAGATGTGAACTCAATCAAGCTATTATCTATTCTTACACA
This sequence comes from Cunninghamia lanceolata, assembly GCA_027924645.1. Taxonomy (NCBI): domain Eukaryota; kingdom Viridiplantae; phylum Streptophyta; class Pinopsida; order Cupressales; family Cupressaceae; genus Cunninghamia; species Cunninghamia lanceolata. The sequence goes on along the minus strand of BSBN01000826.1, from coordinate 1,559,997 downwards.
CTTGATTGACCTTCCAGTACTCTTTTCAACTAAAACTCTAAATTGCTTAAATACACTAAACACATCAGTTTTTCTTTTAAGAATATAGACCCACACCTTTATAGACTAATCATCTATAAATGTCACAAAATGTGATGATCCTCCAAACAAAACTATAGAGGATGGTCCCCAAACATCTAGATGAATATAATCTAGGATACCCTTAATTGTATGACTACCTATTTTAAACTTTAGTCTACACTGCTTCCCAAAAACACAATACTTGCAGAAATTCAAATTTAGAGATTTTAAATCTGGAATTAACTTATGGTTTATCAGTACCTTTATCTCTTTCTCGCTCATATGGTCGAACCGTTGATGCCATAAACGAGTAGATTTATTTACTTTTTTAGATACCACCATTGCTTCAATTATTTCAGTACTCCCATGTAACTTGTAGAGTTTCCCAATCTTTGTAGCCTTCATTACCACCATAATACCCTTGGACACTTTCAGTGCTCCACCTTGAAATGTGAATTTATAACCCCAAAATCCAAAACTCCCAAAGAAATTAATTATTTTTTGAGTTCTGGTACATGGCTTACCTCTATCAACATCCTCATAGTACCATCAACTCCCAATCCCAACAGTCTTACAAGAAACATTGTTTCCCATAAGAACAACACTGTCATCAATAGTTTTGTAAGAAGAAAACTAAATCCTATGTGGACACATGTGATATGAAACACCAGAATCTAATAATCATTCCTCATGATATTGTGAGATATTACAAACAGATAGTACTTCATCAACCATACTTGAACTTGTCTCAATTAGATTTGCTTCCTTTTTGGAGTCATCTTTGTCTTCTTTCCTCTTCCAACAATCTTTCTTGAGATGCCTTGATTTATTGCAATACAAACATTTTCCCTTACCCTTTTTGCCTTTTGACTTAGAGCTTAATGTACCTCTCAAATTCTCCCCCTTTTATGTGGATCGACCCCTAGCCACAATTGCTTTTGGTGTGGAGGTTTATGTATTAGATTTCCTTTGCACCTCATTAGACAACAAAGCTCCCAAAACAAAATTGAATTCAAGTGTGTTAGTTGTGCTAAAGCTAATGGAAGTGACTAAGTGATTATAAGATTTAGGCAATGAACACAATAACATGATTGCCTTGTCTTCATCTTCAATTTTTACATCCATACTAGTTAATTGACACATAAGAGTATTGAAAACATTTAAATGATCAACAATTTTGGTACCTTCCTTCATTCTCAAACTGTACAACTTCCTCTTCAAGTAGATTCAGTTTGTCAAGAATTTTATCATGTAAAGACTCTTCATTCTACTCCATAAGCTTGTTGTTGTTTCCTCTCCAACAATATTGAAAGAACATTATCTGTTGATCATAACCAAAATGTGCTAAGAGATTTTGTATCTAGATCTTCCAAGTCCTTATCAATCATATTCACAAGTTTCTTGACTTGCCTACCAATGCCTTGTGCAGTCCTTGTTGCACCAACAAATTGTGCATCTTGAGCTTTCACAGCTCAAAGTTATTCTTCCCATTGAACTTCTCCACCTCGAACCTTACATTCAAAACCTTTGCCATTTGATGTTGCAAAATAAAACACCAAATCTTAACATAGTCACTACAAAAATAAAAACTCTTATACCACTTGTTGAAAAATCTTTGTTTTAATGATAAACTTTAAGCTCCAGAATTATATAATATTTCAGCATAATTAGTTACAAAGAAAATGAGATAACAACATAATAACAAACTAACAAAATAAGTGATCACATCAAAAAAAAGCTCGGATTTATGTGGTAAAACCCAAGCAATATACCAGGGAAACATCCACGGGATAAAGTATAGTATTCTTATTGCTCACAGAAAAATTACAATCTTCATGCAGCCACCATAACAATGAATTTGCCTATTCATATTCGTTCATGCTCCACAACCTATTTTCAATAAATGGATTTGATGAAAATCAGCCACTGTGGCATCCACACTCACATCTAAGGGACTTAAAAGATTGGAAAATAGAGGACACATTTTTTGAGATCGTAGAGATTGTCAAATAGAAATGATGGATTTATCTTTAGTTTGTTGAGAGAGGGGAGAGCTGAGTAGAGGTTACATCGGATAGTTTGTCCTCCCTCAGAAGGCTGTTAAGAAAGTTGTTCTATGTCTTGTTCCCACCCACAAAATGATTCGAATGGTTGGCAGCTCTTGTAATTTCTTTGAAGATTGTTGATGATGTAGACAGTCCTCCAAAACTCAGGTTTGCAGATTAATTAAAACACTGATGATAGGAATCTACCTTAGAGTAGACTTTGCCATATAGAAAAACATAGTAAATAGTGAAAATGATAACCAAAAACCCAGTGGATTCCTTTATATCTCAGAGAAGTAAATATTTACATAGCTTATTTTTTTCAAATTCAAAAAAGTCCTCTATTAGGCTCATTTCCTAGACTAAAAAATCTACCTTTTACCAATCATGCATTGCCTATTTACATGCAAAATCTCATGCAAAGAAAAAGGCTCCTCCTTTTCCTCTAACTCCCCCAAACAAGACGTTCATAATGATTTGTTAACTAAATGGTTGAGTTGTTAACAAACACTTCCAAAATTAGTAACTGCTAGTAATTGTGCCACCTAATTCTTAGGGATTAGGAGTTGGTTTACATCATTCTCCCATTCTTTTTAAAATTTTGAACCTCTTGGTTCAAAGCCTAAAACAAGCTTAAAAAAAAGTTAATCACACTAAGAAACTTAAGGACTCACACTAAGAAACTTAAGGACTCATTTATTACATTTTTTTGTTTGTGATGCAGGATTGCTTTTATCCTAGGATGCTACTCCATCAAACATCTAGGAAAGTGTTTAGGCTAGATGGTAGAACCATCCTTTTGACCCAAAGAATAAGGCCATGGCTTACCCTTCCACCAGATGAAATATCTTTGCAATTTTCCACATTTTCTCTTCCTTCTCTTGCAGCCTCTTGTTGGATCAAAGTTTGTCCTATCCTTCCAAATTGTGCTCTTTCTCTGTACCCAGCTATTTGAAGACTTAGTGGTCCTCCAATGAAAACCATCATGGCTCTTTGTATCACTCATACCACCTTTTGCTGCACCAACACAAAAACCCATAAAAACAAAAATAAAGTTAAGGGAATCAAAATTTCCCATAAGTGCTTCCTCCCTTGCATTATTCCATTTAGGTATGCTTTTCAATTCATCTAGTTCCATGTGATGTTGTTCACAAGCCAACTCCTTTGTATTATCCTTCTTTATTGTATTTTCTGCATTGTCCTCATTTGGACCACAATTGAAAATATCTCTATTTCTTCCCTCAATCACTCTCATTCCTTCTCCAAGAAACTGATGATCTTCTACTCTCTTTTCGTCAATGATGGGATTCTCTATATGTTCCTCTAGCTGCTTTTGGTTGGTTTTATTCTCTAAAACCAATAGGATTTCATCACACTTGGGGCTCCAAAAGATCTCCATCTTTGCTGCAGCTTCCTCTCTAATGTGGACTGTTTCCACTGCTACAACATTTTAGGTTTCCTCTTATGATAAGCTACATTTCTCTTCATTGAAGTCTTCAATACCTTCCCCTTCTTCGGGGTAACACAACTCAATAGCTTGATCCATCTCATCCTATTCACTTTCATCCCATTCATTCTCTGTCTCCAACTCTTCACAAATCCCATTTATTGGCCTCTTATCCAATAACAATCTTGCCAACTCATCCAGGGATTTGAGCTTTCCCTATTCTAGGAGTTCTATCCCTTGGCTAATCCTTGCCTTTATGGATTTCCTCTTTGACTTTAACTCTTGCTCATAAGTCAGGTACTCACTATTATTTTTTACCTTCTTACCACTCTTCAAAGCCTTTGCTGTAGATTTCTTCTTCTTTGTCTTCTTATTTCTACCTGCTTCATTCTCCCCCAACATCCACTTTAACTCCTCTGATTCATACTCCAATCTTTGTAGCTCCTTTTGCTGGTCCTTTGTTTGTTTCTTCTTTTGCCTTTGTCTTATTTTGTCTTCCAACCTACTTATCCTCTTTCTTGTACATTATGACAAAACTCCATCTTTGCATTCACAACCATAACCACAGCTGCCCCTTAAACCATCAAAACTCATCTCACAAAGTCTTCTAGCAGAACTCGAGCTATTTTATGCATGACAGTAGTCTTTCCTCATCAAGCCTGCCTAGAAATAAGATACTCCTTGCATAAGGTAGAAGGAGGTCATAGACAATATGGATCTCCTACTCAAAAGTTGGTCTTCATCAAATTGTAACAGAGAACTTGACAAGAAGTCTTATATATGTATGAATTTTAATATCCATCAACAAATCAAATCAAAGGAGACATACTCCAAAGGACAAAATAATACCCTGTGCTCCACATAAAAATGCAAGGCAGAGTAAGAAAAATGGGTCTCAAGCATATACAATAAGGCCTCACAGCTGCTTAGCACAATCTTGATAAATTTTGATAGAGGAAAAGTGGGCTGCATGTCTCATACAAATATGTAGTATTCTACAAAATATCAGTGCTCACGGGATAATGCAATAGACATCAGCATATAATGACAAACAATTATTTAAAATACCTCTATAGTTGCCCTCTAATCTTCTCACACAATATGCATGGTAATTCATGGATAAAGCCCGCTACAAAACTAGGTTCTCTTGGAATGACTCTTCTATTATAAGAATGTCACTCAACTACTCCAACTGCTCATCCTTACTCAAATATCAAAAGCTTATGCAGAGCTCTCCAACACTTACCAGCACATATGAAGATTTCTCCATCCACTTGTTCAGCTGCTATCTAAATACAGCTTCCATAGTCTGCAAAGAAACCTGACTTTTTCCCTCTGTTGGTGGACAGATAGATTCTCAGCACCCAAAATGCCTAAACACCCTCTGCACACAACACCCTCTCCTTCACCCAACACAGGCACAAGAGCGATTTGCTCTGATACAAAACTGATGTAGACGGTCCTCCAAAACTCAGGTCTGTAGATTAATTAAAGCACTGATTATAGGAATCTACCTTAGAGTAGACTTGGCCATACAGAAAAACACAGTAAATAGTGAAAACCATAACCAAAAACCCAGCGGATTCCTTTATATCTCAGAGAAGTAAATATTTACATAGCTTTTTTTTTTCAGATTTAAAAAAGTCCTCTATGAGGCTCATTTTCTAGACTAAAAACTCTTGCCTTTTACCAATCATGCTTGCCTATTTACAGGCAAAATCTCATGCAAAGAAAAAGAGTCTTCACAAGGCTTAAATTTGACAGTTGTATGGCTGTATTTAGGCATTTTTGCTGTAAAATACAATTGAAATTTTAAAAAGATTGTATTATATGAAATGAGAGATTTTGGACAAACTATCAAAATTTATATAGGATTATGATGATTTATATATTTGATCATTATATGATTTACTTATACTAAGACATGTCATAGTATTTGAAAGACACCATTAAATAAATAACTGTCATAAAAAAAATTGCTTGACAGGCAAGGTCGACTGTCAAATTTAAGCCCTGAAGTCTCTCCTTTTCCTCTAACTCCCCAAACAAGACGTTCATAATGATTTGTTAACGAAATGGCTGAGCTGTTAACAAACAATTCCAAAATTAGTAACTGCTAGTAATCGTGCCACCTGATTCTTAAGGATTAGGAGTCGGTTTACATCAGTTGGGTACAAAATGATACATCAGTGACTCACGCTTTTGTATATCATCGAACTAAAATAAAAATCAAAGTTTTGGATGGGTAAAGTACTACTCGTGCACGATCCACTTGCTCTCGTCCTCTTGGCAAATCTGCCTTTGCAGAATACCACCAGAGCTTTCGTGCTCGTCCTGCTATGGTGGAACTCAAAAAGGAATTAAAGGGTCTCTTGGACAATGTTTCCAACCACTAGAGCTTCGATCTTAGATGATGTTTAGATGATCTCAAAGTTAAAGTCAAAGACGGCTCTTCTTAAACTGCCTTAAGTCAATAGCCAAAGTCTAAAATGGCTGTTCTTAAATCACACTGAATTTAATGGCCAAGAAAAATACGACTATTTAAATAAAATATCAAGAGAGTGGTTTTATCTAAATGTTCCATGTGTTGTAGGTTTCACTGTGGACTCTTAATTTCCCGTGTACAGGCTTACCAAGCTGTCTATCAACTTATCATTTATTTTGACTCATCCATATGATTCTATACCCCATTTTTATTGTAGATAGAAACTGAAAGCCATGTCTGTGGTATCCTCCTCCTAATCCTTGTGCTGCACGCATGGCTTCCAGCACAAGCCCACACAACTTTCCGCTTCAACAAATTCAATGTATCCACCCTTTATCAGGTCGAATACTCTTCAATCCACTCTGGTGCCATCTGCCTCACCAATCAATCACAACACGTGTCTGGCCGAGCTTTATATCCTCAGCCTGTGCGGATGAAAGATCCCAAGTCGAATACTACAACCTCATCATTCAGCACAACCTTCGTATTCACCATGCTTCCTTATTCTTCCGATGCTTCACGCACCAGCGGGCAGGGGATGGCCTTTCTCATAACGCCCACCAAGGTTCCTGTGGAACATTCATCAACTCAGTTCCTCGGTTTGTTAAATACTTCCACCGTAGGGAACCCTGACAATCATCTCTTTGCCATTGAGTTCGACACAATCCGCAACGTGGATCTCCAAGACATCAACAACAATCATGTGGGTGTGGATATCAACGACATAAAGTCTGTAGAGTCTGAACGTGCGGGGTACTGGATTGACAACCAGTTTCATGAACTAGATCTCAACAGTGGACAGAATATTCAGGCTTGGATCGACTACGATCATACCCAACAGCAATTGAATGTTACAATAGTAGAAGCTGGTTCACTTCGACCCAAAAAGCCTCTTATATCTTTCAAAAATACGTCTCTGTCTAACATTTTCCAAGAAGAAATGTACGTTGGTTTCTCTGCATCAACAGGAACCGTCGCTGAAGACCACTGTGTCCTCGCTTGGAGCTTCAGCACAAATGGATCCGCACCTGAGCTGGATATATCTCATCTTCCTTCCCTTCTTATGCGCAAGAATTCCACCTCGAAACTTATAGCCGGTATTACTACGTCTCTAGTACTTGTCTTGTTGCTTCTGGTTGCAGCAGCGGTTTTTTGGTGGAAGAAAAACAAGTACAGAGACGTTATAGAAGAATTGGGGATGGAGTATTGGCCTCACAGTTTTGACTACAAAGACTTAATACTGCAACCAAGGGCTTCCGAGACGATCAAGTTCTGGGCTATGGAGGTTTCGGACGGGTGTACAAAGGAGTGCTCCCTACTAATGACCAAGAAGTTGCTGTAAAATCCATCTTTAGAGAGAGCACTGAAGGCCTGAAGGAATTCATAGCAGAGATTTCAAGTCTGGGGCGTTTACAGCACCGGAATCTTGTACAAATCAGAGGGTATTGCAGGAGGGGAGCAAAGTTATTCATAGTGTATGACTACATGCCAAATGGAAGCCTGGACAAGATGATATTTAAGAAGACGAAGAGCCTGCTTACGTGGGCTCAGAGGTACAGAATTTTGAGGGACGTGGGCACAGGATTGGAGTATATTCATGAAGGGTGGGAGAAAAGGGTATTGCACAGAGACATCAAATCCAGCAATGTTTTGTTAGATTCTGAACTTAATGCTAAGCTGGGGGACTTTGGGCTTGCTCGTCTGTACGAGCATACGGAAAACCCGAAAACTACTACGGTGGTGGGTACACTTGGGTACATCGCACCGGAGCTCGTACACACAGGAAAGGCCTCTCCCAGCACAGATGTCTTCAGCTTTGGTATTTTAATGTTGGAGGTTGCCTGCGGTAGGAAGCCTGTGGATTCCTCTCTCGATGCTTCCCAGATGGTTATGGTGGAATGGGTGAGAGAGCTGCATGCCAAAGGCAGGCTCAAAGATGCAGCTGATCCTAATCTTGGTGGTGAATATGTTGAAGATGAGATGGAGAAAGTGCTCAGATTAGGACTGATGTGCTGCAATCCTCAGCCGGAGACGAGACCTGCCATGAGACAGGTATTGCAGATAATTGAAGGGGAAGCGTCTCTTCCCACTTTACTTCCAAATGAGATGAGTGGAGGGAGCAGTAGTTTATATCCAACTACAGGAGTATTTTTGTCTCGACTTCCAAGTCTCGAGAGGAACGATAATGGAGAGTCTCAACAAAATTAGTAGAGGTTTCAGGTTTTAATGGAAGGCACTGGAAAGAGGACGGGTACGTCTTTTGTGTGGACTTGTTGAGCAGAGGATCCCGCATTGACAAAGCTACATATTGTTGATCAACATCTTAATTAGCCGATAGGCTTTTATATGTGAGCATTTGATTGTCTCATGCCGGGAAAATTGGAATGCCATCATTGCAGGGTTTGCACAAATAGGTTACTGATTTATTAATAAACTGTTTTCTCAAAACTGTTCTTTCATTTCTTTATTATTATTATCCATGTTGTATAAGATTTGTACTATGTTCAACAGAAGCTCTTCCTGAGCATGATATACAGATTTTTTTTAAAAAATATGCAAGTAATATTTATTTATTTATTTGTCCTGTTATTTTTTCAAATACAGATTTGCAGATGATGGTCACGGTCAGGGGACATAAACTGTTTGATAGAATATTGTTAAATGACTGGTAGAGACGATTGAAGGATCTGCACAAAAACAGATTTGTGAAAATTACTTTGTTTATTTTTACTTTATTTGTTTTCTTTTCCAAACTTACGGGGATACTTGCAACCCGAAATATTTTCTATTAAATTATTTTATTTTAATTTATTCTTCTCCTTTTGGGTTTGGGGGAAGAGACTCTCATGGATGGAATGAAATAATCCCTTATTTCAGCTATATTATAAGCCTATGGGATGTATTTATTTTTAAATGAAAATGTGAGTAATTTCTTAAAACAATAATGTATGAAACTATTTACCAATTACGAAATATTTTGATATTAATATTTTCATAAAAAGTTAAGTAAATACAAACTAAAAGGATTTAGTATCTTTTAGTTTTTTAAGTTTGGAAATGGAAGTATGTATAGATGGTATTATTGTTAGATTTTTAGTACAGTACTTCAACTTAAATACAAATATATGTCTATTGATTTTTTTTAATATTTCTTGAATGTATATACTTCTACTCTCATAACATTGAATACAATATAACCCAAAGTATGAGAACATTATTTCTCTCTACAAGGGATTTTCAACAAACTTAAAAGTTACAAAAGCTCTCTAAGAGAAGAAAGCTTGACTCCCTTTTTATTCTAAATAATTTTACAACTCTTAAGATTCTCAACTTGAACCAACTTTTTGAAAAAACAATGTCAAAGGTGAGGGAATGCTCTCCAACCATCCATTATGGCTTCATCAAGCTATCTATGGCTCTCGTCATCCCTCAAGTCAAGAGAATCTACTAGGGTCTCAAACAAGCATTTACATAAACATGGAAACACATGATTAAACTCCTACATATGGGAAACTCATAACTAAGTCACAATACAAAGAAGGAAAAACTGTAGGAATACACTCAACACTGAGAGGGGGGGTGAATCAGTGTTGTTAACAATTTTAACACTTTTTACTCCTTTTCTTAATTTAAATTCACAAATGTTGAATTCTTCATATAGAACAAAGAAAAATATGCAGAGTATCAAAACAAAACTTGACACAAGAAATTTCCCGAGTGGAAAACCCTCCTGGGGTATAAAAACCACTCAACTGCCTCACTGGCTTAACTCAAATTTCTGATTACAATTGTCTCACTGACATTACAATTCTGCCTCACTGGCATATTGTACTTCTCTGCATGTCTCACTGACATTACAACATCAACAATTTTCAATAAAAATATAACTCAGGGGATTTCCCTGTTTCAATGAAAACAAAACCTTATTTCTCCCTTTTAAAACAAATAAAGATATATTCTTTACAATTAATCTTCAACTGTCATCATCATCTACAATCAATCAATTTTGATCTTCAAAAATACTTCATATCTCTGCAAAAACAACCTCAAACTAATTTACCATTTCTTGATCTTTCTCCCTGTGCAAAACTGAACAATTTACCCTCTCTGAAAAATTATTGTCTTTCATCACTTTGACTTTCTCTGCAAAAAAAAAAATTTCATAGCAAAAATCTCATTAAAAGTTTTTCACCACACCCAAGATCTTCTCACTTATCTGCTTCATTATACACCTAAAAAAAAATTCTCTTTATACAAATAAACTTTCATCATTCAATCTTCTTCAAATCTGTTCAACTTCTAACATCATATATTTTTATCACCTTCATATCATATTCTCTCAAAAATAAAAATCTTTATGATCACAATCTTTTATTTTCTCAAAAACTCTCTCATCTTCAAAAACCTCTCATTGAACTCTTTTTCTCAAACTCTCAATCATCATTTCTGATCTGCAACACTTTTAATCTGCCATTCAAAAATCTCTATATATCTGCCATTAGAAAATCTCAATCTCCAAAATGAATTTCCATCAAACAATAATATCAAAAATGGTTCAACTTCCACCAACATATTTCATTCATCTCACATTCTCAAAAAAATAAAAACTAAAACACCAAAAATGAAGATTGCATTCTTTTCAACTTCTCTGCCGTAGGAAACCTTCCAAATCTAACAAAAATCTAAACAAACTTTCTAACTTCATTTTTTAATACTCCACATCTCTTGTGCTTCGCTGTCTCACTTAGAATAGAAACAAAAATCTTGATTTTCTTGCCTTTTTAACCACAGAACCCGTCAAATTTAGGCTCTGTTAAATGGGGCTTCGTTTGAATCTCCACCATTCGATGGGAATACCCCCACCAACAACCATTTGAAACTTAGCTGTTGATCAGCTTTTTCCCGCCCACTGTTGAAGCTTCCACCGGCGCTCACCCGAAGCCTAGCACAAGGGGCCGGTAACAACTACGAGCCAACACCCCTTTAACTTGTCACTTAAGTGACGTTGACTGCTATAGCCGGTCACTGATCGATTAAAAGAAAAAGTGCTTGACGTTTAGAATAGGTTTTTTTAAGGAATTTTAATTTATGTCTTGTGAAACAATAAAAAACAACATAAACCTCTATATGTGACCTTTGTCATTATAAGCCATTTGTGAGATAATACTAAACAATGAAGTTTAACAACCTGCATACTGAGATAATTCCAAACCCAACCTGCATACTAAGATAATTCTTCAAACCATTGTGATTACATAAACCTTTGCCTCTTCCACTGAAAGATAATTGCATGAAGACTAATCATAATGCCAATCTTTGCCACTTTCACTGAAAGATCAAACTGAGAAGATCATAGCACTGATGAGGACTAAATTACTGATGTCATTACCATGAAGGACCACTGAAATGACTAAGTCATAGAACAACTTCACAACACTGATTGCATAACCAAACATGATATGTACCTGTCAATCATAATACTACTGCATCTTGTGAAAACATCATCCTAATACATGATCTCCTGTGATCAACTGTGAAATGCAACAACCTGATATTTTGACATCAATGAAAAGACAATATGCTCACCTGTGAAATGTGCTACAAAACTCCCCCTTTGTCTTTGACATTGATGGCAAAACCATAACTCATTTCTCCCCCTTTTTGACATAAAAATGTCAAAGGCAAAAAAAAATAACACCACAACCAATAGATTCATGTTCTTGTAAATACAATCCTCTGAAAAATTTGTCAAAACCAACACTTTACTTCATACTGATTAAATGCACAATACTGTAACACTGCCAACCACAGAAATATGTACAAAAAACTATATACAGGCTATGTACAAATGAGATTCAGGACATTAAAATAATCTAGAAAACAACTCCCCCTGAATCTAATATCTCTGTAACTTACTGAAGAGAGACAAGAGATAGAACTCCCAGTCTCTATCTCATAGTTTCAAATGTCTCCTTTGGCAAAGGCTTTGTGAAGATGTCAGCCAATTGATCACTTGTATGCACATATTCCAAAGCAACTTCATTTTCAATCACTTTTTCCCTTAGAAAATGATATCTAATAGCAATATGTTTAGTTCTTGAATGCATTATAGGATTCTTTGACATATTGATAGAACTTGTGTTATCACAAAGAATAGACACAGGCTTTTTAACCTCAACCTTAATATCAAGAAGTGATTGTACCATCCAAAGTACCTGTGTACAACATGATGAAGCAGCAATGTACTCAGCTTCAGCTATAGATAGAGAAACACAATCTTGTTTCTTACTATGCCATGCAACCAATCTGCCACCCAGAAAGAAAGCTGCCCCACTTGTGCTTTTTCTATCATCAGGACACCCTGCCCAATCTGCATCTGTATAGGCAAGAAGTGTAAAATCATTGTGTCTAGGATACCATAAACCAAAATCAAGTGTACCCTTAATATATCTAAAGATTCTTTTAACAACATTCAAATGTGATTGTTTAGGACAAACTTGAAATCTTGCAACCAAACAAACAGCCTGCATAATATCAGGCCTAGAAGTAGTGAGATATAAAAGACTCCCAATCATAGATCTATACAGAGACTGTTCCACTTTAGGTGATTCATCATTTTTACTTAGCTTATGCCCTGTCTCCATAGGAGTACCCAAAGGTTTGCAATCATCCATTTGAAACCTCTTTAACATCTCTTTGGCATATTTATTTTGTGAGATGAATATTCCCTTTTCAAGCTGAGATACCTGAAGACTAAGAAAGAAAGACAATTCTCCCAACATAGACATTTCAAATTCTGATTTCATGATGTTAGGAAATGAATGACTCATATCATCATTGTTACTACCAAAAATGATATCATCTACATAAATTTCAACAACCAGAATATCCTCACCTTTGATTAAATAGTACAAATTACTATCCACACCTCCTTTTGTGAACCCCTGTTCCTGCAGAAACTTATCCAGTCTATAATACCAAGCCCTTGGAGCTTGCTTTAAACCATATAAAGCCTTTTTCAACCTGTAAACATGATCTGAATTATCTTTATTCACAAAACCTTCTGGTTGTTCCATGTAGACTTCTTCTTCAAGATCTCCATTTAGAAATGCTGATTTTACATCCATTTGGTAAACTTTGAAATTTTTATAAACTGAAAAAGCTAAAAACATCCTTATGGCTTCTAATCTAGCAATAGGAGCAAATGTTTCTTCAAAGTCAATACCTTCAATTTGTGAATACCCTTTGCAAACTAGTCTGGCTTTGTTTCTAACAACTTTACCTTTATCATCAAGCTTATTCCTAAACACCCATTTTGATCCAATGACATTCTTACCTTCTGGTCTTGGAACAAGTTCCCATGTTTTGTTCTTTTCTATTTGGCTTAACTCCTCTTCCATGGCATTAACCCATGCTTCATCTTTGCTGCCTCAACATAATTCTTTGGTTCCATTTCAGATATCAAACACACATGTGCTTGATTATGTGCAACAGCTTGCTTTCCTCTTCTTGTTAACACACCACTGTCCTTATCCCCAATGATCAACTCATGAGGATGATCTCTTTGAAATGCCTTTGAAAGAGTCTTTGTCTTAACATCAACAGATTTTTCAGGATCTTCTTCCTCTTCCTGAATTTCTTCTTCCTTTTGTGAATGATGATCAACTTCAATGTCATGAATCAACTGCATACAGGGCTGCAAATCCTCATCCACCTTAACATTAGTACTTTCAATTATTCTTTTGAGCCTATTGTTAAAACATTTATATGCCTTGCTATGTGTAGAATAACCAAGAAAAATGCCTTCATCACATCTAGACTCAAAACCACATAAGCTATCATTATCTTTCTTGATGTAACACTTACTTCCAAAAATTTTGAAATACCCAACATTAGCTGACTTACCATACCACAGTTCATAAGGAGTATAATTTGACTTTACCCTTAATTGAACTCTGTTCAGAGTATATACAGTTGTATGAACAGCTTCTCTCCAATAGACATTAGGCAGATTTGCATCATGTAGTAAAGTTCTTGCCATTTCTTTTACAGTCCTGTTTTTCCTTTCAGCTACTCCATTTTGCTATGGAGTTCTAGGAGTGGAGAATTGCCTTCTTATCCCATGTTTTTCACAATACTCCTCAAATTCCTTTGAAGTGTACTCTCCTCCATTGTCTGACCTTAGACATTTTAGCTTGAAATCAGATTCCTTTTCAACCATCTTCTTGAAGATTTTGAATCTATCAAATGCCTCTGATTTATGCCTTAAGAATGTTACCCATGTCATTCTTGAAAAGTCATCAATGAAAAGCATAAAATACTTTTCTCCTCCCAGAGCTTTAGTCCTTGTAGGACCACACAAATCTGAATGTACCAGCTGCAGAGGTTTTGAAGTAAAATACTCCTTAGGCTTGAAACTAACTTTGGTTTGCTTACCCAGCTGACACTCTTTGCATATAGTATTACTTGGTTTTGAAATATGAGGCATATTTCTGACATTGTGATTCTTGCTAATTCTCACAAGATTGTCAAAATTCACATGACCAAGTCTTCTGTGCCATAACCAGCTTTCCTCAATTTGACCCATGAAACAGATATGACTATCAACACTTTTAGTTTCTGAGTTATGAAGATTGTAGATGTTACCACTAGTCCTTAGACCTGCTGCAATAACTTTACCTGATTTCTTTTTAATCTCACATCCATGTGCATCAAAAACCACATTAAAACCATTGTCACATATTTGACTGACACTTAACAAGTTGTGCTTCAGTCCTTCTACAAAATACACATCATGTAGTGGTGTTTCTTCATCAAGAAGAATTGTACCTTTACCTTTGATCATAATGCAATCATTATTTCCAAACATAACAGAACCTTCATTAATGTCTTCAAACTTAACAAATTTTTCTTTGTCTCCTATCATGTGATTGGAACAGCCACTGTCAATCACCCACTGTTCCTTCTTTCTGGCATGAAAAGCAGCTTGTGCAATCATAACATTAATGCTCTTATTGATTACCTTAGGTTTCCAAACAAGCAACTTCTTTTCAGAACTTGAAGAAGACAAACCTGTAACAGTATTCCTTATAGTTTACTGCATTTGCAAAGAAGGTCTACAAAATTTGGCAATATGCCCAAAATTTTTACAATTGTGACACTTCAAACTTCTTAAAAACATGAATGGATTCCTTTGAAATAAATGCATTTCTCTTCTGACTCCAAATCTGCATTCACTGGCTTTATGTCCAAACCTGTTGCAACAAAAACAATATCCAGTAAAGTGAGCATTATACCTGAAAGTATCACTTCTGTTGTAGTTTGTTGTCCTTATGATTGATTTGCCATTTGTACTAGCCTTTTGTGAACATTGTCCCTCTTCAAATCCAAGACCTGATTTATCCTTGAATCCTTTTTGTTTATCAAGAAGATCATCTAGTTTATCACTGCTTCTGCACATATCAAGTCTTCTTCTCAGACCAACAATTTCAGCTTCAAGTGTATGACATTCCTTGTCCTTGTTATTCAACTCTTTATCTTTATCAACAATAATTTTCTTACTTTCTTCAAGAGAAAGAATTAGATCAGTAATTTGTTTCTCATAACAAGTTAACTTGTTATTCATGATCTCATTTTCTTTTTGAAACTGACTTCTTTGTGCAATGATTTCCTTCTTAAGTTTCTCGACTTGACTTAATGCACACATCAATTCTCCTTCAAAATCAACAACAGCTTCACAACTGTTTGATTGTTCCTCACACTTTTCATTTTGAACTTCATTTAGAATAGCCATAAATAAAGTCTGTGCATTTTCATCAAGAAAATCATCTGAATCACTTTCAGACATATCAACATTTTTTGTGAACAAACTTCTCTTCTTTCTGAAATTATTTTTCCTTCTAGAAACAAACTGTTTCTTTTTAAATTGCTTCTTATTTTCATCTTCATCACTGTCTAGGTCTTTGTAAGGACACTGAGCTGCATAGTGTCTAATCTTTCCACATTCAAAACATTTGAATGGAAGCTTACCTTTGTACTTACCAACAGATCCCTTCTTCAACTTGCTTGCAAGAGATATTTCTTGATCATCATCCAAATCATCTGAATCAGAAATCTCCTTTTCTTTTCTGACTGATTTGAAAGCAGCTTCTTTGCTTGAAGGTATGTCATTGCTAATTCTCATCTCATAGGCTGTGAAAGTACCATGAAGTTCATCAAAGGTAACTTTGCTTAAATCTCTTTCTTCTACTACAGACACTTTGGATTCATATTTAGGATTTAAAGTCCTTAAGACTTTTGTAACAACTGTCTTCTCTTCCAGTGTATCACCAAGTCCTCTGATAGCATTTACAATTTCTTGGACCCTTAGAAGATATTCTGCCACTTTCTCATCATCACTCATTCTGAGACTTTCAAATTTTGCTCTGTAGGATTGCAGTTTTGCTTCTTTGATTTTATCATCTCCTTGATAGATATTAGACAATTTGTCCCATATTTCCTTGGTTGTTTTGCACTCCATGATTTTGACAAGTATGTCATTGGTAAGACCACAACATAATGCATTTTTAGCCTTAGCATTATTTTCATATGCTCTTTTCTCATCAGCTGTGCTAGGAGGATTTGTAGCAGTATATGCAGTAACAATGGCAGCATACACATCATACCCCAGAGATGACAAATATGACTCCATCCTGAATTTCCAAAAAGCATAGTTAGAACCATCAAACACAGGTGCTTTATAATTAGAGTAACCTTCTTGATTTGCCATGATGAGTATTCTAGAAATATGATCTACCCAAGCTGATTAAGCTTTGATAGGGTACCAGGCTCTGATACCAATTGTAGGAATACACTCAACACTGAGAGGGGGGGTGAATCAGTGTTGTTAACAATTTTAACACTTTTTACTCCTTTTCTTAATTTAAATTCACAAATGTTGAATTCTTCATATAGAACAAAGAAAAATATGCAGAGTATCAAAACAAAACTTGACACAAGAAATTTCCCGAGTGGAAAACCCTCCTGGGGTATAAAAACCACTCAACTGCCTCACTGGCTTAACTCAAATTTCTGATTACAATTGTCTCACTGACATTACAATTCTGCCTCACTGGCATATTGTACTTCTCTGCATGTCTCACTGACATTACAACATCAACAATTTTCAATAAAAATATAACTCAGGGGATTTCCCTGTTTCAATGAAAACAAAACCTTATTTCTCCCTTTTAAAACAAACAAAGATATATTCTTTACAATTAATCTTCAACTGTCATCATCATCTACAATCAATCAATTTTGATCTTCAAAAATACTTCATATCTCTGCAAAAACAACCTCAAACTAATTTACCATTTCTTGATCTTTCTCCCTGTGCAAAACTGAACAATTTACCCTCTCTGAAAAATTATTGTCTTTCATCACTTTGACTTTCTCTGCAAAAAAAAAAATTCATAGCAAAAATCTCATTAAAAGTTTTTCACCACACCCAAGATCTTCTCACTTATCTGCTTCATTATACACCTAAAAAAAATTCTCTTTATACAAATAAACTTTCATCATTCAATCTTCTTCAAATCTGTTCAACTTCTAACATCATATATTTTTATCACCTTCATATCATATTCTCTCAAAAATAAAAATCTTTATGATCACAATCTTTTATTTTCTCAAAAACTCTCTCATCTTCAAAAACCTCTCATTGAACTCTTTTTCTCAAACTCTCAATCATCATTTCTGATCTGCAACACTTTTAATCTGCCATTCAAAAATCTCTATATATCTGCCATTAGAAAATCTCAATCTCCAAAATGAATTTCCATCAAACAATAATATCAAAAATGGTTCAACTTCCACCAACATATTTCATTCATCTCACATTCTCAAAAAAATAAAAACTAAAACACCAAAAATGAAGATTGCATTCTTTTCAACTTCTCTGCCGTAGGAAACCTTCCAAATCTAACAAAAATCTAAACAAACTTTCTAACTTCATTTTTTAATACTCCACATCTCTTGTGCTTCGCTGTCTCACTTAGAATAGAAACAAAAATCTTGATTTTCTTGCCTTTTTAACCATAGAACCCGTCAAATTTAGACTCTGTTAAATGGGGCTTCGTTTGAATCTCCACCATTCGATGGGAATACCCCCGCCAACAACCATTTGAAACTTAGCCGTTGATCGGCTTTTTCCCGCCCACTGTTGAAGCTTCCACCGGCGCTCACCCGAAGCCTAGCACAAGGGGCCGGTAACAACTACGAGCCAACACCCCTTTAACTTGTCACTTAAGTGATGTTGACTGCTATAGCTGGTCACTGATCGATTAAAAGAAAAAGTGCTTGACGTTTAGAATAGGTTTTTTTAAGGAATTTTAATTTATGTCTTGTGAAACAATAAAAAACAACATAAACCTCTATATGTGACCTTTGTCATTATAAGCCATTTGTGAGATAATACTAAACAATGAAGTTTAACAACCTGCATACTGAGATAATTCCAAACCCAACCTGCATACTGAGATAATTCTTCAAACCATTGTGATTACATAAACCTTTGCCTCTTCCACTGAAAGATAATTGCATGAAGACTAATTATAATGCCAATCTTTGCCACTTTCACTGAAAGATCAAACTGAGAAGATCATATCACTGATGAGGACTAAATTACTGATGTCATTACCATGAAGGACCACTGAAATGACTAAGTCACAGAACAACTTCACAACACTGATTGCATAACCAAACATGATATGTACCTATCAATCATAATACTACTGCATCTTGTGAAAACATCATCCTGATACATGATCTCCTGTGATCAACTGTGAAATGCAACAACCTGATATTTTGACATCAATGAAAAGACAATATGCTCACCTGTGAAATGTGCTACAAAAACAACACAACAAAATAAGAGATCTATTAAAAGAAACATAGAGAGTTATGCTTGACAAGCATTTAAAGAAAAACAACCAATGCCATTTATCCCAAATTTTACAAGGTCTTCACAAGTTCTATACAAACACAATATATAACAAAACTAGAAAATGTAAATAAGGAGAGCCTACTCTCAAGGTGAAATAGGGTAGCCAAAGATGTTGAACACCTTCCTTCCTCATGAATCCTTCCATTTTCTTTTCCATCCCTTCAACATTAGCTACCCAAAATCTCTCCAAGATGAGAAAGAGAAACCAAAAACTCCCTCAAAAAAGAAAACACAAAGGAAAATCCCCCCTTCAACAAGCCAAAGGAGAGGTTTAAATAAGAGTGCCATGTCACTCATGCCCTTCCAATAGGGTGGAGACACTTGGAACTTCTCCCCTCTATACACTAACTTTCTTTCTGATTTATCCCATTAAAAGGACTTCTCATGTGAGTTTACAAGGGCTTCTTTCTAAAAGCATGCGGCTTATTTCTCTATTGAGAACTCACAGGTTGACTTGAAGTGCCTTGATCCAAGCACCCATGCCTTAATAATTATTACTCTTTTCAAGAGCCTCCAAAGTACACCTCAAATCCCCAAATTGCATCTTACACCCTACCCCAAGTACCCTAGCCATAGGCACTTGGGCTGGGGTCTCAAAAATGACATGACAACACAAATTTTCATTTTTTACACACTAGAAAAAATGGCTTAAAACTTTCATACGGGTTGCACTCCTACACCAAATTGATGACACATGGAAACACACATAAACACCTTTACATTGAGCTATTGTTTTAAAATAAAAGTTAAACACTTAAAATACTTGGCTCACACTAGAAGATAGATTTATTTTAATGGAATACACAAACAAAAATCACATTGTTTCACAATGTGAAGTGGGGTAATTAAGGTCCTAATGACTTTCCCATCCTCCCATTGACTATTGTATATACCTGTATTGCACCCCATTCCTCCCAGATTGAAGCTCAAACTGTTACCTCTCATCTTGTAGTGGATAACAATCATGGTAGAGAGGGATGGGGTAGGTTTGAGGAGGTTGCAGTTGACAACTAGGATACCTACGTCCTTGGGCCTCACTCTACACTTGTTGAATAATTCATCTAATGCACCGAACATCACCATTTCTACCTTTGCTCAGCCTTCTTTCATAGTGAAACATAAGCTTGAACCCATTATTGCCTTAGGCAAATAGGTCTCTTCCCCCAGGCTTGATTTGTCCATGATTCTCTTTTGGGAGTCTAGGCTTGCATCATGAAAATGGCCGAAACTTTTGGCCAATTTCATGAATTACTCTTTGGAGACCTGACATCATAGTAAACAGTACCAACACATAAGTCAAGCCATTAATGTTTTTTTCATTCCTCCATGGCCTTGGATCGATTCCTGGAAGGTGATTCTTTTGTTTTCTATTTGAGCTCCCCTTTAGCTCACCTCAAATCTTGCAATTTGATATGCTCACCTATGTTATTTGCTTTCAATCGTTTCCAGAGTATCCGGCGGGGGACATTTCAACAACATGAGATTTTTCTAACACGATTTTCTCCCCAACGTGAGAAAAACTAATGAGTTTAGAAAATGTTTTTGTGTACTCGACAACTTTTCAGTTGAGTGAGCTGATAGGCTTTTATATGTGAGCATTTGATGCTCAGGTAATTGTCTCATGCCAGAAAATTTTCTAAACTTGTCATTTTTTCTCACGCTGTGAAAAAATCATGTAAAAATAAGTCATTGTTGAAATGTCCCTCGCCAGATACTTTAAAAACCATTTAAAACGTGGACGAGCATATCAAATTGCAAGATTTGAGTGTGAACAGAAAATAAAAGAATCACCTTCTAGGAAGTGTGAGGTTTTAGTGCAAAAATTGCCTAAAAATTGTCTCATGCCGTCAAAATAAATATCAGTGACAAGACTACACAAACCCACCGCAAAATAGGTTCGAGGTGTTGTAAGCTCAAAATCGTGACGTTAGTGGCTTGGAGCTTTCGAGTCAAATTTTGGAATGCACACGGACCCTTCCCTCTTTGCCATGGGGTGAACTGCCACGTCACTCTCGCTCTCGTGGAAGTAGCCAGTTGAGAGGAGGCGAGACACGGGGGTGGTCTGTCTCGTTGGAGAGCTGGACTTTGCAAAGAGGGGTCGACACATCCTAGGGCCTATGTTGTTGTGTGCTTGTGTAGATGTGTCATTCAACGATCGTGGTTGTAAAGATAACTATATGACCCAAAGGGTCACTATCACCATTCTCCTGTTGGGGTTTCTAATATTCCACTTTTGTGTGGATAAGCTATTGTTCTCGTTGATGTCTTGTTCACATTGACGTTGTCTTTAAAACTATTGGATGAATGCTTGTTGTACTAAGATTTGTCTATGTTCTTGTTGTTGGATAACTAGTGGGTCCTGTTGTGGTCTTGGGTGGACTTCCTCCATCTCGTTGAGAATTTCCCTCACCATTCATCTCTTAATCTAGGGCACATTCGTGAGCCAAGACAAGAGATAGGCGATTGTGAGCTAACCTTGACTAGACTTAGGGTTTGACAAAGGGTTTGTTTGACCTAAGGTTTGACTATGCATTGAGCTTGTTTGACCTTGTGATAGAACCAAGGGTTTTGACCAATGTTTGACTGTGATTGACTTTGTGATGGAATCAAGGATTTACGAATTTTCTAAGTTTTTAATGTTTTTGTTCTTTTTTTGGTTTTTATGAATGTAAGATTAAATGAAATCCAAAACTTTTTTTGTGCTTTTTTAATGTTTTTGGAGTTGAAGATGTTTTTTTTCTAATCTAGGTTCAATTGAAAGATGTATGCAAGCTATAATGAATTTACTTGATGCAATGTAAACTATGTTTTTAGGGTTTTATGAATATTTGAAACAAATTAATCTAAGAAAAGGGAATTTGTTTTTACACGAATTAATCTATGAACTTTGAAAGCAAATTACTCTAAAAATGAAAGATCTGTCTATCCTATCAAAGAAAAAGGAATAAGATTACTGATCCCAAGAGCAATTTTAGTTATCTAATTACTATGAATTGAAAGAAAGCATAAATGAATCTAGAGAAGCGTGAGCCTCCACTACCCTCAGTACTCCTTGTGATGGCAACCTTGTATCCTCTTGTAGCAATGGGGAATCCTCTTAGTGACAAGATGACAATGGAAGCAAAAGAAGATTTGAAGCTTTTTGAAGAGAGCTCAATGAAAGCTTTGATGAGCACTATGGCTTGATATGAGTAGTGTATGGATGTGTGATGAGCTTTATGTGAAAGCTAGATGAAGCAATGAACAAAACAAAAGGCTCCTATGTCCTGTATGAGCATGAGAATGCTAAATGTGAAGAGAAATAACTTGCAAGATTTGTGTGCACAAATGAAATTGCCTCCCTTTGTGCTTGAGGGAGTGGGTATTTATAGGTTAGAAGAAGGTATGAGAGGTGAAGAATAAGGAGAGTTAACTCAATTTGATTGGAGAGTTAACACAGAAGATTCAAGAGTGATCTGGGCTAAAATTGGAGTGATCTACCTAGTAAAAGCTTATCACTCAAGAAGAAGTGAAGAAGGAATGCATGGGAATGCATGAGCTATTAATTTAAGATGAAATAGAGATAATTATGCATGTGTAGGTGCATGAAATAGTTAACTCTATATTAGGCTCAAAAATCCATGCAAACAAGAAGAAAAATAGGTGAAAACGGAGCTTTTTTGAGTTAGAAACTTGAGTTTTTCCACGGCTGGAAACATGAAAGTGTCATCCAGGGGTCACCCCTTTCACTAGTCAGGTCACCCAGGGGGTGACCCATGGCCGACCCAGTAAGGAGAGCACCTAGGTTGGCTTGCAGGATGGAGATGGAAGAGGGGGAGAAAAGAAGGGGATCTACCTTTGAAAATAGGTCAGTCATGTGTAAAAATCTAAATCTCCACTTGCAAAGTAGGATCTCCTAATGGGAGATCTAGAAATAATAGGGGGAGATTTGGATTGGTTGAGTGAAACTGAAAACTGAAAGTGGGAGATGGCTAGGGGAGACCTCTAGAAGGCTTCTAGGGCTGGAGAAGATGGAAAACACTAAGGAGACATGAAAACTCACCTAAAAGACACATACAAGGCTTAAGAACAAGGTCACAAGCACAAAAAATGCAAATTGACAAGTGTTGAAAAGCGTTGACAACAAAAAGAGAGAAAACAAAAAAGGGGAAACAACACAAGATGAAAGAAAGGACATGTTAGAGAATTTTTTCTTAGAGAATGTTATTTCACACTTACATGTACATGACAAGGATTATATATCATCATAGGGGTCCTCGTGGAGGCTGTGCATGACTTTGGTGCTTACAAGTGCTAATAAACAACATCCTCCATGTACCATAAGAGAGTCTTTACTATGCAAAAAGGTCTGTCAGCAATCAAAAGAAAATCTAATCTATGCATTTAAAGATCAAATCAAATATTGTTGGAGTAAATGCATAGTATCGATCCTGGTAGATCTTGTTCACTATTGGTAGGCATATATTGTACTAAACGATGTAAATATATATTTTTGGCTACTAGCAGGCATTTCTATGCATTTATGCCTTCTACCCTAGATCATCACCAAAGTTATGTATAAATAAATTTAAATACAATGAATATGTTTAGACAAAATTAGTTACAAACAAAAGAAAGATCATTCTACAGACAACAATTTGGATACCAGTAGATTGAAGAGCAACGTCAATACACTAGAGGTACTGTTTAATTAGCCTTGTAGAGGCAGTCACTTTTTATTTTTGTGAATAGATTGAAGTAGTAGCTATAGGGAGATTGGTTTTGGTTGTCTCATTTTAAAAAAAATATGCTTTGATAGGGTTTCATAATGTTTTTCCTGCAAACTCTTCCCATTTTTTCTCATTAGCATCGTTGATAGCACAACACAAGTTGTGTAGAATCTTGAGGTAAGTCTCATGCCATGGTTTCAATCATTTTTTTATGGGGGAATATATACTCATTTAAATCTTGAGCTCTGTAAATGCCCCTATGCCCTGTTGTTTACCAGCCTTTGTTTATCACTTACCCATCCACTCTATCACTTTCTAATTGGTTTTTGTAATCTCTTATTATTCTTTTTTGACTAGGAATCATGGATTCAATGAACACATATCAAGTAGAGATCCATCAATCTCACTGGGTTATTTCAAATATGGTCACCTAAAACTAGCATTTATTAATGTTGATTCCTACAGTTATGCCTACTATGGGCAAGCAAAGATGTATTGAAATATCATTTGTGTTAAAGTTTGAACATCATTTCTTACTGAAACATAAGAATGTAGAGGACTTGAGCATTGTGTTGTGGTTGTGTAAACTAATAAATATGAATTTTTGACCACCTATTATTGGTGTGATATTTCAGGGAACATTGTTTGTTAACTAGTAAGTGTAAACTTCATATCTCGAGTTACTAAAATACTTTGTGTGATAGTTGATTTTGTTTAAAATGATTTTATTCCCAAATCTTTAATTTCTTCTCTATTAAACTATTTATATTACATTTTAGTGCCACTCATAAGTATAGTTCACATTTGTTAACAATTTGTGTAGTCTTTCCAAGTGTGGATTCTAGACATTAACAGAATCCATGTCTTATTATCTGAGCTCCATTAGTTCACGTCCCCAAAAAAGAAAAGAACCTATATTTTGAGCTTCTTTAGTGAATGTCAATATAATTAAAAAATAAATTTATAACTTCAAAAAATTTAAAAATAATAAAAAATAAAATATTTATTTATTTTAATAACACAAAATTGTCTTTTTCCATAATTATTAGATAAATTTCCTCATCTGGAGATGAACTCCCTGCAAAAGTATTTAACAAACAAGTATTTTAGGCATTCATCACATCAGTTCCTCCTATTCCTTCAATTCCACCCAATCTTCTTAATGTCCCTTGAACTTCCTATCAATAAATCCCTTGCACCCCTGAAGTTGCAAGTGCTAGTACTTATGTTTTTAAGCCAAAAGATATATAGGTATACAAATCACCAAGTTTGTTTAATTTAATGTTTAAGGAGTCATGAGTACCAAAATAATAGATTTGACGGATTTTTAGTGAGTGTTGTCATTTTCAAAATTTTAATTTGTTTAGATTTTAATTTTTGAAAATTTAATTAAAAAGTCTTTAAAAATTTAATTAAAATATTTTTAAAAGTATATTTTTAAAAAAAGAGAGAAGTTTGTCTTTTTAAATATTTAAAGTACATTTGAGGAAATATCTAAACATTAAGTATTTTGGATTTTTTAAATATTTTACTTATTTTAATGGTTAAAGTAAACTTGGACCAATAAAAACATAATGATTATTTACCATTTTTTATGTGGATGAGATGTAAAATTACTATTGACTATTTGACCATTCAATAGTGTGATGTTTAATTAAGTAGAGTGCAACATTTAAATAAAAATTTGAGAAAAGTTACAACTAATTCCAAAATTTTAACCATCATCAATTTGTTATTTAAGAAAAAAGGGCATTTCCTTGAAAATCAAGGTCATCTTACTATTCAAGTGGTACAAAATTGTTAATAATCACCTTCATATTACCTTATATAAATATGGAATCTAAATGTCTAAATATTTATAGAATCCAAATATAGAATCTAAATGTGTAAATATTTATAGAATCCAAATGTGTATAGAAAATTTAGTAGATTTCTAAGGAATAGAGAAAGATTCAAATTCCATT
This sequence comes from Cunninghamia lanceolata, assembly GCA_027924645.1. Classification (NCBI taxonomy): domain Eukaryota; kingdom Viridiplantae; phylum Streptophyta; class Pinopsida; order Cupressales; family Cupressaceae; genus Cunninghamia; species Cunninghamia lanceolata. The sequence goes on along the minus strand of BSBN01000826.1, from coordinate 1,534,302 downwards.
AGGAGATCTTGGATGTGTATCAAAACGTTACTACCTTCCGTACATGGTATTATTTGTTGTATTTTCATTGTTCTTAAATATAATTAGTGACCTATAAAATCTACCATTGTATTATAATTTTATAATTTTAAATATATAATTGATGACTTATAAAGCCCATTATTATTTGCCTAGATAATTAATGGCTTATAAATCCTATCATCTTAGTATCTAAAAGTAATTCCCATGAAATTACATTTTTTAAATTAAAATATAATATTTCATCCAATTAGTAAACCTGTATGGTCAAGTTCACCACCTAAAAAGAAAGACTCTTTTATGGGTAGTCTTTTTTTAATTTTCATCACCTCCTAAGGGGTTGTTTTTTAATCTCTTTCTTTCTTTGTTTTTATTCACTCAATTTTTTTCATCCTTATTTTGGATAGATGTGTTAATCTTTCTATCTCCATTTATAAACAATTTTTAATTATTCCAAATATTTTATTGTTAAGAGTTTGTATTGGAATACATTTATCTAGGTCATAAATTTCATTGTTTACCTTGTCATATGTATGTGTATATGTGTATGTATGTATATGTTTTAGATGTCAAGAAATTCGCTTGCTTTAATAATATCAAATTATTTTTTATTTACAATATAGTTCTAAAAAACAAAATTAATGCTCATTTTGATATCTTTTAGACTTTATTTATTATTTAGACACGTAAAGGTGGAAAATCTAACATGTAATTCTAGTAACATTTAAAGGTTCCATTAACTTCGGGTTGTAACTTATATTAAAAACAAGAAGCACAAAATTTTCTTGGATCCTACTTTAATTCTTCCATTCTCCTATGAGAATTATTTAGATAATTTTTGGTAGTAATTTGATGGACACAAGCCTCCATCCCCATCATCCACTACTATTAATTTGTCAATGTAATGGTGTTGGTCTAATCACACCCACATATAGGATTATCCATTAATATTAAGCAAATATTTATCATGATGGGATAACATTATTTTGATGATGTAACAAGAGTGTTGTGTTGGAACTAACTGACACAACTACTACAAAATGCCATTGGTCGGGTTAATAATATCAAGTACAAACAAATGTAGTTCAAGGGAGAATAAAAAATACAAGGGGGAAAATTTGTTGATATGTTATATGATGTATGGTAGTTTTGATTCAGATAAGTTGGTTTTGAAAGGACCATAAATGATTTACAAAGAAAAAATTACGACTAAAACATAACCAACTGGCTATAATGAAACAAAAAAATGCTACCGAGTTGAACCTATATCATTTAGAATGTGACCAAGATGATTTTGTAGGTGAGTCACAGTCCAATGCAACACATGAACCTTCCTCCTAGCTAAAGGGGGCCTCTGAGCCACTCCCACTCACATGACAAGATCCAATCAAGTAGAGGTAGGACTAGGGGTTGTTTTACTCTCTTTCTTCAGGGAGCAGAATGTCACGAATGGTAGTTGGGTTTTGTGCTATGTGAATGTTTTGACAGTTATTCCTATGAAGTCATTTGATTATTGTTGTTGTAATAATTATATGACCCAAAGGGTCATGAGTCCTACGTCTCCTAAGCCTAGCACAAAGGTTGTTTGGTTCATTGATAAGTCAAAGACATTCTTGTCTCCTTTCTTCATCTCGTAAGACTTGTTGTATCAAGGGTTGTTGATCTTTAATGGATTGTTGATGTTCTTGTTCTTCCCTTGCTTGTTCTATGTTCTATTGATGAATTGGATGGGGGAAGTTCTCCCCAGTCTCGTCGAGGATGGATTGTATGCAATCTTTCCTAATGCTTGGGCACATTGAATGCTTGGAAATAGGGGGAAGTGTTTGTGCTTCTCATTGTTTGTGTTGAGTATGTTTGATTTAACATTTACCTCATGATGAGATTGAGGCTTTTTTCTTGTTTAAATTGTTTAACTTGAGTTGTGTTGATGGCTACCTCGTGATGAGATTGAGGGTTTTGTTATCTAAGTTTCTCTAATGTTTTATTGTAATTTTATTATGAATGAACTCTAAATGTATGTAAAGCAATTTTTGGTTACTTTTTCTAAATTCAAATATTGTCTAATTACCTAGGAATTTTAAGTATGTATGCAAGTATATGTGTTTTTCAATATGCATTTATTCTGTGTTTTTCAATATACATTTATTCTATGTTTTTTGTAGTTTTCATGGAATGATTTTGAACCTAATCTAACATATTGAAATTACAAAATGGAAATGAATGTAATCTAATGAAAAAAAATAAAGCTAATATAATTGAATCAAAGCAATGCTAATCTAATTGAAACTAAAGAAATAACCTATTAAGGAAAGAGCAAACTAATGATAACTTTTCCAAGAGCCAAAACTTGAGATAATCACTATTCTAAACCATGAAAAACCTGGTATGACAAAGATGGCAGTGCCTAGCTTGAACCCTTAGAAGTCCTTATGACAACCCTCCCTCTTCCTCTACAGTAGTAGGGTCCTCCTCTAGTTGGCGACAAAAGTGAAGATGTGAGATAAATGAATAAAATAGAAGCTTTGAAGCTTTGAAATAATTGGGATTTAGAATGCCTATGAAGTGCTATGGCTTGGAGCTATGGAAGCTTTGAAAATAATTGGGTATTAAAATTTCTACATGAAGCACTATGGCTTGGAGCTATGGAAGCTAAATACAAAAAAATGAAAAGTCTCAGGGGTCTTGCACAACCATAAATATGCTATGGAGACAATTAGCAAAGAAAAGTAAAGAAAGAGTTCAACAATACTCAATTTGCCTCCCCAAATACATAGAGGAAGGGGGAATTTATAGGTTTGAGAAGCACATCAATGGTGGAGGTGATTGGAGAGTCAACTCATTTGATTGAAGAGTTAACAAGCTTGATTGGAGAGTGAATTGGGTTTGATTGGGACTGAACTAGCCTTAATAGCCTATCATAGAAGAAGAAATAGAGTTAGCATGTGATTGATTGGGAGATGAGTAGAATTGATTTAGGAGTTAGAGTGGAGTGTTTGGGAGTCTCAAGTCAGTTAGGAGGAGTTGATAATCATTTAGGGAAGAGGACTCACACAATTAGGGCTCAACTTGGAGCAAATTTGGGCTAGAACTAGAAGAAATCATGCATGTTAAAAGACAATAGGGTCACCCCTTTTGGGAAGTGGGTTGCCCCTTTCACCAAGGCAAGTCACCCATGGAGATATTGCTTAAGTTATTGGGTCACCTAGGGAGATCCTAAAGTCATAGGGGTGACCCATAGAGGAGGTCTTGTACAAGGGGTTTCCAGGATGGAGAATGATCTAGGAGGTGTAAGAATTGTTTTTACATCCCAAAGCTATCCATGGGATCTTTGCAGGGTGGGTTACCCTTTAAATAGGGCAAGTCACCCCTAGAGATCATGCTTTAGCTGCAGGGTCACCTAGGGAGATCCTACAATGACAGGGAGTCACCCAGAAAGGAAAGATGCAACATGAAAATTGAAGCCAAGGATGGAACATGGGGAGGTTGACTAGATGATTCTAAAGGGATGAAATGAATACCCCTAGGGAACATGAATTCCCCACTTATGAAGTGGATTGATGTGGTTATCGAGTTAGAAAGCGGTAGAAAGGATTTGTCAAACTTTGATCAAAAGGCAAGCTAGAAGGTGTGCATGACCATAGAAGGTTAGTCTAGAGGTTAGGAAAGGATAAATAAAATAAAAAATGAACCAAGACACATTAAAAAGAGGAATACTAATAAGAGGTGTATATATTCATGCTTACATGTACATGATTAGGACTATGGCTCATCCTCGAGCTGCCATGTAGGCCTGTGCATCTTTTTCATACTTACATATTTACCCCGTTAGGGACAGTAGTCTACATGAAGGGTAGGTATTATTCCCAAACTAGGCTTTTACCTATTTTCATTGTCCCACATTTGTACTTGAAATAACAATTGTTAACTTGACATCATGATGTATTCAAAATAAATCACTATAATAGAAACAAAAGGACATACCGTTGTAATGTAAGATATACCCAAGTCATTTGTTTCATCCTAAGGACCTATAAGAATGAAATGCATACAAAAAAATGACATGGAAAAAACTACAAAACCTAAACAAACCAAATTCCTAAATGCAAACTAAACTAAGAGAAGAAGAAAGAGGTGAATCAAGAGGTAGAGTGATCAGACGATGACATAATCGTGTGAGTGAATAGGTAATGGAGAGATATCGACAAGGAGATCATTGATATGGCTACCAATCTTCCTTGTGTTGGTCATCAGGTACAAGAAACGAGAAAACCCCCTTTTGAAACCCTACATTTTTCTTTTGGTGATTTCTTGTAAAGAATCCATCATTCTCTGAGTTTCTTCATTGTAATGGCCTAGATTCTTGCCTTTTGTCTTTTAGGGAGCTTTACTTTGTCAAAAAAAATTGTTTTTAATTTTTTTTAAGTAATTTTTATCATGCTTTGAAATTGGGTAGGGTCACCCCTTTCACTAGGGCAAGTTTCCCCTAGAGATTCATTCTGCAATTTTGGGTCACCCCTAGAGATTCAGTCTACAATTTTGGGTCACTTCTAGAGATCAACCCTAATAAAATGGGTGACCCTCTAGAATTTTTATAGATGGAAATTGTGAATCCTTTGATACTCTCATCACTTAGATTTTTCTAATTTTTGACACTAACTTCTTCATTTATTGCAATTTTTTAGTTGATATATGGTTTTTTTTTTTTTTTAAATTTTTGAATGTTTTATAATTTTTTTATGATTTTATAGATTGGCCAATCATCTAAACATGTTGTTTCTTTGTTTTTGATAGGAGATACACATTAGTTGGAATGTGAACCATGAGCAATCTTGGTTTGCAAAGTCCCTTGAGTCCTCATCTATTGGAGATATTGTTATCTTGAAGAAGACAAGTTTGGACAAGATAGTTCATGTTCCTATCATACATCCCTTTTCTTGCATATGCTATGAAATTTTGACATACTAGGATGCTAATCAAAACACATTTTAATTTCCTCAATTATCTAGAGAGTAGACCATTACTCTCCATGATGTTTATCATATTCTAGGAGTTCCTATTAGAGGTGATCACCTTGCTCTTCCTAAGAATGAATCAGAGAGGGAAAGATTGTCTTTGGTTTCTTATATAAGGGTTAACTATCCTGAGGATCATCTTTGTTTTTAGTTAACCTCAGTTCCTAGCCTACCAATTTCTCCTTTATGGAAGGCCTTCATTGGATTGATTACATCGCATTTATCAGGAGATAAGGGGTCTATCATACTCAGGTGTGTTAATGGTGGTTTTAGCACACAACAACACAGGGGAAATATAGGGTATCTCACCTCTCTTAAAAGGAATCCTATCCTAGAAAAGACTTCCCTAAGGTTTATATAGCTCGGTCTTAGCTTGCAGGATAACTCAATGGATATGTTTTAGTTGTACCAACTAAGGGGACTTACACACAATGCAAACAAACTTTAGTGCATTAGGGTTTGATTGCACATGACCTTGAGAAGTTTTATGATTTGACAATGCATAAACAAACTAATATATACTCAGATTGATTACAAAATATGTGATTTCAGCCTACAACCAACAATCTGCCAACTTGCATTTATTAATCATGAAATATATGATAAAACTATGCAAGTTGATGAAACCTAATCTAATAGGATCTAATAAAGAAAATCCAAAAGGAAAGGGAGAGATAAAAGGGATAAGGATTCTATAGATGATTACAAGGATGATTCACACACAGATAGACAAATTCCCAACAATAAATGAATCTCTGCTTAACTAGGCAGCCCACAATGCCACATAGATTATGCAATCTTCTAAGGAAATGTAAAGATATTCAAACTGTGGAGGGTTCTTCAAACACCCAACTCTTGGTGTAACTCAATGAACTTAGACAATCAAACTTAGCTCATATGAAATATGCCCAAACTAACCATGCATAATGACATACAATTGGCAAGCCATCATTGGTATGGACAGGAAATCTATCAAAAATTTGAATGATAAATCATAAAGGCAACTGAATGTAAACTAATTTCAGATTGACATGAACCACTAAATTGAAAATGAGACAACACAGAAACACAAATTCCCAGTAACCTCCAAAACTTGCTTTGTATTGACTGAATTTCGGTAGTCTCAGAAATTCACTATCAAATCTTACTTACAATGAGAGAAAATGATGGCCTTTTTATAGATAAGGCATCATACCAAGTTTTTCATGGACGGTGGAGATTAACTCAATACCAAGGGTCCAGATTTACACATCATTGAATGTGGTACAACAATTAGTTACATCCTTGGATTTGCTTTTGTCTTGATAGAAAAAGACAAAATACAACCTTGAAATACATTGAATTTGGACAAAATGAATACCCATTTCGCTGTATAGGAGGAAGAGCTAATTTCCAAGACAAAAGGAAGTCAAAAGGTCACATGACATGTGAAAACAACTGTTTATGCAATATGACGGGATTTTATGTGTTGACTGGATCATCATGTTGCATGTCACTTTTGAGTTGTCTAATGAGAAAAAACTATTTTCCAATGTTGAATAGTCAAGAAGAGTATGTGGCACGTTTTTGGTGAAGGCATATCCAACTAGATACTTGTTGGATCAACCTTTGATGACTGGACTGTTGGAACAAGTGTAGACAGTTGTGAACAAGTCTTGGTCATTAGACTAGATTTGTAGCAAAAATAGTGATGTAGGCATGATCTTCATTGTCTTCAAGCTCCTGGGACTTCTCTCCATCATCTTGGACATCATACTAACTTTCTCTTGCATGTGCAGCATCAATTTGGTTGACAAAATGAAGATTGTGCATGTTCAGGTTAACAGTGTACTTCTGGGTGTTCATCCATGCAAGACAACTCCAACAATCATCTTTATCCTCTTAGACCTACAATTGACAATGAAAAACATCAATTTCATCATAAACAATCATTTTCCATCAATTTGGATCAAAATATATCCATTTGCAGCCATGGATCACTCAGGAACAGCTCATTGTCAATGTCACTTATGAACAACCTCATAGATCCAGTAATTTTCACATGATTTTCTGAGTTTTTCACCATTTTCAAGTACCCATTTAGCTAATATAATGATCTAAGATGTTTTTGTGGCTAGTAGGATCCATTTGGAGGATTTTATTTCACATTTTTAGCCCCTTTTTTGCAAATAGAGGGATTTTGGGGGTCATTGGATATTCAGGTGTAGTGGCATTAATTGATGCAAAATGTGCCCAAAATCCACACAAACTTGATAAAAATGTTCATCGTGATGTAATAAATGGATGTACAATTCAAATTCATCAATAGAATCCAAGTTTCACTTTCAAAAAATGAGTTTTTTAACCCAAAATGTCAAAAAGCAGGGTTTTTGGCCCTCACTGGATATCCTGCAGAGGTTGATTTTAGCGCTAACTCTTCCTTACTACCTAAGCGGGGATTTCATGGGTTACTAGATAAATGAGGAAAATGGAGGTCACTGGATATATTCAGTGAGAACAAGTTTTAGCGCAATCTAGTGATGGCAATTTTTAGCGCTAACTATATTCCTTCGCTAGAGGGGATTTCATCTATCATAGGATCGGCGGGATTTTGAGGTCCTACCGGATATGTCCAGTGAATGCAGTTTTTCGTGCATATCCAGTGAGATGGGAAAAACTTGCTTTTCTTGAAAATGCCTTAGCGGAGGTTTTTAAGGTGACAGGACATATCCAGTGAATGCAATCTTTAGCGCTATCCTGTCAAGCTAGTTTTTAGCATTGAGTTATTGAATGGGGTCCAACACTAATATCTAGTGACACTGGATATTATCACAAAGTGTAGTGAGGGTCAATTTTAGCGCCACATTTTGAAAGTCCCTGGCTGACAGTATATTTAAAAATATTTCCTATACTTTAAATATTTTGAAATATATTGTTAGGATGTTTGAGACAGGTTCCAGATCCATAGGATTTAACATCCAGATTCCATAATTTTGAGGATCCACCAGATTTCAGACTTATCTAGTTTTTCAGGGTTTTTAGGGTTTCAGACTTAGCCAAATCAAGGTGCCAATAACATGCATCAGGGCGAAGGCATATGAACCCCTTAATGAAATTTTGTGGACTTTGACATGATTTTGCAACTCTAATGCCTGAGAACTAGGAATTCTGACATGACACAACCTGCAGTAGCAATTTCAAGGACCATATCCATTGACACAGGATTTTAGAGAAAAATGTAGTGACACCCAATTTTAGCACAAAAGGCAACAAATGGCTTTTTCTAAAGCCCAAAACTAATCAAGACTCCTCCAAATCAATCATGAAAGGCATCAAATCACTCCAAACATGCCAAATACTCAAATTTGGAACAAATCCTGCATTCTAAGCACCATTTCACTTTCTCATTGTCATAAGGAAGAAAGGTTCAGACTCCAAGCCAAAGCAAAAAGAGGGGGTCTCCATTTGGTAAAATGGGGTGTGTAAGGCACAAAAAATGGTGACTCTACTAGGGAAATGCTCCAGAGCATTTCTAAGATAAACATTAGTTTCAAACCCAGAATCCTTGTCTTTCCCACATATTAAACTAGAGAACATGATACAATATCAAAGAAGCAGAGATCACTAACTCAGTGCAACTATCTGTATCCTGAAAGTCTAAGTGTGTGCAGTTGCATTCATTCCCATCCTTCTACAACCAAGATCATCAAGGCTTACTTGCATTAAGCTACGTCAAGATACACACCTTTTGTACTACCTTGGACATTGCCCCGCAGCCAACAAGTGTCTATAGCCCCGACGAAGTTCTCTCTATGATTCCCTCAAGCATTGCTCTACTGCCCATTAGGCATCCATAGCCCTTGATAGAGTTACTTGAATCCTCCAGCTAATTAAACATTTTATAAGGAAATTAGGAAGTATTGATTTAGTAGAGTATTTATTTGATAATGCATTGAGCTTAGCTCTTGATATGAGTACTAGAAAGCACTACATACCCTTGTAACACATGATAAATATCACATGGGCTACGAATTGGTTCAACTTTGTTGGGCTAGGAATCATAGTAGCGACAAAGGTGAGCCTATAGATTTTTCATTTAACCCAAGATCACCAAGATTCCTTTAGAAGCTTTAGGATCATTTAAAGGTGTGAGAGATATTGAACTAGAAAATATTTCAAGTCAACCAAACTATTGACTCTTTTCCCATTAACAAGCATCATACCATCTAAGAGTAACAATAGAACCCATAGGAAGACCTGAGTGCAAACCAAAGTTTCTCAAGGAAATCCCCAAAATTACTTACCCAAAGAGGGCCTTTTGCAGGACTGCACCACTGCCACCACATTCAAGAAATGGAGAACCCCAACAATACAAGTGCAAGAAAGTAAGCAAAGCAACTAACCTAAACAAAAAAACTACTCTACCCAAAGCAAATCGAAAGCAAGAACTAACAACTAACAATAGATAACAAGTAAGGAAAAGCAAAAGTAGAAGGCAGAGATTGAACTAAAACAACAAACAACTAACTAAACCTAACCAGAAACAAGCAAGACTATGTATAAAGGTTTGAACAACAAATATTTACACTTCCCTGTGATTTATTTCTCAAGACATGTAGGAGTAACAAGTTACAGGTCAGTGTCCTAAGTCTAGCAAATTCATCTTTGCACTCTGAAAGGTAAGGTCTAGGAAGGTTGGGTTCATGTTCAAGGTACCACTTACATAAGATCAGTAGTTGGGGCAATTCATCAGGGCCATGATCAATCCAAATGCAAGTTATCTTACCCAAGTTTCCGTAATCAAATTGATGATCAGAACTACTGAAACAAAGTGGAGAGAGGGAAGATACAACCTGGTTTGCAGTACCATCAATCAGGAATGTAAGTTCATCACCTTGCTACATTTTGTCACCTAATTTCTCATCTTCATGGGATTTCAACTCGTGATGGGTCATATCTTGTGCATCAGATACCTTCGGGATGATGAATGTTGCAGCAACCTCCCAAGCAAACAAAAAGTCTAGACAACCTTCTTCAAAATGTGGATCATTTGGATGAATTCTACATGCATTGATCAAAGCAAAGTCTATCATGTATGGTGAATTTCCATGAAATAGCATATCCATGCTCATTCTTGATACCAACTCAATTATGCGATCAAGTGATTGACATGAAAAATCCTCCAAGCCATCACTTTGCATAATTGTTTGATTTTTATTCTCAGATTGTATACTTCTGCTTCCCTTTGTCATTACTAGGTCAACATCAACCATGCGGAGATCTTCTTTTATGCAAGTATGAATAGGATCATCCTGATGAATATATGATATACTTGAATCTACTTCATCCATATCAGTCACATGTTCTAAAAAAACTTCGTCTGCTTCGATTGACAACATTTGTGTTTTAAGTAAGGGTTGGCATCGGGTTGGCAATTCATTGGCTACAACAAGAACAAAGCCTCTTTCTTCTTCTATGACTGGTTCCTTAATGCCAATGTCACCTTGAAATGATGTATCATCTTGATTTTGTTCATCTGACTTAGCTGAAAACTCTGTTGGAGCAACTGTATCATCTTGATATGGATGATCATGTTGATATACTAGGCTGATACAATTGAGAGTCTGATAACTTTTCTCTAGGTAATTGGACTATGGCTTGGATATGTCAACTGGAATAACTTCTTGCATTGCTATCCATGATTTTTCTTCATTTGAGTGACTAATTTCTTCTTGTTCTTGCTGGTGCTCACACTTGGTTTCTAACTCAGAATCACCAGCAGTTTGAAGTGAATGGTTGTTTTCCACTTCTGCATCAACAAACTCAGATTTAGAACTTGATATTTGTGAATCATCTAATCACTAATCTACATCCTCAACATGACTATTCATCAAGTCTGATTCAGTATCTACCTTATCAACCTCCTCAGTAGTAGAAATGTGACCATGTACACTACTCTGTTCATTGTCTTGTGACTAAAAATTAGGTTTAAACCAAGCTGGAACCATCTTGTCAAGGTCCAGTGGCTAAAAACTAGGTTTTAACCAATCAGGGACTATATACGCCTTAGTTGGGTGACCTTTTTACTATGATCAATCATTAATGCTGGACTTACAGCTCCTGTAGCCTTAACACTTTGGGTATTCTTAATTGAGACATGACCACATGCATATGTGTCCATCTGTACTACAACTCCTCCATGTGTTGTCTTGCTATGAATATGTATGTCATGCATATATCCCACTTCAAGCTTGTATATTTCAAAAATAGGAATTGATCCTTTTAAATGCGGATCCAATCTTTGGAGAAAATTAAATAGTCAATCTTGTCATGTAGCTCTCCAGGATGTACACTACAGACCTGAGGTGAACTAAAATCAAGCAATGTCAATGGAGGATACTTCACTCTGATCTATCTATCTAACACTTCTTTGAAAAGTGGGATATCTACTCTGAAATTCTCTTCATGATGACTGCTGTGATAGTCCTCTAAAGAATGAAGGGATCTCATGATTGAAACCCTTATGTGTATCCATTAGAGTTGAATCTCCTCAATTTCAATTCACTTTCAACATGTGTAATGAACCAACAAACTGAAAGCTTGCAACAAAACCTTCGTTCAACCCTCCTTCTAGTGATAATTTTGTTGATGGTGGTTTTAGCACACAGCAACACAAGTGAAATATAGGGTATCTCACCTCTCTTGAAAGGAATCCTATCCTAGAAAAGACTTCCCCAAGGTTTATACAGCTAGGTCTTAGCTTGCAGGATAACTCAGTGGATATATTTTAACTATACCAAGGGGACATACATGCAATGCAAAAAAACTTTAGTGTGATCAGTTTTATGATTTGACAATGCATAAACAAACTTATATATACTCAGATTGCTTACAAAATATGTGATTTCAGCCTGCAACAAACAATCTTGCAACTTGCATTTATTAATCATGAAATCTGTGACAACACTATGCAAGTTGATGAAACCTAATCTAACAAGATCTAATAAAAAATGCAAAAGGAAAGGGAGAGAGACAAGGGATAAGAGATTCTATCGACAATTACAAGGATGATTGACACATAGATAGATAAATTCCCAATAATAAATGAATCTGTTCTTAACCAGGCAGCTGAGAATGTCGTAGAGATTATGCAATCTTCTAAGGAAATGTAAAGATATTCAAATCATAGAGGGTTAATCAAACACCCAACTCTTGGTGCAGCTCAATGAACTTACACAATCAAACTTAGCTCATATGAAATATTCCCAGACTAACCATGCACAATGATATACAATCAGCAAGCCATCAATGGTATGGATAAGAAATCCATCAAATATCTAAATGATAAATCATAAATGCAAATAAATGTAAACTAATTTCAGATTGACATGAACCATGAAATCCAAAATGAGACAACACAGAAACATAAATTCCCAGCAACCTGCAAAACTTGCTTTGTATTGACTAAATTTTGGTAGTCTTAGCAATTCACTATCAAATCTTACAAGTACAATGAGAGAAAATGATAGACTTTTATAGATAAATCATCATACCAAGTTTTTCATGAACGATGGAGATTAACTCAACACCAAGGGTCCAAATTTACGTAGCATTGAATGTGGTACAACAATTAGTTACATCCTTGGATTTGCTTTTGTCTTGACAGAAAAAGACAAAATACAGCCTTGAAATACATTGAATTTGGATAAAATGAATACCCATTTGGCTGTATAGCCTGAGGAAGAGCCAATTTCTAATACAAAAGGAAGTCAAAAGAAGGTCACGTGACATGTGAAAACAACTATTTATGCAATATGATGGGATTTTATGTGCTGATTGGATCATCCTATTGCATGTCACTTTTGAGTTGTCTAATGAGACAAAACTCTTTCCCAATGTTGAATAGTCAAGAAGAGTATGTGGCATGTTTTTGGTGAAGGCATATCCAACTGGATGCTTGCTGGATCAACCTTTGGTGACTGGACTGTTAGAACAAGTGTAGACAGTTGTGAACAAGTCTTGTGCTACGCCCTCAATATTGGTGTACATAGGGTTATGAATAGTCGGCTTGTGGCTATCTTAACTCCTAATTAAGTCATATTATCATTATTATATTGTTATTTAGTTGTTTAGGTCGGCCTAAGGCTTCTATAGGTCTATCTAAGTCAGCCTGGGTGATATCCTAGGCATAAATAGGTATATATAGGAGGTAGTGAGTCTCATTTCATATCATATTCAGTATTGTGTTCTTATTGAAGACTATTGGAGGTATCCCCCTCGAAGTGGATTAGGAGGTTGCCCCCTCGAAGTGGCATATTATTATCAAGTATTTGCAGCATATTTTCTATTATATTCAGATATTGTGCAAGTTGTTTCATTAGAAGTGGTATCAGAGCATGATCTTGGCACCGTAGAGGCAAGATTTTTTCTCAACATTGGAGGTGATTTTGGGAAGAGCATAACTTTCATATTTTAGTGAATTTTTTAAAGATTTTTAAAGGGTTTTTTGAAGACCATATTAAAGAAGATATAGTCCAGATTTCAGAGGAATTGAAGCAAAAATAAGCGAGTTATTACAAAATTAGGGTTTCCAACAAATTCGCTCTCAAGGCAACAAATTTGCTAAGTTTTTGGATTTTTTTTGGGTAAGTGGTATCTTGGCCTTAGTAAGTTACAGTAAAAATTTTAGAAAATTTGCATTTCATTTGTGTGATTTATTTCAAAAATATTGGTTTCCATCATGACGGGGCCTGCAACAAGAGGCAAAAAGAATGCTGCCACACCGGGGAAATCCTCTGATAAGGATGAGGAAATAATAGAGGATAGTAATCCCAATGAGGAGATAAGTAAGGTCAAAAAAGAGGTGTCCTCAATTAAGAGGGATATGTGTGACCTAAGAGGAGATATATCAGATCTACGAAGCATGTTAAGCGCCTATATGAATGAACCAAGAAAGGAGTTCTCAAGCAACCAAGGTGAAACCTTCAAGTCGGCTAATAATGACACAATTTTTAATACTCCTATGGGATCTAGGAATTTCTTTCCAAAGGTGGATATGCGCAAGTTCGATGGTAAGGATCCTCTAACATGGATTAACCAAATGGAGAATTTTTTTGAAGTACATCAAATCCCATATGGACAAAAGGTCACGATGGCTTCCCTATATCTAGAACCAAATCAATTCATTTGGTATCATTGGCTTTGTACTCATCAGAGACTTACCATCTCATGGTCAATTTTTACAAAAGAACTCCAAGCACAATATAGCAATAGTGTGACAGACAACTTCTTCAGCCAGCTTGCTAAACTTCAACAAACAGGATCAGTTAAGGATTATATTCAAAATTTTCAAAATCTATCATTAAGAGTGGATACAATTACAGAGGAGAACTTGAATGATTTATTCTTGGGTGGTCTCAAGGATTACATTCAACATGAGGTACGTATGTTTAGTCCTAGCTCAGTAAATGAGTCTTTTATCTTGGCACGCAGGGTAGAGGAGAAATATTTGATTCCTAGAAAGCAAGGGGCTAATATGACAAGAGAGAAAGGATATTCAACACCTTCTCTTCCTCAACCTACTAGGTTGACTCCACAGGAAATTGAGGAGAAAAGAGCAAAAGGGTTGTGTTTCAATTGTGATAGCAAATACAGTCGAGGACATAAATGTAGTGAAAAGAAATTGTTCTATATTGAAGGTCCAAGTGAGGAAGAAGAGGAGGAACCCATATTAGAGGAGGATAGGGAGTCAAGTGAGGAATCACATGATTCTCAACCAATCATTTCTTGTCATGCACTCTCAGGTTTCAGTGCACCACAAACTCTCAAGGTAGTGGGTTTCTTAAAGAAGCAGAAAGTAACAGTGTTGATTGACTCAGGTAGTACTCATAATTTCATAAACAAAAAGTTGGCAACTCGTCTAAATTGTTTTATATATCCAGCTCCAGAGTTTCAGGTTTTGATTGCAGATGGGGGTACAGTTAGTTGTTCGGGGAAATGTCATAGCATTAAATTATCCATGGGAGATTATCAACTTGATACCCCAATGTATGCAATATCCATGGGTGCAGCAAATATTGTTTTGGGAGTACAATGGCTTACTACATTGGGAACAATTGAGATGAACTTCCAAGAACTATTCATGAGATTTCAATCAGAAGGAAAGGTAGTGGAGCTAAGGGGGTTGAAGGTAAAATCCCCACAGATGGTAAGCTCTCATCAAATGCAAAAGTTGCTTAAGAAAGGAGCAGATGGATTTGTGGCCTAGCTATGTTCATTAGAAGTCTCTCAATCTAATGCTCCTACTCATCCAGATTTACAAGCAATAATTGATCGTCACTCAGTGGTTCTTGGAGATATGCCTAAAGGACTTCCTCCTAAGAGGGATCATGACCATGCCATACAACTAGTTCCAGGGAGCCAACCACCAAACATCAGGCCTTATAGGTACCCACACATACAAAAAAGTGAGATAGAAAAAATTGTTGAGGAGATGCTAGAGGCAGGAATTATCAGGCATAGCCAAAGTGCTTACTCCTCGCCTGTGGTGATGGTGCGTAAGAAGGATGAAACTTGGCGCATGTGTCCAGATTATAGAGTGCTCAACATGTACACCATTAAAGATAAGTTTCCTATTCCAGTCATTGATGATTTGCTAGATGAATTGAATGGAGCTATGTATTTTACCAAGTTAGATCTTAGATCTGGTTATCACCAAATTCAGATTAAGGAGGAAGATATTTGTAAGACAGCATTTTGAACTCATGAGGGTCATTATGAATTTTTGGTGATGCCATTCGACCTTACCAATGCACCATCTACATTCCAAAGTTTGATGAATTCCATTTTTAAGAAGTTCTTGAGAAAGTTAGTGTTAGTGTTCTTTGATGATATATTGATTTATAGCAAGACTTGGGAAGAACATTTGCAGCATGTAGATCAAGCATTACAGTTACTCAAAGATCATCAACTCTATGCTAAGCCATCCAAGTGTGCTTTTGGTCTTAAGGAGGTGGAGTATTTGGGACACATAGTTTCACATGAAGGAGTAAAGGTGGACCCTAAAAAAATTAAGGCTATCATGGAATGGCCTATTCCAAAAACCATTAAGAAACTGAGGGGTTTCTTGGGATTGACAGGGTACTATAGAAGATTTGTGAAGAATTATGGTCGTTTAGTAGCACCCCTCACCGCTCTCTTGAAGAAGGATTCTTTTCATTGGAATGAGTCTGCTAATGTAGCATTTGAGCAATTGAAGGAGGCTATGTGTACAACTCTAGTGCTTGCCACTCCAGACTTCACCAAGGAATTCATTATGGAATGTGATGCTTCTGGAAATGGGATAGGAGCAGTTCTCATGCAAGAAGGTTGACCAATTGCTTTTGAGAGTCGTCAATTAAAGGGTAAAAATCAGCTCAAACCTATTTATGAGAAGGAAATGCTAGCAATCCTTCACGCAGTTAAACAATGGAGGCCTTATTTAATGGGTCGACACTTTAAGGTTAAGACAGATCATGATAGCCTAAAATATTTTTTGGAACAAAGACTATCCTCTGAAGAGCAACAAAAATGGGTCACTAAGATGTTGGGATATGACTTTGAGATTGTATATAAGAAAGGGAAGGAAAATATTGTGGCTGATGCACTTTCTAGGAAGGATGAGAAAGATGAAGCCTTATTGTGTGCCCTTTCAATATTACAAGCAAACTGGGTGGAAGAAGCCAAAGCAGAATGGTAAAATGATGTTGCAACAAGTAATCTCATCCAACAATTAAAAAGTGATCCTAGTAGTTCAGATAAGTTTTGTTTGAAGGGAGATATTCTTTGGTATAAAGAGCGTTTGTATCTCTACAAGAATTCCACTCTTAAACACAAGATTCTCACAAAGCTACATGAGTCCCCAGTTGGTGGTCATTCAATATTTTTGAAGACATATCATTGGGTCAAGCAAGATTTTTTTTGGGAAGGGCTAAAAGGTGATGTTCAAAAATTTGTGGCTGAATGTTTGGTTTGTCAAAGAAATAAGGGGGAGACAATTAAGACACCAGGTCTCTTGCAGCCCTTATCTATTCCTAGCCAGCGCTGGGAAGAGGTATCCATGGACTTCATCACAGGGCTTCCCAAATCTAAAGGTCATAATGTCATCATGGTAGTAGTTGATCGCCTCACTAAATATGCACATTTCATTGCATTATCACATCCTTTTACAGCAAGTGCAGTGGCAAAAGTTTTCTTGGAGAATATCCAAAAGCTACATGGTACACCTAAGGTTATTGTCAGTGATCGTGATCCTATCTTTACTAGTCACTTTTGGAGGATTTATGCTCATGTTTGGGTACTCAATTGGCTCATAGTTCTTCATACCATCCTCAATCAGATGGGCAAATTGAGGTTGTTAATAAATGTTTGGAAGGATATCTATGTTGTTTCACTTCAGAGAAGCAATCTCAATGGGTAGATTGGCTACCACTGGTAGAATGGTGGTATAACACTTCTTTTCATAGCTCATCAAAAATGTCTCCATTTTTGGCACTTTATGGATATCATCCTCCTTCCATCACATCATCATTAAAGGTGTCACCAAGAGTTCAGGCAGTAGAGGACCACATGCATCATCAACAACAGGTACTTTCAGGACTCAAGGAGAATTTAGCTATGGCACAAAATCGAATGAAACAACAGGCGGACCAACATCGTAGTGAAAGAAATTTTGAAGTTGGGGATTGGGTCTTCTTGAGATTGCAGCCTTATAAACAAATCTCAATGAAGCAACACAAAAAGAATAATAAGTTATCTCCAAGATATTATGGGCCATACCAAATCATGCAAAAGATTGGTAGTGTTGCCTACAAGCTAGAGTTGCCACCAACAACAAAGATACATCCAGTTTTTCATGTTTCTTGTTTGAAGAAGGTAATTGGGCAGAATATTCCTACTCAAACAGTACTACCAGAACTCGATGAAGAAGAAAGAATAATTTTGGAACCAGAGGGCATTCTTCAAACTCGCACAAAGAAGCTGAGGAATAGAACCCTCACTCAGTATCTCATCCAATGGAAGAATTTACTAGTTGAAGAGGCCACATGGGAGGATGAGGAGTTCATTCAAAAGAATCCACACTTGGTTAGCATTGAGGACAATGCTTCTTTGAAGAGGGGGGGCATGCTACGCCCTTAATATTGGTGTACATAGGGTTATGAATAGTCAGCTTGTGGCTATATTAACTCCTAATTAAGTCATATTATCATTATTATATTGTTATTTAGTTGTTTATGTCGGCCTAAGGCTTCTATAGGTCTATCTAAGTCAGCCTGGGTGATATCCTAGGCATAAATAGGTATATATAGGAGGGAGTGAGTCTCATTTCATATCATATTCAGTATTGTGTTCTTATTGAAGACTATTGGAGGTATCCCCCTCAAAGTGGATTAGGAGGTTGCCCCCTCGAAGTGGCATATTATTATCAAGTATTTGCAGCATATTTTCTATTATATTCAGATATTGTGCAAGTTGTTTCATTACATCCTAGTCATTGGACTAGATCTACAAGAACATCAGTGATGTAGGCATGATCGTCAATGTCTTCAAGCTCCTAGGACTTCTCTCCATCATCTTGGACATCATACTAACTTTCTCTTGCATGTGCAGCATCAATTTGCTTGACAAAATGAAGATTGTGCATGTTCAGGTCAGCAGTGTACTTCTGGGTTTTTATCCTTCCAAGACAACTCCAACAATCTTCTTTGTCCTCTTAAACCTACAATTGACAATGCAAAGCATCAATTTCATCATAAAAAATCATTTTCCATCAATTTGGATCAAAATATATCCATTTGCAGCCATGGATCACTCAGGAACAACTCATTGTCAATGTCACTTTCTTATGAACAACCTCATAGATCTAGTGATTTTCACATGATTTTTTGAGTTTTTCACCATTTTCAAGTACCCATTTGGCCAATATAATGATCTGGGATGTTTTGTGGCCAGTAGCATCCATTTGGAGGCTTTTATTTCACATTTTAGTCCATTTTTTGCAAAAAAGTGGAATTTTTGGGGGTCATTGGATATTCAAGTGTAGTGGCATTAATTGATGCAAAATGTGCCCAAAATCTACACAAACTTGATAAAAATGTTCATCATGATGTAATAAATGGATGTGCAATTCAAATTCATCAATAAAATCCAAGTTTCACCTTCAAAAAATGAGTTTTTTAACCCAAAATGTCAAAAAGTAGGGTTTTTTGCCCTCACTAGATATCCTACGGAGGCTGATTTTAGCACTAACTCTTCCTTACTACCTTAGCAGGGATTTCATGGGTCTCTGGATAAGCAGGGAAAATGGAGGTCACTAGATATATCCAGTGAGAACAAGTTTTAGCGCAATCCAGTGATGGCAATTTTTAGCGGCGCTAACTATATTCCTTCGCCAGTGGGGATTTTGCCTATCACAAGATCGGCAAGATTTTGAGGTCCTACCAAATATGTCTGGTGAATGCAATTTTTCACACATATCCAGTGAGATGGAAAAAAACTCACTTTTCTTGAAAATTCCAAGTTAGCAGAGGTTTTTAAGGTGACAAGACATATCTAGTGAATGCGATTTTTAGAGCTATCCCGTCAAGTCGGTTTTTAGCACTGAGTTATGTGAATGAGGTCCAATGTTGATATCTAGTGACATTGGATATTAGCGTAAAGTGCAATGAGGGTCAATTTTAGTGCCAGATTTTGAAAGTCTTTGGCTGACAGTATATTTAATAATATTTCCTATACTTTAAATATTTTGAAATATACTATCAAGATGTTTGAGATAGGTCCTAGATCCATGGGATTTAACATGTAGATTCTAGAGTTTTGAGGATCCACTAGATTTCATACTTAGCCAATTTTTTAGGGTTTTTAGGGTTTCAGACTTAGCCAAATTAGGGTGTTAGGAACATGCATCAGGGCGAAGGCATATGAACCCCTTAAAGAAATTTTGTGGAATTTGACATGATTTTGCAACTCTAAGGCCTGAGAACTAGGAATTTTGACATGACACAACCTATAGGAGCAATTTCAAGGACCATATCCAGCGACACAGGATTTTAGAGAAAAATGTAGTGACACCTAGTTTCAGCACAAAAGACAACAAATGGCTATTTCTAAAGCCCAAAACCAATCAAGACTCCCCCAAATTAATCATGAAAGACGTCAAATCACTCCAAACATGCCAAATACTGCATTCTAAGCACCATTTCACTTTCTCATTGTCATAAGGAAGAAAGGTTGAGACTCCAAGCTAAAGCAAAAAGAGGGGGTCTCCATTTGGCAAAATGGGGCATGTGTGCAAGGCACAACATGGTGGTGTTGGGCACCAATCATCCAAAGGCTCAAGCATGGTTCTATTGTTTCTTAGGGGATTGAAATTCTCAGTATGGTTTATTAAGACTTATACCATATCTTACGACAAGGTGCTCTTTCTTTTAGTCATCCTTCTCTTATCATGACTTAGATTCTAGAGCACATTATTTCATTTCAGAGGGGTGTGGCTCTTTTCGATCCTAGATTGACAAGGGCTATGCAATGGGGATGCCTTGGTCCTTATGATGCTACCACCCATGTCATGGCCCTATACTTACAGATGTTGATTTCATTTTCAATCATTATACTGACATGGAGAGGTTGTGGCCAAATGACAAAGTGGTATATGATTTTTATCAATGGGTGAGCCATTTGATTGATAGGAATGGCTTGGTTGAGGCCCATCATGTCACCTAAGTTCTTCAACAATTTGGAGAGGACTTTTCAGAAGATTTGTCCCTAGTACCCACTTTCTATAGGTCAATGTAGGAGATGGTTGATGCTTAGCATAGGGCACTTTTGTGGGTTCCTCTACTTCTTGGGATCTTGATTACTAGGCTTGTTCGTGAGATTGGTCATAGGTAAGTGTAGATATCCCAATCTCGTAGACTTGTCACTATTGAGGAGGAAATTGATGATTGTACAGATGAGGACTATGATCCTAGTGAGGAGGAACATGACGAAGGGGATGCAGAGTTTCCTATAGACGAGGAGGATATAGTACCAGAGGAAACTTCACCTAGACATATACATGGTCTACTTTCAGAGTTGTCATAGGAGGATATGAGGAAAAATGACCCCTCCTATCTTCTAGGAAATCCATGTAATTATTCTACTAACTTCCTTTTTTCCTCTTATTACTTTTGATCATTTCGAAATAGTGGCATGGAATTAACCCTTGAATCATCATCTCTTCACTTTTTCTTCATAGGTATGATAGATGGATGGAGGGAGCTCTTTCATAATGCTTATTTAGATGTGCTACTCCCTGCTATTTGTCGATCAAGGGATACTCTCCTCGTTGATGTGCACTTTCTATCCTTAGCGGGTTGTCATACTAATATCCTAGCTCCCACTTATCATACAAGTTAGGAAGTTGCTTCTCAAAGAGCTATGATTAGTGTGCTTGAGTTTGAGAATGTCTTACTTTGAGAGATAGCTAACTTTGGGGTTCAATGGTGGTCTCAGACAATAGGCCCATCCTATTCACGAGCTCCTAGTCAGATACCTTCTTATTCTCACAAGACCTAACCTTCTAAGGTGGTGGATAGTCAAAGGAGACCACAAAGCAAGATTCTTGAGGGTTCCATTAGTTAGAATCATCCTTGAAATTTCTATTCTTAAGTTTTGATTAAATGCCCCTTTCATGGGGAGACTTGCACGCTTGAGTGCACTCTGCTTAACACTTAGAACCTTACTAGTGTGGTTTCATGAACTTATAATCTTGATATATACTATGATTACTCTATTCAAGTTCAACTTGTGTTTGATATCTCATGCCCCTTTCTTTTATCTTTTGTTCACATGGATAGTTTAGGATTTTTATTCTAAACAAAAAAATGATTATGCAATGTTTTTGATCTTTTCTTCAATGTATGAGATGTGTCATGAAATTCATGGGTGCAAGAACACATGAAAGTATGAATGTAACACATTTTCCTATTTAAATACAATGTCATGAGTTATTTCTTTTTTATTTTATCTTTATGATATAATGTTGTGAGTACTCTTAAATGGGATTTTTGACTTAGGGGATTGCAAGTTGACTCAGCATAGGGAGACCTAAATCTTGGGATGGGATTTTCTGAAGAACTCAAGTGAGAATGGGAGGGAGGTGGAAAGTTTCTAATTTTGGCTTTACAAAAGGCTAGATATTAATCCTTAGCTAGACTAAACATTCTGACGAGCTTTCAAATTAGCAAAGCAACAAATTTTATCAATACCTTCTAGACTTAGATCAAAGATGGCCAACAAGATAGACCTGGGGTAAAGGAAAGGCTCTAGAGAAAAAGATGGTCTTAAAGATAGTTGAACTCTTAGTTTTTCTCAGCTAGTGCTTTGTACCTTTCTTTATTTTCTTTGATAGATGCCACCCTCGTAGCTTCAAGCTTAGATTTATCTCCACCCGAGAGTATGGACATCAACAATCTTCTGTTTTATTTTTCTTTCTATTTTTCTTTCTTTATTTTTTTCTTATTTTTTTGTATTTTGGAGTATCAACTTTTTAAATCATTTTTGTATTTTCTCTCTTTTTTGTAACTTTTGATGATCTCTCTTTTTTGCACTCATGCTCATTTTTTATTGCTTCCTATGGATTTATGATCCCCCTAATGTTTTTGGCCAAGAAAGATAAAGGGTTGAGCACCACCAAGGGTTTTCACTATCTAGTTGAACTTCCCTTTTGCTAAGGAGGAATGGGGAAGTTCTACTTGTAAGCTCTTCTATTGGGTACTATAGGTTTGATTACTAAATTTTTTTGGACTTAACATTATGATTCATTAAGACTAGGATCAATATAAAGATAAGAGCAATTTTAACTTGTTGGGAAATGCAAATGGGAATGATTCATGGTATAGATTATCATAAATAATCTCAAAGGATTAAAGGGTCAACCTATACCTAAGCAACCCTTAGACTCTTTACTGAGACAAAAATCTGACAAGAGCATGTCACAAGCTAATGCATGATGAAACAAAATGTGTAATGCAAAAAATGTACTCTTTTTCTTCATTCTTTTTATGCATTTTATGCATTTTTTTAATTATTTAATTTTTTAGATTTTTGTGTTTTTATGATTTTTAGGGTGTCTTCAAACATAATATTTCTTTAGTTGAAAGGTGTTAACCATTTCACTAAATTCTTCACCCTCCATAGTGCACAAAAGATAAGCACTATTTTCAACATCTTCTTTGACCATGTAGGGACCTATCCAATTTGTTCAAAATTTGTGTCTTTCACCAGCCCTTTTATCAATTAAATTGTCAATTTTGAGTACCAAATATCCAACTTGAAAAGGCATTTGATGTAAATTAAGTCCTCCAAATTAGGAGATAATTTATTTATTCTCCTATATTCTAGGGGTTGTTTGTAACCACTCTATGTTCTTTTTGAGGTACAGTTGTGATTGTACATACTATTTTCAGAGAGTTTCATTTGGGTTAGGAGTTTTGGTCATGGGAAGAGTCTTTGAGTCTAAATAGGAAACAAATTCATTAATTAGTGGAGATGTAAGGAGTTAGAATGGAATTAGGAGTCTTTTTCTTTGCATGACATTTTCCCTATAAATAGGCATGATTGGTAAAAAGGAAGAAGAGGTTTTTTGGCAGGGTGGGGATGGATTTGCAGTAGTCAATTTTTGGTTTAGTCTTGAAGAAACACTTATGTAAAACCTTCTATTCTATAAATATAAGAATTTTTGTGTACTCTCATACATACTGTTATACCGTGTTTGTTTCTTTCCTATCTGTCGGCTGTGTTTTGTCAATGAACATTAAATATTCTCAGTTCATCTGAGACACTACATCAGTTTGGTATCAAAGAATTCCTTTCTCAGCAGCAATAACTATCTTTGTTTGCATCATTGAAGTGTGCTAGAACTCTTATTCATCATTGTTGGGTTTTGGAGAACAAGTAGAGGTGATAGTGGACTTGGTCTTGTGTTGTTGCTATGGTATATATAGATGTGGACCTACTTTTCTTCTACAGGGAGGGAAGTAGCTACTAGGAGGAGATTTGAATAGCCTATTCTTCTAGTGAAAAAGACAAAGGAATGTTGGAAAATTTGTTGGCAAAATTACTGCATGGACCTGTTTATTCTCCACACCGTCTTGACTTTTAAGGTCCCAAAATGAAAAGCATGATAGAGGGGGTCACGAGTTGGTTCAATGAGCTTCTTGAAACCACCATTTCCCTATTGTGTGAACCTACAAAAGTAAAGTTGTTGTGCCTATGTTTTCATCTCCTATGAATTAACACTAGCTGGTCGAGGAAAATCTGAGTAGAATCCATGTGGTGAGATACATAAACGTCCATATAGATTTTTTTTTGGTTTGATATGAGATATGGAGTTGGTTCTTAAAGATTTACCATGTTAAAGAAAGAAGACTACCGAGTCACAACAAGTGAGGAATCTGTTTATATACTAGATGTTTTATTGTGAATTGGTGTTATTGAAGCAACAATCAACATAGGAGGAGACACCCCACTAAAGATGGCAAGATAGAGTCATTCCTTGGAATCATTAAGGAAAATAAATCCCAATTTGTTTTTATGGTACTTGAGTGGTATTGAATTTTGAAGAGGTAAACCATAGTCATGATAATAAACCTCCCAAAATCAATATGAGGGTATATTCAAATAAGTACAACTCAGTGTTGTTTAGTTGAGCCCATATTTTATTACTCTATAGTGAGGAGATAATTTTATGAGAGCTAGAAGTGTTATCTTAAGAGCTTTATTACTATGGAACAAGGAATTATTGACTCTGCATTAGTTAATATGAGATTTGTGGCTATTTGAAGGGTTTTGATGATGAGAAAGAGAACTTGTAAATGAAAACTTGTTGGAGGATTGAGTTCTTTGTGGTGTTGCTAAGTGTTGTTGCCTAAGATGAAGATTAATAAGAGTTGAAGTTATTTTTTATTGGCATATGGAGTACTAACTTTCTGGTTTTCTATTTGAATTTGTGTTAATTTGGTAAGGGGATGAAGAATAGAAATATAATATTGTTACATGGTCAATAGATCATCCATCTAGAAGGAAAAAGGAGAAGAGAGATGCAGCTCTATTTTGGGGACTGTGTTTATCACTATGAATTTAAATATGGAGTTATATCATGATGTGAGAAAGAGGATAACCAAGTTGGAAAAAAGAATAAGGAAAAGATAGAAACTAAAGCAAACAAAGGACCAACAAAATGAGTTGCAAAAATTAGAGTATACGTTGGAGGAGTTATGGTGGATGTTGGAGGAGTATGAGACATGCAATTAATAAGAAGACAAAGAAGATGAAATCTACAAAAAGGACATTGGAGAGTAGTGAGAAGGTCAAAAAGAATGGTGAAGATAAATACTCACTTTGTGAGCAATAGTTATATTCAAAGAGGAAGGCTATAGAGTCAAGGAATAGCCAAGGGATAGAACTTTTGGAACAGGGAAAGATTAAATCCCTTGAAGAGTTGGCAAGAATATTAGTGGATCAAAGACATTTAAATGTGATTTTCCATGAATTTCAGAGAGAAGAGATAGATGAGTGGGATGAAGATGAAGAGATACATGAATTGGATGAAGCTGTTGTGTTGTGTTACCTTGAAGAAGGGGAAGGTATTGAAGATTACAATACAAAAGGAGAAGAGTTTGAAGAATGTAATGTGTTAGGAAAGGTGTCTCAACCTTGCAACTACAAAAGGTTACTATTCTTCTCAGTTTTGGTCTTTTCGAATACTCTTTATCTTGAAGAATGGATTAGAACTTTCAGAGTTTCCAAAAGGGCTAAAAATGGTAGGGCTTACTATTTTTAATAACTCTACATTTGAGCTCAGATGGACCCAAAATTTTCCCAAAAGATGTGGAACTACTAAGTAAACATCTACGGTGAGTTTCAACTTAAGATCATACCTGGATTGTGAGATATTAAAGTTTCTATTTTTTGAAACTGATACAAAAAGTTTTGAAATTAGTTTTGAGGCGCTTAGAGGTCTCTAAATGCCCCAAAAGTTATCATAAGTAGAAAATTAGGTTATAGCTTGATAGATCTCTTCATGAACTTTCTGACACATCAATGGTTTGTCAATCAAACACCCGGATCAAATGTTATGGCCTCCGGAAGTTGGACCTCCTATTTTTGGGAAATGTGAAAATGTGTTGGACACTTAAAAGAGTTGTAAAGGGGAGAGTTACACATGTTACTATGCGATTTGGCACATCACAAGACATTTTTGATTGGAGATAATTTGGGCACCACTTTTGGGTGGTTTTGGCTCATGGTTTTGTAATTACCATTGACAGTTTATTGTATTGTATCTCTTATATAGCAGGAGCTTGAGATGGAGGTTGTGTGAAAGAGTCTTATAGATGTTAAGTTACCTCTAGATCTATAGTTGGTTATACTCCTGTGAAAGTTTTCTCTGGAAGTATATTGTAATTTTCTTGATTTCTGAATAATATATTACGCAGCTTTGGAGTATGGGGTTTTTTACCCGAAAGGGTTTTCCCCACATATATCTTGTGTTGTGAGTTTTGTATTTGCATTTGGATGTTGTTATTACCTTTCTATTAATGTGCATCTCATAATCTATAATTGTAAAAGATAAAAATTTGCATAAATCTTTCCTGAGCAGTAGATCAGTGTAGGAAGCGTTTTCACATACATTGGTTCCTTTCAGTCAGTATCAGAGCCTAGTCATATTTGGTTCTAGTTGTTGGGTAGAGGGTTTTTTGAACTAATCTTCATTTGAGTGGGAGCTTGTGCAAAGGATTTTGAAATCTTTGTTGTAGGAAAGAGATGGCGAGCACATCTAGGAGGTTTGATATAGAGAAGTTCAATGCAGGCAACTTTGAGTTGTGGAAACTCAAGATGGAGGACTTATTGGTGGATAGAGATCTATGGATCATAGTATTTGGAACCATACCATCGGGCATGAAAGAAGGAGATTAAGATTTGATGGATCAGAAAGTTAAGGGTCTGATAAGACTCTGTTTGGCTGATTCAGTGCTCTTGAATCTCCATGAAGAGAAGACTGTAAAAGATCTTTGGAAGAAACTTGGAGATGTTTATCAAGCTAAATCCTCGGTGAACAAGTTATTCCAATGAAATAAATTGTATTCTCTAAGGATAGAAGATGGAGGATCTATCGTTGATCACCTGAATACATTCATATACTTATTGCTCAGTTGACCTTTATTGGTGTGAATATGGAGGAGGAGGATCGATGTATGACATTACTGTGTTCCTTACCAGATTCATGGGATCACCTTGTTATGGCCATTGGGAGTACCACTACCACCTTCAAGATGGATGAAGTGGTTTATGTTGAGAATGTGTGTCTTAAACTCACTAATAAAACCCTAGTTACCGCAGTACCGCAGGGAGCAATTACCGAGTACCATAGGGAGCAGCTACTGTAGTACCGTTGGGAGCAGATAAAAGAGGTGCAGGCTTGTGGTGTTTATCACCATCTCGTGGGAGTCCTTGATAGTGACTTGCGGTAGTGTGGGAGGGGGGATCATATCCTGCCACCCCGCAACGATGGTTGACTCCTACCTGTAGTAGTCTGGTATACATACCATGGTCTTGCGATGATCAAAGGATTGGGCCTACAGTGTTGCAGTGTATATCCTGTCATCCTGTGAGGATCTATTTGTGGTGGTTGTGGTAGAGCGGGAGTTACCCCGCCACCCCACGACAGCCCATGAGATGGCTTGTGGTGGTGTAGTATAGGTCTTGCCACACTACATTGGTCTTTTGGAAGGGCTGCGATATAGCGGTATGTTGCGGTGTAGCGGTTAATCCTGGGAACAATGGACAAAGATGGAACCATGAAAAAAGGTCAATGGTGATTGATTAATGAGTAGGGTGTTGACACGTGGCACTAGGATACTCGTTGGTTTCACATCGTTGTTGTGAATCAACGTGGCCTTTGGCAGATGGTTGTTCGGTTGCCAATGGAAGTTGTAATACTGGATGTCAAGTTAGTTTGTAACTGTTCGTCTGGTGTGGAAGTTAAAGCAATGGGCTCCCTAAAATGTTTGTGAAGTCTATATTAATGCGATAGTGCATTGTAACCAAATTGAGAGAGGTGTGACTAGATGTAAGGAAATGATGCCAGATTTTCTCTAGAGATGGAACAAGATGTAAATCTCTAGTAAAGGCTATGAGCTTGATATTGTATTGTAACTTGTACACTTGTTGTTCAATAATACAATGGCTCCATGTTTTGGAGTGTAGTGTTTTTTACCCAAAAGGGTTTTCCCCACGTAAGTCTTTGTGTTCTTTTCTTTTGCTCTATCTTTCATGTTTAGTGATTCTTTTTATTGAATCTGTTTAATGTATGTTATTGAAATTGGTTAAAAGCAATCACTTTCCTCTAAGGGTTAATGTGGGAAATGAATTATGTCTGATTCTTCTTTATGGCATAATAGTATGTGTTTTGAGGCAATCAAAGAGAATGATTGTTATTATAGACACTTACTGATCTTAGATGCTCATTCTGGTCCATGGTTTCTAGTTCTAGGTATTCCTTCTGTGAGGATTTCTTAGTCTGGAAAGCTTGAGGAAATCTAAAGGAATTAGTTGAAGATTGATCCTTTATTGAGTGAAAGTTGTTTACTCTTTTTTTGTTAGTTTTAGGAGACAACACGCAGCTTGAAGGATGGTGAAGATGGAGAAAATGGAGTTGGTCACGCTGAAATGATGTTGATCTGGTGCTCCTGATAGGTAGTGGAATAATTTTGATGCATGGGGTGGGATTTTCTGCTTTGTGGTTGTGTTACAACAAAGCTTTGATATTGGGTGTATGTATGAGAGGCTCCCTGGTGATATGGAGAAGCTTGTGTTGTTTTTCAACTATGGAGTAATGTGCTTATGTTGGTTGTTTATTCTTGGTATTGGAAGGCACTAATTTTGTTACCCTGATTGCATATAGGCTATGGTGTTGATCATTGGATGATCTGGAAGCTTCTGTAATAGCCAGTCCCTCAGATGCATATGCATGTTGGTGGTAGTGGAGTTCGCTTGAAATGGGCCTGGAGTTCCTGAACTATTTTTTTTTCAAGGATGCTTTGCACTTGCATGGCTCAGATTCAAGTTTCTTGGATCTAAGGGTTTTATAGATTTTCATAAAAAATCTATGGTTAATGCTCATCTATGATAATCCAATATTCTGGTTTAACTGTTATGGTGTTTTTGTTTCAGACTTTTGAGTCTTCCAGATGTGAAGTGGGTATGGATGTGCATGGGTGTTTTTTAAGACACAATGGTTTTGCAGGTTTTACATGGTCAAGAGAAAAACTTGTGGTTTTGTGGAGCTATAGTTAAGCTATTTTCTAGACCCTAGCTTTTGGGGTGTTGATGGATGAGATAGTTGTAGTTTTGTATGCATGCTCCATGCATGGTGTGAGGAGGTGAGATGATTTATCTACATGGGAGTGTTGGTACGTGATTAGTCACTCAGCATTTCTATGGTGATGCTTGATGGATTCCTAGACTATGGTGCTTGGGTTGTGGACCTAATTGGCAAATTGGATCTAAGCATGATCTGGTGCTTGAGTCTTGTTGTCTACATGGTAATTCTCTTTTGAATCTCAGTTTGTTGATTATTAGCGCAATGATGGGTTTGCATGTTTCAGTGTATTGGATCTATGAGTTATGCAATTTTGTAGGTGTGTATAGCCTATTGATTGTAGTGGGATAACTTGGAAGTGGACTGTCTATATCCACAAGATTGATTCACTGTTTATGAAGACTTGTTAGCTAGCCTTGTTTGTGGTCACTTGTACATTGTTGTGGTTGCTTTGGGATGAGAGAATGGATGGTGTAGAGTACCTGGTTAGTCAGTTAAGGGGACCTACAGTATGTGTATCACGATGTCATGAATAGCTTGGATACACAATTTTGTGTAAGATTTTGACAGTGATGGTGTATTTCCTTACTTTTGGAGATCTTGGTGCCACTTAGTATTGCTGTCAAATGGACATGTTCATGTGTGGACTTGGAGAATTTTTAGATTAGGAGATGTTTGTTCATGATGCTTGGAAAGCTCGGTTGTCATGGTTCAATGGGAGCTTTAGCAATGACTGTGAATTCATCACTTGGTGATGGATGATCTTCCTTAGTGTTGCAGATGTTACTAGGAGGATTTCTTAGATCTTGTTGTTGTAGAAGGGTTCTTTCGCATTTGCATGGACACTATTTGGATATGGTTCATCTTCATGATATTGAAGATGTGTAACATCTTGGAGCCATGGAGGACTCATGGAGTCTTTGGTTGAGGTGTCAGTGGTGCTTGACAGGTGATGTTGGTTTAGAGTTTGTTTGTTTTATGTCATGGTATACTCTTGTTTATGCATTAGAGTTTCGGCATGATACACTTCTCTTGAGACCATGCTATGTTCACTAGGAGCATGGAATCTCCTAAGGGAGATGGTAAGATCATAATGTCATGACAAGTTCCCGATTCAGATGATTAGAGCTTTGATAGTGGTCTAGTGGTTCTCTATGTTTTCGATGCATTGGTCATATGCTTGAGAAATTCATGATGGTGCAGTGATGCATTTGGAGTTTAGCATGAGATGATTGTTTGAAGGTGATCATGGATACATGGAGAATGAGATGAGGCTGTATTTCTCTTAAGATGAGAGAAGTGTTGTTGAGATGGTTACTCTTGATGATATTTCAACAGAAAGTCTGAAGAGCCTACACCTTGGTTGGAAGTGAGTTCAATAGAGACCTATGAGGAGATTGCTTTTGGAGGAGTCATGATGGCTTGCATATCTTGGAGGAGCATTCTCATTTCCCACTCTTGGTCTGCTCGGTAGTTTATTATTTGAGAGGAATTTGCCCATTATATATTTAAGATGTGTTATGTTTCGTGCTTTGGTTCTCATGGTATTGAGTTGATTCATGGTGATTGATTATGGAGACTCATTTGAGGATGGTTTAGCATGAGTCTATATGCTTTATCTTTCATAGATATGGATCTTGAGCTATGTAGTTAGTTCTAGAGGATTCATTTGAGGGATGTTTGGAATGGTTATCTCCTTGTGCATTTGAGTTTGGCATATCATTCATTGATGAGGACTGTTAGGAGATGGTTTATAGGCTGATTTCCTGAGATGGGAAAAGGAGTAGTTTGATTTTATTTTAGAAGCTTACATCCATGTAGTTACATGATACATATGGTGTGTTTGATCTCTTGAGATTGAACAATTTTGGGTGTTGTTATGCTATTCTCTTTGGGGTTTTATGGAGGAGATCATACTTGACACAGTTGGAACTTAGAGGTGTACCTAGGAGGATTTTCTACAGGTATATGATGTGCAGAGTTTCTCTCTTTGTCTCAGTTATCTTCCTAGATGGCTGGTTTCACATTACATTAGTTTGAGGTTTGATTGGAGCTATTGTGATCACTAGCTTGTGGTCATGTTTTTTCACTTATGTTCTTGGGTGATGACATGGAGGTTCCTTTATCTCTTTCCTTTGCTAGGTGTGGAGAACTTGGGAGAGCTATGGAGACTTGTGGTGAGAGTTGTTCTTACAGGTTATTGATTTACAAGTTCTGCATATCATTGTGAATGGTTCCTTGGTACTACATGTTTACACTTTCTATATGACGCTATTGGTAGACTTGGTATGCCTTGATCTTTTTCAGATTTGCATTACCCATGTAGTAGGAGCTCTTGGATGTGTATGTCATTCTTTGATAGGTTTGCACATGGAGTTTATGATTGTAGTTTATGGGTGTATATATATTTATGGCATGAGTTTACTATGTTTTGTATCCCTTCGAGGTATGGGTGATTAGATGGATTAGCACTTGTTGTGTGTGCTATTTTCAGTCGCGTGGGTTAATCAGTGGGATGAGAGTAGTCAGTTTCCTAGTTGTTGTTCTAGCTGATGTTCTATCTTGTTTTCTAGAGGATGTCTTCACGGTTGTGTTTAGGTTGAAGCTTTGAAGTTGATGTTATTGATGCTTTTGTATAGCTTGTGAGCATAGTGGAGTGGTGGCAGTATTTTGTAGCGTTTGCTATCAGGTGGATCTAATGCTTGTGTTCTTTAGACTAGTGCATATATGCCTTGGCTCATTTCTTTTCCTTTGGTGGATGGTTGGAACTATTGCTTGAGATGGTGGACATCTTGGATGTTATTGCAGGTGTCTTGGTTGGAACACGTAAGCATTGTTTAAGGTTATTGAGATTGCATGTATGGTTATGATGATGTGTTCAATGACTTCAAGCGTCAGAAGGGGTTTAGTGAGTTCTTCATCAAGTGGGAGAATGTTGAGAAAGTGTGTCTCAAACTCATTGATAAAACTCTAGTCATTATCGCAGGGAGCAATGATTGCAGTACCACTGGTAGCATATAAAAGAGGTGTGGGTTGGAGATGTTTATCGCCATCCCACGAGAGTCCTTGACAATGGCTTGTGGTAGTCAGGGAGGTCCTATCCCGGCACTCTACAACGATGGTTGACTCCTGCCTGTGGTAGTGCAGTATACATATTGCGGCCATGTGATGATCAGAGGATTGGGCCTGTGGTGTTGCAGTGTATATCCCACCATCCCATGAGGATTTGTTGGTGGTGGTTGTGGTAGAGCAGGAGTTACCCCACCACCCCGTGACAGCCCATGAGATGACTTGTGGTGGTGCGATATAGGTCCTGCCACACTACGTTGGTCTTTTGGAAGGGCTGTGATATAATGGTAGGCTGTGGTATAGCAGTTAAGCCTGGGAATGACAGACAAAGATAGAACCATGAAAAAATTTCAATGGTGATTGATTGATGAGTAAGGTGTCAACATGTGGCACTAGGTTACTCGTTGGTTCCACATCATTATTGTGAATCAACGCGGCCTTTGATGGATGGTTGTTTAGTTGCTGATGGAAGTTGTAATACTAGATTTCAAGTCAGTTTTTAACTGTTCATCTAGTGTGGAAGTTGAAGTGATGGGCTTCCTGAAATGTTTGTGAAGTCTGTATTAATGTGATAGTGCATTGTAACCAAATTGAGAGAGGTGTGATTGGATGTAAGGAAATACTGCTAGATTTTCTCCAGAGATGGAACAAGATGTAAATCTCTAATAAAGGCTATGACCCTGATATTGTATTGTAACTTGTATGCTTGTTGCTGAATAATACAATGGCTCTATGTTTTGGAGTGTAGGGTTTTTTACCTGAAAGGATTTTCCCCACGTAAGTCTTTGTGTTCTTGTCTTCTGCTCCATCTTTCATGTTTAGTGATTCTATTTATTGAATCTGTTTAATGTATGTTGTTGAAACTAGTTTAAATTGCAATCACTTTCCTCTAACGTTTAATGTGGGAAATGAAGTATGTCTGATTCTGCTCTATGGCATAGTAGTATGTGTTTTGAGACAATTAGAGAGAAAGACTATTACTACAGACACTTACTAATCTCAAATGCTCATTCTAGGATGAACCGTATTTTTCCTTTAGTTTCTTCACTATTGTCTGAAGAGATGTGGAGAAAGTCTTCTGAATTGGCTAAGGATTTCTTTGTTGTTGTCTGAAGAGATGTAAAGAAAGTCTTCTGAATTGGCTAAGGAGGCTCTTGCAGTTCATGGTAGATCTAAAAAGAAGGGAAATAAAAAGGATAAGAAGAAGGAAGAAAAAGGAAGATCCAAATCCTGTGGGAGATCTAAACTTCTCCCAGAAATTCCAAGGCTCTTTGTTGGAACTATGGCAACCCTGGTCACTTTAGCAAGGAGTGCAAGGAGAAAAAGAAAAAGAAGAAGAACTATGATTCAGATTCTGAGAAGTCCTCTTAGGATGAAGGGGAAACATTTGTCGCTACCTTAGCAACCCATACATCTGAGGATGTGTGGCTTATTGACTCTAGTTCATCTTTTCACATGACCTCACATCGGGGTTGGTTTTTGAAGTACGAAGAATATGATGGTGGAAAGGTTTACTTGGGTGATGACTCTCACTTGAAGATTGTTGGCC
This sequence comes from Cunninghamia lanceolata, assembly GCA_027924645.1. Classification (NCBI taxonomy): domain Eukaryota; kingdom Viridiplantae; phylum Streptophyta; class Pinopsida; order Cupressales; family Cupressaceae; genus Cunninghamia; species Cunninghamia lanceolata. The sequence goes on along the minus strand of BSBN01000826.1, from coordinate 1,500,275 downwards.
ATGGAAGAATCTTGATTCAATTCCCTGATGGATGAGTGAAGGGGATCAATGGTGTTCTACATATCCTTGGTTTGGCATGAAAGCTTCTTTCTGTAAGTAATTTGAATGATGTGGGTGTGCAGGTTGTTTTCTCAAATAGAGGATGCAAGATGACTAGAGGATCTATGGTGTTGGCTAAGGGTGTTCAGATTGGCACTCTGTTTCAGCTTGATACATACACAGTTCAGTGCAATAATGCCTCTATTTCAAACAAGAGAGCTTTAGAGTCTTCATCGTCACCATTGGAACTAGCAGCCAAGAGGATTGTTGCATCTACTTCTGATGGTCATGCTTTCTAGGTACCTAAGGGTGCTCATTCTATGGAGATGAAACTTCTAGCTGAGAAGATAATGTTATGGCACCAAAGTGTCATGAACTACTTCTAACCCTCAAACATATTTTGAGTTCTGAGGTTGATTTGAATACTATGCATAACTAATTTTTTTTACCTTAAAAGCTATTAAAATTAAATAATATATATATATATATAGTTTCATAAAAAATATAAAAAAATAGTGATGATAATAAATAAATGAAATCTTTTTAAGATAATTTAAAATTTAAAAAAAATTAAAAGAGTACATTTCTAGAAACAACATTTATGAAGGTTCAACGCCCATCTTCCAAGGCAACTTTTCAAGAATCACATGGGAGAATTATTTTCCACAATTAATGACAAACTAGAAAATTGGAAGAGGCATTAATTGAGTAGACTTGGAAAATTGGCAATTTAGAAAATTGGAAAAGAGGCATTTAATTTGCTAGACTTGACCCCAATGACACAATCTTCCACCATGTGCTTAGACTTGACTCCAAAGTCTTCCAAAATTTCCACCATGTGTTTTGAAAATGATGGCCTAGACAAGGATTGAATTTTTCTATAAATAGTCATAGAAGTGAGAAGGGAAGACACACTTGGCTTTTGGTTGGATTGCTGGAGCAAATTGTAAGAGCATTCCTCCTTTTCCTTTTTTTGTTTAGACCATGAAGATGTTTGCCTCAAGTTGATCCCTTGTTGGTCCTGTTGGTGCCTAAATATGTATATGCAGGCCCCTTCCCAAAAAATCCAAAAATTCTGTCTTTTGGCCTCTGCAGTTGTAAAAAATACAAAAATTAGTTGTGTGCAAGTGCCTTTGTATATACAAGGATGCTTGTATATACATGCAGGTCAAAGATACATTGGCGAGCTTGCAAAATCTCAATCGGCCTTTGAAAAAATGAGTTATATGCATTTTATATGCATATCGGGCTTTGAAAGGATGCATATACTAGGGGGAATCTTTCACAGATTCCCAGGAATATTCGCTGCTTGTATATAGGATCTCCTTGTATATCGGGCTTGTATGTTTAAACATACAACGACTATATACAAGGGAAATGATACAAAATTGAATGTATGTTTGACATACATTGGAGACATACAAGAGAAAATGTATATCGTGGATCCTAGGAATATTCTTGGTTTGTATATCGGGTTGCATATAAAGATGCAAGTAAAATATGCAAGGGTCAACATGCATTTGTTATAGTGTGGCCGAGATACATGTGGTAGGGCCCGCAGGTATATACAAATGAGTTTGTATATTCGGCATACAAAGGGAAGGTGCAGAGGTGTTTGCATGTACAAGGATTGACATACAAGCATATATACAAGGGAGCAATGTACAAGCTGGATCCAATGCGAAGATCAAATTTAGAAAATTCAAGGTTGGCATCCATGGCTTGTATGTTTGGGTGCTTGTATATGTGCCGATATACATTGCGAAGATACAAAGGCTAGATACAAGCCGGATTTCAAAGAAACTTCAAAATGCTTCATAAAATTTTGAAATCCACGCCTTGTATATATAAAGTGAATGTATATGCAGATATACATTGAGATATTCAAGGAAAGAAGATGCAGGGTGGACCCGATTGAAAATTCCAATTTGCTCTATAACAGTTTGGGGTCCGCCTTGAATATTAAACAGTTGTATATGCATTTGCTCTTGCATATACAAAGGATTTTGGAAGGCAAAAAGGTAGGCGATTGTATATGCATTTAAAACATGCATATACAAGGGTGAAAAGGGCAAAATGAAGGGTAGGAAAGGTTAGCGATGGTTGCACGAAGTGCCTACGTGGCATATTTTCATTGGTTCTTGACTTTTCAGCAGGATTTTGAGCCACAGATCTCAGCAATGGGAGATGATCGACAGCTATCTTTCGAATGCTCAGAGGAGATATTTTTCTTTGTATGCAGGCAGCATTTTTGAGCGGGAAAATCTTCAGATGCATTCGCGGCTGTGTTTCAAAAGGAGCTACAGGTAGCTAAGCATTAATGGTGGTACACAGAGGGATGATCGATGGAGTGATAGGTTACCAACTAGATTTAAGATGAAAATCTTTGAGCGGTGGCTCAGATCTCGAACTCACCTGCTCTTTCCTCTGTTTCTCCCAGCTGCATTGATTATTTTGAGCACCAATCTGAAGATACGTTGAATCTGGTGAAATTTTGATTTTCCATGTAATTAATTTTCTAAGTACACAGTCTTGCTATAAAATGTAAACTGTGTTACTCATTCGTGGTTGTTGAAGACCTAGGCATTTTGTGTGAATAGCAAAAAATAGGGCATTTCCTTGTTGTTTTATCTCATTTTTGGAGTTTATGAGTTGCATTATGAATGTGCATTGTAGATATCTTTAGTTTCATTGTTGTTCTATATGAAAAATGCTCTTATGCATGTGTTTAGCTGCTTGTCTCCATGTGTTGCATGCTTTTCCTTCTTTTGAATCTAGCTGCTAAGGGTTTCTTAGGTTCTAGGGTATGGATTTTTGTATCACATGCTTCATCTCTGACTTCCATTCAAGGAGTGGATTAAATTATTTTAGGTGAAGTATGGAGAGGGTTGTATGTCAACTGGGATATCTGTAAGTAGAGGCAATTAAATACACATCCTTGGGTGATGTTTGTAAGGCAAGCATCAAGCTAACCCCTTGAAACTCAAATCCAAAATGCAATCCGTTCTAGTGTATACGTCTAGTTGACTCCTTGCCCTGGGATAGGCACCGATCTACCCTTGTAAAGTAGTTATGATCCAAAACCCTCTATCTTACATCTGATCCATCAAACCAATCATTCCATTTTTCCATCCTGTTAGTTGTAGGAGTAGGATTAGGAACCCCTACATGCTCTCAGCCTGAACCAGACAAACATGTCCAAGAGTGTTGCCAAACTTGTGATTTATCACTCAAATCTTGGTCCATACATGAGAGTATTCTTCCTGTCATTGCAAAGTTAAATCCTTCTATCATTGGGTGAGTCAAATGTTACATCTTTAGCTATAGGGATACCCCCTTGGTGTGGCAAAACCAAAAGTGAAGGGGAGGCAGCTCACGCAACCTCCTGTATTAGTTGGCCGAATCTACCTATACATTGGAACTGGCAAACCCTCTGTCAATTTGAGTACCAACAGATGGCGACTCTGCTGGGGAGAGAGAGAGAGTCAAGAGATTGGAGGGCTGAAAAATCTAGTTTCTAGTGAAGTTGTTGCAGCAAGATCCAAAAATGACCATGTGGTGCTCTGCTGGTGTGATGAATGAATCCAGAAAATACAAGTGCCTTGTTGATATTCTGTCCTCTTGTGAGAGGTGGCGACTCTGTTGATTGAACCTGTCAAAGCTTCAACATATTTCTAGGTATTCCATCTTTTCAAAAATGATGAGTTTAGAATAGCAAACCCGGTTGTGCTCTCAAAGAAGACAATTTTTTATTGAAAGGTATAAAGCCCTAAATTTTAAAGAATATATGGTTACCCAAATGCTATACCAAATAAAATTAGAAAATGTTTACCAAAATATAGTGGATCAGATTCTGAATCGGCAAACAAACATTTGCAAAAATTTTGTAATTTAATAGAAGATTATGAGGTAGAGGATGAAGATGTAGTAATGAGACTCTTTGTTCAGTCATTAGAAGATGATGCTAGGGTTTGGTTTTCAGACCTGCCTGTGTGTTCACTTTCTTCGTGGGTAGATTTAGAAATTGCATTCCTAGGGCAGTTTGGTGAAAGGTTTGATGTGGCCTCATTGATCATACATTTTATGAAAATCCAAAAGGAAGATGAGGAACTAGTTCCAGCTTTTAATCTTAGGTATATTAAGTTGCTCAAGCAAATTCCTAAATACATGAGACCCAATAATGCATTGTGCTTAGCAATTTATTTGGTTGCATTTGATGAAGAAGTGAGTTACTTATTGAGAGATAAAGAACCAGCCACACTTCACCAGGCTTACCAATTTGCTATGGATATTAAAAACAATGAGAAATATGAAATGCCAGTGGGTTTCATGGCTGCAAGTTGTCAAAACAGTTATCAAAGTGAATGTATTTCTGCTTTTCCACAATGTTCATTAAAGGATGATTTTGCAGAGGGAAATATATTTCAAAATAATGTGTACAGCCATGATGTGATGCATGAAGAAAATGTTATAGAAAATGTAGGCATATCCTATAATGAGGAAAACAAAGACTGTTATTAGCCTCTAAAAGAGAGGCCTGGAGACATAAAACGCCCTTCAAATGATCAAATGAAAGATATACATGAGGTTGTGTCTTGTAGTAATAGGCATATCCTAGTTATTACTAATTGTTTATATGAAGTGGATATGCAGAGTTTCACTTTGAATATAGAAAATGTAGGTTCAAGGAATGACAGTGAATATGATAATGATTGTCAGCATTCAGATGTATGTGAGCCTTTTAGATGATGAAATATATATGGATGTTGAATATGAATGTTTCCTTGAAGATTCTGACCACCTTCACAGTGCAGAGGTTGAAAAATTTACTTTTGATTATTAGTGCATTGGTGAAGAGGAACAACAGGGTCACTATTTAGAGGTGGATGGATAAGTTGCAGATGTGTGTGCTCACACAGTTGGGGATAGTGTTGATTGCACGGTAACTATGAAGTTTTTGACAAAGGGTTTCATTCTGAGTTATTCATGCCTTCTTTTGAGACATTCTAGGTGGACATAAATGATAAGATTGCTAAGCACACTGATGATGGATATCCAAATGTTTATAAAAATGAATATGATTATGAGATGTTACTTGTGCCTGAATATTGCATGTTTGATACAAAGGAGCTCTTACTTTTTAAAGAAAGGCAAAATTCTGATGTGGATTCATTTATTTCATGTGAGTCTATTATTTCTCCAAGTGACATCAGTGACTCATATGATGATGACAGTCTACTGCTGAAAATGGTAGATGCTTATGAATTTTGTTGTAGACTTGTTGGAGGAGAAAGGAGCAGCAGCACAATCAATTGCAATGCTGGGTGCTGCAAGTGGTTAAATGCTTTCAGGCTTCATTTGAAGAAATTAAAAGAGAATCAAGTGTTTGACAAAGGAAAATTCTTGTTTTTCCTTTTTGGTGGCCCTGGGCCACCAAGTATATTTTAATAAATGTGTTTTGTGATGCAGGTTGGTGCAGTTTTTGACTCTGTTGCCCAATGGATAAGGCCCAATCTGTGAAACCAGAGATTCTGAGGTTCTCACCATGCCTGCAAGAGGCATGCATCCCCAAACAAAGCCTGTGTTGGTGCCTAAATATGTATATGAAGGCCCCTTCCCAAAAAATCCAAAAATTCTATGTTTTTTGGCCTCTGTAGTTGTAAAAAATACAAAAATCAGTTGTGTGCAAGTGCTTTTGTATATACAAGGATGCTTGTATATACATGCAGGTCAAAGATACATTGGCGAGCTTGCAAAATCTCAATCTGCCTTTGAAAAAATGAGTTATATGCATTTTATATGCATATCGGGCTTTGAAAGGATGCATATACAAGGGGGAATCTTTCACAGACTCCTAGGAATATTCGCTGCTTGTATATAGGATCTCTTTGTATATCGGGCTTGTATGTTTAAACATACAATGGCTATATACAAGGGAAATGATGCAAAATTGAATGTATGTTTGACATACATTGGAGACATACAAGAGAAAATGTATATCACGGATCCTAGGATATTCCCGGTTTGTATATCGGGTTGCATATAAAGATGCAAGTAAAATATGCAAGGGTCGACATGCATTTGTTATAGTTTGGCCGAGATACATGTGGTAGGGCCCGTAGGTATATACAAATGAGTTTGAATATTCAGCATACAAAGGGAAGGTGCAGAGGCATTTGCATGTACAAGGATTGACATGCAAGCATATTTACAAGGGAGCAATGTACAAGCTGGATCCGATGCGAAGATCAAATTTAGCAAATTCAGGGTTGGCATCTGCGGCTTTTATGTTTGGTTGCTTGTATATGTGCCGATATACATTGCGAAGATACAAATGCTAGATACAAGCCAAATTTCAAAGCAACTTCAAAATGCTTCATAAAATTTTGAAATCCGTGCCTTGTATGTATAAAGTGAATGTATATGCAGATATACATTGAGATATGCAAGGAAAGAAGATGTAGGGTGGACCCGATTGAAAATTCCAATTTGCTCTATAATAGTTTGGGGTCCGCCTTGAATATGAAACAGTTGTATATGCATTTGCTCTTGTATATACAAAGGATTTTGGAAGGCAAAAAGGAAGGCGATTGTATATGCATTTAAAACATGCATATACAAGGGCGAAAAGGGCAAAATGAAGGGCAGGAAAGGTCAGCAATGGTTGCATGAAGTGCCTACATGGCATATTTTCATTGGTTCTTGACTTTTTAGCAAGATTTTGAGCCGCAGATCTTAGCAATGGGAGATGATCGACGGCTATCTTTCGAATGCTCAGCGGAGATGTTTTTCTTTGTATGCAGGTAGCATTTTTGAGAAGGAAAGTCTTCAGATGCATTCACGGCTGCATTTAGAAAGGAGCTACAGGTAGCTGAGCATTAATGGTGGTACACAGAGGGATGATCGATGGAGTGATAGGTTACCAACTAGATTTAAGATGAAAATCTTTGAGCAGCGGCTCAGATCCCGAACTCACCTGCTCTTTCCTCTGTTTCTCCCAGCTGCATTGATTATTTTGAGCACCAATCTGAAGATGCCTTGAATATGGCAAAATTTTGATTTGCCATGTAATTAATTTGCTGAGTACATAGTCTTTCTATAAAATGCAAACTGTGTTACTCATTCGTGGTTGTTGAAGACCTGGGCATTTTTGTGTGAATAGCAAAAAATAGGGCATTTCCTTGTTGTTTTATCTCATTTTTGGAGTTTATGAGTTGCATTATGAATGTGCATTGCAGATATCTTCAGTTTCATTGTTGTTTTATATAAAAAATGCTCTTATGCATGTGTTTAGCTTCTTGTCTCCATGTGTTGCATGCTTTTCCTTCTTTTGAATCTACCTGTTAAGGTTTTCTTAGGTTCTAGGGTATGGATTTTTGTATCACATGCTTCATCTCGGACTTCCATTCAAGGAGTGGATTAAATTGTTTTAAGTGAAGTATGGAGAGGGTTGTATGTCAACTGGGATATTTGTAAGTAGAGGCAGTTAAATACCCATCCTTGGGTGATGTTTGTAAGGCAAGCATCAAGCTAACCCCTTGAAACTTGAATCCAAAATGTAATCCATTCTTGTGTATATGTCTAGTTGACTCCTTGCCCTAGGATAGGCACCAGTCTGCCCTTGTGAAGTAGTTATGATCCAAAACCCCCTGTCTTGCATCTAATCCATCAAACCAATCATTCCATTTTTCCATCCTGTTAGTTGTAGGAGTAGGATTAGCAACCCCTGCATGCTCTCAGCCTGAACTAGACAAACATGTCCAAGAGTGTTGCCAAACTTGTGATTTATCACTCAAATCTTGGTCCATACATGAGAGTATTCTTCTTGTCATTGCAAAGTTAAGTCCTTCTGTCATTGGGTGAGTCAAATGTTACATCTTTAGCTATAGGGATACCCCCCTTGGTGCGGCAGAACCAGAAGTGAAGGGGAGGCAGGTCACGCAACCTCCTATATTAGTTGGCCGAATCTACCTGTGCATTGGAACTGGCAAACCCTCTGCTGATTCGAGTACCAACAGGTCCTAAGGGAATTTAGACAATATTTTTGAGAAATTGACATTAAGAGGAAGAACTATTAAGAAATTGACATTATTTGATTCAAACAAAACTTATACAGTTGAATCCAAAAGCACTCTAATTCATCTTCATGGACTGGAAAAATCATGCTTACTATTAAGAGGAAGTTTTTAAGGAACTTGGGAATCAATGTGGTTACTTGGATCAGTGGTTCAATAGTGAAATGATGATTGCCCATGATTTCCCATTGGGGAATCAATGTTGGTTACTTGGAGACTTCAAAAACTGTCGAATAGGAAATGCATATGGCATTGAATTTCCACCTAGTTAGCATGGTATTACACATATTTTCTTTCCTTGCTTTAAGTTTTAGTAGACACTAGAAAGAGACCACATTAATCCAGACTATTGGCTTTTAGATTAGTTTAGAGTTTTGGTTGCATTCACTTTCCAAACTGTCTTAATTTTAGAATTATATAGTATGAGAATTCCTTTACAATACAAGCTAGTGCGTTTCTAGCTATAATATCTGACAAAAATCCCCCTTCCGTTCTGCTTCTATGGGTGTCCATACCCTATTTGAAATATCCCATTTCAACACTGGCAAGAGGGGACATTGTTAAAGGTCGAGGAATTTGGCTTTACGCCTACCAATTACAATTGTTTGAAAGTTTCTAAAGTCTTTTCAACAATCCATTTTTCATTGAGATGACAATTCTTTGAGGCATTATGTCAAACAGTTGACATGCCTTGTCTATGCTTCCTCATTTTGGATATATGTCTACCAGAGTATTTCTAACTACAATATCTGACAAAAAAATGGCCCTTCCATTCTATTGCGATGGATGACCTTACCCTGCTCCAAACACCCCATGCTAATCAGGCAGGGGGGATGCTGGCACAGGTAGGGAGGGTGCTGACCAAGGTTTTGGAATTTGACTTTACCTCTGTTGATTGCATTTGCCTGAAAGTTTCTAAAGCCTTTACAACAAATCCAGTTTGTGCAGAACCTACAATCGTTGCATTCCACAAGTGACATCGCTTTGAGGAATTTTGTCAAATAGTTCACGTGCTTTGTGCACGCTTCTACATTTTGTATACGTGTGTACCGGGGCATTTGCAACTACATCTGATGAAATTCATCTTTCCTTTATGCTTTGATGTATGTCCATACCCTATTCCAAAGCTCCCATTTTGGCACATGCAGGATGCTGGCAAGGGTTGGGGAATTTGGCTTTATGCCTACCATATGCATTTGTTTATTTTTGTGTTCCCTTTGCATGTAAATTGGAACTTGTGTTATTAGTAAATCCATTTTGGTGCTAATCATGTTATTTTAAACAGATCAATGTCTTGTTTGTGCCTCCACCTCTACATTCATGTCAACCAAGAGACTTTCTATCATTCCATTCTATTAATTTAAAATGTTCCTTATTTGTGTTTTATCTATTTCTCTACTCCTAATTCTATGGGTGCTCTATCAGGATCAAAGGAAGCCTATTAGCAAGGTGGATTATTTTCTTTACATATTATTTAGTATATGCACCTTGGGTTTGACTTTATGATCAATCCATATATGTATTAGCAATTCAGACTGCTACCTAGTCATGCTCAGTGTGAGGCCTACACTTTTTTATTTCCGTACATGTGACTATTTAGCTTACTGTTGTTGGTATTTTTATATTTATGGGATTGTTGTTCCCGGATTTTCAAACTATTAAAATCTTATTATGTTAAAGGAAAACTAATTGGGTGATGTTAGATAGAAAATTGTCATGTGATTTCATTATGTTTATAAGAACTGTGGTATGCTTTAGAAATGCATGTATTAAATTTGCTTCAGCTATGATATTTATATGTGGACTTAACTTTGAAATTGAGTGTGCAGGTATTTCTAACAAAACCACAAATACAGGAGATCATCTCATACCTATGTTGTATCCCTTGTGAACCAATCTAGTTCCATGAGGAACTAAGATCAACCTCGTGTTTTGAAAAAATGTTGTAATGTTTTAATATGTGAATGTTGCATGAGGTCAAGGGAATAAGGGCTATCTTCCGATTTACCTTTATTATGATAAGTGTTGTAAGAAATGTTGTTTTAAATCTTGTTTAAAATTTATTATTTTTTTGACCTTCTTGTGTTTTTACTTGACTCGGAGAGTCCTAACTAAGTTTAAATCAACCCTAGGTTATACCCTATGGGTCTAGGGACCTTTTTGACTAGGATAACCTTGGGATAACCTCCATATGGTCACTTCAACTTCAGGGTGAAGTTAAGTGACGAATTTGGAAGCATGGGGACAATGGGATGAGTGGAATCCACATTCAAGCCCACTTCCAAGTCATGGAGCAACTCCATGATCCCCTACTAATGGAGTGCTTGTCTCCTTGTGCCTCTCTTTTGGTGGGGTTCCCCTTAAAGAGGGTGGTGTGTCACCCACTCTCTCTTATTTTAGTTTACTTATTGTATTTTATTTCTACATGTGGGCTATAATGGGGGACCTCTTGAGTGGGGATATTTTATTAATTCCACTTGGGATAGTGGGGTTATTTAAATATTACATCTTTTAAAAAATAAATTTTTAATTCATCTACTATGAATTTAAAATTCACAAATAATGTGAGCCCTTGATCTCAACTCTTGATCCTCACCTTCCATTCCCTTCTCCGAAAATCTATAAATGAGACCCTTCTCTAAGCAATTAAGAAGACAGGAATTTTGCAGGGGACTTCATTTTTTTTGCAAGTGAACTTCATTCTTCCAGGAGAGGACTTCATTCTTGCAGGGGGACTTCATTCTTGCATCCTCATCATGCCTAATTTCCTTTAAGAATTCTTCTTCTGGCATCCTCATAATGCCCAATTCTTTCTCTATTCTTCTCTTCATAGCCTCATAATGCCGAAATTATTCTAGCCATTCTATATCCTCCATACATTATCCCTTGCTTGTGATCATAGAGAAATTATTTTTGGGGTTGAATCTTGGAGGAAAAAGGAGATTTTGGAGAAGGAAGTAGAGAGGAGCTCTTCATTAGATTCTTCCATAATTGGGCTTTGGAAGGTTGGTGAACAAATTCTATCCTCTTGTGTGATCTAATGTTGATATGCATGTTTATATCTTGGTTGTTGAAAGAGTCTTGCAATGTCTTCTTTGAGCTTTTCTGTTTATTTTTAGGTTTTGTTTTGGGGTGTAGAGAGAGCTCCTTCCAGTTGGAAGGCAATGCTCATCATGTTTAGGGAGGGGAGGTGTGACCCTCCTCGGGTGTCATCCTGGTTCTAGTTACATGAGATGCCTTGAGGGCAAATTGGTACTGTTTTTAGCCTTGAGGGCTTATTGGCTTTGAGAGCCTGTTTGGATATCCTTGGTTACTTGATTCATTGGAAGGCTTGAGGCCTTGTGGAAGATTATACTGTTGGCTTGAGGCCTTGTGATTATATTGGCTTGAGGTCTTGTGATAATTTATGAAAGGATGGCACCTAGAGGTAGAGATTGTCTACTCCCCTACCCTTCTGAACTCACCTAAGCTAGTTCATTGTAATGTGAGTATACCATGGGTGTGTGTGTGTTATTTGATTTGTTGTTGTTATTCAATGTTGTGATGTGTTTAAGTCTATTCTACCCTGGGTATGTGGATGGTCTCCCTAGCTCGGGGGTGACCCACTTGCGAGTCTACGGTAGGGAGGAGAGTAGCTTGTGTGGTGTTTCTTTCTTTGTGTGTTATGCAGGTATTCTTGGAGCTTATTGTGAAGCTTGGAGAAGATTATTAGATCTTAGAAAATATTTTATTTTCCTTAAGTCTTAAGGAGAGCCTGATCTTTTAATAGCTCCTTCCTTGTCAATTTTTCCAAAAGGAGAAAATTATCTCCCTATTGTTGTATAAATTGTTATTTTTGGAGTTGTGAGGAAATTCTCTCTTTTCTTGGGCTGATAGTTGTAATTTTCTTGTTCATTAAGTTTTACCATTTAGAATTAAGAAAAAGGAAAAGAAAATTTATTTTTAAAAGGATATTAAAATTATCTAGTTCCTTCTTCTTCTACTTGCAACGTTATGAGTTAGTTGATGTTTTAATTAAGTTTGTAAAAGTGTTAAAAAAATATGTCCACCATGAAATAAATAAAATTTGGGTTGCAGTATTGCTTTTGAAATTACTGCCACCTTGAGGGTCTCTTCCTAGGATGGGAACCTTTTCACTTTTACTATGCTATTCATTATTCATTGTCACTATTCACTTTTACTATACACTTTTCACTATTTACTATTCACTTTTCACTATTCACTATTCATTTTTACTATTCACTATTCACTTTTTACTATTATTATTCACTTTTCACTATTCATTTGAAGGCAACTATATGTAGTTTAAAACATTTGACTTGAAATAGAAATCTTAAATCAAGGAAAGTGGGATTTATTTATGTATATTGTATAATACAAATTGAATAGATGCTTAAACTCAGAGTTGCAATTCGGAAATACAATGTTTATATTTGCAAAAATAAAATTAACTCATTGCTCTATTTTTTCATGAATTATTCTATATTTTCTTTATAGTTAAGGAACTTATTAATGAAATTGAGAGTTAAAGTGAACTGAGTCAAGTGAAGTTAACCAATCCTATGTAAGTGATTCGGTTTACCAAGAAATTAGGAATAATGTAAAAGATGTAGTGTTATTGTTGTTCGATAAAGAACATGAAGAAAAACAATAGGATACAAAAAAAGAAGATCTTGCACAACGGGAAGGGAAATGAGATAGAAATACAATCAAAATTAAATTTCAGAGAAACGGTAAAATGAACATGATAGAAATACAATCAAAACTAAATTTCAAGAAAAGGAAGAGAGGGCAAATGAACAGATGATCGTGCTTTGTTGAAAAATGATCTATCACCTAAAACAACTTTGTTCAAATATAATTCATGAGATTTACCTAAGTCAGGGAACCACGTGTTTCCTTGTCTAGGGTGTGCGCACATGTATTTGGTACACCACCGTCAACTGTATTGCTTTCGCCTTAAGCGTGCACCGCCAAGCACGCTTATGCGTGCGAGGGGGTTTTCAGAGTAAGGGAAAATTTTTGATAGTTTGTATCATGACCACATGGCGCATGTGGACATGACACATGTGTAATGCGTGTTATAACCACATGAAAAACGTGGGCATGACATGACACGTGTGTAATGTGTGTTATAACCACATGGAAAAAGTGTAGGCCTCACATACTCCCCCCCTAAGACTGTACTTCCTCCTGGAAGTCATCAAAGAGGTGAGGGTAAAGCATCTTCAATCTCGTAGTATCTTCCCATGTTGCAGTGACCTCATCGTACATATCCCACTGGACCCTAACCTGGTCCAGCTCTCAACCTCGAGGGCCCAGCGTCCGATGAGCCAAAATGTGAATTGGTTTCAAAGCCAATTGCCTGTTTTCCTCTGCTTATAGTCTCAAGGATGGGAGTCTGAAAGTCAGCCTCACAGTTGTCAACCGCTGCCATCATGTGGTGAGATCTAACCACATCCCCAACTGTCAGCTCGGATCCTCCGGCACGAGGCTGTCCTCCTGCTATAAATCCCTATGGACACTCCCTGGCAAAATGTCCTACCCCACCACATACATAGCACGAGCCCCTAGCCTGTAACTGTACAAACTGAGTCCTGCCTGACTACTGCTGTCCAGTTTGTCCAGTGGGCCCCTGTAAACCTCTGTTTGATTACTGAGACCTTGCGGGTTCTGCAAAGGATCCCTATTGCTGCCATCCACGGTTCTGTCCCCCCTAAACCCTCTGTTGGGGACTAGTTTTTTGCTGATGCTGCTGTGGAGGCCTAGGAGGTAATGGTGCTGAACTATATCCTCCTCTATTGGGTGGCTGTGTTAACCTGTGATAATTCTATTGATGCTACTGCTATCCCCGATCCTAGAACTGAGGGTGAGAATTCTACCCCTGTCCTTGAATCTCCTCAGCAATATAAGCCTTCTCAGCAGCATCACTCAAAGGTTGGGGATTTGCCATCCGAACAGGTCCTACTATACTATGGTTTAGACCTCTGATAAACTTATGCACTAGGAGTTTCTCATCATGGAGATACTCCGCATATCTGGATAACTCTATAAACTTACTCTTATACTGTGCTACAGAGAGTCCCCTCTGCTGTAGATCATGAAACTCGTCTATACGATGCTGTCAGTAATGATCTGAGAGATAACGCGCGTTGAAGCGCTCAATAAAGGTTTCCCATGAGAGGGTGTCTAAGGAAAGGTGACGCTTACACTCCTTAGTGCGCCACCAGGTAGCGGCTACATCTCGTAATAAGTGTACTGCCACATGGGCCTTCGTGTTGCCCTCGTAAGGACGCAACGCAAAGCACCTATCTAAACTGATAAGCCAGGCCTCTGCCTCAGCTCCCTCTGTGGTTCTAATGAAAGTAGGAGGGTTCAACCTCAATATATCCCTAATGGGATCTCCTCTATCATTGCACCCCCTGAAAGGCTCATATGCATGATACTCATAAGGCCTGGGACCCAATTGCTCTACTCGCCCTGTCTTGTCATGCCTGGCATGATGTGTGGGGCTCCTGCTACGGGCCCTGTCGGCCGAATTAACCTCTTCTGTTTCAGGCAACTTGACATAAGGCTCCACAAGTGGTACCCCCTACGGCTCTACGCGAGGCTCCACACATGGCTCGACATGTGACTCTTCGCACGGCTCAACTATAGCCGATGAAAGCCTATCTAAGATAGCATGTAAGGCCTATAATATCTGTGGTCCCATATCAGGTGAGGCTGGTGGTGCCTGCGGTATCTGAGGAACTGGTTGTGCTTGTATAACTGGTTGAACTTGTGGATTTGGTTGTTCTGGTGGGGTTGGCTGATCCAGTCCCACAGCTGAAGAATCAGTGTGCACCTTGGTGGTTGGAGTGCGGCGGGACAGTGTTTGTCGAACTCATTTGGGAGGCATCCTACAAGACGAGGTAATCTCTAATCAGTTTGGTCACGGAAGTAAGAATATGTCTAAACAAGCCCAGTGTTTGAAACACTGTGCTCTGATACCAAATGTCATGTCCACATGGAAAAAGTGGGCATGACACTCAGATAGGCAACATCACGGGCTCTATTGCCACATGCAGAACGACACTAAATCTATTCTATGCATATCCTGGATCATTGCAGTCTGTGAGACCATATTTCTTTCAAGCATTTTGTCAAACAATTTCCATTTCTTGTCTATGCTTCCGCATTTTGCACGCATGTCTACTGGATCGCTTGGAATTACAACATCTAGAAGAAATTCCCCTTTCATTATGCTTTCAGCCATGCCCCTTCATTTATACTGGAAGTTTGACATTTTTGGTGTGTGTGTGTGTGTGTGTATATAAATATATATATATATATATATATACTACTTAGTTATATTTTTTTTTAGTTAATGTCTTCAATACATAAGTTTAATATATAATTTAATAATTTTAACATGCACAGTGAGTTTTTTTTGGAATAACCAAAATGTGATCCGATATATTGCTTATATACTAGGGGAAGGGGATAATTCAATAAGTTTATTTTGAAAGATTATAGATCAAGCACAAAATATGGAAGTTATAAAATTCCTATGAAAATATCTTAAATTAGAACACAATAGTTGGAGAATAGGCATATATATCACCATGCCATCTACATAAAAAATGGTGAAAATTATACTTGGTGGTGCCGTAAATAGCAAAATAAAATATTAGTTGTTATAGATTCTTTGAACAACCATCGAATGTGAGTGTAATTACTAGGTGAGTTATGAATTTTGGATATTTGATCAAGGGTATCCAATTTCATACCTAATAATATTATTGATAGAAGCAAAAATGGCATTACATACATTTCAAAAGTAATTACTGAGATAGATATTAGATTTTGATTTTAACAAGTGAATATGTATGAGTTTATAACCATGGGATTTGTGTTATTAATTAAGTTAATTGTTAGCAAGCAATGAGAGTAAATCAATTTCACTTTAAATTGTTGACTCCTTCGTAAATAGAGTTGTATGAAGAATAAATTATATTTTATTATATCAATCTTATTTTTTACAGCTACTACCAAAATAAATGGAATTGATTAAATAAATCGACAGGATAATTGCTTAACAGAAATGAATTTAATTTGTGATAAGACAATGAATTTATTTCAAAAATAACATATATTGATGTTGACCTTTATATATGCGTACATAAGTTATGGGTGTCAAAATGGGAAATGTTTGGAAATTGAATATAATTAAATACATCATATTGACTTGCTTAGATAAAAGTACATTAAAAATATTTTAAGGCAACATTAAAATTTACCGAATAATAAGTGGAGTAAATGAACTATCTTGTCCCTTGAGCATGAAGTTTCAAAGACAAAGGGTCTTTTAAATGAAAGAATGTTATGGGTAAGTGCAAAAAGTTGGGGGGCCAAAAACTAGTCAACATTTTTTTAAAAAAAATTAAGAAATAACGCGAGCATGTTATAATGCGCTCGTGTTATGGTTTGGTAATGATGAGCCTAAGGCTCAACAAAATCAAATCATAGTACACTCACATTATAACATGCTCGCGTTATAATGCGAGCGCGTTCTGTTTAATTATATATAAAAAAATAGCATTTCTGCTCATTCATTTCTTTTATTCTCTCTACACCCGCGGCCTGTAAACCCTAAGGAGCGTATTCGCATTTTTGAAGACCCAATTCAACACCAAAATCTTGTTGATTCATTGCCAAAATGCCGCCACAACGTCAACCAAGCCAAAGGAGTGAGTTTTATTGTTTTTTTGGTCTAAATTTGTTTCTAAATAGGTAGGTTTGAGTTGATTTTTGATGTAAATTTCCTTAATTGTCAGGAAATGTTAATGCACCTCCTCCTCCTCCTCCTCAAAATCCACAAAATCTTGAACAGGAAATACCTGCCAACGAACAACTCGAACAACAAACTCCTCCATCCATTCCTCGACATGCCCCTGGAACATAAGAAAATCTAATGGGGCAAATTGAAAACAATAAAAAAGAAATCGAAGACATAATTGCAAGGTTGAAAGATCCTTCAACTTCAACCTTGCATAGATCCATGCTTTCTCAATCTCTTGAATCGATGTTATCAAATGTAGATTCAATTAGCAAGCAAATATCTAGTTGATCAGATAAGAGGAGAGAGTTTAAGAGTATTATGTAGACAAGCTATCATATGAAGAAGTAAAAAAGTTACAAATTAAAAAATTTGACTTATGTTCCATTTTCACAAACCCACAAACAAATCAACCTCCACCCATTACATGCAAGAGGTTCCCTATCCATTGGTGCAACAACCAAGCGATAAGGGACAATTTTGGGTAGAGGTGGTGGATGGTTTTTGACCATCCTCCATGCAACAATAATGAGGTCATGCAATACTTTTTGAGCAAACTCTACAGCGAGTTTGTCCTTAATAAAGTGCTAAACTATTTTGATATGCGGGAGTTTCAGGGTAGAGGTGGGGAGTTAGCACAAGATAGACCAGGGGCACATGTTGACCCATAGTGGCCAGTGAGACGAGTAATCAGCAGACCAGCCCATGAGCATGTGTCTATCCCTTCCATTGTGAAGGAGAGTGTTGAGGTCGAGACACTTTAGTCCATTAGTGCCTTGACCCAGAGCATCATAGAGCATGCCAGTCCTGCAGCACAGCATGGGTTGGGAGATAGTGCGAGGAGTAGAGTTCCACCCCATACTTGTCATACTTGCAGGTCATCCTGTGGTTATGACCCCATGGATAGTCAGGACGTAGGTGCATAGGCTACATTTGCAGCTGAGCAGATGGTGATGATAGATATCCTCCTGAGTGAGACTTTCAGCCTTGATACTCAGGTAAATATTAGCAAGTTCATTGAATTTAATTTATTAAATTTCATTTTTGAAATGCAAGATTAACTAATTTAGTTTTATGATTTTGATGAAATTTTAGGGTCATAGCATTGATGCAGTTCTCAGCAGTACTCCACCTGCATTTTACACTACGACATCTACTGCCGGGGTATGTAACTGGTAAACAATTATAAATATTACATGTGAATAGCATTGTTATATGAATGGTATTCTAATATCTAATTTTGGATGTTGAAAAGGTTAATCTTGGAGATTTCACGGCAACACCTGCGAGTGGTGGTGTAGTTCAAAGCTTCACTGAGGTAATAAAATAAATAGTTTAACTAATAAATTGTACTTATTAGATTTGTGTATTTTATATTCATATCATTGATTACATTGCATTGCACATCTTTCAAACTCAAAGCATTATTAGACATTGCATAACTAATAGCTAGATGTTGATAGATGACAAAATTTCAATTACAATATAGTTAAATTTGAAAAAATGCCTTAAAGAAATGTGCTCTCATGGAATGCCATGAGAAGAAGATGCATAGACAAGGACATCACCATGAGACCACTTTTCTTTGAGGCATCTTTTCAAACAGCTCACTGCCTTGTCTATGCTACCACATTTTCCATACATGTCTACCAAAGCTTGTTGATCCCCTCCACACTATTCTTTGACAAATTCTCTCTAATAATCTCATCTAATTACCACCAATTAGACCCCAGGACATGACACTAGAGAGGGGCATCATCCTATGACATCTTATATAGCATATGATTGACTCAAACATGATCTAGGTTTTAGGTATTAATTATGGGGGCAACAAGTCACCCCTAACCAAAATCTTCAAATCTACACTAACCATTTCCCCTACAAACTTATGTCAATCCTATTGGCTCAATTTCTTCCATCCCTACATCTATAAGAAAGAGCTATAGTATATCACCAAGAGAGCAAAATCTTCACTGTGATTATGTGTATTATGTGTCTAGTTGTATCATAGTGATGCATTGTTGATAATGAATATCATAGTGTGCTTTATTGTGTGTACTTCCATGTTTAGGTGAACGTGTGTGTATGTTAGGAACCATGACTTGCATCACTATTCTAGTTTCATAATTGAATAATGTTGTTTTATTTTTAGATGATGCAGGCTGAGGAGACACCTCCCAAAGTTCATAAGGCAATGGAGCATGGTGTGTCCACTGCAATTCATAGCTCCATGCCATTGATAGGGGTATGAGGCAGACTAGTAAATTTTAATTTACATTCATTGTTATAGTTGTTTATTTTTGACAAATTAAATGATTATTGATTTGAAGATTAATTTCTATCTGGATGTTTTCTATAGGACATGACATCACCACAGCCTAATCTTGCTAATAAGGCAAATGAGGAGGCAGATTATATGGTAGCGGTAAGTGATCATTTTGTTAAATGTTTCATTTTTTATAACATGTAATTTCTATATATTAATGTCTATATTTTTTATTGTAACAGCTACAAATCCTTGAAGAACTAAATAGGAGGAGCAACCCTTGAGTTTGTAGTAGACCACCCTCATACACATCTCCATTCTCCCGAAGATCAAAGGCTGCTCATGATCTATTCCCTTCACCGAACAGAAGGGAATGAATTCTTATTGGGGTCCTTTGTTGTATGCCTATATGGTATTTGTGGATATATATTTTGTATTGCATATAGGAGACATTGTATGCCTATATGGCTATTTTGTATTTATGTTATACTTATATCGACAGATATTGATGTATGCCTATATGGATATTTGGTTAATACAAATCTTTTTTATTCACGGCGTCCATATTTGCATTATAAATCCACATTTCAATGGATATTTGTAGATGGTTACTTCAAATATTTAAAGTCTAATTGTATTACATAGGATGTTTGTTGATCCAATAAGCCAGCTATTGTTATTCAAGTATCACCTAAACCTCATTCTAGAACTAAAAGATAAAAGTTGTATTTAAAATAAAAATGAATCATCGTGTTGAATAGAAAATATTCATATTATTTATGAGTTGCTCAATTGAAAATATTTATTAATTTCTTGTTATTATACCATATTGGGATGTAAAGAGTATGTTTGTTGTTTTGAATAAGATAGTCAAAATCATATGCTTATGAGCACCTGATGACCATTGTGGTTATTAAATGTAAATCCTCTTTTATATAAGGTGAGGTTATGAGATTACATTGAGTCTTACCTAATTTTAGTATGCAACATAACATTGGGGCTATAGGCTTCCATAAGTCATCAACAATCAAGGTTCAAGGTTGTCATTGAAGTCAAAGGGTCAAGGTTGTTTGTCATTGATGTCAAGGTTGATGCCATGATGTTGATAAGGTGATACAATGATTCAAGGTAGGTGATGGTCATGAGGTGCATGATGTTGTGAATATGGTTTTCATGATAAGGTCTTTTAGTTCATGTTGATGTTGCATAAGACAAACATGGTTCATATGATGCAAGGTTCATGGTCATGGTGGATGTGGTTTTGTTCATGTAAGGTTTTGTTGTGAATATGGTTTTCATGATAAGGTCTATCTTGGAAGGTTGATATGATGCAAGGTTCAAGTTCATGGTGGATGTGGTTTTGTTCATGCAATAAGAAGTCAGAGAAGACACATGCTTTCATAATCATAATTTAATGTCATCATCAAGGAGAGTTATATTTATCAAGGGGAGTCATGAGTTTGATTTGAATGTGAAGTTGTTCATGTCTTAGAACCCTAAGCCTATGATAAGTGTCATACTCTAATGTCTTTCTTCTGATGTCCCTCAGGTCTCTAAAATATTCTAGATATCTCTTGATGAAAGTTAGAATGTTTAAGTCTTTCTTATTGATAGTTAGGGTTTGTATATTGGGCATTAAACCCTAAAAAGAATCTACTTTTCTTAAGACTTTAAAACCCTTAATTGAATGTCGTGTGTAAAGTGCACTTTTGTTTTAATTTAATATTGACTTATAATCACATGTTACTATCACTTAAGTCAACTTACTAAAGGGTCTTT
Source organism: Cunninghamia lanceolata (assembly GCA_027924645.1). NCBI lineage: Eukaryota > Viridiplantae > Streptophyta > Pinopsida > Cupressales > Cupressaceae > Cunninghamia > Cunninghamia lanceolata. Next base: position 1,479,298 of record BSBN01000826.1, on the reverse strand, counting down.
AAGTCATTAGTTCACTGGCCCTTCAACCTAACTCAACCAGCCTCTCTGGTAAACTCTCATAAGCCTGAGTGCCAAATCATAATCAAAGGTCATATTTAATTGATATGAGGGTGGGAAAAAGGATTGGAAGGTCAATATTTAAAAGGAATTTGGAATACAAATAGTCATCTCTATGTGGTTGAATTTGATGGGCATGCCTTTATAAAAGGCTAAAAGACATCTTTATGCAGGATATCATGGTATTTGTAGTGTTTGAAGATTGAAGACTAGTTAGTGTTTGTAGCTCGGACTATTTTGACATGTTTGGGTGTGAAATAGGACCATGCCTAACCTAAACGTACCCATCCAGACATGTTGGAATTGTTGGTTTGGCCACATGAGGAGAAGAACAAAAGTTACACCCCTTTAAAACTTTACACTGCCTCCTTCTGACGATTTTTAAGGTAACAGAAAACCTTTCACCACGGGTAAACACCTTAGAGATATAAAAACTGAGAGAGGTTATAGTAGATGGACCATACATGATTGTGTTGCCTTAGACAGAATGTCTCTAAGTGACACAATTTCTGAGTAACAGCTCGTCAAAGATTGCTACCTTTTTGTATTTTGGACTCTTCAGGGATATTGTCAGTACAATGTAGCTCAGACTATTTTGGCATGTTTGGGTGCAAAACATGACCATGCCTAGCCTAAATGTACCCATCTAGATGCGTTGGAACTATCAGTTTGGCCACATTAGGAGAAGAATAAAAGTTACACCCCTTTGCAACTTTACACTGCCTCCTTCTGATGATTTTTGGGGTAGTAGAAAACTATTCACCACGGGCAAACACCTCAGAGATATAAAAAACTAAGAGAGGTTATTGTAGAGGGACCGTACATGATCGTGTTGCCTCAAACAGAATGTATCTAAGTGAGACAGTTTTTGAGTAACATCTCATCAAAGATTGCTGCAGTTTTACACTTTGGACTCTTCAGTGATATCGTTAGTACAATGTAGCTTGGACTGTTTCAGCATGTTTGGGTGAAAAAAAGGACCATACCTAGCCTAAATATACCCATTCAAATGTGTTGGAATAATCAATTTGGTCACATCAGGAGTAGGATGAAAGTTACACCCCTTTACAACTTTACACTGCCTCCTTTTGATGATTTTTGGGGCAGCAGAAAACCTTTCACCACGGGCAAACGCCTCAAAGATATAAAAAACTGAGAGAATTTATTGTAGAGGGACCCTACATGATCGTGTTGCCTCAGATGGAATGTCCCTAAGTGACATGGTTTCTGAGTAACATCTTGTCAAAGATTGCTGCCTTTTTGCACTTTGGACTCTTCAGGGATATCTTGGTACAATGTAGCTCGGACTGTTTCAGCATGTTTGGGTGAAAAAAAGGACCATGCCTAGCCTAAAAGTACCCATCCGGACATGTTGGAATAGTCAGTTTGGTCGCATCAGGAGCAGGATGAAAGTTACACTCCTTTGCAACTTTACACTGCCTCCTTCTGATGATTTTTGAGGCAGTAGAAAACCTTTCACCATAGGCAAATGCTTCAAAGATATAAAAAATTGAGAGAGGTTATTGTAGAGGGACCCTATGTGATCATGTTTCCTTAGACAGAATGTCTCTAAGTGACACAGTTTCTGAGTAACATCTTATCAAAGATTGCTACCTTTTTGCACTTTGGACTCTTCCAGGATATCGTCGGTACAATGTAGCTCTGACTGTTTCGGCATGTTTGGGTGCAAAACAGGACCATGCCTAGCCTAAACATACCCATCTAGATGTGTTATAACTATCAGTTTGGCCACATGAGGAGCAGAATGAAAGTTACACCCCTTTGCAACTTTACACTACCTAGATTAAATTATAGAAGACACCTAGATCATTCTAGATTATACCTTATTATAGTCTCTAGACAGGTCATTGATATATAGTATCTACCTAAGACACCTAGATTAGATTAAATACCTTTTTTCTAGTCTCTATCTACCTAGTTAACATATCGTATATACCTAAGACACAATTAGAGACACCTATTATCTAGTTAGAAACCAAGACACCTAGAGACACCTATATTTTATACATTACCTAGATTTTATACATTACTCTTAGGATCAACTTCATCCATCACTTAGGTCTAACCCCATGAAGCATAACATGATGATGTAAAAATGCGTATATGTGTAAAAATGTAGCAGCAAATAAAAAAGACAAACCAATGTAAACTTACAAATTAATGTGCATACTTACAACTCAATGTAACATGACTTTACAAAATCACTATGAATACTTACAAATTAATCCAATGAACCATCCGGGTCTTCTCTACTCTTTATTGTGTCAAGTATTGCCTCATGGTCAGACTCACGCACCTTCCACAAGGTCTTGTTCAAAGGTCTACCCTGATATTGTATCAAATGAACATTGGATGCTACGATAAGGTTCGAGTAATGAAGAATCTTCTGATGCATGTCAAAGTCCTAAAACAGCCAAACATTAAAACTCTTATGTGGGTACCTTCTAAACCATGTTCCAGTAACAACCACTAAGCCTGTAGGGTATTCGACATTTTTCCATCTGTAACTAGGGCCTCCAATTTCTTTTTTGCCTCAACACAATGACACAAGTAATAATATGTTCCCTCTTCATTATCTTCATCTATAATAACTACATATACATACCTTACATCGATATGTGTAGTAAATTAGATGAAATTAGTCAACATTACAAAAACACTACAAAGTAAGATAACATTAGGAATTTCAAAAACTATGCAAATAGATATATTACCTGGTTGAACTAGATCTGATATGTGGGCAAAGTCAACTGATGATTCCATCTGTGTTAGTTCCAATGTCATCGGGGGTCGATACGTGTCAAGTGGGCTAAGATAACTTAACTGCCATTCATCAACCGACTCGTTTGACTTGCACTCAGCCCAGGCTTGAATTGTACAGGAAGAACAAAAGCATGACATCTTTCACATATGGATACTCCATGAACCTACAATTGAGCTTCTAAAAGAGTGCATCTCACTTGATCCTGTCAGTGTAGAATAGTCCTCATATGGTGGAATGTTAGTATCATCTATCAACCAAAAAAATCTATGAACTGAAGACTTACATTCATTACCTAGACCCATGGAAGCATTACACAACTTGACGATCGATTTTGCATCTATAAACTTTACGTTGTCTTTATACTTTAACTCTTCTCATGCTATGGCTCTTTTGATACATGCTCTTGCACCATCATGCTCCCCTTTTCCATGCCCGGCCTCACAAAAGTTTCACATATGCTGAACACCTCTAAAATTATCCCTCCTTCTCAGCCAATAGAAATTCTGCAAGTTCTTGAATTGTGAAGCACAGTTATCCTACCATATGATATGTTGACTGAACGATATGCCCCTTCTAGCCAAATAATTGTAGAACACCTAAAAGCAACCTTGCACAAACTCCGTCGAATGCGTGCAATCATCACTGATATAGAAATGATACTCCCTTATGATCTTTCTATCATCCTCTGTACTATCATTCACATGAATGAATGCGATGTGCACAAATATAAAAACTTGTGTGGACTTGTAATATTGTGATTGCACCTCATGCTGTGGCTGTAGACTGTAGTTCTCTGCAAAGTCGATGACTAAAACAATGCTACCAACTAGAAATGTGTCCTTGCATAACTTGAATTGCAAGTCCAACCATCGATCTCTATGGGCATGTCTTGCATACTCATACACTATGCTATCATGAAATATAGGCATAAACTGATACATTGGAATCTTTTCAATAACCAATTCACACCTCTTTGCTTCTTTACCATCTTTTGTATTGTATGCCACTATTTTATACTTGCCGAACTCTACTAGTTTGTTTCCAACTGCATGTGTTCTTTCCATATGTTCACATATTGGCATACGTTGCAAGCCACCACAATGCTGACATGTGCCATCGAAGCATAATTTCTTGCAGAATATTTGACCTTCCTCTCTTTCACATAAAATTCTTGGTATGAAATCTCTTGAAGATGTTGGTGGGGTAGGTATGCCACAACCCTACAAAACATTGTTAGTATGTAAATCTAAACATATAGACTGATAAACATCAAAATAGTTAGAAAATTCAATATGTAATCTACAACAACAAGTAGTGCATGTGTGATTTATCTTGACATAGAAAGGTTTTAGCATTGAAAAATATCTTTGACAAATTTTAATTTGAGGATACTTCTCTATAAATTTACCAAAAAATTGTGTTTGAGTCATATCCAAAAAATACTTTGGATGTGGCTCACGGTTTCAACTACCAATTCTCCTTCTTACTACATCCCTTTGATTCGGAGATACCCTTGTGTAATTCTTCCAAAAGTCTTTAATTAGTGATCTCAATGCTTCAACAATTAGTTTATCTTTTCATGGTAGTCTCCCTGAGAATGCCCATAATTCATTGGCATTAGTGTCCTCAATTCTTTGGCATCTTCCAACAGCTCTTGATAAAGTTCTCCTATTATTTCTCAATGCTTGACTTGTCTTTCTAATGAGATGAGCTTTCCTCATTTGACTACTTACTACAGTTGATGTAATCACACGCCGTGTTGCATTACTATCTTTTGTGCGTGAGGTGTTACCCACACTCTCATACGCACTCATTAGATTCTTGACAATAGATTTTTCAATTGAAGCCTCTAATGTTCTCAACCCAAGAATCTTCATGATGGACCTATACTTTATACTTCGCATCATTTCAACAAATAGTTGACATCTTGCGGTCTCATTTAACTTTTTAAAGAAGAATCTCTAAATCTTATGAGCATATCTTCTACAAGTGCATTTTGGAATCTTACCTTCCATTGGCTGTAAAATATTCTCATCAATATCAATCAAATACTTTGGCTTTCTATACAAAATTCTAGGTGGTGTTAAGTTAGGTAAATTCATCTCAACATTAGGAATTTCATCAATATTTAAATGAGATGGGCTAGATGGTTATACCTTCGATTGAAGATGGAATAGATGACATACCTTGAGGTTGAGGTGGGAATGATGGCGTATCTCCTTCAACACATGTGAGTGATGATGTACTCTCAACTTGAGATGCGGTAGACGGTGTCCCTACATGTTGACTTGCCGTAGAGGACATGTCTCCAACTATGGTATTCAAATCTCTCATAGCACAAAGTTTTTGCATTTGTTCTCTTTGTGCCACCAATACCATATCTCTTTGTGATGGTTACAGTTCCTCTTCAATTGGCATGTCTTCATTTATCGTGTCCAATTTCCTCTTCTCATGAAGTTCCCTCATAACCACTGCTTTCTTTGCATTCTTAGCTTCTATCTCTTCTGGTGCTGGTTTAATTCTTGATTTTTTCCTTGGCATGACGGAGAATTTGTCTATAGCATGATAAAGAGACCAATATTAGTTCCTAAGAAATGAATCCATACAAATAACTAAAATATATGTCATTCAACCCTTCATAGTAAATGTACATACAATCATCATGTAGAAGAGTAAATGTCACTCAACCAAAATAGGTACAAAGCATACAAAGCATTATTGCACAATGTTATTGCAGCCATACAAAGCAGTATGGTACAAAGTTCACTTCAGTCCTAGATGAGGATAAGGTCAAAGGAGAGTCACCTATTGAGGCTACAAGTGAAGAGTACATGGGACTTCATGTTGACTACTTGTTGATAACCATCTAATCATGAAAGGATATGTGATTGAGATAGTAGGAGAGATCACACTAGGGCATGGTTTGGATTAGTGTAGAGGGTGAAGAAGGGATATCAAGAGACAATTATTAAAGTCAAGGCTCATTAATATGGCAATGCCAAACTCAAGTAGATAATCATGTGCATTTTAGAGGCAAATTATTCAAGGTTGAAAACTCATGGTTTTAGGCAATTAAGTCGCATAAGGGTTAGGGTTTGTAGAGAAACTTTTTGGAAAGTGTTTGTAATTCTTGAAAAGGTTAAGGCAGACCCAATTTGACATGTTTGGTGTCTTGGTTGAAGATTGGAATCCTGGAGATCAAAAAACCTATAGTGACCTATTTACACAAGCCTAATTAGGCCTCTTGTCAAGTGGGACAGTCAATTATGGAATGATGAAGGCACTATGACATGATGAATTATACAATTCATGAAGACAATGATGGATATTCATGGAGAAAACCAAGGAGGACAAGATAAGACACCAAATTTGTGAAGTTGCCAATGGCAACAAATTTACCACCTAGCTGTCCTTAACTAATCCATGATTGCAAATAGATGTATTTTGGATTCTATTGACTAAAAGTGACTTATTTATGATGAATATAATGCTCAAAATTGTTAGATGTTAAATTCCTAAAATTCAATCACAATTAACATTGCAACACTACAATCTATAATTGTTAAATCACATGTCTTCTTTTGGTGAAAAGTGATGCTTTCAAGTAGGGTTTTGATGAAAGAGCATTGTTAAAGTGTCGATGATAGTTTAGGAAGCATAGGCAGACATATTATGATGTGTTGGAAGCATTGGTAATGTGAAACAAAGTCTAAAGTATTGAGTTCCAATAAACCCACCTTGAGCGTGCCTAGAATGGCCTAAATGAGGTTTTAATGATTTGGTTAATAGGGAAGTGATCTAGAGGATAAATTTTTTTGATTCTGGCTATTTGAGACTTGGTTGAGATCAAGAAGTTGAAATTGGGAATTGAGAAGGTGTTTTGTTAGTACTAGGGCTACTAGGATTTGGGTGGCTTGTGAAGGAATAGACAACAATTGAAGAGTGTAGACTTGAGTAAGGGTTTAGAATGGTTGTGTCTAGGTTCCTGAGGAGTAAGAAGACCTCTAGTAACCTTGTTAGGTTTTGAAGTATTGAAGACCCTCTTTGTGCCTTTGTATAGGGAGATTGCTTGAGAGGAAAGCTTATGAAATTTGAAGAAACTGTTGGTATGAGCTCATTGTTGTGAAATATGCCTCCTTTGGATTGAGTTGAACCCTACCTTTGCATCACATACCTAGCACTATCATAAAAATCATTAGACTAATCTCTGTAATTTAGGGTATTGAATGGTATATAGTCAATCAAGGTAACCACCATCATGTGCTAACAAAGGACAATTAGGAAATTTAAAAAAATTGTTGTGTCATGTCCATACAAATCATCATGAATAGGTGCACAAGGAATGTCCTAGCCCAAGATATGTGCATACAAATCAACATGCCATGTGCATACTTGTATGATCTTGGCACCTATTCATTTGTATTTTAACTTGTTAATATGACAAGATAATAGTGGGATTGTATTTTTATTATGTTGTAAGGATTTATTCTTGTATAGTTTGACATCATGGTATGTTAAGGTCTGTTTGTTACACATAATTATTAAAGAGCCCAAGTGTAGAAAATATACATGGCATCATGTGAGATTGTAGGTTGCTTTCTTGATTGCAAATGTGTCTATTTTAATTAATGTTGACATTTGAGATATCTTTTATTATGTATACCATGAACTAATTTAAAACATAGTCTATTATATAAACACAAGATATGTATACATAGTCTTTTATTATGCATACTAGATACAAGTGATATAAACATGTATGATAAAGCATGATAAAGTAATTCAAATAGAATTAAGGAAAATGTAAAGAACATGCATGTAAAGACTTGACATACCTAAAAAATAGAGATTTGAATGGAGAGAGTACCCAATTATGTAGTGTTTTTTCTTCTTGCATCAAACTCCTCAACAATTTGAGTTTATCACCACTTGCTTCCTTTTCAATGTTAAATTGAATAACACTCAAATATAATTAGTAACAACAATACTATTAACCAATCTATAATGTTAAATTCCTAAAATTCAATCACAATTAACATTGCAACACTACAAAAATTGAAACTTGAATAGATATATATCAAATTTGATGTGAAAACTATGTTATTTTCTCCTTCTCAAGTTGGCAAAGAAGAAAAGGTGGTGGAAAGATCATGCAAAGGTGGTAGAATGTGTAAAATGTGCATGTGAACTTCCCAACAACATGAAAACACTTTTTTTTTTGTCAGAACATGCACATAATCAGCATGAAAATAGAGCATGTGGACCTGGATCACTGGGGTCCAGGCCTTTTTACCATTTCTATAGCAGGATAAAATGCGAGTACGTTATAAAGTGCTCATGTTTTGTCCTGTTATAGATTGATCCATAAATATTTGTGCCTATCTCACCTTTGATAGCACCTTTGCCATCTAGGTTTCACTTAACCCTAAACCCTAAAGCCTCAACCCTCAACCCTAAAACCTTAAATCCTAAACCATATCCCTAAACCCTCAACACTTTACCTTAAACCCTATTCCCTCAACCATAAACCCTAATCCCTCAACCCTAAACCCTACACCCTATCACTAAACCCTAATCCCTTAACCCTTAGCCCTAAAGCCCCAACCCTCAATCCTTAAACCTTCAACCCTAAACCCTATCCCTAATCCCTATACCCTCTACACTCACTTTAACCCTAATCCCTCGACCCTCAACCCTATCCCTAAACCCTCAACCTTAAACCCTATCCCTAAACCCTCAACACTATACCTTAAACCCTAATCCCTCAACCCTAAACCCTAAACCCTATCCCTAAACCCTAATCCCTCAACCCTCAACCCTAATCCCTCAACCCTAATCCCTTAAACCCTAAACCCTAATCCATTGATATTATACCTTAAACCCTAATCCCTTATCCCTAAACCCTCCAATCCTATCCCTAATCCCTATACCCTCGACACTCTACTTTAACCCTAATCCCTCGACCCTCAACCCTATCCCTAAACCCTCAACCCTTGAACCTCAACCCTCAACCCTCAATGTCAAACCCTAATCCCTCAACCCTTAACCCTAATCCCTTAGCCCTAAACCCTATCCCTGAACCCTTAACACTATACCCTAAACCCTAATCCCTCAACCCTAAACCCTATCCCTAAAGTCTCTCTCATTTTATTATATCTTTCCCCTCAGCTCTCTATCTCTCACCTTTGTTTACCCTCACCTCTCTACCTATCCGTAAACCCTAAACCCTATCCATGAACCCTCTACCCTTTACACTATACATTAAACCATAATCCCTTAACCCCCAACCCTAAAGCCTCAATCCTCAATCCTTAAACCTTCAACCCTAAACCCTATCCCTAATGCCTCTACCCTAAACTCTATCCCTATTCCTAAACCCTCAACCCTCGACACTATACCTTAAACCCTAATCCCTTATCCCTAAAACCTAATCCCTTAACCCTCATCCCTAAAGCCTCTACTATCAATCCTTAAACCTTCAACCCTAAACCCTATCACTAATCCCTCTACCCTCGACACTCTACTTTAACCCTAATCCCTCGACCTTCAACCCTATCCCTAAACCCTCAACCCTCGAACCCTCAACCCTCAATGTTAAACCCTAATCCCTCAACTCTTAACCCTAATCCCTCAACCCTAAACCCTATCCCTAAACCCCCAACCCTCAACACTATACCTTAAACCCTATCCCTATCCCTCAACCCTTAACCCTTAAAACTTAAACCCTAAAACCTATCCCTATACCCTCAACACTCGACACTATATCTTAAGCCTTAAACCCTAAACCCTCATCCCTAAAGCCTCAACCCTCAATCCTTAAACCTTCAACCCTAAACTCTATACCTAATCCTTATGCCCTCAACACTCTACTTTAACCCTAATCCCTCAACCCCCAACCCTATCCCTAAACCCTCAAACCTCAACCCTCAACCCTTAACGTCAAACCCTAATCCTTCAACCCTTAACTCTAATCCCTCAACCCTAAACCCTATCCCTAAACCCTCAACACTATACCTTAAAACCTAATCCCTCAACCCTAAACCCTAAACCCTATCCCTAAACCCTAATCCCTCAACCCTCAACCCTAATCCCTCAACCCTCAACCCTAATCCCTCATCCCTAAACTCTAAACGCTATCTCTATTCCTAAACCGTCAACGGGCTCGATATTATACCTTAAACCCTAATCCCTTATCCCTAAACCCTCCAACCCTATCCCTAATACCTATACCCTTGACAGTCTACTTTAACCCTAATCCCTCGACCCTCAATCCCATCCCTAAACCCTCAACCCTTGAACCTCAACCCTCAACCCTCAATGTCAAACCCTAATCCCTCAACCCTTAACCCTAATCCCTCAACCTTAAACCCTATCCCTAAACCCTCAACACTATACCCTAAACCCTAATCCCTCAACCATAAACCCTATCCCTAAATCCTCTCTCATTTTATTATATCTTTCCCCTCACCTCTCTATCTCTCACCTTTATTTCCCCTCACCTCTCTACCTATCTATAAACCCTACACCCTATCCATGAACCCTCTACCCTTGACACTATACATTAAACCATAATCCATTAACCCTCATCCCTAAATCCTCAACCCTCAATCCTTAAACCTTCAACTCTAAACCTATCCTTAATGCCTCTACCCTAAACTCTATCCCTATTCCTAAACCCTCAACCCTCGACACTATACCTTAAACCCTAATCCCTTATCCATAAGCCCTAAACCCTATCCCTTAACCCTTAACCCTTAACCCTTAAAACTTAAACCCTAAAACCTATCCTTAAACACTCGATGCTCAACACTATATCTTAAACCCTAATCCCTTAACCCTCAACCCTAAAGCCTCAACTCTCAATCATTAAACCTTCAACCCTAAACCCTATCCCTAATCCCTCTACCCTCGACACTCTATTTTAACCCTAATCCCTTAACCATCAACCCTATCCCTAAACTAACTCTACTTTAGATTTATGACTCTACTATTAAAGATTAGCATTCACACAAATGTAGATGTTCATATTATAGAAGACTGCATTATATTAGACTATTAGAGATCCCTAAAAAAAATGTAATAACAAAACTACTTTGCCTTATGTTAGCTTATAATTAAACCCATTCTTTTTGACACTCTTCTCTTAATAAAGTAAGAGTAATAAGAATAGAAGGCAGAGAATTTGATCTTACTAGTATGCATGGTCAGTTTACATTCCATGACTTCATTTTCATTGAATAAAAAGGTTTACCTAATTTGAAAGGTGAGGTAGAGTTCACTATCATGTGCTTTTCTCGATGATAGGGTCCATAATGTCCAAGGTTCTTCAAAGAAAGGCCTGTAACAGAATTAAGTTTCTGTTACACCAATCCTCCTGGTAAAGCTACAATTCAAACGCTTGCTTTGAAAGTTGAAATAAATTAAATTAGACTTACAATTTTGATTTTCTTCCATTGCTTCAACAACATCATTATTTTCTTCATCAGAAACTAATTCAATCAGCAACTTGCTGCCCATTGGTTGACTTGAACTGCATCCTCTATTAGAAGAAGGGCATTTTTTATCTGTATCAATGTTGGTATTCATAAGATGAAGAGCATTGATATTTTTCAAACACCCTGTTCTTTGAAATATCTTAACCTTAAAATATGACTTGGATATGTACTTGAACACAGCGAAATCTCCAATCTCCAGCCCATGATGATTCACAAAATTTTCCCAACCCTGCCTAAATTCTAGTTTATTTATGGTACCCCCTAATTGTACATCCCACTCCTGCCCAGCTGGACCTTGCAACACCATATGTTTGTCTATGTTGTCTATAAACTGTGAAACAAATGTAGGAGGAATGCACTACCATAAACACATTACATAATTAGATTTTACAAGTTCTTAATAGTGTACATGAAATAAAAGAATGAAAAATAATATATAGAGTTACCAGTTTTTGTGTAAAGTCTCCAAGCATAATTTTGAAGGAGGCACACCCATTAAACCAATTCATTTAGCAACTTGCTGCCCACTGGTTGACTTGAACTGCATACTCTGTTAGAAGAAGGGCATCTTTTATCTGTATCAATGTTGGTTTTCATAAGCTGAAGAGCATTGATATTTTTCACACCCTGTTCTTTGAAATATCTTAACCTTAAAATATGACTTAGACATATACTTGAACACAACAAAATCTCTAATCTCTAGCCCATGATGATTCATAAACTTTTCCCAACCCTGCCTAAATTCTAGTTTATTTATGGTACCCCCTAATTGCACATCCCACTCCTGCCCACCTAGGCCTTGCAACACCATATGTTTGTCTGTGTTGTCTATAAACTGTGAAACAAATGTAGGAGGAATGTGCTGCCATAAACACATTACACAATTAGATTTTACAAGTTCTTAACAGTGTATAGGAAATAAAAGAATGAAAAATAATGTATAGAGTTACCAGTTTTTGTGTAAAGTCTCCAAGCATAACTTTGAAAAAGGAGGCACACCCATTAAACTAATTCATTCAACAACTTGTTGCACATTGGTTGACTTGAACAAGAAGGGCATCTTTTATCTGTATCAATGTTGGTATTCATAAGCTGAAGAGCATTGATGTTTTTCACACACCCTATTCTTTGAAATATCTTCACCTAAAATATGACTTGGATATGTACTTGAACACAACAAAATCTCCAATCTCCAGCCCATGATGATTCACAAAATTTTCCCAACCTTGCCTAAATTCTAGTTTATTTATGATACCCCTTAATTGTACATCCGTAAATCCTAAACCCTAATCCCTTAACCCTAAACCCTAATCCCTAATCCCTAAACCATAAACCCTAATCCCTAATTATAGTTTATGGTACCCTAATACCTAAACCCTAAACCCTAATCCCTTATCCCTAAACCATAAACCCTATCCCTAAATCCTCAACCCTCAACACTTAAAACTTAAATCCTAAACCCTATCCCTAATGTCTCCACCCTAAACGCTATCCTTATTCCTAAACCCTCAACCCTCGACACTATACCTTAAACCCTAATCCCGTATCCCTAAACCCTAATTCCTATCCCTCAACCCTTAACCCTTAAAGCTTGAACCCTAAAACCTATCCCTACACCCTTGACACTCGACACTATATCTTAAACCATAATCCCTTAACCCTCATCCCTAAAGCCTCAACCCTAAATCCTTAAACCTTCAACCCTAAACCCTATCCCTAATCCCTCTACCCTTGACACTCTACTTTAACCCTAATCCCTTGACCATCAAACCTATCCCTAAACCCTCAAACCTCAACCCTCAACTCTCAACATTAAACCCTAATCCGTCAACCCTAAACCCTAATCCCTCAACCCTAAACCCTACCCCTAAACCCTCAACCCTCAACACTATACCTTAAATCCTAATCCCCATCCCTCAACCCTTAACCCTTAAAACTTAAACCTATCCCTACACCCTCAACACTCAACACTATATCTTAAGCCTTAAACCATCATCCCTAAAGCCTCAACCCTCAATCCTTAAACCTTCAACCCTAAACCCTATCCCTAATCCCTCTACCCTCAACACTCTAACCCTAATCCCTTGACCATCAACCTTATCCCTAAACCCTCAACCCTCAACTCTCAACATTAAACCCTAATCCGTCAACCCTAAACCCTAATCCCTCAACCCTAAACCCTATCCCTAAACCCTCAACACTATACCTTAAACCCTAATCCATCAACCCTAAAAGCTAATCCCTCAACCCTCAACCCTCAACCCTATCACTACACCCACAACCCTTGACACTATACCTTAAACCCTAATCCCTCAACCCTCAACCCTCAACCCTAATCCCTCATCCCTAAACACTAAACACTATCCCTATTCCTAAGTCCTCAACCCTTGACACTATACCTCAAACCCTAATCCCTTATCCCTAAACCCTGTTCTTCAACCCTTAAACCTTAAAACTTAAACCCTAAAACCTATCCCTAAACCCTCGATGCTCAACACTATATCTTAAACCCCAATCCCTTAACCCTCAGCCCTAAAGCCTCAACCCTCAATCATTAAACCTTCAACCCTAAACCCTATCCCTAATCCCTCTACCCTCGACACTCTACTTTAACCCTAATCCCTTGACCATCAACCCTATCCCTAAACCCTCAACACTTAACCCTCAACTCTCAACATTAAACCCTAATCCATCAACCCTAAACCCTAAATCATATCCCTAATCCCTCAACCCTCAACACTATTCCTTAAACCGTAATCCCTCAACTCTAAACCCTAATCGCTCAACCCTAAACCCTAAACCCTAGCCCTAAACACTCAACCCTCAACACTATACCTTAAACCTTAATCCCTCAACCCTCAACCCTCAACCCTAATCCCTCATCCCTAAACCCTAAATGCTATCCCTATTCCTAAACCCTCAAGCTAAGATACTATACCTTAAACCGTAATCCCTTACCCCTAAACCTTAAACCCTATCCCTCAACCCTTAACCCTTAAACCTTAAACCCTAAAACCTATCCCTAAACCCTCAACCATATACTTAAGCTTAAACCCTGAAGCCTACACCCACAAACCCTCATCCCTAGACCATATAACCTCACCCTTATATCCTAAACCCCTAATATTCTGCCTCAACCCTATACTTAAATTAAACCTAAACCATACGTGCTCTCAACCCAAGTCACCCTATGCCTTATATACCCTCAATCCATATCGTAAACCCTAAAGCCTAATCTCCACGCCATACACACTTAATCTTATACACTCAACAACCTGAATATTAACCCTCAACTGTAACCCTCAACCCTCTACCCTCTACCTATTACTTAAGCCCTAATCCCTCAACCCACAACCCTCAAAACTATACAAGCTTAGGTCCTTATATACCCTAAACCCAAAACACTTACATACATACATACATGCATACATACATACATACATACAAACATACATACATACATGTACATACATACAAGCATGCATACATACCTATAAGAATACATATATACATCCATGAAACATACTTATGAAACTTGAATATAAATCATTAAAAGGAAGACATAACGCGAGCGCGTTATAACGTGCTCACGTTATGTTGAACTGGGAAAACAATAGCAAACATGCAAAAAAGGAAAAAAAGTACAATATAATGCGAGCGCCTTATAACGTGCTCGCGTTATATTGTGCTTTGGGAATCCCAACCCTTAGGCTTGGGATTTTCTTTGGATTTCCAACCCAAAGGCTTAAACTGCCTTCTCAACATCCGCAGCCATGTTTTTACAAATTCTACAAGATTTCACATAATTTTGTTCGTGCTAACCCTCAGATTTGCACGTGTTTCAAGGTCAAACAAATTAAACACCTGGGTAATGTTAGGCTTTCTCTTAGCTATTTAACGTTCTAATTTTTTTCACATTTTGACAATGTTAAGCCTTTCATCTTTAATTTCTTTTGTTTGTGTGTCTGTTTTTGGGCAAAAACCATTGTTTGGTCTTTTTTTCATTGTAAATTAACCATTCATTGAAATTTCAAAAAAAATCAACATTTAGAAACTAGACTCCATTCTAGACATATTAAAAAAAATGATTTTCAATTAGTTTTCAAAATTTATAGGGGTAGCACGGCCAAAATTCTATTTTTTAGGATGTGTCCACTTTGAAAATTAGTAAAAAATCAAATATTCATCAAAAAATTATCATAAAAATTGGGTATAAACTACATGCTGTTAGCTAATTTCTCACCAAAGAGATTTTAAAAATACCAAAAAAAAGTTAACCATTTGAGGGAGCCACAAAGCATGCTATGTTATGTTTTTTGATAGAAACAACACCAATTTATGTGGCTCCCTCTTTTGAACCCCTTAATCTATACCATTTTCAAAAAAATTAGTAGTTTAGAAAGTAGACTCGAAGCACTACGAACATTGTTTTGGTTACATCTCCAAATTTTGAGTGTAACTATGCTTCAATTTCTCATCCAAGGCCAGCATTTCCTGATTTCAGGAAAAAAAAAAAGTGGCCACTTAAGACTCCTTTTTGGCCCCCCATCTTCTTGCACTTACCCTTATAGTAATATAAATTATGACCATGGAGGAATCATGAATAGAATCAAGAAGTTCTTTAAATTGGTTGTTAATTGGAAATTTGCAAAACCTTAGAGCAACTATTTACCAGTTTTAGGTAACAAGAATCATTGTTTATCTTTGATCAAGTTATATTCACAATTTTATTAACAAAGGAAATTATTTAATTTTAATAAAGTATCAACCCATTTAGGGAGTTTAAAGTAAACCTCTTGTTGAGATACATGTTTTATTTTACAACTTTTATTAAGTCTTTATTGGTTTCAATTAAAAGCAAGTTTGTAAGAAATCGTATCAATTCTTTACTTTTGGAACAAAGTCTATTAGATGTATGGAAAAATAAGTTATCAAAATTTCCTTGTTTTTCCAAGACTGAATCTTTACATACATTACTGATAGAACATCTTTTCTAGTTTATGCTACGAATCGATGAAATTGATTAAGTATCTTTTCTAGTCCCATTCATTACGTATAAGTGATATGATCAAGCATCTTTACTATAATTTACTTCATTATGTTTTAGAGAAGTATCTTTCCTTTGTCAATTTTCTTTATTAGTTATTATGCAAGTTTTTCTTTTCTAACAGATAGGTAAACTTAATATACAAACATCCAAACACAAAACAAATCGTAGTGCTCAGTTTTTATAGTACCTCTGTGTCACATTTACAGGTAATGTCATCGCGTTGAACCAAGTACCTCGTGCCTAACATAGCTTCAACAACGACGTCTAGGCATCATCCCTCTAAATCGTCAGGGAGTAATAAGGGACATGTTGAAGTTAAATCTATAGGAAGGGAAAATCTCTTCGCATATCTCATTAAAAAGATTAACTAAAGGACGAGTCTATTGAAATAGTTGTATAGTGATTACCATGCAAATTTCTAAGTATTGAGGGAAAAATGCTCATTTAGAAAACCATTCAATCTATTAACAGAAAACAAGGCTTATTAACACACGAGTCTAAAATTAGAGATGACTTGTAAAATGTTAGATAGGGCAACTAGTCTGATCTGGAAATGCTATCTATCATATGCTCTCACCTCGCCTTTGTGGATCTTGGTGAAAGCATTAGGGAATTGGGAATGAACTTAGTCACAAAATTACCTAATTTGGCTTGAGGAAGTAAACTAGATTTCATGAGCAGACACCTAATAGGGATTCCTCCACACTAGGACTAACTGACAAACACCCCTTTAGGTGTTTGTGGTAGTGGACTAATTTCTGTCCATGTTTCACCGAGTGGGTGGCAGCTAACAAAGAACTATCTGGGATAGGGAATAACCCTAGAAAGGGCTGGATACCCACTCATAGTTGCATCAAACATAGTGCAAAATAGAACTACATATTCACATTCCCCGTGTAGTCACATCCAAAGGAGGGGGGCCTTGATCCTGTGGATACAAGGTATGTAGGTAGTCTGGATGATGAAGGATGCCTGCAATACTTAGATCCCTTGGATGTAGGGTGTTCTTCTACAATTAACATCGTGATCTTAATTTTCTAAGTAGTGATTTTTCAGTTGTGTTAACATGGGATTGTCCAGTTAGTTTTGTGCAGATGATAAGGATACAGTTGTTGAAGGAAAAGCAAGCTGTCAGAAACAAATGCAGGATGTAATGCATGACTTAAGGTATTTGTTGATCCATTGTCCTTGCATGTTAACTTGTTAAATGTGCTATTTCTCTTCACTAGATCAAGATTGATGATCCTTTTAGGACTTTATGACCTTATAAAACTAATTTCTAGTTGTCTAACCACAATAACATTTATTGAGCAATACTTAGAATTAGTAGTGAAATTTCATGAATCTGCATCTCCTGCATCTGGTAGATCAAAATTTTAATTCATCAGTATTTTGGATTCATATTTTAGTATTATTTTGTTAAGAATGAGTCGGGTCCTTACATGTGGTATCAAAGCAGAGGCTCAAACACTAGGCCTGGAGGTCCACTAACCTAAAGTATGGAAAGAATTAACATATAAGGTGATATAATATGACATTAATGATATTCCCCTCTTATAATCTAATAATCATCCAGTTATTGAGACAACAGTAGTTGGGTACATGACAACCGCGAGACTTGAGGATTCTCTTTTGGGAAGTAGATATCATATTCTATGGCTAATTCCTTTTGTAGCACATCTTAATGGTTTTTTTCATAATGGTATGCCCTAAGTTGTGTGGGGGCATATGACTATTCGTGTGGATTTTCGATACAGAAATATAAGGTTGTTCCAAGTTGTGTGGGGAATACTTAGTGTGACATGGTGATTTATCATGGTTCTCTACGTGGTTGAGACTACCATACGATTTATCTATTTTTAGAAGTCCACCCAATTCCCCTACTCCCCTTAGGTGGTCTTGTTGTACGGCTGCAGGGTGATTGTAATGTGCAAATTTTATGAGATTGTTAAATTATTTATTCTTGTGGTAAAGGTTTTACTTAAGTGTTAAGCAAGTAGTGTTTTGTTTCATTATTTTAATTTTGAGATGGTCCTTTTTCCTCAAGGACTTGTTCTTGTTTAAATTTGGGGATGTTGCAATGGTTATTATTTTTTATCTTCACTCCTTCTTGGCTTGTTTTATTTTAATGTATTCTAATTGAGGATTTAACTTATGGACTTGTTTTACTTAGTCTTTCCTAATTTGAGGCATTTTATTGTTGCACCTACTAGCATGTGTGGAGTAATGTGATTTCTATAAACTGCCATGTTTAGGAGGGGCCCCTAGTAGGTTGTATGGGGGAGTAGGTGTCTTGGGGAATTCTATTGTGAGGATGGGGATGCAAATGGGACAGGTATGGGACAGTCATAATCCATCCACCCCCTAGATCTATGTGTGTGTTTCTTGCATACCTTCCTCTTGGAGGATAATACCTTAAATGAATGTGAGCAAGGTATTAGGAAACGTGAGGAGGGGTCCTTGAAAGGGCCTTGAAAACCATCTTTCTTTCTTGGTTACTTGGCACTAAGATATCAATGATATTGGTTTCCTTTGGAGGTGAGACTATATGATTATATGACTAACTGGATGAGTACAAGAGGCAGCTATTGACTTTTGGGAAATTGATGTCATTCATGGACTCCTAGTTTGGGAAGCAGCTATCAATTTTGAGATGCTAGTACTACTTTTGGATAAAAAACCCTACAGTGGTGCTAATTGATGCAATAGTTGCGAAGAGAGAGATGGAAGGAAAGTTTGGAAGAGTTGATGATGTGGCAGTCTCTACAAATAGGCATGCATGATAGTTATAATTGTTACCTTTCACTTGAGTGTTGATGTGTGTGCTTGAACACGTATTCATTTTAAGTGTAATGTTTATATGATATTGGAATAATGGAAATCACTGGTACTTAGAAGAATCCTTGTGGTGGATTACTTGTACCCAGGTTTGCCAAAACTGAGGTGTGTACAAGTCGATATTATGTATCCCCATCCTCAACATAGTGCTTGGGTAAATTGTGGTCTCTAGCAAGTGACTCATGGACCTGTATTGATCTCGAAGGAGTCAAAAGTCTTTGGCCAGAGCATAATGATTCCTGTCCTATTTAGCCTGTATGGCTGTTGAGTTTACCTATTGGATAAAGATTTGATCCATTTGACCAGTTTAGGCCCATTTGGCCATTATTTTGGAAGGAGCATTGTGTGAAATCAAAAGGTGTAATTCAAAGTTGTTGGAAAAGATAGAGGAACTAGAAGAAGACAAATATGATGCCCTTGAAGAAGAATTAAAAAAATACAAGAAGGAGAAATGAAGAACTGAAAGCAGAGTTGACATTGTTTGAAGATATTGAAGAGAGATTTGAAGAGTTGGAAGGTGGAACAAGGGAATAGAGATCTAGAAGAAGGTTTAAGAGAATTGAAAAAGGGACAATAGTTTACAGAAGAGTGAAATAGCAGGATTCAAGAAGAACATGCTAATTAGTTTGAGAAGTCACTTATAGCATGCAAAGAAGAAAATAAAAACCTGAGATCTAAGCTTGAACTTTGTGATGTTTCTTGTGATACTAATGATTTGAGTGATGTTGCAGAAGCTTCTTTAGAAAGTGAAAGTGAAGATAACAGTGTGACTAAACTGCAATTATTTAGAAGCAATAGGGTCTGTTAGACATGGTTCCATATGAACTAGTTTTCCCAAGGGACAGAAGAGCCTGGTTAGCTTTAATTCATTATGTCCCATTTTAGACACTTTAGCCTAGATTGGCTATTCCTGAGTACTCAGATTGACTAAGATCATATAATGGTGGTGTTGACTTTTCTTCTGAATCAGCATTAGGGTTTGCCACTTCTAATGCACAGGCAGATTCAGCCAACTAAATACAGGAGGTTGCATGAGCTGCCTCCCCTTCACTCCTGGTTCTGCCGCACCAAGGGGGGTATCCCTATAACTCAAGATGTAACCTTGACTAGCTCAAAGATAGAAAGATCTAACTTGACACAACAGGCAGAATACTCTCATGTATGGACCAAGATCTGTATGATAGATCACAAGGTGGGCAACGTTCTTAGACATATATGTCTGGTTAGGGATGAGAGCATGCAAGGGTTTCCTACTCCTAATCCTACAACTAACAGATGGAAGGAAGAGATGGTTTAGTTTGAATTTTGGATGCAAAGCTGGACATGGTGTATAACCTCAACACAGAGCTAGATTGGTGCCTATCCAGGGCTTGGAGTCGGTAGACATACACCTGTGAATGATCAGCATGAATAGATAAAACTAGATTTCAGGGGGATACACATGATATCTGCCTTACAGATATCTCCCAATAAAGAGTGTTAAGCTGTCTATACTTATGGCATCCCTATTGCAGTAAGAAAGATACATGCAAAACTGGAGACAGAATCAGCATAACACATGCGAACACAGCATTATTCATATAAGATTAACCATGAAATCAGTGGATTCATGCCAAATCGTACAACAGGAGATACATAAACTCACAAGTTTTGCTGCACAGAGCAACCAAAACCAGTTGTATCTTATTACAGAGCCAAAATGTCCAGTTTTCAACAACCACAAATGAGTAACACTTCCTGCTTATAACAGCCAGGTAGTGTACCACAGCAATTAATTACATGGTTGACCAAAAATCCTGCCAGATACACAGTATCAGAAAAATGGCGCTCAACGCATTACCAGATTGGCACCCAAACATGAATGCAGTAGGTAGGGGAGGAGACAGGAAGAAATCTCGAGCCTTGTGCCGCCGCCTAGGGATCCAGATCTTCAATCGGGTACTAGATCCGTCCGCACCATCGCCCATACCTCTGCAACAATCGCCATTAATGGTGCACCAACCGGCGGCCTTGGGAAAAACATCTAACAGTCGATCGCAACCACTTCCCGCCAAGATACATCGTCATGATATTTGAAAATATGCAGGATATCAATTATCCCACATGCACCCCGCGGCGACCTTTTCAACACTTTATATACTAGGCCACGAGCATATATGATGTCGGTGCTTTTGCTCCTGACGACACTAGTATAAGACTTCATCATCATCCTCCAACAGCATGATATCCTGTTGCTTGAAAAATCACCCTGACGTCAGCATCATCATATCGACATCACCTGCATGATAATCACCTTCATCGGCACAACCTGATCCATCAGAGGAAGATCCTCCTGCTTAGCCGATACCAAAAGTCTGGCCGATGAACATCCTGATGATGTCATCGTCATATCCTGCTGACATCATCAGCATATCTGCCTACTGCGCACCTCCTCATATCCGGATGACGTCATCATCATATCGACATCAGGATGATATTCGGAAGAATCTGGATATTTGGAAATATCATCCTGATGCACAAATATCATGCTGCACTGTAGCTCCGCTATAAGATCGGGGTGATATATGAATATGATAGATATTTGAAATGATCACCCCCCACTGGATAATGCATGAAGCCGACAGGTGGATATCTCTCTTCGGAAATATCATGATGCAGACAGGCAGAAGTGGATATCACCCTGACGTAAAAATGACGTCAACATCATCAGGGTGATATAACAATGAACATGAAATGATACAACATCATCAGGATGATATTGACTAAGATCATCCTGACGTTCAAATATGATGACCCTGGTGAATATCGGGTCATACTTAGAACTCTACAGCAACATCATCAGGATGATCTTAACCAAGATCACCTGATGTTAAAATATCACCCCGGCGAAAGATCATGCAGGTAGACAATATGATGACCCTCGCAAGCAACATGGCGATAACTGGAAATATGATCATGATGATGACGACCCTTAAGAAAAAACAAGTCGGGTCGAACAACTCAGAAAATAACCCCTTCAGAAGATCGGGGTGACATCATCATCATAAAAGGGCAAGGTGATATTTGGAAAATCACCAGATACTTGAAAAATCACCCCCGCAAGCAAATCAGGGCACACTGTAGCTCATCAGCAGGATCGGGATGATGCTGACCACCATCGAAGAAAACATGATGATGATGACCTCCTCCTCAGGAAAATATGATGCTGCAGCTGAAAAATGCTGAGGAGGCCCAACACTTAGAACATTTTGGATTTTTTGGGAAGGTGCCTGCATGAAAATTGCTCAAAAACTGTCAGTCAATTCAGGCACTAACAGGTGGTGTATCATTTCTCTTGGATTCTAACACATGTTGGAGTAAACTTCAAACATAATTAGAAATTTTGATAATGATGGATTACCAAGAGAGAATCTATGAATCTAAAAAAAAATTACTACACTTAGAAAGTTGATTCTGAGGTTTTACTATGAATTGCAAGCATGTATAATCAAGGCCATGACATTGCAATAATAGCAAAGAAGGTTTTAAAATGAGAGAAAATTAAGGATATGAATAATAAGATTAGACAGTTGGACTTTGAGTTTGGTACGATTTTCATTATGATTGAGTATGGTCGAAGAAAAAGGAAAACAATAAATGTGACCCTCTTATGCAGGAGAGAAACTAACTTGAAGGTGGATTAGAGAGATAACTCGGTATAAAGGAAAAAATTTATTTAATGACATTTTGGATATGTTGACTTTGGATAGGATCGATTATATCTATGAATATTTTATTCTCTATGAAAGAAAATGGTCAGAAACCAAAGCGAGGAGCAAGTGTACTTAGCTTTATTGTGAATAGACTAAGGTAAGAGCATTCCAATATGGAAATGAATCTCCTGAAGAGACGTTAGGAAATAATAATATTCTGATCCTCACATTTGATAGGATAATGATTTGACCCCTTGACATTGAAACCTGTTTCAGAATACTTTCATTTGCTCTTGATGAATCTATGATTATGGTGATGATTTACTTTAATTAGTTCACATGTGGATTTTATGATAATGACACATGTTTAATTTGATGACCCCATTCTACAATAATCATGAATAAGTTATATTATGATGATAATGTGCTTAATGATGACACTCTAGCAAGTTAGATCTCTTCCTAAATTTTTTTTCACTTATTGTGACATCTAAAAGGCTCCTAAAGATAATTACATGATGAAGTAATGATTTAAAAATTGCATCTTTGGTAACTTATGATCATTTATTACTTTAATTTGCATTGATAAGTTAAAGTACTTTGTGATGAATTACTACATACCAACATAACAATCTTAGAAGCATGGCTGGACAACACCATGAGTAACATCATAACATGATATGTCTAACAACCTCTACAAGTGTTTATTCTAGATGCAAGAAAACTTGAATGAATGAGTATATGGGAATAATCAACATTTTCGACTAGGGCAAAAGCTGCAAGGGTATGCTCAATCAAGTTTGAAAGGATAAAATAATTTCTTAAACTCACATTCTTATGATAATACAAGGATACTAGTAGAAGTTTTGATTTGTGTTGATCACTTTTTCTAATTTAATTTATGAACTATAGTCAGTGATGTTTTGCATTGGGATGATGCAAAGTTTTAGGGGGGAAGTATGTCACGAACCGCTTCTAACCCTCGAACATATTTTGAGTTCTGAGGTTGATTTGAATACTATGCATAATTATTATTTTTTACCTTAAATGTTTAATTGTATATATTTTATTCAAATCTTACTAACACACATAAAAGCTATTAAAATTAAATAATATATATACAGTTCCATAAAAAATAATAATAATAAAAATAGTGATGATAATAAATAAATGATTTCTTTTAAGATAATTTAAAATTAAAAAAAAAATTAAAAGAGTACATTTCTAGAAACAACATTTATGAGGTTTTGGTGGTGCCTGCATAAGCAATCAGGTTTTAAGCATTTAAATATGCAGGCACCTTCCAAAAATTCAAAAAAATTCTAACACTCTTGGCCTCTGTAGTTGAAAAAATGCAAAAATCAGTTAATCTACAGATGTCTTTGTATATATAGGGCTGCTTGTATATACATGCAATCAAATGTGCATTGGCGGATCAGAAAACTCTATCGCCCTTTGAAAAAATTAGTTAGATGTATTTCTGAATGCATATCGGGCTTAGAATGTGCATATACAAAGGGGGAATCTTTCACAGATTCCTAGGAATATTCCCGCCTTGTATATCAGGTTGCATGTAGATATGCATTGAAAAATATACAAGGGCGCAGATACATTCGCTGCATGTGCAAGGAAAAATATACAAGGGGCCTTGTATATTCAGAAACATGCAAAGAAAAGGTACAATTGGTGGGTCCCACGGATATGCAAAGCAGAATGTACATCGGGTGGCAAATATACAAGTCAACATGCAAGCGTACAAATGCAAAGGATATACAAGCCAGATTTCAAAGGGTTTTCCAATCTAATTCATAAGAACGTCGAGTCTGTGCCTTGTATGTATATCCGCGTTGTATGTTCACACATACAAGCCGATATACAAGGAGAAAGCATACAATCCGGACCCGATTGAAAATCAAATGCAGTGAATAATGTTTGGGGTCCGCAACATGTATATTGGGCACTTGTATGTGCCGATATACATTGCAAAGATACAAAGGTTAGATACAAGCCGGATTTCAAAGTGACTTCAGCATGCTTCATGAAAATTTGAAATCCCCGCCTTGTATATACAAAGTGATTATACAAGGGAAAGGTACAAGGCCTGGGCCCAATAGCAATTTCATTTTGTTCTATGATGTTTTGGGGTCCACCTTGTATGAAGGGCGATTGTATGTATATCCAATCCCACATGTATTTTCGGGTGCAAAAGGGAAAAAAGCATGTTGGTTCATCAGCAAGAGACCATACATCGGAGGATGCTCCCAGGGTTGTTCCGATGGCCGATGGAAATGAAAACACCTAGCGATAGGGAAGAAATCAGGGGCTGCCACGTGTCCAAAAAGTTGCGTGTATATGCATCTTGCATACACAAAGATTTAAAGAGCGATTGTATATGCACATGTTTTGCATATACAAGGGTGAAAAGGCAAAATACAAGGGGGAAAAGTCAGTGATAGAAGTGTGGAGCGCCTACGTGGCACGTTATCATTGGCTACTGACTTTTCTACAGGATTTTGAGCTATGGATCTCAGCGATGGGAGGGAGATCGATGGCCCTATTTTGAATGCTTGGCAAAGGAAGGTTTTTCTATGTGTCTGCACCAGGTCGAGTGGGAAACTTCATAGTACGAACCATTGCTGCATCCCACGGGTAGCTGAGGCATTAATGGCAGAGTTGTAGTGGTATGGGTCGATGATGGATGAGCCAACTACCAGATTTAAGAGAAAATCTTCAAGCGGTGGTGCAGATCCTGATTCTCACCTACTCTCTTCCTCTGTTTCCTGGCTGCATTAAATTTTTTAGCGCCAATCTGAAGATGCACTATATCTGGCAAATTTTTGACCTGCCTTGTAATTAATTCGCTGAGTACACGGTTTTGCTATAAAATGTAAACTATGTTACTCATTGTGGTTGTTGAAGACTTGGGTAATTTTTTGTGTGAATAACGAAATACAGAGCATTTTCTTGTCTGTTTTATCTCTGTGGAGTTTATGTGTTGCATCTGAGTTGTATCTTGCACATATGTTTAGTTTCAGTGTTAATGTTATATGAAAAATGCTTCCTGCATTTGTTTTGCTGTCTGTCTCCACTTGTTGTATGTATTTCTTCTTCTGAATTTGGTTGCTAAGGGTTTCTCAAATTCTAGAATACAGATTTATGTATTGCATGCTTGATCTTTATACTTCCATTCAAGGAGTGGATTAAATTGTTTTAGGTTGAGTGTGGAGGAGATTGTATGTCAACTGGGATATCTGTAAGTAGGGATAGTTAAATACCTTTTCTTGGGTGATGTTTGTAAGGAAAGCATCAATCTAACCCCTTGAAACTTGAATGCCAGTTGCAAGCCACTCTCATGTATACGTCTATGTGACTCCTTGCCCTGAGATAGGCACCGGTATGCTTCTTGTGTAGTAGTTATGATCCAAAGCCCCTGTCTTGCATCAAAACCACAATTTCAAACCAATCCATTCATATTTCCAACCTGTTAGTTGTAGGAGTAGGATTAGGAACCCCTACATACTCTCATACCTAACCAGTCATATATGGCCAAGAAAGTTGCCAAACTTGTGATCTATCATTTAGATCTTGGTCCATGCATGAGAGTATTATGCCTGTTATTGTCAAGTTAAATCTTTATGTCATTGAGAGTCAAGGTTACATATTTAGCTATAGGGACACCCCCCTTGGTGTGGCAGAACCAGAAGTGAAGGGGAGGTAGCTCATACAACCTCCCATATCTGTTGGCCGAATCTTCCCGTGCATTAGAACTGGCAAACCCTCTGCCAATTCAGAAATAAACACCAACAGATTTGGTGACTCTGTTGGGGACATTAATGTCATATCCATGAAAGTTTGAGTCTAAAAATTTGAAAAATCAGACCTGGAAGTGCTTGTTACAGCAAAAGAAAAAGTTATATGTGTGGCTCTACTGTTGGAGAACCCAGAAAGAAAAGAAATCAAATTTCAGCTTCAACCTATTTGAAGCTCATTCCTCTGCCAAGGAGGTGGCGACTCTGCATATAAAGAACCTGATAAGAGGACACCAGAGGTGTTGAATTTGTAGTTGCTACAACATATCTAGGTATTTGTATAAATTGTAAAAAGATTCCCTATTTGGTGAAATAGCACTGGTTAAAAGGGAAATATTGGTGACTAGATTGCATACTTTTGTGAGGACCTAGTTTGCATTTCAAAGGGGGTATGCAATATTGTTGAAAAGACTCATATAGAGGACTTTAGGAAAGCTGAAATAGCAGTCTAAATTTTAAGGGCCTAAAGTCATTGTTTATAGAAAATCTGAGTTGAAAAGAGGGTTACAAAAACACATAATGATGTACAATTATCAGCCCCTGCACCCTGGTGAGGTGTCAAATGCAAAAATGTATAATAATCAGTCCCAACCATGTAATAAAAGAAGTTTTAGTATTGACAGATATAAGCCCATAAATTTCAATGGCATTTGTGGTTATCCGAATGCTTTCCCATCTAAAATTAGAAAGTATTTGCCCAAATTCAATGGTGTGAAGGGTGAATCAGCTGAGAGGCACTTGCAATAGTTTATAAATATTATAGATGACTTTGAGATTGACCATGAGGATGTAGTTATGAGATTATTTGTTCAATCTCTAGATGAAGATGCAAGGGTTTGGTTCTCCTACCTTCCAGCTTGCTCTGTCAGCTCTTGGCAAGAATTTAAATCTGCATTTCTAGAACAATATGGTGAAAGAATTTCTGAATATGCAGTCATTATTGATTTTATGTATATCCATATTGAAGAAGATGAGTTGATCCCGGCCTTTAACCTCAAATTTATGAAGGCATTGAATAGAATTCCAGAATGCATGAGACCTAATGATGTATTGCGCCTAGTTGTCTATTTGGGAGCATTTGATAAGAAAATGAGCTATAGATTAAGAGATAAGGAGCCCACCACATTGCATTAGGCACAATAGTTCGCAATGGACATTGAAAATAATTGGAGGTATGGAATTCAAAAGGGTTATTTCTCTGAAAATTTTTGCTGCCCTAAGGCCACCAATGTTGATGAGGGATATTGTTTAAATGTTAGAGATGAATGTCAAAGTACTAACACCCCTGTTGTCCCAGTTTTTGCATCATTCCAAGTTGATGATGTGTCTGTTATAGACGAGGATGTCTTGATTTGCCCAACAAATGAAGTTGACAACAATAATTTCCCAAGTAATATTTGCATGCCAGTCCTAAACAAAGAGCATTCATGTTTAAATGACCTAGTTGTGCAAAGTTGTGATCATATGGATCAAGAGTCAATATCAGTTTCATCAGGAAGCATTAGAGGGCTGGAAAATGATGCAAATAGTTCAACTTTAGAGTGCATTGAAGTAGCAGAAATCTTGTATGTGGGGCAATCAGATGTTAAAGATGATAAAGATGATATCCATGATGAATTCATGGATCAGGTTTGTTCTTCTTATGACATTATATTTGATAATGAAAAAGAAATGGATTGTCATGAAGAAGAAACAGAGACTTTTACAATGAGTATGAATCCCCTTTATGATGAGCCTGTGGATGCATTAGACATTGTGAGTCATGACTGTCAGTGATGCAGAGTTAACCCTCTATTTGAAAATGATAATACTAATGTGCAAATTGTGGATAGCGAATGTTTAGCATTAGTTGTCCTAGACATGTGCAGCAATGTTGGCTATGTGGTTCAGGTTTTATTTTCAATGTCAGTGAATGATATAAATGATATTGAGGATCTCATATTTTTTGAGTGTTTTTAGTTTTTAGATTAGCTGGATGAGTGCTTGGTTATGTGTAACAGCCAGAGTGACAGAGGCAGTACCAATAGTGGCAAGTTTTTAGAAATGGTGAAGCATGTAATTGATCAGATCAGCTTATGGGCAGATTGTTTTAATGTTTTCAGCTGTGGTTGGCATTATTCAGTTTCGAATTAGGCATTTGACAGGATAAAGTTGCGGTTCTTCCTTTTTGGCTACCCGGGGCCGCCAAAATAGTGTCTAAAAATATAATTTGTGATGCAGGTTGGTGCAATGTTTGACTCTATTGCCCAATGGATAAGACCCAATCTGTGAAACTAGGGATTCTGAGGTTCTTGCCATGCCTGCAAGAGGCATGCGTCCCCAGACAGAGCCACTGGTGGTGCCTGCATAAGTAATCAGGTTTTAAGCATTTAAATATGCAGGCACCTTCCAAAAATTCAAAAAATTTCTAACACTCTCGGCCTCTGCAGTTGAAAAAATGCAAAAATCAGTTAATGTGTAGATGTCTTTGTATATACAAGGCTACTTGTATATACATGCAGTCAAATGTGCATTGGCGGGTCAGAAAACTCTATCGCCCTTTGAAAAAATCAGTTAGATGCATTTCTGAATGCATATCGAGCTTAGAATGTGCATATACAAAGGGGGAATCTTTCAAAGATTCTTGGGAATATTCCCACCTTGTATATCGGGTTGCATGTAGATATGCATTGAAAAATATACAAGGGCGCAGATACATTCACTGCATGTGCAAGGAAAAATATACAAGGGGCCTTGTATATTCAGAAACATGCAAAGAAAAGGTACAATTGGTGGGTCCCGCGGATATGCAAAGCAGAATGTACATCAGGTGGTAAATATACAAGTCAACATGCAAGCGCACAAATGCAAAGGATATACAAGCTAGATTTCAAAGGGTTTTTCCAATCCAATTCATAAGAACGTGGAGTCCGCGCCTTGTATGTATATCTGCGTTGTATGTTCACACATACAAGCCAATATACAAGGAGAAAGCATACAATCTAGACCCGATTGAAAATCGAATGCAGTGAATAATGTTTGGGGTCCGCAACATGTATATTGGGCACTTGTATGTGCTGATATACATTGCAAAGATACAAAGGTTAGATACAAGCCGGATTTCAAAGCGACTTCAGCATGCTTAATGAAAATTTGAAATCCACGCCTTGCATATACAAAGTGATTATACAAGGGAAAGGTAAAAGGCCCAGGCCCGATAGCAATTTCATTTTGTTCTATGATGTTTTGGGGTCCACCTTGTATGAAGGGCGATTGTATGTATATACAATCCCACATGCATTTTCAGGTGTAAAAGGGAAAAAAGCATGTTGGTTCATCGGCGAGAGACCATACATCGGCGGATGCTCCCAGGGTTGTTCTGATGGCTAATGGAAATGAAAACACCTAGCGATAGGGAAGCAATCAAGGGCTGCCACGTGTCCAGAAAGTTGCATGTATATGCATCTTGCATATACAAAGATTTAAAGAGCGATTGTATATGCACATGTTTTTGCATATACAAGGGTGAAAAGGCAAAATACATGGGGGAAAAGTTAGCGATAGAAGTGTGGAGTGCCTACATGGCACGTTATCATTGGCTACTAACTTTTTTGCAGGATTTTGAGCCATGGATCTCAGTGATGGGAGGGAGATCGATGGCCCTGTTTTGAATGCTTGACGAAGGAAGGATTTTCTATGTGTCTACACCAGTTCAAGCGGGAAACTTCATAGCACAAACCATTGCTGCATCCCACGGGTAGCTGAGGCATTAATGGCAGAGTTGCAGCAGTATGGGTCGATGATGGACAGGCCAACTACCATATTTAAGAGAAAATCTTCAGGCGATGGTGTAGATCCTGATTCTCACCTACTCTCTTCCTTTGTTTCCTAGCTGCATTAAATTTTTGAGTGCCAATATGAAGATGTATTGTATCTGGTGAATTTTTGACTTGTCTTGTAATTAATTCGCTGAGTACACGGTTTTGCTATAAAATGCAAACTGTGTTACTCATTGTGGTTGTTGAAGACTTGGACAATTTTTTGTGTGAATAACGAAATACAGAGCATTTTCCTGTCTGTTTTATCTCTGTGGAGTTTATGTGTTGCATCTGAGTTGTATCTTGCACATATGTTCAATTTCAGTGTTAATGTTATATGAAAAATGCTTCTTGCATGTGTTTTGCTATCTTTCTCCACTTGTTGTATGCATTTCTTCTTCTGAATTTGGTTGCTAAGGGTTTCTCAAATTCTAGAATATAGATTTATGTATTGCATGCTTGATCTTTAGACTTCCATTCAAGGAGTGGATTAAATTTTTTTAGGTTGAGTGTGGAGGAGATTGTATGTCAACTCGGATATCTGTAAGTAGGGATAGTTAAATACCTTTTCTTGGGTGATGTTTGTAAGGAAAGCATCAATCTAACCCCTTGAAACTCGAATGCTAGTTGCAAGCCACTCTCATGTATACGTCTATGTGACTCCTTGCCCTGAGCTAGGCACCGGTATGCTTCTTGTGTAGTAGTTATGATCCAAAGCCCCTGTCTTACATCCAAACCACAATTTCAAACCAATCCATTCATATTTCCAACTTGTTAGTTGTAGGAGTAGGATTAGGAACCCCTACATACTCTCATACCTAACCAGTCATATATGTCCAAGAAAGTTGCCAAGCTTGTGATCTATCATTTAGATCTTGGTCCATGCATGAGAGTATTTTGCCTGTTATTGTCAAGTTAAATCTTTATGTCATTGAGAGTCAAGGTTACATCTTTAGCTATAGGGACACCCCCCTTGGTGCGGCAGAACCAGAAGTGAAGGGGAGGTAGCTCACGTAACCTCCCGTATCTATTGGCTAAATCTGCCCGTGCATTAGAATTGGCAAACCCTCTATCGATTCAGAAATAAACACCAACAGGTTCAACCCCCATCTTCCAAGGCAACTTTTCAAGAATCACATGGGAGAATTATTTTCCACAAATTAATGACAAATTGAAAAATTGGAAGAGGCATTAATTGAGTAGACTTGGAAAATTGGCAATTTGGAAAATTGGAAAAGAGGCATTTAATTTGCTAGACTTGACCCCAATGACCCAATCTTCCACCATGTGCTTAGACTTGACTCCAAAGTTGATGCAGAAGCATCCCTGGTTTAGTAGTAATCTTGTATCAACCAAAAATATTTGCATTTCAGTTTGTTTGCAGTTCAGTTTGTTTCTTTTCTAGTTTAATTCAAGCAGTTCAGTTAGAAGTAGTTTCAGTTTGTGGTCTGGTTTTGGCAATTCACACCTTGCGGATCTGGACTTAGCATCTACATTCATTAATCTATATCATATCAAGAATTTAGAGCATTTGGATTAGTTACCGGAAAGATATCATTATCAGGAGATCAACTATTTTCTTAGTACAAAGCATTCTAGCAGTTCTTGATAATCAACTGAAGGAGAAGGCTTGCAGATCATTCCTTGACTTGCAGATCTCAATGACACATCATTCAATGTCCTTTGGTTCATGGCTGACCTTCCCCAAGGGTCCACATGTTATTCCACTCATTTGAGGAAGTGTTCTATGCATTTAGGTCTGACCTATCTGTGAACACATTACAACTCTTCATTGGAGTTGGTGATCTTTCTTGGCTGACGCAAAGGAATCTATTGATCTAGAGTTACTTGTGTTGCAGCCAATCACTGATTGTGAGGCAATTGTAACCTTGTAGCCCGATCGCCAAACCTAAGGCAATTTACACTTGATCCTAGGAAGAAAGCCGCCGAGGAGAGTTGTTGTTGTTGGAACAATGGTTGGTAGAATGGATGGGATG
This sequence comes from Cunninghamia lanceolata, assembly GCA_027924645.1. Classification (NCBI taxonomy): domain Eukaryota; kingdom Viridiplantae; phylum Streptophyta; class Pinopsida; order Cupressales; family Cupressaceae; genus Cunninghamia; species Cunninghamia lanceolata. The sequence continues at coordinate 1,446,778 of BSBN01000826.1, read as the reverse complement.
ATGGAGATGATGAGAACAATGTGAATCCATTTGGATGCTATTGAGGAAGATGGGTGAAGAGGATTGACACCAAGACCTAATGTTGAAAGTGACGATGAGGAAAAATTTCAATCTGTTGAACAAACTGGAGAAACCCTAGAAGGTGATGAAGAAGAAGAATTAGATCAAGTGAAGATGTTGTGAGCTATTTCAAAAATTGGAAAGAGACCTAGAGTTGATGTGCCAAACTATACTGGTAATTTGAACCCTGTAGAATTGATTGATTGAATAAATGACATGGAAGAATATTTTGAATATGAAGAGATTGAAGATCTAGAGAAGGTGAAATTTACAAAGACAAAGTTGAAAGGACATGCCGTTATATGGTGGAAAGAAGTTTAGTTGGAAAGAAACAGAAGAGGAAAAGAAAAGATTACAAAGTGGGACCGGATGGTGACAAAATTAAAGAATCAATTTATACCTACTGACTATGAGTTAGAGTTGTTGAAAAGATTGCAAAACCTGAGGCAAAAGGAGAAGTCTATGAAGGAGTACACTAAAGAATTTCATAAGATGATCATAAGAATAGGACATAGTGAAGCAAGCAAGGAGAAAGTGGCTAGATACATCAATGGACTGAGACTGAATATTCAAGAGGAACTAAGTTTGGTGAGAATGACATCTTTGGAGGAAGCATATCAGTTTGCCCTGAAAGTTGAAGAGAAGTTGAATAAGAAACATGATCAAAAATAGAGAGGAAGAGGGGGTAAATTTTAGAGAGGAAGAACATTTTCCAGATATGATCGACCATTTATAGAGTAGAACAAGTTTGGCAGGCCAGTTAAGAAGGATGATAGAGATAACAATGCTTATTGGAGAGATGACAGAAATTTTTACCAGAGAGGAAACCATAATACATACCTAAATGAAGGATACATGAGAGAAGGAAGAGGACAAGATAAGAGAACATTCAGAGGTACTTGTTTCAAGTGTGGAGGTGAAGGACATAGAGCATTTGAATGTAATCAGGGTAGTACAAGTAAGAGGATAGAAAATAGTGGAAGAGTAGCCTATGTGGAAGAAGAACCTGTTGAATCACCCAATTCTATTGGTAAATCGGAGAAAGCAGAATCACTTGTAATGAGGAGAGCACTATTTCAAATAGAGATAAATGAGGAATGACCACAGAGGAAAGTTTTGTTTAGAACTAGATGCAAATCAGAAGGTAAGTGTTTTAAAGTTGTGATTGATAGTGGTAGTTCAGATAACCTAGTTTCAAAGGAGATGGTGACTAAGCTGAAGTTGGAAAGATTGAAACACCCTAAGCCCTATCAGATAGCATGGATTCAGGATGATCATAAGGTACTAGTGAGTGAACAATGTTTGGTGAAATTTCATAGTGGATCTTATCATGATGAAGTCTTGAGTGATATTATGCCTATGGATGTATGTCATATCTTGTTGGGTAGACCTTAGCAGTATGATAGAAAAGCTCTACATGATGGGAGAAAGAATACATACACTATAACATCAAATGGAAAGAAAATTACTTTGATTCCTTTAGAAGATGATCCTAAAGATGTGGTATGTGGAAATGCTAGAATCTGTTTGGTAGATGGAAGAAAATTTTTGGATGTTTGAGACATGAGAATATGTGCTATGCCTTGATTCTTAGAAGCTTGACATACTGAAGAAAGAGATTGAAGAAGAACAACCAGAGGAGATAAGAGAGTTGCTGACAGATTATGAAGACATCATGTCAGACATTGTACCTGATGGATTACCACCTATAAGGAGTATCAGTCATCACATGGATCTTATACCGGGAGCAAGCTTGCCTAATAAAGCAGCACATTGGATGACACCGGTAGAAAATGAAGAATTAAATAGACAGATACAAGAATTGTTGAGGAAAGGTTTGATTAGAGAAATCTTGAGTCCTTGTGTAGTACCTGCAGTGTTAGCACCTAAGAAAGATGGAGAATAGAGAATGTGTATTGATTCCAGAGCAATAAAAAAGATCACAGCTAAGTATAGATTTCCTTTACCTAGAATGGATGATATCATGGATTGTTTGAGTGGAGCAAAATATTTCACAAAGATAAACTTGAAGAGTGGATACTATCAGATTAGAATTAGAGAAGGTGATGAATGGAAGACTGATTTTAAGACAAATGAAGGATTGTATGAGTGCTTAGTGATGCCTTTTGGATTGACAAATGCACCGAGTACTTTCATGAGATTGATGAATGAAGTCTTGAATAAATTCTTGGGTAATTTTGTGATTGTGTACTTGGATTATATTATGATTTTTAGTAAGACAAAAGAGGAACATTTGTGGCATATTGGACACGTTTTATAGAGGTTGAGAGAAGAGAAATTGTTGATAAACATCAAGAAATGTAGTTTCATGAAGGAAGAACTAGTGTACTTAGGATTTGTGATTTCTACAGAAGGATTGAAGATGGACCTTGAGAAAGTGACAACAATTATTGAATGGCCTACATCGGAGAGCATTGGAGAGGTTAGATCATTTCATGGATTAGCTAGTTTCTACCAGAAGTTTATCAGACATTTCAGTTCAGTATGTAGCCCTATGACAGAGACAATGAGAGGTGATAGAAAAGATTTCAAGTGGACATCTGGAGAAGATAAGAGATTTGAGTTGTTGAAGTAGAAATTGACAGAGCAACCTATTTTGGCATTATCAGATTTCAATAAGGTATTTCAAGTTGATTATGATGCAAGTGGAAATGCAATTAGAGTAGTGTTAAGTCAAGAAGGTAGACCTATATCTTATTTCAGTGAGAAGTTGAATGATGCAAGGAAAAGATATTCATTTTATGATTAAGAGTTCTACGCCATAATTCAAGCCTTGAAGAAGTGGAGACATTAATTGTTGCCTAAGGAGTTTGTGTTGTATACAGATCATCACGCTTTGCAATATTTGAATAGTCAAGGTAAGTTGAATCAAAGACATATGAGGTGGGTAGAGTTCATGTAGAGTTACACTTTTGTGTTGAAACATAGGAGTGGAAAATCAAACAAAGTTGTTGATGCCTTGAGTAGAAGAAGAAACTTGTTGACAGAAATGAGAGTGGAAGTGTTGGGTTTTGATGAATTGAAGAACATGTATGAGGGAGACACTAATTTTGTAGAACCTTGGAGAGCATGTAAGGAACCTGTTGTGATAGATAGGAGTAAGTGGTTGAACTATTTCATTCAAGAAGATATGTTGTTCAAAGGAAGTCAGTTGTGCATTCCTAGAAGTTCAATGAGAGACAATTTGATCAAGGTAAAGCATAGTGGTGTATTAGCATGACACTTTGGCATTGATAAGATAGTGGCTTTGGTGAGTGACAATTACTTTTGGCCTCAGATACATAAGGATGTTCAGAGATTTGTGCAAAGTTGTAGAGTTTGTCAAGTTGCCAAAGGAAGTAGTCAGAATACTAGATTGTATAAACCTTTGACAGTACCAGAGAGACCTTGGGAAGACATAAGCATAGATTTTGTAATGGAATTGCTGAAGACACAGAGAGGACATGATTCAATATTTGTCGTGGTTGACAGAGAAGACAACTGATGCAATGCATGTATTTCAAGGAGATTGTGAGATTGCATGGATTACCTAAGAGTATAGTTTTAGATAGAGACACAAAGTTTGTTGGATACTTTTGGAGGACAGTTTTGAAGAAGATGAAGACAGATTTGAAGTTCAGTTCTACTTTTCATCCACAGATAGATGGACAGACAAAGGTAGTGAATAGGAGTTTGGGAAACTTGTTGAGATGTTTGGTTGGAGAGAAAGCTAGAAGTTGGGATTTGATTCTTTCACAAGTAGAGTTTGCATACAATAATTCAGTGAACAGGAGCATTGGAAGAACACCTTTTGAGATTGTTACCAGAGTGAACCCTAGAGGAGTTGTAAAATTGAGAGATATCAGTATAGAGGAAAAGAGGAGTGCAGAAGTAGAAGAATTTACAGACCACATGAAGACAGTGCATAACTAGGTGAAGAAACATTTGGAGGATATGAACAATAAGTACAAAGAGAAGGCTGATGAGAAGAGAAGGCATAAGGAATTTGAAGTGGGAGATGAAGTAATGGTGTAATTGAGAAAAGAAAGATTTCCAGTTGGGGCATATAACAAGTTGAAGATGAAGTTTGGACCTTGTAAGAGACTCAAGAAATTTGATTCAAGAAACGCATATGAAGTGGAATTAGCAGAGACATTGGGTATTTCACCTATTTTCAACATTGCAGATCTTTATCAGTATCATGAAGTAGAGTTCAGTAACAGCATGGAAGAAGACTTGAAGAAGCAGCTACCACAACAAGCACCAGAACAAATTGAAGACATTTTGGATAGTAGAGTTGGGCATAGCACTAGAGGAAGACAATACAAAGAATATCTTGTGAAGTGGAAAGGCAGACCAGAAGAAGATTCATCATGGATTTCTCAGGCTAATGTGGACCGCCTTGGTTCTCCCCTAGCCCTAGCAAAGTGAGGGACTCACTTTTTCAATAACCTCGGATGTCTGATGCAAGAGCATCCCTGGTTCAAGAGTAATCTTGCATCAACTAAAAACATTTGCATTTTAGTTTGTTTGTAGTTTAGTTTGTTTTTTCCCAGTTCAATCCAGGTAGTTCAATCAAAAGTAGTTTCAGTTTGTGGTCTAGTTTTGGCAATTCACACCTTACAAATCTAGACTTAGCATCTACATTCATTCATCTACATCATATTAAGAATTTAGAGCATTTGAATCAGTTACCAGAAAGATATTTCTATTAGAAGATCAACTATTTTCTCAGTATAGAGCATTCTAGCAGTTCCTGATAATCAGTTGAAGGAGAAGGCTTGCAGATCATTCCTTGACTTGCAAATCTCAATGACACATCATTCAATGTCCTTTGGTTCATGGCTGACCTTCCCCAAGGGTCCGCACATTATTCCACTCATTTGAGGAAGTGTTCTATGCATTTAGGTCTGACCTATCTGTAAACATGTTACAGCTCTTCATTGGAGTTGGTGATCTTCCTTGGCCGACACGGAGGAATCTATTGGTCCGGAGTTGATATATATTGATGTAATAGATTCTTAGGAAAGTAGTTCTCATGATTTAGAAGAAAAATAGTTCATATTTTATGTGAAGGAGCTTCAAAACTTTATCTTGCGCATGTATGTAATCAGGCCTGTGAGCCCTAATTGTAAGCTTGCATGTTGCCAGCCAATTTGTATTTGAATTCTTTGATATACTGAATGAATAAATCTGCATTTGCTTAATATCTTTGAGTTGTTTCTGTTGTGTTTACTCTTTTTGCATGGTCCAAACAATTCATTATGTGAACCCTCCTACCGTGACTGCACCAAAAGTCTTCCAAAATTTTCACCATGTGTTTGGAAAATGATGACCTAGACAAGGATTGAATTTTTCTATAAATAGTCATAGAAGTGAGAAGGGAAGACACACTTGGCTTTTGGTTGGATTGCTAGAGAAAATTGTAAGAGTGTTCCTCCTTTTCCTATTTTTGTTTAGTTTAGAGCTCATTTTGATGAAATGTCTTAAAATAATTGATAAGTGGTTTGATATGTTATTTAACTAGCCTAGATTTATGTAAAAGAGATTTTGTTCCCTTATATTAATATATTTATGACATTATTGATTCAAGTAAAAATGAAAATGACAAACTCTCTTAAACCAATGAGTTTTGCGACCATGACGCCTTTTTTGGAAATTTTTGTGTTGGGGTTTATTTAATTCGTTATTTGCAAGATTCCTTTTGTTTTGGTAACATTAACTTTAGTTGTATTAAGTAAAAAGGTTCATTATAAGCCTCCTTAAAAAAAATGTATTCTTCCAGGAGATAAAGAAACATCTTAAATATTGATGCTAGACATTCTCAAGATGTAATATTTTCTACTTGTATGGAATTTCATCTCAATATGCTCTATTTCTTTCTTCCTTGTAAAACCAACTTTGGTTCTATAAAACCAGCTTTTATCGTCAGACAATTGATAGTTTTGTTATGTTTCTATCTATTAAACTGAGTTTCCTATTGATGCTCAAAGCCTGAAATAGTCAAATATTGACACCAAAATTGGACTTTCAACGTAAATAGATCTATTAAAAATTTAAATTGCAATACAATGGATATTAGTTATGAAAGTAGGTACTCTACATTTAAAGACCATCAAGATGTTTGCCTCAAGTTGATCCCTTGTTGATCCTAAGGGAATTCAGACAGTATTTTTGAGAAATTGACACTAAGAGGAAGAACTATTGAGAAATTAAAATTATTTGATGCAAACAAAACTTATACAGTTGAATCCAAAAGCACTCTAATTCATCTTCATGGACTGGAAAAATCATGCTTACTATTAAGAGGAAGTCTTTAAGGAACTTGGGAATCAATTTGGTTACTTGGATTAGTGGTTCAGTATTGAAATGATGATTGTCCATTGGAATCAATGTTGGTTACTTGGAAACTTCAAAAACTGCCGAATAGGAAATGCATATGGCATTGACTTTCTTCCTAGTTAGCATGGTATTATACATATTTTCATTCCTTGCTTTAAGTTTTAGTATACACTAGAAAGAGACCACATTAACCCAGACTTCTGGATTTTAGATTAGTTTAGAGTTTTGGTTGCATTCACTTTCCAAACCGTCTTGATTTTAGAATTATATGGTATGAGAATTCCTTTACAATACAAGCCAGTGTGTTTCCAGCTATAATATCTAAAAAAAATCCCCCTTCCATTCTGCTTTGATGGGTGTCCATACCCTATTTGAAATCTCTGATTTCGACACAAGAAGGAGGGGACATTGTCAAAGGTCAAGGAATTTGGCTTTACGCCTACTAATTACAATTGTTTGAAAGTTTCTAAAGTCTTTTCCACAATCCATTTTTCATTGAGATGACAATTCTTTGAGGCATTCTGTCAAACAGTTGATGCACCTTGTCTATGCTTCCTCATTTTGGATATATGTCTACCAGAGTATTTCCAACTATAATATCTAACAAAAAAATTGCCCTTCCATTCTGCTATGATGGATGACCTTACCCTGCTCCAAACACCCCACGCTGACCAGGCAGGGAGGGTGCTGACCAAGGTTGTGGAATTTGACTTTACCTCTGCCGATTGCATTTGCCTAAAAGTTTCTAAAGCTTTTTCAACAAATCCATTTTGTGCAAAACATGTAATTGTTGCATTCCACAAGATGACATCGCTTTGAGGCATTTTGTCAAATAGTTCACGTGATTTGTGCATGCTTCTACATTTTGTATACATGTGTACCAGGGCATTCGCAACTATATTTGATGAAATTTGTCTTTCCTTTATGCTTTGATGTATGTCCATACCCTATTCCAAAGCTCCCATTTTGGCACATGCAGGATGCTAGCAAGGGTTGGGGAATCTAGCTTTATGCCTGCCATATGCATTTGTTTATTTTTGTGTGCCCTCTGTATGTAAATTAGAACTTGTGTTATTAGTAAATCCATTTTGGTGCTAATCCTATTATTTTAAACAAATCAATGTCTTGTCTGTGCCTCCATCCCTATATTCATGTCGACCAAGAGACTTTCTATCCGTCAATTCTATGCATTTAGAAGCTTTCCTTATTTGTGTTTTATCTATTTCTCTACTCCTAATTCTATGGGTGCTCTATCAGGATCAAAGGAAGCCTATTAGGAAGGTGGATTATTTTTTTTACATATTATTTAGTATATGCACCTTGGGTTTGACTTTATGATCAATCCATATATGTATTAGCAATTCAGACTGCTACCTAGTCATGCTTAGACAAGCAACATTGCGGACTATATTACCACATGCAGAACGACACTAAATCCATTATGTGCATATCCTAAATCATTGCAGTCTATGAGACCATATTTCTTTCAGGCATTTTGTCAAACAATTTCCATGTCTTGTCTATGCTTCCATATTTTTCACGCATGTCTACAAGATCGCTTGCAATTAAAATATTTGGAAGAAATTCCCCTTCCGTTATGCATTTAGGGATGCCCCTTTCATTTATACTGGAAGTTTGACATTTTTGGTGTGTATATATATATCCTACTTGGATATATTTTTTTTTAGTTAATGTCTTCAATACATAAATTTAATATATAATTTAATAATTTTAACATGCATAGTGAGTTTTTTTTGGAATAACCAAAATGTGATCCAATATATTGCTTATATACTAGGGGAAGGGGATAATTCAATAAGTTTATTTTGAAAGATTATAGATCAAGCACAAAATATGGAAGTTATAAAATTACTATGAAAATATCTTAAATTAGAACACAATAGTTGGAGAATAGGCATATATATTACCATGCCATCTACATACAAAATGGTGAAAATTATACTTGGTGGTGCCGCAAATAGCAAAATAAAATATTAGTTGTTATAGATTCTTTGAACAACCATGGAATGTGAGTGTAATTACTACGTGAGTTATGAATTTTGGATATTTGATCAAGGGTATCAAATTTCATACCTAATAATATTATTGATAGAAGCAAAAATGGCATTACATACATTTGAAAAGTAATTATTGAGATAGATATTAGATTTTGATTTTAACAAGTGAATATGTATAAGTTTATAACCATGGGATTTGTGTTATTAATTAAGTTAATTGTTAGCAAGCAATGAGAGTAAGTCAATTTCACTTTAAATTGTTGACTCCTTCGTAAGTAGAGCTGTATGAAGAATAAATTATATTTTATTATATCAATCTTATTTTTTACAACTACTACCAAAATAATAATGGAATTGATTAAATAAATCGATAGGATAATTGCTTAACATAAATGAATCTAATTTGTGATAAGACAAAATGAATTTATTGAAAACAAGATATATTGATGTCGACCTTTATATATGGGTACATAAGTTATGGGTGTCAAAATGGGAGACGTTTGGAAATTGAATACAATTAAAGACATCATATTGATTTCCTTAGATAAAAGTACATTAAAAATATTTTAAGGCAACACTAAAATTTACCAAATAATAAGTGGAGTAAATGAACTACCTTGTCCCTTGAGCATGAAGTTTCAAAGACAAAGGATCTTTTAAATGAATGAATGTTATAGTAATATAAATTATGACCATGGAGGAATCATGAATAGAATCGAGAAGTTCTTTAAATTGGTTGTTAATTGGAAAGTTGTAAAACCTTAGAGAAACTATTTACTAGTTTTAGGTAACAAGAATCATTGTTTATCTTTGATCAAGTTATATTCACAAGTTTATTAACAATGGAAATTATTCAATTTTAATAAAGTATAAACCCATTTAGGGAGTTTAAAGTAAAGCTCTTGTTGAGATACATGTTTTATTTTACAACTTTTATTAAGTCCTTATTGGTTTCAATTAAAAGCAAGTTTGTAAGAAATCATATCAATTCTTTACTTTTGGAACAAAGTCTATTAGATGTATGGCAAAATAAGTTATCAAGATTTCCTTGTTTTTACAAGACTAAATCTTTACATAAATTACTGATAGAACATCCTTTCTAGTTTATGCTATGAATCGATGAAATTGATTAAGTATATTTTATAGTCCCATTCATTATGTATAAGTGATATGATCAAACATCTTTGTACTATACTTCATTATGTTTTAGAGAAGTATCTTTCCTTTGTCAATTTTCTTTATTAGTTATTATACACGTTTTTATTTTCTAACAGATAGGTAAACTTAATATACAAACATCCAAACACAAAACAAAATGTAGTGTTCAGTTTTTATGATACCTTTGTGTCACATTTACGGGTAATGCCGTCGTGTTGAACTAAGTACCTCGCACCTAACATAGCTACAACATTGATGTCTGGGCATCATCCCTCTAAATCATCGAGGAGTAATAAGGGACATGTCGAAGTTAAATCCGCAGGAAGGGAAAATCTCCTCGGATATCTCATTAAAAAGATTAACTAAAGGACGAGTCTATTCAAATAGTTGTATAGTGATTACCATGCGAATTTCTAAGTATTGAGGGAAAAATGCTCATTTAGAAAGCCATTCAAGCTATTAACAGAAAATGACGCTTATTGACACGCGAGTCTAAAATCGGAGATGACTTGTAAAATGTTAGATAGGGCAACTAGTTTAATCCAAAAATGCTATCTTTCGTCTACTCTCACCTCGCCTTCGCAAATCTTGGTGAAAACACTAGGGAATTGGGAATGAACTTAGTCATGAAATTACCTAATTTGGATTGAGGAAGTAAACTAGATTTCATGAGCAGACACTTGATAGGGATTCCTCCACACTATGACTAACAAACAAACACCTCTTTAGGTGTTTGCACGGTAGTGGACTAATTTTTGTCCCTGTTTCACCGAGTGGGTGGCAACCGACGAAGAACTGTCTAGGGTAGGGAATAACCCTAGAAAGGGTTGGATACCTGCTCACAGTTGCATCAAACATAGTGTAAAATAGAACTACATATTTGTATTCCCTGTGTAATTGCATCTGAAGGAGGGGGGCCTTGATCCCGTGGATACAGGGTATGTGGGCAGTCTACACAATGAAGGATGCCCCCAGTACTTAGGTCCCTGGATGTAGGGTGTTCTTCTACAATTAACATCATGATCTTAATTTTCTGAGTAGTGATTTATGAGTTGTGTTAACATGGGATTGTCTAGTTAGTTTTGTGTAGATGATAAGGATATAGTTGCTAGAGGAAAAGCAAGCTGTCAGAAACGAATTCAGGATGTAATGCATGACTTAAGGTATGTGTTGATCCGTTGTCCCTGCATGTTAACTTTTTAAATGTACTATTTATCTTCACTAGATCAAGATTGATAATCCTTTCAGGACTTGATGACCTTAGAAAACTAAGTTCTAATCGTCTAACCACAATAACATTGATTGAGCAATACTTAGAATTAATAGTGAAATTTCACGAATCTACATCTCTTGCATCTGGTAGATCAAAATTTTAATTCCTTAGTATTTTGAATTCAGAGTTTAGTATTGTTTTGTTAAGCATGAGTCAGGTCCTTACATAAAGGCTTGGTCACATTGATGAAAAGGGTTTGAGGAGCCTAAAAAATAAAAATCTTATAGAGGGTATGAATGACTGTAACCTTGAGTTTGGTTTCTCTAAACATTGCATTTATGGAAAACAAAATTGTGTTTAGTTTTATTCCAATTCTCACAAATCTTTCGAGGTGTTGGACTTGATTCATTCTGATGTGTTTGGTCATGTTAATGTTCCTTCAATTTCAAAATCTATTTACTTTGTTTCATTCATTGATGACTACAGTAGGACATGAGTGTATTTCCTTAGAAGTAAATCTAAAGTCTTTAATAGATTAAAATAGTTCAAATCTCTTGTAGAGAATTAGAAGGATAGTAAGATTAAGTGTTTGAGGACTAACAACGGTGGTGAGTTTTGTTCAACAGATTTCAACAAGTTCTGTAAAGAACATAGGATTGAGAGGTACAAAACAAATCCATATACCCCTCAACAGAATGGAGTTGTAGAGAGGATGAATAGAATGTTGATGGAGAGGGAAAGGAGTATGCTAAGTGGATTTGGCCTTAAACAAAAGTTGTGGGCTGAAGCTATTGGTACTGCATGTTACCTGGTTAATAGGTCTCCTACATTAGTGCTCATTGATAAGACACCTATGGAGGTGTGGTCTGGTAAAAAGCCTTCATTGAGACACATTCAAGTATTTGGTTGTGAGGCATACACACATGTTCCTAAGGAGAAGTGGTGTACGTTGGAGAATAAGGCTATGAAGTGTATCATCATCAGTTATGGCATTGGTGTGAAAGAGTACAATCTTTGGGATCCAGTGGTTGAGAGAGTTTTTTATAGCAAAAGTGTGATCTTTAGAGAGCTCAATCCTTCTTCCATTAATCTACAGCCAAAGAAAGAAAAAGAGAAAGAGGATGTGGTTTAGCTTCCTTCCACCCTTGAGAAAGTTGAACCAAAGACATCGGTTGGATCTAATGATGAGGAGAGCTCTAGTAGCTCTGAAAGTTCAGAAGAAGATGAAGAAACTCAACCTCAACCTTTAAGGAGGTCCATGCGGATAAGGTGGAAACCTGATCGGTTTGGTTATTCATTGCATGATTCTAGTTGTATTTTTTATTTGATTTCTAACACTGATGAGCCTAGGACTATAAGGGAGGCTATGGGTATGAGTGATATAGATTCTTAGAAAGAGGTGATGGAAGAAGAGATGACTTCCTTGAAGAAAAATAATACTTGGGATCTAGTGCCCTTTCCTGATGAACGTAAACTTGTTGGATGTAAATGGGTGTTCAAGAAGAAGTTTGGTTTAGATGGTAGTGTTGAGAAATTTAAGGCAAGATTGGTTGCAAAGGGTTATTCCTAGATTAAGGGAATAGATTATGGTGAGATTTTCTCTCCCGTTGCAAAGCTAACATCTATCAGATTCTTGTTATCACTTGCTGCATATAATTTAGAAGTTGAACAGATAGATGTGAAGACAACTTTCCTTCATGGTGACTTAGAGGAAGAAATCTGTATGTCATAGCTAGAGCACTACATGGTAAAAGATAAAGAAAATATGGTTTGCAAGTTGAAAAAGTCTTTGTATGGTTTGAAACAATCTCTTAGGATGTGGTACCAAAAATTTGATGCCTTTGTGTTGAGTTTGGGATTTCTGAGATTGAAATTAGATCATTATGTTTACTTTAAGATGGATAATGGTTGCATTCTTATTATTACATTATAAGTTGACGATATGTTAAATTCATTGGGAATGGTAAGAATTTGATTTCTAATTTGAAGTCTCAGTTGTCAACACAATTTGAGATGAAAGATTTAGGGGCAGCAAGGTACATCTTGGGAATGGAAATCAAAAGAGATAGAGCTAATAGAAAACTTAGGTTAGGCCAAAGTAAGTATGTGAACACCATGTTGGAGAGATTCAGCATGGTATCTTGTAGATCGTTGACAGTTCCTATTATGATGGGGACAAAGTTATCTATTGTAGATTGTCCAAAGTCTCCTTTAGAGATGGAGGATATGAGAAGAGTTCCTTATGCTAGTACAATTGGTAGCTTGATGTATGCTATGGTCTATATACAAGACCAGACATTGCCCAAGTAGTGGGAGTCCTTAGTCTATTTATGGCTAATCCTGGATGGGTACATTGGAATGTAGTGAAGAGAGTGTTCAGATATTTGCAAGGTACTTTTGAGTATTCCTTATGTTATCATGGTTATCCTATAGGACTTCATAATTCACTTTGTATTCAAGGATTTGTGGATTAAGATTAGGCAGGTGACATTGACAGCAAAAGATCCACCATTGCTTATGTGTTCACTATGTTTGGTGGTGCTATTAGTTGGATGAGTAAGTAGTAACCTATGGTCTCTTTGTCCACTACTGAAGCTGAGTACATGGAAGAAAATCATGCTTGTAAAGAATCCATTTGGCTTAAGAGATTGTGTTCTGATGTTGGGTTTGATGTAGGGAAGATTACTATTTGTTGTGACAGTCAGAGTGCCATATGTTTGGTGAAGAATCTCGCTTTCCACACAAGGACTAAGCATATTGATGTCTAGTACCAATTTATTTGTGACATGGTAGAGGATGGGAAGGTAAACTTGGAGAAAGTTGACACTTTGACAAATGTTGCAGATTCCTTAACAAAAACCATGAGCACAGAGAAGTTCGTATGGTGTTCAGAGTCTATGGGCCTCTCGGCCCCTAGTAATTAAATCATGTTGTTGATACTCTCTTTTCTCTTGCAAGGTGTTTGACAAGTGGGAAAATGTTAGGAAAGGTGTCTCAACCTTGCAACTATAGAAGGTTACTATTCTTCTCAATTTTGGTCTTTTTGAATACCCTTTATCTTGAAGAATGGTTTAGAACTTTTAGAGTTTCCAAAAGGGAAAAAAATGGTAGGGCTTACTATTTTTAGTAACTCTAAATTTGAGCTTGTATGGACCCAAAATTTTTCCAAAAGGTGCGGAACTACTAAGTAAACATCTCGTGTGAGTTTTGACTCAATGTCATACCTGGATTGTGCGATATTAAAGTTTCTATTTTTTGAAACTATCGAAAAAAAGTTTTGAACTCAGTTTTGAGGCACTTAGAGGTCCCTAAACACACCAAAACTTGTCATAACCAGCTAAGAAGGTTATAGATTCATAGATCTCTTCATGATCTTTCTGATGCATCAAACGGTTTGTCAATCAAACACCCAGATCAAAAGTTATGACCTCCAGAAGTTGGACCTCCTATTTTTGGGAAATGTGAAAACATGTTGGACACTTAAAAGAGCTATAAAGGGGAGAGTTACATGTGTTGGTGTGTGATTTGGCACATCACAAGGCACCTTTGATTGGAGATAATTTTGGGTGCCACTTTTGGGTGGTTTGGGCTCATGGTGTTGTAATTACCGTTGATGGTTTACTGTATTGTATCTCCTATATATCAGGAGCTTGAGATGGAGGTTGTGTGAAAGAGTCTTATAGATGTTGAGTTACCTCCAGATCTCTGATTGGTTATACTCCTATGAAATCTTTCTTTGCAAGTATATTGTAATCTTCTTGATTTCTAAATAATATATTGGGCGGCTTTGGAGTGTGGGGTTTTTTACCCGAAAGGGTTTTCCCCACGTATATCTTGTGTTGTGAGTTTTGTATTTGTATTTGGATTTTGTTATTACCTTTCTGTTAATGTACATCTCATAATCTGTAATTGTAAAAGATAAAAATTTGCATAAATCTTTCCTTAGTAGATCAATATAGGAAGTGTTTTCACATACCTTGCTTCCTTTCAAAATGAAGAGGAATGCAGCCTCTCATACCATGTGGCCCAAAATGTTGTAGCAATGGAAGCAATCCATGTTAGAGAGGAAGTTGTAGCATAGATAGAGATCTTTGGGAACCCCATATGTGATGAAGACTTACTAGTTTTAAAGAACACAACCAACCAACAACAACTAGAGGAATGTCTATAGAATTCCATGAATAATGAAAAGGGAAAAGGAGACCATCTCTTTCTTGAAGAATAAATGAGGATGCTTGAGGGAGAGAGTAGAGACATGTTCATTTGTGGTACAAAGGAGGATGATGCAAAAAAGGAGTTGTCTTGTGAACATCATCACACTAAGCTAGAAAATAAAGACCACCTCACAAAAGATGAATTGGAAAGTATGCCTAAATGGCGTAATGCAGGGGAGGACGAAGCAATTATGAGAAATTTTAATTCCCTTGACTTGATTTTTGTTTCTAATGGTTTAAGTGTAGGTGCAATAAAAGATAGGATAAGCATTAAGAAGATCCATGATGGCTTTTGGTGGAGAATGACCACCAGAAGTGGGTTTAAGCCCACAAGAAGATGAAAAAAGAGAAAGAGGACTAATTGACTCTGGAGAATGATTTATGGTCCAACAAGTAGTTGGAAGTGAAGTTAGGGAAAAACGCTACCAAAGCCCTACAAATAGTATTTTCAAACCCTAACTACCCAATGAAGCCCTAAAAACCTATAATCAATGCAAATAGAGCATGAAATATGAAAACCTAGGCTAATAGTGCAAATCCTCCATTGTTCCTATGAAGCTATGGCTAACTAATGCACTCAAAAATTACACATCTATAAATGCTATGGAGAGCTCACAAATGGCAAAGGTGCCTTATGCAAGTGGTTAGATCAAAATGAAAGGGTAAGAGTGGTTTTATAGAAGAGGGATTTTGAATGGACGATTGTGATGGAGAGTTGACTTGGAGGCAAGATCAAGGGCTGAGAATGATTAGGGTTTCTAGCCACAAAAGGACAAAAGATAATTTTTTATTAGAAGAAATGGTGAGGTGGGAAATGATTTTCAAATTAAATAAATTGTATGCATTTATTTAATTTGTTTGAGGAAGGGGTAATGTAGTGGGATTTTAATTAAATAGGTGTGGACTTATTTAATCAAGGTAAGGCTCATAATTTAAATAAATAAGTATTTATTTAAATTAAAGAGAGAATGTGAGTGTAGGGATAATGAATAATTAAATTATTTAATAATAGAGGAAATTAGAAGAAATTAGCTTAAATAATTAAATAAATAAAATTTATTTAATTACTGTTGGCAAGAGACACTATATGGATTCATGGTTGTTGTCATTGATGGCAACAAAGGTCATCCCACATATCCGCAAGTCATGATGTGCCTCTACCGGAAGTCAGAATAAAGAATGTTGTGGTCCGGTGAAGAAGAACAGAGCATGTGGCAAGGTCCGACAGATTGGTCCAGACCTCTCAGAGGAAGTGTCTTGGTGCAGTGCAGATTTGGGGAAGTCAAGAGGACTACCTTGAGTGGTATATTCCAAGGATTTAGCCTCCGGTGATGGACAAGGAAAAAGATATGAATGGTTGAGTACCGGATTCCTGAGAGACAGTGAAAACAGAGGAAGAACTGACTGGCAGAGTATCAGACTGCTTTCCGGATGGGTTACTATTGATGACAGAGGTTGTGAAGGCATGAATCATGTTTGGCTGACATGATTAATGATATCTACAAGTATATGCTTGATCCGCATTGCTTGGTGAGGAAGGATTCAGCCGACAGAATGAAAGTTTATAAGAAACTAGACTGTTCCGGATGCCGACTAGAAAGGTGATGAAATTACTTGTGCGGATATATATAGAGGATGGATTTAGTTGTGAAGTGTGTGTTGATATGGAGTGATATGCGAATAAGTCCAGAAAAAGAGCAGAGGTAGCAAAAAGGATCCGGTATGTGAAAGATAGCAGAATAAAGAACAGAGGAAAGATGAAGTGCAGCAGATCAGTGTACTGAGCCTAACCGGAACTGAACTCCAGCATATGCAGATGCTTCCAATCAGTTCAAGACTGTGATTCTCATCACTTTGTAGACAGTGTGTCTTCTTGTAGGCAGTGGGCCTCTTGTGAGCAGTGTGCTCGGGCAGTGAGCCCTAATTGGCAAGTGCCATCTTTGTAATTTCCTATTCTTCTAACAGAGAATAATTTTGGGTTAATCACCCCGTGGTTTTCTCCCTTAAGAGGGTTTCCACGTCAAAAATACTGTGTCATGTGTTTTTTGTTTTATGGTTAATGTTTTATGTTTGATCTTATGCTGCATCAATTAAAAGGAAAGTTCAATAAAAGAAATAATTAGGATAACTGATTCACCCCCCCCCTCTCAGTTATCAACAATTGGTATCAGAGCTAAGTTCCTCCTAATAGAGCCTAACAGCTTGAGGAAGATCTGGGATTTCAAATGGATGCATATGGTTTAAGGGAGCAACTCAAGACTGCTCTTGAGGATCTTGAACAGTCGAATTCTGAAGTCAGTGAATTAAAGGAAAGACTCAAACAGGCTGATGAATTCATGAGAGAATTAAAAGACAAATTAAGTCTCTCTATGAAAAAGAGAAAGGAGCTGCTTCAACAGTTGGCAAGACAAAGTGAAGAAAGCAATACAAATGAAGAATTGACTGAGCAAACCAAGTTATGTGAAAAGTTATCAAAAGAAGTCATTATGTTAAGACATGAAATGGAATCAGGAACTATAAAGTTTACTCAAGAGATTGAAGAAAAAAGAAAGGCTGAAGACAATCTAAGACAATCTCTTAAAGAAAAATCAGAAGAATGCCACCAGATGGACAGGATTATCAGACACCTTGAATCTGATCTTGAAGATACCAAAGATAATGAAGGAAAACTTGAGGATCAAATTGCCTCTCTCAAAAGAGACCTTCAAACAGCAAATGAATATAAAGAAAAATTCAAGATAAGTTCTGCTCAACTTGAAGTTCTTCTTGGAAGTCAAAAGAGGACAGATGACAAGTATGGCTTGGGATATGAGAAAGGAGAAAGCTCCGGATCCGGTCAGAAGAATCTTGGATCAGAAAATCCAAGAAGCAGCCCTAGAAGACCTCCGGTAAGACAGCCAAATGCTCAAAGATATCCATCCTTCAATGGATACTGCCACAGCTGCAACCACTTTGGTCACAAAGCTAATCAGTGTAGAATGAGAATGAATCAGATTAATTCATCCTTCTCCGGACAGTGCTTCAACTGCAAAAGGTATGGACACAAATCCCATGAATGCAGAAGTATACAAGTAAACAAATCATTCAAAGGTAAATGCTTCACATGCAATAGAGTAGGTCATATGGCTAATCAATGCAGATCAAGAGGATATCAGTCAAATATGCGAAGAAATGTTATTTGCCAAATCTGCAATAGGTCCGGTCATAATGCTAAAGTTTGCAGAAACAAGAATCAGGACAAAAGAGGTCCGGTGTATAATCAGAATCAAGACAAGGGTAAACAAAAGATGAATGCGGATGAGGTTAGGAATCAGATGAGCAAGATCTGGGTGAAGAAAAGTTCAGAGAATGTAGAGGTTGGATCCGCACCAGACTCTGGTGCTGATATTTCTTCCAGAAATTAAAAAGTGAGCTCAGGCTCAGGGGGAGACTCAAAGAAAATCTTGTTCCCCCAGCCAAACAAGTGGTACCGGATGTGGCACAAGATGCGGACCAAAGGGTTTGTAGATATGAGTCTTGAGATACTTCAGTCAAGTTTTCAGAGGTCCGCATGAAGTTATGAAGAAGCTGTGATCGATCAAATAAGACCTGTTCAGGGAGATGCTCCGGTATGATAGAGGATTACAAAAAGGTCCGGAAAGATCCGGAAATGCACTATCTTGTTCTGCGGATTGGACAGAGTGTTTGGGATGCTCTTGTAATATGTTACCTCGATTTATTCATGATTGAAAGATCCGGATGATATCCTCAGATCAGAACCAATCCGGGATACTCCAAACTATCCAGACAAGGCAAACCGGAATGATGTAGGTGAAGCATTTATTGCAGACAGATATTAGGGTTCGCGGAGCAATTTAAGGGATTTCTCAAAGGTCATTTGCTCATTCTGCACTCAAGAAGAAGCGAAAAGTGGAGCTCTGCAACAAGGTTCATCAAGCACCAAGGATCTCCTGCCGAAGCTATTGCATAAAGAAATCAATCCAACCACTCCGTGCAAACCGAAGGCGCATAAGGTATTCTCCGTTTTTCATTACCTCACTACAAATCTTTGAAGAATGGCTACTCCAAACATAGTTAAGATCTCTGATAGACCTCGCCCCTCATTCAAGAAACATCCCTACAAATCATTGGAGGTAGACCCACTAGGAGCCTTCTCTAGTGTTCCCCACGGAGTTTTACACACCGAAGACATTAGGGTTTACATACATGCAAACATTGAAGAATTTGGGGAATTCAAATTAAGAGACCTCTATCACAAGCAGCTGATTGACAATGCTTTTGAGCTTAAACCAGAGTATAAGGATATTCAGAAGAAACAATTTGAGCAATTTATTCATTTCCCCTGTTTTGAAGAGGATGAATGGGTCCGGTATGTACTGAGCAGGATGCATGACAACTTTCTATGGCTAGATAGACCCTGCAAGATCACAAAAGAGGCAATTAGAGCAGTAACTGGCCTATACTCTTCCGGAGGAGTACCTATCCTCAAATCTGTCAAGAACAACATTGTAATTGAGGCCACCGGATCAAAATTTGACAAAAGGGCAATGACCATTGAAGACATCTCCGATCCGGATATCAAATATGCATCAATGATAATAGGATACAAGATCTACCACTCCAGCAGGGAGAATTCTGTATCCGGAACTGCAGTATACACTGCCTATGAGATGCTAAGAAAGAATGCAGAGTATGATCTTTGCGAACTACTGCTAAGCCAATTAATGGAAAATATACAGAAAATCAAGAAGGATAAGAAGAATTCCTTTAAGTATGGTACTCTTATTGTATGTCTATTCTTCTATTTCATGAATGAGCTACCCGGAACAAGTGGATGGGTATGGCAGAATGACAAACCTGTTGCAGTCCAGATAAGAGACTATTTGCATGGACTTGGGGATGCAAAAGCAAGAAATACAGCTCTATGGGGATACTTCAAAAACTTTCAGAGCATGATGCAAGCAAGAGAGAGAATTCCCCAGTCTCTCATTGAGAAATACAAGGACTCAGTGTGCTTTATGGTTGACACTGATCAGTGCCTAATGGAGGCAGTGGAGCCAAGGACTGTCTGGATCATGCCCATGGGGTATGAAGTGGATGAACAGATAGTGGAGCTGCATGTTCATCACATGCTGAGTCACCCCAAAGATCCTAAGGCAGAAAGGTTTGGAACCTTTGAGGAGCTGAGTGTAAAAATACATGTGGAACTCAGGGAACCTGAGATTAAAAGAAAGGTAAGAAAAGAAGTAGAGCACATTGCTCAAGGCCTAGGTATCTCAAAGGAGGCACTTGATGCCAGCCGGGAAAAGAGGAGGAAGGCCGAGGAAGAAGAGAAAAGCAAAGAAAGTGCTCCGGTTGAAACTCCCACCCGGACCAGATCATCAAAGAGACCTGCACCTTCCACAACCAAAAGTTCAAAACTGGAAGTTCAGGCATCCGGTAAGAGATCCAAGACAAAAGCCACAAGGGCTTATGGAAGCCAAAAGGATGAAGAGGAAATAGAATCAGATGAGGGAGTAAGAGAAGTAAAGAAACAGAAGAAGAAAGGATCCGGTAAGCCCTCCACAGGCCAAGACAAGGATGAAATGGCAGAGGTAACTGTTGAAAAGCCCACTCTGTCACTAGAGAGCATAATCAAGTCGGTCACGGTGGATGGAAACCTTCAACCAATGACTGAATCATATGATGACTTCAGTGAGGCCGACCAAAAGACTCTGCAGGAGGCCACAGTAAAATATCTTAACATATATAATAAGGCTTTCATTGAAATAATATCTCTTATTCCCAAAAGCCTAGAAAAGGAAATGGAAGTAAGAAAGAATAATGCTCATGCTAAAGATCTTGAGATCCGGGAGCAGATAGCTATTCAGCTATATCCTCAAATTGATCCCAAGACAATGAACATTATCTTCAAGGACTGCAAAGATGAGTTCAGAAGCAAAGCCAGGATGAATCAACTCATGCTTGGCGAGACTGACAAAGTGGCCCAAGAAACAGAAGAGATCCTCCGGAAGGCCTTCAAAAGGTTCAATCTTCCGGTTGTAGAGGATTTAGGTACAGAAACAGCTGAGGACTTGGGACCCTCTGCTCCAGAAGAAGTGGCTCATGAACAAACTAGCATCTCTCCTCCGGTTTCCCCTACAGTCTCCGGATCCAAAGAAGAAGAGCAATCACAGGAGAAGGAAGCAGTGGTGAAAGACAAAGAGGTTGACAGTTCTAAGACTGCAGAAGAAAAGAAACATCTGTCTCCGGCAAGAGACACTGCACAAACTGTTCAACAATTTTTGAGCAAAGAAACTCTAGAGATTGATGAACCGGAGCTTCTAAAAGGCCCATTTGATTTTGACTCTCTCTCTCCGGTACAAACAATGAAGATAGCTTCATTTGCAAATTCCAAGGCAAATGAAAAGCTCCTGAAGTCTCATATGGAAGACTGTGAGTTGATAGAGGCTGCTTCCGGAGTACTTGTGAAGATCATGCCATCAATCCAGATAGATCCGACAGCCTCCTCTTCCGGTAATCTAAAAACCTTAGTCAGCAGTGTTGATACACATTTTGATTCTTTAGAAAAATCAGCTGAAGAAAAGGTCCGGAAGGAATTTTTGGATAAAAGATTTTTAGAGATATTAGAATTAATCTCTAAAGATAGGAAGATTGTAAGCATTGGAATAAAGAGCTTAGAGAATGCTCTTAAGGATGGCGGTGACATCTACAAATTTTGCATATCCTGGTCAAAGGCAACAGCAGCATTTGACAAGAAAATAAAAGAGGAACAGGATAAGCTACAAAGCTTATCTCAAAGTTTTGATCCTCTCTCTTCCTCTATAATAAATCAAGAATGTCAGACCATTGCAGTCTTGAATGAAATAAAAAATCTTGAGAAGGAAAGGAAGAACATCACCAACCGGATGGGAGAACTTAGAAGGATTATAATCCCTAAGTTGGAAACAATGCATGAGGCCATCAGTGATGCTCAGACCACCGCCCAAACAAAAGATCCGACAGATCTCAAGCGAGCAGAAGCTTTTGCATTTTTGCTAAGTGGTCACATTTCAATTTTGGATAGAATGAAGCAAAGTTGGGCTACAGAAATGATCCAATTGCAGACATCCTTTGCAGACATTCTTCAGTACATGTGAGTATGTAAATATGCGGCTATATATAGAAAATTTTTGAAAATTTTGGTGTGCGGACCCTACCCTTTGCCATTGATGTCAAAGGGGGAGTGAGGAGCAGTGAAAAATGAGGGATCCAACTAAGGGGGAGTTCCGGAAATTGTATATAAGGACAGAGCATCAGCAAAGGGGGAGCATAGTGAAAACACTTAGTCATTTTTCACTAAGTGTTGCCATCAATGCCAAAGGGGGAGATTGTTGGCAAGAGACACTATATGGATTCATGGTTGTTGTCATTGATGGCAACAAAGGTCATCCCACATATCCGCAAGTCATGATGTGCCTCTACCGGAAGTCAGAATAAAGAATGTTGTGGTCCGGTGAAGAAGAACAGAGCATGTGGCAAGGTCCGACAGATTGGTCCGGACCTCTCAGAGGAAGTGTCTTGGTGCAGTGCGGATTTGGGGAAGTCAAGAGGACTACCTTGAGTGGTATATTCCAAGGATTTAGCCTCCGGTGATGGACAAGGAAAAAGATATGAATGGTTGCGTACCGGATTCCTGAGAGATAGTGAAAACAGAGGAAGAACTGACTGGCAGAGTATCAGACTGCTTTCCGGATGGGTTACTATTGATGACAGAGGTTGTGAAGGCATGAATCATGTTTGGCCGACATGATTAATGATATCTACAAGTATATGCTTGATCCGCATTGCTTGGTGAGGAAGGATTCAGCCGACAGAATGAAAGTTTATAAGAAACTAGACTGTTCCGGATGCCGACTAGAAAGGTGATGAAATTACTTGTGCGGATATATATAGAGGATGGATTTAGTTGTGAAGTGTGTGTTGATATGGAGTGATATGCGAATAAGTCCAGAAAAAGAGCAGAGGTAGCAAAAAGGATCCGGTATGTGAAAGATAGCAGAATAAAGAACAGAGGAAAGATGAAGTGCAGCAGATCAGTGTACTGAGCCTAACCAGAACTGAACTCCAGCATATGCAGATGCTTCCAATCAGTTCAAGACTGTGATTCTCATCACTTTGTAGACAGTGTGTCTTCTTGTAGGCAGTGGGCCTCTTGTGAGCAGTGTGCTCGGGCAGTGAGCCCTAATTGGCAAGTGCCATCTTTGTAATTTCCTATTCTTCTAACAGAGAATAATTTTGGGTTAATCACCCCGTGGTTTTCTCCCTTAAGAGGGTTTCCATGTCAAAAATACTGTGTCATGTGTTTTTTGTTTTATGGTTAATGTTTTATGTTTGATCTTATGCTGCATCAATTAAAAGGAAAGTTCAATAAAAGAAATAATTAGGATAACTGATTCACCCCCCCCTCTCAGTTATCAACAATTACAAGTGTAAGAGGGGAAGTGAATTAATTAAATAATTAAAATTATTTAATTAATAGTGGAATATGAAATTGAGATGGATTATGTGTGAAAATGTCGTTCGCAGGCCTAGGACATTTTTAAGTGTCTACATTTTGCCCCTCTTTGATATAATGTCGATTCCGGTGTTGTATCAAAGAAAATTCAAGAAACGTGCTCTGAACATGCCCCAATGTATTCCAGGGGAAGTGTGATGGTCTTATGCCCCCTCAGAAATTTTTTTAAATTTTCCTAAAAATTTCAAAAAATTTGGAAAATTTTCCAAAAGGTTGTGTAGAGTGCCCCAAAGTGGTTTAGGAGTGAGAAAACGACCATAAAAGGAAGTTTTTTTGGGTGTGTCACAGTAGGATGGGGGAATATCAAAAGAAATGGAGATGAAGAATGTGTGAAGGATGAAGATTGGCTTAGAAGAATGTATCCTAACTTTGTTGTGATAGATTGTGAGCTTCTTTTATGCAATTACTACTTATCATCATAGTGCTTATTGTGTCAAGGGACGACAATCACCATGGCATGTCAAAGGCCAAGGCACAAAGTGCAGTCCCTTGTGAAACAGGCACAAAACAGACAAGGAATGCCCTGACTCAGACTAGTAACTATGATACCTTGTCAGAACATGTGATGAGATAACTGTGACATGTGCAAGTCCTTATGCAAGGAAGTAGTTATTCTTTCCAATGCATAGGATGTCTTTGATTCACACCTAATGGAATCCCAATCACACACAAGGCACCAAGTTGCCTCAGTCATTTTACCAAGACAAACCACAAACAACAATCAAAGAAAAAGGTCTCGCCCTATCCTCGCTCCTCTTCATCACTTAGGGACTACCTCGAGAAGCATAAGAATGAGACTGCAAAAAATAATCTAGTAAAATAAGACAGACTAGACCAACATCCAATTGGACCTTTTGCCAAGTGATATGTGCTTGATTGATTGTGATAGGTTGAATGATGGAGGCCTAGTTTCAGGATAGGAAGTATGTCATATAAGATGCCAGGTCTGGTTTCGACGATGCCCCTACATATCTAAGGCAAGTGATATGATTGATTGACACTAGTGTTGTTGGTCATACGAGCAACACCAGGGTCTGATTGATGATGGATTGGATGATGTTTGATAAATGATGCATGTCGTATAAGGAACAGAATCCTGGTTTCGATGATGCCCCATTTCGTATAGTGTATGTGATAGGTGATATTGATAGTGACATATGATTATCACAAGGCAATTGATTGGTTTAGCTGATTTGAATAGCTTGTCTTGTTTGATGTTTGGGATTGATTTGAAGCGCATGTTATTGTGAAAGATTGATTGTTTTGGTTTGATCAAAGTGTCCATTTCGTATAGGGACAACTTATTATGATAGTTGATAGGACGGGCCCTAAGGGACTGACCTAATGCCTTGGGGGCTCATCGAAGATGGCCTTGCCTACATGAAATCTTTGAGGCGACATAGTTCAACCATGTGGACTGTGGATCATTGGAAGAACTGATTTGAATGGATCGATTGAGGAATGATGAGTTGATTTACCTAAGGAATCAAATGATGTGAAGAATTGTTTTAAGAATTGATTTGGTCATAATGATGTGATGAATTGAATGATTTTATTGCTTGGATTTTGTAGGATATTTGTTTTTTTTGAATTTTGGGGAATATTTTGATTTTTTTGAATTTTGACCATGTGTTTCAATTTTATTTTTTTTTGTGTTTTGGACAATATTTGATTTTTTTGTGTTTTTGGGAATATTTTGGTTTTTTTGTATTTTTGGAAATGTTTTTATTTTTTTGTATTTTTGGATTTTTTGGTTGATATTTGATTTTTTTTGAATTTTGGGGAATATTTGATTTTTTTAGATTTTGGTGAAATGAAATACAATAAACCCTAACTGCAATGAAGTACAATCTAGCCTAGAAATCAACCAAACAAGCAGAAAATAAAAGACAAATCTAAGCTAACATTGATTAACCTCCATTGTCCTCCTCATCTTGCATTCTATGTTCTCAGATTCACAAGTTTATGCATAATCTTGAGAAGCTCTTGAGTGTATGTTAAGCAAGATTTTGGAGATTGTTGAGAGGTGAGAGTTCTAAGAGACATTAGGGCTGAAAATGAAGTTGGAAAAGGTGTTTTATAGAAGAGGTATTTTGAATGGAGGGCTAGGATTGAGGGTTGAAAATGGAGGGTTGTGATTGATTAGGGTTCCTCTACACTAAAGGAAAAAATAGAATTTAAAATCAGAAGAAATGATGAGGTGTAGGATGGGATTTTAAATTAAATAAATTTGTTCAATTTATATAATTTGTTTGAAGTGGGGAATATATGTGATGGGATTTGATTTATTTGTTTGAATAAACCAAATGAAGGGAACATTAAAAAATGAATGAATAAATAATTAATTAATTGAAATTAATTATTTATCCATAGAGGAAGATTAGGGAAAATGAGGAGAATATGGAAGTGATTAGGGTTTTGCAAGGGATGGACACTTTTAGGTGTCTACATTTTGCCCCTCTTTGAGATGATGTTGCGACCAAGTAACATCATTTCAAAGAAGTCGAGAGGATGATGATGGAAAGGTAGGTCTATGGTGCCCCCTCGAGAGGATAG
Source organism: Cunninghamia lanceolata (assembly GCA_027924645.1). Lineage (NCBI taxonomy): Eukaryota > Viridiplantae > Streptophyta > Pinopsida > Cupressales > Cupressaceae > Cunninghamia > Cunninghamia lanceolata. The sequence goes on along the minus strand of BSBN01000826.1, from coordinate 1,420,660 downwards.
GCGGGTTGGACAAACATGGGTAGGCTCTCGAAAAGAAAGGAATTGGTGAAGGAAAAAAGATAGGGAAATGGATAGAAGAAATGAATGATACGAGAGAGAGAGAGAGAGATGGTAGAGGAATAAAGATTGGCTAGAAGAATGGGAATGATATCTTTCTTTGATAGAATTTTGAGCTTCTCACTTGCAATTTTTTTTTTATCATCATAGAACTTATTATTGCAAAGGACGACAATCACCATGGCATGACAAAGGCCAAAGTGGAAAGTGTAATCCCTTGCAAAACAAGCACATGACAGACAAGGATTTCTTGACTCAGAGTAGGAACTGTGATACCTTGTCGGAACGTGTGATGAGATAACTGTGAGGTGTGTAAGTCCTAATGCAAGGAAGCAGTTATTCTTTCCGATGCATAGGATGTCTTTGATTCACACCTAATGGAATCCTGATCACATGCAAGACACCAATTTGCCCCAGTCATTTTGCCAAGACAAACTACAAGCAGCAATCAAAGGAAAAGGTCTCGCCCTATCCTTGCTTCTCTTCATTACTTAGGGACTGCCTTGAGAAGCATAAGAATGAGACTGCAAAAAATAATCCAGTAAAGATAAGACAAACTAGACCAACAACCAGTTAGAACTTTTGCCAAGTGATATGTGCTTGATTAATTGTGATGAGGTGAAGAAGGCCTGGTTTCAAGAAAGAAGCATGCCATATAAGATGCCTGGTCTGGTTTCAACAATGCCCCTACCTATCTAAGGCAAGTGATTGATTAACTGACACTAGTGTTGTTGGTCATACGAGCAACACCAGGGTTTGATTGATGATGTTTGATAAATGGTGCATGTCGTATAAGGAACAAAATCCTAGTTTCGACGATGCCCCATTCCATCTGAGATATGTGATAGTTGATAAGGATAGTGACGTATGATTATCACAAGGTGATTGATTAATTTGACTGATTGGATAGCTTGTTTGGTTGATTTTGGGATTGATTGCAAGTGTGAAAGACTAATTGCTTTAGTATGATCAAAGTGTCCATCTCGTGAAGGGACAACTTATTATGAGAGTTGACAGGACGAACCCTAAGGGACTGGCCTAATGCCTCGGGGGCGCATTGAAGATGGCCTTGCCTACGTGAAAGTTCAGAGGGGACGTAGTTCAACCATGTGGACTATGGGTGATTTGAAGAATGGATTTGAATGATATGACGATGTGACTGAGTGGATCAATCAAGAGGTTTGATTGAGTGATGAATTGTATGATTTGAAGAAGTGATTGAAGAATTGAATGATGTGATGAATTGATTTGGTTGGAATGATGTGATAGGTTGAAGTAGTTTGAATGAAAGGATTGAATGATTTTGTGGATGGATATGATGATTTGATTGATTTTATTGCTTGGAATTTTTTGGTTGATATTTGATTTTTTTGTATTTTTGATGATATTTTGATGTTTTTGTATTTTGACATGTTTTGATTTTTTTGGATTTTGACATGTTTTATTTTTTTGTGTTTTTGGAATGTTGTGATTTTTTTGTGTTTTTGAAAATATTTGATTTTATTTTTATTTTTTTATTTTTATATTTTTGTACTGTTTTGATTTTTTGGTGTTTTGACATGTTGTGATTTTTTTGGATTTTGACATGTTTTGATTTTTTGGGTTTTTTGGAATATTTGATTTTTTGTATATTTAGGAATGTTATGATTTTTTGGGATTTTGATATGTTTTGATTTTTTTTGGATTATTGGGAATATTTGATTTTTTTGTGTTTTTGAGATGTTTTGGGGATGTCAATGGATGACAATTTAGATAGCCTTTTGTGCTAGATACCAATGACAAGGGAAAACCAAGTCTAGGTGCAAGGGATTGGATGAATGGATAGGCAATAGTGGATGGAAAGCATGTTTGTGTAAGAGGGCAAGGATGTGATCTCCAAGGACTATGTCGCATAAGAATAACCTGCCCCATTGTAGGTGTAATGCTTTGGATTTTCATGACAACGCTTGTGACCAGGATGATCAGATGGATTGATTTGAATAGGATAAGGTATATCAAGAGATAACCAAAACATTTGTCAACATTTTGCCCCCAATCTTTATCAAGATCAAAAGAGAGGAAGGGTGGATAAATGGATGTGATATGATAGGCATGCGGGTTTATGAATAAGGATGGTAAGGTGGAAAATGATAGGAAGATGAGACAATGTGCCCCCAAGTGTAAGTAGCATAGAAGATCAACTTTTTTGATTTCTTGAATTAGATAGGGGGATATGGACAAGAAAGACTCAGGTGTCTAGTGCCATGAAGGTGATAGTCCCAAAGGTATGTCGTATTGACCATGTCAAATGTCATTATGCTCATTAATGTTGGTAAGTGATGGCATGAAAGTGAGATGGATAAGGTAGATAGTTAATTATGGAGGGAACGATAGTGGATTATGATGTGGATTATGTAGGGAATGAAAGTGGATTATGTAGCGAATGAAAGTGGATTATGATGTGGATTATGTTGGACTTATGGTGGATGGATGACAAACTTATGCAAAAGCATGGACCATAGGGAGGTGATAAGGTAGATATGTAGGGTAATGGTTAAATGATGGGGTGATGGCATTATGGAAAGGAATCATGACCAATGGTTACACACACTGTGATAAACATGGAAGCTTGTGATTGGATGGTGGTGTAGGAAGCAATGGAGATTTTTATTTAGGAGATGGATGATGTAGGAATTTAGGTACCAACATGGACTTAATGTTTGTATGACTTTTTCTTTTCATGTGGGGTGGAGGAATTTGATGTTTTTGAATGGAATGGCATTTTTTACTGGAAGTGGATGGTTGCGATTTTTGAGAGGTGGATGCCTCATTTGACTTGATTTTTTTTTGTTTAGGTACCCATACCATTGTAGTTTTTGACTTTGCTTTTGGATGAATGGGTTTGGATGGATTTTTGAATGTATTTTGCTTTGAATTTTTTGATTGATTTCCTAAGGCATTAGGACCCTTAGTATTTTTGGCTTTATGAAAGGAGGCATCCAAATGTTTATTTTTGAATCCCATGTGGTGGGTGGAATAAGTGGAATCTTTATGTTTAGACAATGCATGCATTTGTTGGTCATGATTAGGAATGTGAGGGAATTTATGGATGATAGAGATGTTAGGGGTTGGAAGCAATGGTGGTAAAGTAGATGGAGGGAAATCAGGAGTTCAAAAAAGTGGAGGCAAATTGGATGGGGGAAGGTGTATGGTCACATGCTTTTGACTTTTGTATGATGAGGGAGGTGGAATGGCAACATATGTTTTGGGAATATGATAGTATGTGCAATGGAAAGTGGTTGATTTAGGAGGGATGGAGGAATTACCAACACCATTAGATTGTTGACCTTGGGGTGTGTATCTAAGGCTATATGAGCGTGGAGGGACATTGACATGGACAGGCTCCAAAATATCTTATTCGTGAGGGCCCAAGCCTTTGCCTTGGTAGTGCATGTTTTGGAGCATGCGATGGACAATGGGACTATGTGTGGTTTGGACACTAGATATGAGCTCATTATTTGATGGAGAAGGTGATGTGGTGGATAATGGTTGTTGTTGTCACAAGGAGGGACACTCACGAATGAAGGCGGATAGGCCAAGTGTATATGATGGTGGATTTGAAATGGAGTCAATGGTGGATGTGGAAGGACTAGGATCTTGGTTAGCATTGTGTTCACTAAGATCCAATTTATTTGTTTGATCTTCTATGTTTATTTGTTCTTGGGAGGCATATGTCTCATCATGACAAGTGGTAGTGATTGGATCATGGATGGGTGAGGTGGCAATCTCTTGGCCCTGGAATGCATAAAGTTGGCTAAGAGGATCATCATGGCCTTCTTGATCATAGAGAAGATTGTGATCATAAATGGGATCTTGATCATGGAAAGGATAAACTATGTTGTGGATGGGTGCAATAGAAGGGGTTTGATCTTGATTTGGACAAGGGGCTAATGCTTCTTCATGCTTAGGATAATGCTCTTGACATGGCTTGTGACATGGAGTGGAAGTGGATGTGGAGGACTCTTGGAGAGGTTTGATATGTTGTGGATGACGTGGTTGGTTTGAAGAACTTGGCATGATGTTTGGGAACTCTTTTATATGTTCAAGCATATGTGTTGGATGACATGGCAATGTTTGATTCCTTTCTTGTAGTCCTTGGGTCACATCCTTTATAGGTGGAGGGGTGGAAGGACAATATAGTGGATGGAAAATGAGGGTAGATGATGTGGACTTGTGATTAGCATTAGGAGTGTGGTGATAGAATGTACTTATAGGATGGATGAGGGAGACTTATGTTCCCCTTGTCAAAGGTAGCATTGGAATTTGAAGGCACTTTTTCTTGTTGCCAAGGTGGGCTTGGATAATCTTGTGAACGGGCTTGGGGTGCTAGAACCTTGTTCTCTAGGATTGTCATGAAATGATGCATGTCTTCATATCGTTTAGGTCTTCTTGTGGGATTAGGGCCATGTTGTGCTTGAATAGGATGAATGATGATGTGGAGTGATTAGGAATGGATGAGATGTGGAGTATGAGATTGATTGGACAATTAGATGGGTGATTAGGGATGACTAGGGTATGGTTAGGGTTGTGATTAGGATGACAAGAATGGTATGAAATGACAAGGATGAATGTGTTGGTGAGAATGTTGTGTTGATGTGGAATGAGGGATAACTAGGAGTATATATTCCCTTTCTCTTCTTTTTGCAACCGTGTCCTTGCCAAATGAGACTTGTGAATTGTGGGATGTTACATGGATGTCTATGCAAGGTGATGAGGCCCAGACTATGATAGAGGCTAATGATATTAGTCTTCAAAAAGTCTAGCTCCAAGAGGGTACTCTCGTCTACTAATGACCTTGCAAAGCACAAATTGGTTTTATCGAGACTTTGAGGTATGGAAGAGATGATTGATTAGAGTGAACCCATGAGTTTTAGAATTCACTTAAGGATGGACTTAAACTAGCCGTGGAGTATTAAGCCCAAGTTTTGATTGATGTGAAAAGATGTCAAGGTCTCTTGGTACAAATTTGTACTTGTGATATAGTCAAGCTTCGACAGTTTCTCCCTATGTTTCAACCTTAGGAAGACTAATGTTTAGGGTCCTCTTGTATATGTCAAAGGTTGAATTGTGATGAAATGTGATCGTAAAGGGATGGAATTGGATTTGCAATGGGTGGCTTTGACACAGTTGCAATCAGATTTGATAGGGGGAGTAGATACTCAATGGATTCCCTATGGTTGCAGTGGAATGATAAGAAATGATGAAGAGGATATTATTAGGATGAGGTGGAATGATTTGGAATGGTAAGGTAGAATGGGATTATGATGAGGTGTAATGATGAGGCATGATAAGAATGTGATTAGGATATGATTAGGGATGACTTGGATATGATGTGGCTAAGAAGGGTGATTAAGATACAAAGTTGAATAATGAAGATATGAGTGGGATGTGATTAGGATGGGATGAGTTGGAATGATGAATATGGCATGATGTGAGATAGATGTAATGATTAGGAATGATTAGGGTATAATTATGATGAGGTGGCATGAAGAAGACATGACATGAATGTGATTAGGAGTGATTAGGATCAATGTTGTTTCAATATGATAGGATGATGTGTAAGGATAATGGGATTAGGGATGTGGTTGAGTGATGAGGAATGGGATGATTAGAATGAATGAGATGTGATTAGGAAGGGTGATTAGGATGTGATTAGGGTATGATAGGATATGATTAGGATATGATGTGGAATGATATTGTGAAATTGATTGGATTCAAATGGTGAGGATGATGAAGTGTAATGATATGGAATGATTGGGTTTGATTAGGGAGAAGGTGACAAGGGATGATTGAGTTGTGAGTTATGATGACTTGGGTATGATCATGGTATGATTAGGATGATGTGAATTGGATGAAAGAGGTGATTAGGATGAGTTGGAAACGGTTAGGGTATGATTAGGGGAATGACTAGGATGATGTTGGTTGGATTTGGAATGTTGGTTAGATTAGGAAGAGGATGATGTGGAAGGATGACAATGTAATTAGGATGTGACTAGGATAGAACAAGGATGATGTGGATCATGTGACTGATTAGGGTGATTAGATGATAAAGAGGATGTGGTTAGGAAGAATGATTAGGATATGAGGGTTGAATGGTGAGGGTATGATAAGAATGTGATTAGGATAGTGTTATGATGACTTGGATGTGACTAGGATGTGAAGTGGCTAAGGATGGTGATTAGGATGTCAAGGTTGAATGATAAGGATATGGTATGAATGTGATCAAGGTATGATGACTTGGGACGGATGTGTGGAAAGAATGTCAAGGGTGATGATTAGGCAAGCACACACATCAATCAAAGAAGACACTTGGCATTTCAATTTTGTCGCTATTTTTGATGACTCGTGATGTTTTCCAAACACTTGTAAACATGGACAATCCTAGGCTAGGCAAGGACAATATTTGTTGAATCCCCTAGTTGTGCTTATTCAAAGCGGATAGCTCCAGGATCTTGGTAGGATCGACTCCTCTCCACAACACTCACTTCTCATGCATACCAAGTTCCAAGTTTCCCAAGGCTCATCCCCCCACCAAACCATAGGATTGTCCCTACTATCTCGGCTAAGAACCACAAGAATTAGGGTGGCTTCAAAGGTTACCCTTCTGTGTCAATAAATAGAGGGTTTTTGGCCACTAAACAAAAGGGTTCTAGTGAATATCTGGGTCTGGTACCCCATGAGCATCCAACAAGCCACTTAAGGCTCTAACTAACCCTACTAAGAGTTTAATATACACTAAGGTGTGCATCCTTTCGAGCTAGCACTGTATGGTGAGCGCTCATACCGGTTAGACTTATCTTTCGCCTTATCCTTAATTTGTATAATGGGCCGAATGAAAGTCCCGCTTGGGGTCGGAAGTGAATTCTCCTTTCGGATGTGTCTCAAGAGTAGGCCCACTCTAAGGCTTAACAAAAGCGAACCAAACTAACATGGTTTTGATCCCTAGGCTCGCACTAAGTCGCAAGGGGAGAGCATACACATGTGAGTTTGCTTCACACTCGCATGGGGGTTCTTTTGATTTTATCTTTTCTTAGGTGTGGTATGATTTTATATAAGTGAAGTGGAGGGTATATACCTTTCCACTACTCTAACACAAACCACCAAACACAGTAAACAAAATGCAATCCTTTTTTATCTTCTTAAATGAGTAAGGAATGCAAGCTAATTTTAAGTCCTAATGAGTGTGAAAATGCAAAGATTGTGGTTCGTTTTTAACCCAATGTGTTATAATGCAAAGTTGTATTCTTTTTAACTCGTGAGTGTGAAAATGCAAGGGTTGTGGTTCATTGTAGCCAAATGAATGAGGTTTATTTTAATCCAAAATGAGTGTAGGCTTGCAAACAGAAAATTGTATTGTTCTTTTTAAGCCAAATTGCAAAGTGTTCCTAAGTTAAACCATACACACATTCATGAAAAAAGGAAAACCTAAGCAACAAGTTATGTTTTGCAATTAAAAATGTTTCTCCATGCCATAGGCTACAAACCCAAAGATTAGTAACAGAAAACCCTAACTCTACTGCTCAAAATAGAGAAACCTGAATGAAGAACTTTTTGAAAAACTTATATTTTATACCAGTTGCATGCGTGGCACAGAGAGCGTAGGCGGTGCACTATCAAAATTATGTGTTTTAGGGACTAGCGCAAGCAGTGCACTGTCATGTGCATGTGAGTCAGCCAAGCGCATGTGGTGCACTGTCATGCTTATGCGAGTCAATCAAGTGCATGTGTCACACTGATCAACCTATACGTCATAGTGATCAGCACATGCGTCACATTGATCAGCACATGCATCACACAAAGCAACTTATGTGTCACACAACTGCCATCTCTTATGCGTCACATGAAGCAGCTTATGCATCACACAATTTTTGCAAATACAAATTAGCATAAAAAACCCTAATCTGTGAATGAAATACGTACTCTAGTGATAAATGTCAAACCCTAGGGCTATAAGGTCATCTCTTTGATGCCAGAAAGATGAGAAACTTTCAGACATTCATAAGATATACCCAAATGTTTAAACAAGCTAGCAAGAAACCCTAGATAAAACCGTTGAAATAAGAAACCCTAATGCTCTAAAAAAAACCCTGATGAGATAACCAGTATGAACCAGAGAGTTAACAAAACAATCAGAGCATCAAAGACAAGTTAGAATCCTGTAAAATCAACTGGGTTAGGTTTATAAAATCAAAATAACAAAATTTCTACCCTAAACACAGTCGCATGTGTTGCAAACTCCAGAGGAAGCATCACGTCTTACAGCTCGTGTGTCACACTAAGATGCTTATGCGTCACACGAACTGGCTTATGTGTTGCACTGTTCCTGCAAATTCAAAAACACAAAATTTGTGGAATGTACGGCCGTTCACGTCAAGTTCACCAGATGAAGTCAGAGAAAAATGCTGCCAAAGCCCTGTAAATAGTATTTTCAAACCCTAACTACCCAATGGAGCCCTAAAAACCTAGAATCAATGCAAATAGAGCATGAAATATGAAACCCTAGGCTAATAGTGCAAATCCTCATTTAATAGATCAACATAAAAACCCAGATACCTTCAAGAAATCTAATCTAAGTGATCAAAAAAGACATGCAAATCCAACACAAACCACCCAGATGATGTGATTCCTTGGTTTTCATTGTTGATTGCTTCACGATCTGTAGCTATAATGATTGGATTGAAGATGGATGGAGATTAGATAGATGAAAGATTGGTAGAGGTTGATGGATGAGAGATTGAGAAGAAAATTTGGCAGAGTGACGGTGCTTCAAAGATTCATCCATGCCAAATGGCTTGGAAATGAGTGAATTTATAGATTTTTTGGTGAGAGAATGGAGGGATAAACCTTCCAATTTGGTGAGTGATAATCGAATTGGAAAGTTGCTATGCAACTTGGGAGAGAAAGATGGAATGTGGATGAGTGATTTAGGAGATGAAATTGGTAAGTGGAAGAGATGAGTTGAGTCATCTCAAAAGATAAATAGAAGGTGAGAAAAATGAGTGGAGTGATGAGTGGAGATGAAAATGGAAGATGGAAGAGATGAGTTGAGTGATCGAAATGGTAAGTAGGTGGGTCATAATTAAATAATTTAAAATTTTATTTAATTTATGAGGTATGTGGGAATTAAAATAAATAAATAAAATTATTTATTTATTTTAAGAGGAAAGGGGATAAAATGATAAATTAAAATAAAATAAAATATGTATTTTATTTAATTTAAGAGGAAAGGAGGGTTAAATAAATAAATAAAATTTATTTATTTAATAATGATAGGGGATGGGAATTATTTATTTATTTTAAGAGGAAAGGGGATAAAATGATAAATTAAAATAAAATAAAATATTTATTTTATTTAATTTAAGAGGAAAGGAGAGTTAAATAAATAAATAAAATTTATTTATTTAATATTGGTAGGGGATGGGTAAATTAAATAAATGTTGGATTTATTTAATTTATTAGACGAAGATGTTAGGTTAGGTGACGATATGGGGTGATTAGGGCAAAAATGCTACAAGATGTTCTAACTGATGTGATGTTGCGATAAGTGGGCATTTTTGGGTGTCTACATTTTGCTCCTCTTTGAGATGATGTTTGAGATGATGAGATTTGTGTTGAGCAACATCATTTCAAATAAGCTAAGACATGGATAGAGGAAAAGGATGACGAAGGAAGAAAGATAGGATAAGGATGGAATGATAGGATGATGATGCCCCCTCAAGAGGATAGGCAGGTTAGAAGAACATGGGTAGGCTCTCAAAATGGAATGAAATGGATTAGTCAAGGAAGAAAGATAAGGAAATGGATAGAAGAAAAGGATGCGTTATGCTGCAATGAAAGTGAGCAACCATATGTTTGATATAGCACGAGACGTTATACACTAGGGTATAAGGACCAAGGTTACAATGTGTCCCATGCCCTAGCATAATACAACCTTGTCTACATACAAGATATGAATATTAGATGGGAAGATATAGATGCAAATGCAAAAATGATAACACACACACACACAAGCAAGCAAGCAAGCATGCACAAATGATACAAAAAATAAACAAGGTATTGCCCCTGTCAAGCTGTAAACAAATGATTGATGTTTGATTGACTGATGATGATGATAGTGTTGTCATGGTGGGGAACGATGTATCCCTAGAGTAACACAAGGATGATGATGACTGATTGATTGATGATTGACGATTGATTGATTGGGTTTACGACAAGATTAGGATCAAGACCATTAATTGCGATTGGATAATTTGACAAGCTTGATTAACTTGATTGGTATGGATAAAGGATGACTTGCATTTGGATTTATTACTTGGATGAAGATTGGAAGAAGTGATTGAAGAATTGATTGGAAGAATTGTTTTGAAAGATTGATGAATTGATAAATATAGAGGAGAGAAGAAGATGATGAGATAAGAAAGAGGAATATTGTCTGTGCCTAAATTTGGGTACTTCCTTCGTACTCCAGATTGCCTACATACCCGTGTCCACAAGATCAAGGCACTTAATGATAGAGATGATATGTAGTTCTGACTTTTGATGATGATGACAAAGATGGAAGTTGATGGACTGATCAAGTTATGGATTGATTGGGATTGATTGGATGACGCTATTGATTTGGTTTAATGATTGGATTGGATTGATGTGATTTTGATTGATTGATAGATTTGATGATTGATCTGATTGGCTTGATTTGATGATTGGATTTGATGTGATGATTAGATTTGATGTGATTTGTTTTGATGATGATTTTGATTTGATTTTTGATAGATTTGATGATTGATAGATTTGCTTGATTTGATTGGATTGATTGATTGTTTGGATTTTTGTTGGATTTTATAATTTTTTTGTATTTTTTTAGGTCTTTGTATGATTTTTTTAGATTTTTTCAAGACACTTTGTGATTTTTTGGGTTTTTTTCAGGACAGTTTATGATTTTTTGGATTTTTTTAAGGACTTTTTATGATTTTTTAGGTTTTTTAGGACTTTTTATGATTTTTTTGGATTTTTGAGAATATTTAGATTTTTTGTGTTTTTGGATGTTAATGGATTGACAATTGGGTAGCCTTTATGCTAGATACCAGTGACGAGGGAGAAAACCAAGTCTAGGTACAAGAAAGGATATAGGATGAATTAGGATGAATGGGATAGGTGATAGGATAAGGGATGGTAGGCTCATGAAAGATAGATAGATAAAAGGATATGCTGTAGTGGATGTATGTATGCATAAGAGAAAGGATGTGATCCTAAAAGGCTATGTCGCATCGGAATAACATGCCCCATTCTAGGAACCATACTTCGGATTTTCATTGACAACGCTTATGACGAAAGGATAGTGATAGGATAACAAGATGGATTGGTTTGGATGAGGTACACCAAGAATTGTTTCCAAGCAGGTTTCAAAATTTTGCCCCCAATCTTTATGAAGATCAAAAGAGGAAGGATGAATGGACTCAGTAGGGTAGGTGTATAAATGTAATGGATAAGGATGGTAGGTAAGATAACAAATGATAGGATATGATAGGATGGGAAATGATAAAGTGGATGAGACAAGGTGCCCCCAAGTGTAGGTGACATAGAAGATCAACTTATGCATGATACCTGTTTGCCAGGTTTTCATCATGGTACTTATCCAGGGTACTTGTTTGCCAGGTTTTCACCATTGGATGAAGGGATTTATCTTTACTTTTTTTTTCTTTTTTTCTTTTTTTATTTTTTTATTGATTTTTATTTTTAGAGTTTTTTTGGAATAGGATAGGGGAGATATGGATGAAAGGGACTCAAGTGTCTGGTTCCATGGAAGTGATAGTCCCGCTAGAGGGGTGTCGTCACATAGGGACCACGTCAAGTGTATGCTCATCAGATGTTGGTAACGGGATTGCATGAAGGTGAGATGGAGAAGGTAGATAGTAGATTATGGAAGGTATGATAGTGGATCATGATGCGGATTATGGAGGGAAGATAGTGGTTTATGATGTGGATTATGGATGACTTATGGATGGAAGGCTTATGCAAAATCATGGACCATAGGGAGGTGATGTGGACGCTATGTAGGATAATAAATGAAAGGTGGGGAGATGGAGGTCGATGGAATTTTGCGGGATGGAAAGGAATCATGACCAACGGTTACATACTCCATGATAAATATTGAATCTTTTGGTTGGATGGTGGTGTAGGAAGCAATGATGTTGTTCACTTAGGAGATGGTTGATTTAGGCATTTAGGGACCCACATAGACTTAGTATTTTTATGATTCTTGCTTTTCATGTGGCATGGAGGATTTTGCAGCTTTTGGATGGAATGGATGGAAGGAGATGGTTGGAATTTGCGAGAGGTGGATGCCTCACTTGACTTGATTTCTTGTTGCTTAGGGACCCATACCATTTGAGTTTTTTACTTTGCTTGTGAAGGTATGGGTTTGGATGTATGTAGCTTTAGAGACGGATTGGAAGTAATAGTTGGTTGCTTGGGGACCCACACCTTTTTCATTTTTGCTTTGAGGTGTGTGGATGTATGCAACTTTTGAGATGGATTTTTCTTTGATTCTTTGCTTTTGTGCCCTAAAGCATTAAGATTTGTAGGATTTTTGGCTTTATGAGTGTAGGCATCCAAATTCTTATTTTTGAATCCCATGGGGTGGATGGAATTGGCGTTGGTGGAAGCTCCTTGTTTAGACAATGTGTGCATTTGTTGGCCATGATTGGGATTTTTAGAGAGCTTATGGATGGATGGATAAGGTGTTGGAAGTAGTGGAGGTAGGTTTGATGGAGGGATATTAGGAGTTGGAAGAAGCGGAGGCAAATTGGATGGTGGAAGGTGTATGGTCACATGCTTTTACAATTTGTAGGATGCGAGAGGCGAAATGGTGACATATGTTTTAGGTATGTGATGGGATTTATGGTGGAAAGTGGCGGACTTAGGAGGCATGGAAGAAGTACCAACATCATTAGATTGTTAACCTTGAGGTGTGTTCCCAAGGCCAAATGAGCATGCACGGACTTTGACATGGATGGGCTCCAAAACACCTTGTTCAAGAAGGCCTGGGCCTTTACCTTGATGGTTCATGTTTTGGAGGATGCGATTGACTATGGCACTAGGTGTAGGTGGAACACTAGACACGAGTTCCTTATTGGATGGAGAAGGTGAAATGGAGGATAAAGGTAGGTGGTGTTCTAAGGAGGAACACTCATGGATAAAGATGGATAGACTAATAGGACATGATGGTGGAGTTGCGATAGGGTTGATAGTGGATGATGGAGGATCATTAGGATCTTTCTTATGTGCCTGTAGATCCAAGGTGACAGTTTGATCTTCTATGCTTATGTCTTCTTGGGAGGCACATGTCTCATTAAGGCAAGTGGAAGTGGGTTCATTAGAGTTAGATGGAGAATGGATAGGAGCAATTTGGACATTTTGCTCATGGAGGGGTATAGGATTGTGGGTATGATCAAGGTGCTCATGGATAGCTTCTTCGTGGGTAAGTTCATTTTGATCATGGAAGAGGTAAATGCTATGGATGGGTTGCATGAGTGGAATGTAAGGGATTTGATCTTGACTCAGATTAGGGACTAATGTTTTCACATACTTAGGATCATGCTTTTGATAGACCTCTTGGGTTGTTTGAATGGAAGGAGATGACTCTTGGATAGGCTTTTGGTCGACAACATGAGGGTATGATAGGTCTTGATGTAGACTCATGGGAGAAGTCTTTTCAATAAGCTCAATGGTTTGTGGATCACATGGTGGAGTTGGAGGAATAATCAAGGTATTGGGAGATTCGTTGATAAGCTCATGAATGGGACTTCGATGACATGGCAATGATTTATTCCTCGCTAATAGCCAATGGATCACATCCTCTGCAAGTGTATGGGTGGATGGATAATAGAGGGGATGGACAATGATGGTGGAAGTTGAAGGCTTCAGATTAGGACTTGTGGGATGGATAATGGGATTAGCTGGGGTAGGACTTGGGCTAGATAGAAGGATACAGGGATTAGATGGATTGGTTTTATCTAACCCAATCTTACCACAATCTTTTAGGTTCTTGATCAATCTTTTGAATTGTTTACAAGTGGATATGAGATGGCCCTTACACCTATGGTATGCACAATATTCATCATCTTTATACCAATGGGGTTTAAAGTAAATTTCTTCAAAGGATGTTATCGGTGGTAGCTCAATCAAATTTTCTTGGACTAATTGTTGTAGGGTCATCTCTAAGGGATCCTTTAGTGGAGGGATTGATGGATTAGAAGGTTGACATGAAGGTGTTGGTAGAGGACTAGTTGACTCATGTGTTGGCATGTGCTCAGATGGTGATGGAGGATGTTCGTAGGATGCTTGCTCTAGGTTGGTGTCTCCCTTGTCAAAGGCTATTAAGTCTTGTAGCATAGGCAGACTTAAGGATACTTGGTTTATGTACAAAGGTTCACTTAGACTTGAGTCAAAGGTTATTAAGTCTTGTTGCATATGTGGACTTAAGTCTATTAGGTCTTGTGGCAAGAGTAGACTTGGGTTCACTTGATTTATGTACAAAATGCCACTCAAATTTTCATGTTCATGTTTTGGGGGCCACTAATAGGTTGGTGAATGTGTTTGATGAAGAGATGACATGGTAGGATGTGTAGATTGAATGTGTTGGAAGTTGTGATGGTGTTGTGGTGTAGGGATCACATAGGATAATGGTTGTTGAGGGGTGGAGTAATATGGATAAGGGTTGATATTAGAAGAAATAGGATAGGTTGGTGCGGGGGTAACATGATAGATGGATGGATAGGGTTGATGTGATGATTGGATTTGGGATTGTTGGTATTGGCTTATGGCTTGATGTTGTGGTGGTGTAGGGATTGGTTCCTTTCTATATAGCCACTCAAGGGTATCAAGCATTCTTAAGGTGCCATAAGGATCATTCTCATAGGTCTTGTTTGGGAATGTCATGTCCATGTTTAGAAGTGGTAGATGACGATATGAGGATGTGGGATGAATAAGATGTGATTTGGATAAGAAATGGATGAAGTTGATTGGGTAATGACTACGATGAAGTGATTAGGCTGAAATTAGAATGATGACTTGGCTAGGATGGTTAGGATTAGAGGACGTGGATGATGTGGTTTAGGATGTGTCTTAGGATGAGATTGTATGAGAGTGTTTTGTGACAAGGATTTTGGTTTTGACAGCTTTTTTTTGGCAATTTTATGAGAAGCAAACAAGATGGAAGACACTCATACACAAGCCATGCTCAATCATTACATCCTAAGGCTAGGCAAAGGCTATATTTGTTGGATCCCCTAGCTATGCTTATTCAAAGCGAGTAGCTCCAGGATCTTGGTAGCACTGGCTCCCCCCCACGACACTCACTTCTCATGCATACCAAGATCTAGGTTTCCCAAGGCTCGTCCCCCCACCGAACCTTTAGGATTGTCCCTGCTACCTCTGCTAAGAACCACGAGTTAGGGAGGCTTCAAAGGTCCCACCTTCTGCACCAACAAATATGGGTTTTTGGCCACTAAGACATGGTTTTTAGTTAGGGTTTCCATTCAGGTGGCTATACGTGCGGCAACACTACTCCCTGTTATGGAGTCTCCCAGCCCAAAGAGGTTACGCTTAATGGGGTTTTGGGGGAGGTTGGCTATTGGTATAGCATATCAGCACCCATCACTTGCGACTTGCACAAACGTGTTATTTATCAAACTAATTGGAATGGTCTGGCTTTGACCTATTTCCGCCTAGGTCGTCCCCTTCTCACAATGGGAAGGTAGACCCACCTAAAAGTTAGCAACATGTTCTCTTACAGCCCAGATCCATTGGTTAGATAGGGGGAGAGGATACTTGTATTTCTACCTTGGGTTACAATCAGACAGCACAAGCAACATAAGAAAATTGAAAATAGACACGAAGAAGACATGTTTGTTCATTTATCCCCAAATTAAACTACGTGAAGGTTCATTTTAGAGCACCAAACTTAAGTGTGCCTATTCTAGTATGAAAAATTGGCTTGTAAACTTGGACCGCTTGACCTGTAGATGAAATTAGCATGTTTTCAAACACTAGCCTTTGACGAACGAGGACAACAAGCTGCATAAAGAAGCCATTAGATCCTTAAAAAACCTAATTCTGTGCAGCTAAAACCAAAAATAACCTTAAAAACTAGATGCAACACAAAAATGACCAAACACGATTCTATTCTTACCATAGGTGATTACCTTCTACACATATGTGATTTTCTGCTTACCATAGGCGATTTACTATGGACCAATTGCAACTTAAAACCTACCGAATGCGCATGCAGCCACAGGTGAGTTTCTGAGATTCATAGGCGATTCACTGCATTGCCAAAGGTGATCTGCTGCATGCCAAAAATGATTTGTTGCATGCCAAAAGCGATTTGCTGCATGCCAAAAGCAATTTTCTATGCTTCGAAGGTGAGTCAACGTTGACCAAATGCGCGTCTGTGCTCCTGAACTTCATAGAAAATAGAAATTTTAGCAAACTTCACAAAATAAAATGAAATTTATCCAAACGAGGGGTCCCATCAGGCATGCCATAATGTATGCAGGAATTTTTCATTGATTTAAGCAAATAAACACAAAAACCCTACAAACTAACAAGAATCTAAATCTAAGAACATCAAATCGAAATGCAAGGCCAAAATGAAGCAAGCTCCCTTAGATTTATTTGATTCTTGTGTGTTGCATGTGGATTGCTTCCTCAAAGTATGCATCCATGTAATAGAGGGATGCCATGGCAAATGATTCAAGTGACATGCAAGTGATAAAAAAAGCTTAAAATGCTAAGAAATGACTAAGTCATGAATAAGAAACTATGAAATTATAGAGCAAAAAGTAGATTCGAGAGTGTAGAAGAAGCAAAAATGAGACCAAAGAGAGGTATTTATAGCAAGAGAGAAAATGAAACAGATTGTGGAGATGCGATGGTGAGATCAACGGTCGAGAAGAGTTGTGACGAGAAGGATGAATGTGCACATGATACATGTCTCCACATGAGTGTAGATAATTTAGAAGTTTCCATAAATGGTGGAGTTAACTCCCATTTATATTTTATTTAATTTTGATTTTTAATTCATTTCCATTTGAGACTCATGCACATGGAGACAAAAAGGGAAGTGAGAAGTGGTTGCCATTCCAAAGTGATGTGGATGTGGAGAGTGAAAATAGAAGGTGGGTAAAATAATTAAATACCCATTAATATTTAATTTATTTATTTTTAAATTAATAAGTAAATTAAATATAAATGCTTATTTAATTATTTATATAGAGGAAAATGGAAAATAAATAAAACTTAAGGTTTTACTGATTTTATAAGGTAAGAGGGTGACAACAATTAAATAACTTAAAGTTATTTAATTTTATAGAAGAACAATATGAAATGATGAAAATTAATTAAATAAAATATTTAATTAATTTGGAAGACAATGGCGACGAGTGAAGAATAACAACGAGATGATGAAAATTAATTAAATAAAAATATTTAATTAATTTAAAAGATGAAGAGGGAAGGCATGGTTACAAAATAAATGTGTTAGACCAGGTAATATGAACAAATACAATGATGTGACTGAATGCGACAAATGCGACGAATGTGTGAATGCGACATGAGTCAATTTTTAGTGTCTACAGTTCCTATGAAGCTATGGCTAACTAATGCACTCAGAAATTGCAGGTCTGCAAATGCTATGGAGAGCTCACAGATGGCAAAGGTGCCTTATGCAAGTGGTTAGATCAAAATGAAAGGGTAAGAGTGGTTTTATAGAATAGGGATTTTGAATGGATGGTTGTGATGGAGAGTTGACTTGGAGGCAAGATCAAGGGCTGAGAATGATTAGGGCTTCCAGCCACAAAAGGACAAAAGATAATTTTTTATTAGAAGAAATGGTGAGCTGGGAAATAATTTTCAAATTAAATAATTAAATAAATTGCATGCATTTATTTAATTTATTTGAGGAAGGGGTAATGTAGTGGGATTTTAATTAAATAAGTGTGGACTTATTTAATCAAGGTAAGGCTCATACTTTAAATAAATAAGTATTTATTTAAATTCAAGAGAGAATGTGAGCATAGGGATAATGAGTAATTAAATAATAATTAAATTATTTAATTATAGAGGAAATTAGAAGAAATTCGCTTAAATAATTAAATAAATAAAATTTATTTAATTACAAGCGTAAGAGGGGAAGTGAATTAATTAAATAATTAAAATTATTTAATTAATAGTGGAATATGAAATTGAGATGGATTATGTGTGAAAATGTCGTTCGCAAGCCCATGACATTTTTAAGTGTCTACAGGAAGCAAAGGAAGCGAAAATATGGAAAATTACAAAGATATTTAATCTAGTGGAAAGGCAAGCCATGGTCTTATTCTCTGGGTCAAAAGGATGGTTCTACCATCTAGCCTGAACTCTTACTTGGATGTTTGATGCAGTAGCATCCTGCATCAAAAAAAAAAAAATTGTGGTCAAATAAATTAGCTTTGAACCAATATGCTAAAAATTTTGAAAAGAAGGGGAGAATGATGTAAACCGAGTCCTACAAATCAGGAGCTAATTGATTTGTTCTCCTATCTTGTAGGGTTTGTTTGTAACCACTCTATTTTTTTTAGGTACAATTGTGACTGTATATACTATGTTTGGAGAGTTTCATTTAGGTTAGGAGTTTGGGTCGTGGGCAGAGTCTTTGAGTCTGAATATGAAACAAATTCAATAATCCATGGAGGAGATGCAAGGAGTTAGAATCATATTCGGAGTCTTTTTATTTGCATGACATTTTTCCTGTAAATAGGCAGCGCATGATTGGTAAAAAGGAAGAAGAGGTTTTTTGTCAGGCTAGTGATGGATTTGCAGTAGTCAGTTTTTGGTTGAGTCCTAAAGAAACACTTATGTAAAACTTTCTATTATGTAAATATAAGAATTTATGTGTACTCTCATATATATTGTTATACCGTGTTTGTTTCTTTCATATTTGTCAGTTGTGTTTTTTCAATGAGCATTGAATATTCTGAGTTCAGCTGAGACGTTGCATCAGCCTTGGAATAACTTTCTTATTATATTGTTTCTTTATTCATGTGAGATAGGAATTGTGTCTTTGTATTGCCCCCAATCATATTTCATCTATCATTTCAAATTCTGGTAATATAACTGCACAATATTCTTCATTATCCAACAATCCTTGCAAAGAGACCCTTAAGATTTTTAGTTTGACTTCTAATAGTAGGACTTCTTTAGACCCAAAAGTGAGGGCATATGGTGTCATTCCAATAGGTGTCTGTATGCTAATTGAAATATAAGCCCAAACAACAAGGTACAATTGTAAGTGCCAATCTCTCTTAGAATCTTTCATAATTTTCACGAGAATCACTTTTAATGTTTTATTTGTCACTTCATCCTCTCCATTCCCTTGAGGATAATATATAGATGTTGAGTTGTGATTAATGTGGAATCTTTCACATAACTCTTATACTTGTGGATTCTTGAATGAAGAGGCATTATTTGTAATTATCACTTAAGGGATTCTGAATCTGCATATGATTTGATTCAGTATGAACTTAGTGATCATTGTTCTTGAAATAGCAGTCAAAGGCATTTCTTCCACCCACTTGGTGAAATATTCGATTATTGTGATAATGTATAAATGCTCATTAGTCGAGGGTGGAGAGATTTTTTGACTAGGTCCAATCCCCATGTGGAGAAGGGCCAAGGAGTAACTATTGGCTATAAGTCCCTTGTGGGTGTGTGATGAACATGTGCATAGATTTGACTTCTTGGGCATCTTTTTACAAACTTAATCATGTCTCCTTCCAAGCTAAATCTTAATAAATCTAGGCTAGTCTTATTAAACTAAGCTAAATCTGATCTAGTCTTTGCAAGCCATTTAATCTTAATAATTTTGTCATAAATAATGTGTGGGACATGACACATCAACTGAACATAATTTACAAGTATCAATTATCAATTCATATATAAGATAAAACTTGCCACTTGAAATCTTTATCATAGAATGACATCAGTCAAAATCCATACTGCAACAATTTCAAAATAAACCAATATTCTTTTTACTTTTGTTTTTGATAATGTAAGTGGCAAAAAAGGACGTCGATCCCATTACATATCAGCCAAAAAGGTGCAACAGAGTTCCATCAAAGAACCAAGAGAGAGAAACAAACTGAACGAACAAGAAACAACCAAAAAGAAACCCAAGACCAAGACATAGAGGACTGACAGTAGACCAACAACAGACAAAACCAAAAGCACAGAAAAAGCCCCCAACAGCTAATTGAACATCTGGTCGCAATCTTCAGCCAGGAACTGGTAGAGATCACGGTACTCCTTGAGTTCTTTTTCCTTCATGCCTTGGCTGGTAAGCTCGACATCCTAGAGGACCGCAAGAGTTATGGCTGACCGGTGCATCACTTTCGCAAAGAACTTGGCCAAAATCTTGAACATCCTCTCCATCTCGTTGATCCTAGCAGAGAGGGTTTCTATCTCCTTATCTTTGACAGCAACCTTTCCCCCCTCTTCATCTTGTTAGCTTCCTTCACCACTTTCTCTGAGCTCACAGATTCAGACCCCCTAACATTGAGCTCAGGAAAATTATTGGGCCCGTCATACGCTTCACCCTCCACATTATCATTCTTAGTTTCCTTGTTGACAGAAAATTCCCTACCCATTTGTTTAGTCTCAGGAACAATAGTGTCCACTTTATTATTTTTGTCATCAGAAATACCATCACCCTCCACATCAGTAGTATCCTCCTCCAACTCAGTAACCTCCTTCTTTTGGAGAATGGTACTAGGCTCAGCTGCAAGCCTCGTCGACAACACCTGGGGTTTACTATCAATCATGGTGAAGTCCTCATCAGCAGTGTTGTCACTACCACCGATACCTTCCTCAGAGATAACCTCCTCGACCACCACAGAAACATTTTTGGCCTTCTTCCCATTGTCTATACCACTTCCTTCCTCCACACTTCCCCTTTTCTTCTTCTGAGGGGTCACCTAGGTAGAATCACCAGGTAAGATCTTTCTTTTGACAGAAGTCTTCTCAGATGTCATAGGAGTCTGGTCACAGGCCTTGGCTCTGAACTTTTACCAGTGGTAGTTTGTTTCTTTCCCGACTTGATGGATTTGGCATACTTCTCTGGAGTGACTTCCGTAATAATTACTGGGCTAGTCTTCACAGGGATGGAGCAGGGCAGCAGGGGAGATTCAACCCTAGAAGCCATGAGGGCTTTAGGGGGCAGAGGGCTAAATGGAATTTATACAGTCTAAGCATAAGCCCCTAATGGAGAGGGATGAGGGGTTTGTTGGGGTCACTAGCATGTTGTTCAATAGCAGACACAATCAATGCTTTGAGATACGATAGCAAATAAAAAGGGAAACTTATCACCTTACTATGACAAAAATGATTGAGTAGAGGAAAATGATAATGGAAAAAGCGTTTGAATCTACCTTCAAGAGTGAAGTACTTTATGATCATATAACACACCTCGTCCCAAGGTTTTGGCAACATTTCGTGATCAAACCCCTTGCAGGCAGTGTAACACCTCCCCTTTCTTAAAAAAAAACCATTCCCTCAGGGTTAGAAACTTTGCTCTTTTGGGGTGTTTGATGCCATCAGTAGGCATTCCTATCACCATTCCTATCACTTCCTTTGATATTTTGAATCCCACACTGCCCACCTTAACCTGTCTACCCTCCTAAGAATGCATTGAGGGGCTTGTTGCATTTAATCTCTTCACAGGATTCTAGCTGAGTGCGAGACCTATCTCCCCATACAGTAGGATTGCACCAAAATCTCATAGATAGGCTAGCAGTGCAAGAAATAGTGGAGAACTTAGAAACTTTCAAACTATAGAAAATATCCCAAAAACCAATATTCATACTCAAGTTGATGATTATAGTGTCTTTTCGGCCGCCGGTGGTGGCGTACTTACTTAAATTCGCAATATATGAACTATCACTCCCTTTCCTACCATAATTACAAATCATTAATTGGTCATAATTAGAGGTTCTGCATAGAGATGTCGAGTTGATCACATGCCCAGTCATGTGAAACCCCACCTTAGTCCTCCTCGTCGGACTGAAGGGTGAGCAATCCTTCATACTGTGGTAGATCCCAACTCTGACACATCTGAGTTAGAAAGAAAACATCACACTCCTCAAAACATAGGTTCTCATATACAGATGGTCATCGAAACTAGATCCCATATGGCACCAAAAGTACTCCCTAGGCCTGGAGGTTAACGTTTTAATTAATTCAAACATGAGAAATCAAGAGCGGGGCTTTGCTCCTTTTCAACAAGGTTTTGTATTTGACTAGGTAAATTATTCTTTCTTTTCCAACATCTCCAAGTGTCCAAGCTCTGCCCAAGGTTTGCCAACCCATCCGCCACTTTATTACTTTCGCAGTAAACATGCCCAATTTCTATCTACTTGAACCCAGTCAGTAAGCAGACAATGTCATCCGTAATATCCTTCAGCTTCCAGCCGCTATTAGACTTGCCAAGAGCCACCTCGATGATGATTTTTGAATCTCCTTCCACTTGTAATTTGTCCATTCCCATAGAGAGAGCAATTTTGAGACCCCACAACAGGGCCAATCCCTCTGCCACATTATTAGACTAGATGCCAATGTAACTAACATAAGCAGTAATGAAGATGCCCTGACTATATCTAAATATCCCTCCCCCACTTGCCATCCTAGTATTCTTTTTTCAGCTTCGTCAAAATTTAGTTTGACCCAATCCTTGGGAGGGGGTCTCCAAAGGGTGTTTTGTTTGGCCAGCTTTTTGGAATTGTCAATCTTGGTTATGTCCGCTGTCAGTCCCCAATTTATGAAAGTCTGCACTTCCACTAGAGTGGAGGTTTTTTAGCCACATGAAGAGTGCTGGCTGATGTGTTCTCAGAGACCAACCTGCTGAAGGAGTAAAATACCTCAGTAGCATATCGAGCTTTATCTTTGAAGATTCTATTGTTTCTTTCCTTCCACACACTCCATCCCAAGTGTGGGGGAATTTGTCTCCATATCTCTCTAATCCTGGGGTGCAGGAAAGGAGAAAACTAGCTTTGGGTGAAATCCATTAGGTTTTGCAGGAAAACCCACTCTAGGTTAAGTTTCTCTATAGTTCTTCCCCATATCTCTTTAGAAAAATCACAATGGAAAAGAAGGTGTTGAATGGACTCTTCTTCTTTAAGGCAAAGCACATATCTATTGACTAGCTGGAACCCATTTTTTTTAGGTTATCAGTAGTAAGGATTTTGTTATGAGCAATAGCCCACCAAAAGAAGTTTATTTTAGGGATCAGCTTGTTATTCCAAACACTCCCAAAATCAATTCCCCTGACCACTGTATGTTAGCAGGATGTAAGTAGATTTAACTAAAAAGTTCCCCTTTTGGTCCTGTCCCTAGAGCATTTCATCCTCCCTAGGAAATATCAGAATTATGTACTTGTTCAGCTCCATTTACAGATCCTGGCACTCTTGATTCTCTAGCTAACTATTGTTACAACAATCCAAGAGGTTCTTCCACCGCCTTTGGCTATGGGAATGAGTAGTGATGAAATTGATGACCAAACTCCCAAAATGGTTGATAACTCTTTCCCTGGTGATATTGTTCTTCCTTTTAGCTAGGGGTCCCTCCCCAAGCCAATTGTCCTCCCAGAATATGATTTTATCTTCCTTACCCAACTTCCATTGGATGCCTTGGGATAGAGTGCTTCTGGTTTTGATCATTTTATTCCAGATAATAGAGCCTTTGGGATGGCTCTCTGTCAAGAACTCCAAATTTATCCCTGTTTAGGGTAAAATTGGATTTTGTTAATCTTTTGTTGTTTAGATGTTAAAATCTGCCTCTCCACTAAACATTGAAGGATCTAGGGTTGAGTGGCGAGCACTATCATACCCTAGGTCACTTACAAATGAAGGGAAACTTGGATTAGGGAATTAATTATCAATTTTTCCTTCTCCTATGTCCAATTGACCATTAAAACCCTAATTATGCAAATATGACAACAAATTGATGAAAGACGGAGAAAGCTCTTGCAGACGAGAGTAAAATAGTAAATCACAAAATACTTGTTTTCAGGGTTCTGAAGTGGAATAGTCGGGGACTAAGTTGCGGGCACCAAAGTCTAAGATACCTACTTTTTTAGGGAATCTAGACCTCCTTTTGACACTGATCAGCCCTGTAACTTCTGTTTCTTGAGATCTATCTGCGGAGGACACTGGAGCGAGTGTCCAAGTCCTAGAAGTGCTCCTTTGTCCAACTTTTCTTCAGATCCTAAATCCCTGATGCTTGCTAAGCCTTTCTACAACTCCACTTTTTCCGGTTACGACACTTGTAACTTGCAATCACAAGAATTGGTTTGGGGGTTGTGGTGTTTAGAGGCTTGCCTCAGTCAAGCTCTAGAGTACACTTAAGTCTCTGAACACTGTTGTCACACAAAGAGTGCGTGCCCTTGTGAGGCAGAGGCAAAAACCAAAGGAATCAATGATAAAAACATAATGATATGTCACCTTATAGTGAAGCTCTCATGGAGGAAGATGCTCTTCATGCCATGAGGAGATTGATACTCAAATCTATAAATATCAACACACAAAACATACAAGTCTGCTCTTGAAACACAATAGAAAGCATTGAATCACCTTGAGAATGCCTAAAGTTCATAATGATCATCTAATTGAAATCTAGTTTACAAATGAATGCCTAAACATGCTTATATATGCAACTACAAACACTCCCGCCAAGATTTTAAAAATCAAAACTTACCGTGTCAGCAAAAGGACCAAATAACGGTCACAAACTGACACCCAGAAATTAGGGCTGCCCTAAAATTGGGCAGGACTAGGGTGCGGGCGCCCAAGTCCTCCCCCCTATTTTGGGTATGGTACAGCTCAAGGGGTCCACCTAGGTCCAATTTGACATGGAACCTAGGTCTCATTCCATCGAAATGCCAAAATATGAACTAAAATGTCCTAAATTCATGCTAAAGACCCAGGAGCTAAACCTTATAAGAGAAAAGCCCCAAGGGGACATTTTCTGATGTTACATTTAGCCCCCACTTTAATGTATGTATAAACACGAGGCCAATTCATGCATTAAAGTAAGGTCACAAATACAGCAAACACATCAAGCATGGAGAAGACATGCCAATCACATAGAAGACAGTAACAAGCACACAAAACATGGAGAAGACAATTACAGTCACGTAGAACACGGAACAGACAGTCAATGCATAGAAGACACATTAATGCATGGAAGACAAAAATGATATCTTTTCTTTTCTTTTTCTCATATATATGAAATGCAAATGCAAGTACTGGAAAATAAACAAACCTCCCATAATACAGGATGCACTACCCTAGGACGTAGGTCTCTGTATATATGGGGTAAAACACACACAAGACACGCAAAACCTCCCAAAATGCAGGAAGCACTACCCAAGGGCACTGGTCTCTACATATGGGGCAACAAACACGCCACACAAAACAAGCATGCCAAAACACACACACTTGAAGACAGAGAAAACATGGCAGACAAGTGATGGAGTGTACCTATTTCTAGGTCCAACACCATCTTAGGCACATTATAGGCACACACTGATGATTGGGCTTTGCCACAACAATCGTCGAAGACATGCTTAAGGGTTAAGTCAGTCATAGAACTGCTCTCGACTTCCGTAGAGGACTTTTGAAAATGACAAGATGATGCAATCTTCTCCGAGAAATTCACCATCCCTGCCTCCATAGAGGGCTTAAGAAAAAGGATATGCTCGATATCCCACCTCCACAGAGGGCTTACATGATTGATTGATTGATTGCAAACAAACTTAGGATGCATGATGCACTACTCTAGGGCTCAAGTCTCTGCATTTGAGGTCAAACACATTGCTAACATCTATAATAGACAGCTTACCTTATATATGCTCCCACCTTAAGGTGGTTGATATCAATTATCAATATCAATCACATTAAGGTAGGAAGAAAACACACAAGGGAACACCAACTTTTGCAAAGCCCATGACCCCCAGAGGTGACATGTACTTTACGATCGCAAAATATTCCCACAAACACATCCCTGCAAGAAACATGTCAATGTCTACAACATCATGATAAACAACAACATCAATGCATATGATTAACCACACAAAGAGCCAAGGTTATACAACAAATCTAGAGTTTGAGGATAACCGTGAGGCTATATCACAAAGCTCTCTGAATCAAGTACCGCCAAGGCTAGATTCAAAGGCAAACAAAGGTGCATAGAGCAGCAGTAATGTTAAGGTTTGTAAATGCGACAGAAACATCATCAAATTCACTACGTGGAAAGCACGAGTGCTTCCACTAGCCAAGCGTCAGATAAAATATACAACCCCATCATCATATTAGGAACTAAGTCCAATTTTTGATTGCTCTCAAAAGGGACACTAGGTCCACATCAGTGTAAATGTTTGTCATCATCCGCCTGCTAGGTGGAAACACTAGAGGGAGGGAAACAATAAATAAGAGAGGAGAAAACAAGTGTCTTAGGGACAATCACGTAGGAGGGTGCCCCCAAGTCACCAACCGCAACGCTATGTCCATAAGACACAACACACAACAATGAAATTAGAGAGAGAGAGAGAGAGAGAATATAGAAGAATGATGATACAAATAGAAGAAGGTCACAATAGAGGCAGTCTCCTGGTATCCCGAACCTTACGGGAGAATCTGAGGTCATCCCAGGAGGCCTAAACAACATGTAACACATCACAAGGGAAGCACATCATGAGAGAGATAAAGGGTTAGAGATACTTACCTGTAGGGTCTTCATATTATATCTTGGAGCTCTTGAACCTCTTGGAGAGGTACTCGATCATTTTTAATGCAAAATTTGAGTTGTTCTTATGGAAGTCTTGTTTGTTATTATATGATGCTTGTTCCTTAAATCCTTTTTTAAATGAGACTTTTGTTTCTTGTGAGGGGGAGAACCACTATTATTTTTTACTATTGATTGTCGTCTTGCTCTTTTCTAATTTTTAGTGAGTTTTTGTTGTTGACTCTTTCTCGAACAGTAACGAGAGTCATCCTGTACCATCTTACTCATCTGTATCGGTCGTTGTTCTTTCTTTTCAAATGCATTTTGATTATCTCCCGATCCATGTAAGGATAACAGAGGAGGAACCTCAGCATAAATTCTATTTCTTCATGGACGAGGTGGATTATCCATTTGTTTCTTGTCGACTTCAATCATACCCACGATACTATCATAGTCCAAGTAATCATCCTCGTCTACTTCTACTAAATCTTGTTCCACCATATTACTTTTGGTATGCTTAGGAAAAGGATTAGTGAAGATTTGTAAATTCTAATTCGACGGAGCAACCGACTTATTTCCATTATCATTCACACCTAATACCTGGATGACATTTGAATCAATAAGGTCCTGTATCTCATGTTTAAGATGCATACATCATTCAGTGTCATGTCCTTGCATCCGATGATAATGACAAAAGACATTAGCATCGAAGTAAGGTCCTTGTTTTCTAGGATCAATAGGCTTGATCAGGGGAAGCTTTAGAATGTTATTACTCACAGCTTGATTCATTATGGAATGATAGGACTCAGATATCAGAGTAAACTTTCTTGGTTGATATGATGTTTTCTTTGGATAATTTATAGCAGACACATTCGTATCTGGTCCATTGATCTTGATGAAGTTCCTGTTATTGTTCCTCTTAAAATTATTTTGTGATGATCCACCCATGGATTGACCAACTTGAGTTGATGAGTTTTGGTTTTCATACTGACTAGACGAAAGTTGATAATCACGAAGGGTGATGCATAAATGTTGAAAGGTGTTATACTTCAGCAAGAGGATCTTAATCATGAATATCAGGTTGTAGATTTGTAATAAATATTTTCTAAACATCCTCATATTTCATCTGATATTGAATCTGTGCATAAAGTCCTTGATACCGATTAATGAATTCGGTTACTTTTTCTTTCAAACCTTGTTTGCATTGAACCAAGTCAATTAGAGTAACTTGGGGTGCAATATTTGCTTGGAAATGTTGTAAAAATTGATCAATCAACTGCAAAAAGGAGTGTATTGAATTCAGAGGTAAAGAGCAAAACCATTCTAAGACAGTATCTTTGAGAGATCACAGGAAAAGTTTTGCTAACAAATCCTCTTCAAAATAGAAATCACTACACATAGCTGTGACTGCTGCCACATGAATATTAGGATCACCTTTTCCACCATATTTTTCAAAGCGAGGAGTCTCAAACCTCTCAGGCATAGGGGTTCTCAAGATTGTATAGGATAACGGATTACGGGCATGATATGTTGTTAGACTAGGCTGCGAAGAATTTGTCAAATTTGTTACCTTTTATTGCAAAGCAGTCATGCCCTATAAAAGTTGGTTTAGGATGGCATCATTGGGAGATGTGGTTTGTTGTGAGAAATTAGAACCAAGGTGAGGAGATGATTGAGTTTGAGATACTGTAGGCGGAGGCTGAGAATATGTTAATGGTGGTTGGCCATAATGATAGGTGGAAGATGGTTGCGAGTATGTAATAGGTAGCTGGAAATGAGTGGAATAGATAGGAGGTTGAGAACAATTATTCATAGAAGATGTCCCTTTAAGAATCAAATTCTGATAATTAAATCCCACAGCTTTGTAATTAATGCCATTAGATACTCTAATACCAGTGGTAGCATAACTACAAGCGTTCGTATCAGTTGTTAAGATCGTTGATGTAAAAGTGGATATTCCTATATTTGGTATAGGTATGGAAACTTGAGTATAAGATGGTGATAAAGTGTTATTTATCATTTGTGCACATTCAGTTACTGGCATGATATTAGTTTGTACAATATGTGCTAGGCCAAGAATTGCATTAACACCCTCTTGTCCTTTTTTTATCAATTCTCTTATATTATGAATTGTAGGAACGACTTCTTCAACTATTCTCTCATTTTCCATAAATGTTTGAAATTCAGCTAGGTCTTTATCCAACTTTTCTATTTTCTCATCAGAGACATATCATGTTGCCTCAATAGTGTTATCAACATCATGAAAAGTTTGTTCTTCCATTGAGGTTGGAGGATGTATAATATCTTGCACAATTTGAGTTTCTCCCTTTGTCAAGAAGATGTCCAAAGTACCAACTTCTTCAAGAGCACTAGATCCCCTTAATCTTTAATTTCTTCTCAAAGGGATATTGTTTTTAGGGAAGCATGTCATAAATCTTATACAAAAGCATACAACACACAATGCACAAACTAAGAGAACAAATCCTAGGAGAAGGATATGATTGACGGCCAAAATGCTTGGTTTTTTGTACTCTTTTCAATGCCAATGAATGAAACAAAGAATGTTGTAAGGTTTTTAGACAATGGTAGCAAGTTAT
The DNA here is from genome assembly GCA_027924645.1 of Cunninghamia lanceolata. Taxonomy (NCBI): domain Eukaryota; kingdom Viridiplantae; phylum Streptophyta; class Pinopsida; order Cupressales; family Cupressaceae; genus Cunninghamia; species Cunninghamia lanceolata. Next base: position 1,391,159 of record BSBN01000826.1, on the reverse strand, counting down.
ATGTCTGATATCAGTCCAAAATAGCAATATAATCACTCACAACACACTCTTGATGCAAATCTAAGATAATGCCAAGTCAAAATATAGTGAAAATATGTCAAAATAGGCACTTTTTTTCACCAAGATTCAATGCAAAAGAGCATAACAAAGGGTGTTGTGAGGAAAGTGATTTTGGAAAAAAAATAATATCAGTAATAATAGCCACTTAGTGCCAAAATATCCAATGCAACATGCTTTTAGTGCCACTTAAGGTAAAACCCTAGAGAAAATATAACAAAAATAGGCTATTTTTCACGGTTTTTCAATTCCAAGACCTAGCAAAAGGAGTGTTGTAAATAATTTTAGGAGGTACAGTAAATAATATCAATAATATCAGTCACCTCAATCAATAAAATTGATCACAACATGCTTGGAGTGCAAACTAGGTCAAACCCTAGGGCCAAAATAGCCAAAATGTGTAGTTTCTTACAAAATTTTCACTACAAGAGCCCGATAAAAGGGTGTTGTGAAGCTTTTTATGAGGGGAAGAAAATAATTACCTTGATAACAACAAATTAATGCAAAAATATCCTTCACAACACACATATAGTGCAAGTTTAGAGAGTCGATAAGGCCAAATTTAGCGAAAATCATTGTTTTTGAAGCCCTAGGTTTGAAATTTTGGGACAAAATGATATGTGAGCATTTTAAGGTCTGATTTATGATAGAAATTAAATACTCTCAAATTTTAAAATGATTTTCAAGGTTAAACATGCAAAATGCCCATGCAAATTTAATGAAAATGCATCATAATTGCTAGTTTTTTGTTGAAATTTTCTATGCAAAATTGCAAATAGTTTAAATGTAAATGCAAATTCACACTAAAATGCAAAACTACAGTCAAATACAAATTTGAATGAGCCTCTAAAATTAGTAGAAAAATCTGATAAAAGATTTTGCCTACAAACCCTAGATTTTAGAATTACTAGGTTATATAAAATTGTCAAAATTTCCACAAAACCCTAGTAATTAAATGATGAAAATGCAATGTAAATTTCTATTTTTTTGGATTTTTCTGTAGTTTATATCAAATCTGATTCAAAAATCATGAATTAGGAAAATTTAGGAAGAATTGATGCAATTTAGTAAGCCAAACAATGCAATTGTTTTTGTATTTTTTAAAATTTTCATTTTTTTTGAAATTTTCTCAATACAATAAAGTAAATGCCTATATGAATGAATGAAATCACCCCAAATCTGAAGACAAACACTCAGCAAGTTGTAATTTAAGTCCAAAAACACAGGTTCACCAAAATGTTTAGAGTAAAATTGGATTTTGTTAATCTTTTGTTGTTTAGATGTTAAAATCTGCCTCTCCACTAAACATTGAAGGATCTAGGGTTGAGTGGCAAGCACTTTCATACACTAGGTCACTTACAAATGAAGGGAAACTTACATTAGGGAATTAATTATCAATTTTTCCTTCTCCTATGTCTAATTGACCATTAAAACCCTAATTATGCAAATACGACAACAAATTGATGAAAGACAAAAAAAGCTCTTGCAGATGGGAGTAAAATAGCAAATCACAAAATATCTATTTTCGGGGTTCTGAAGCAGAATAGTTGGGGACTAAGGTGTGGGCGCCCAAGTCTAAGGTACCTGCTTTTTCAAGGAATCTAGACCTCCTTCCGACACTGATCATCCCTGTAACTTCTGTTTCCCAAGATCTATCTATGGAGGACACTGTAGAGAGTGCCCAAGTCCTGGAAGTGCTCCTTTGTCTAAATTTTCTTCAGATCCTGAATCCCTGATGCCTGCCAAGCCTTCCTGCAACTCCACTTTTTCTGGATGTGACACCTGTAACTTGCAATCACAAGACTTGGTTTGGGGGTTGTGGTGTTTAGAGGCTTGCCTCAGTCAAGCCCTGGAGGACACTTAAGTCTCTGAACATCGTTGTCATTCAAAGAGTGTGTGCCCTTGTGAGGCAGAGGCAAAAACCAAAGGAATCAATTATAAAAAACACAATGATATGTCACCTTGTAGTGAAGCTCTCATGGAGGAAGATGCTCTTCATGCCATGAGGAGATTGATACTCAAATCTATAAATATCAACACACAAAACATACAAGTCTGCTCTTGAAACACAATAGAAAGCATTGAATCACCTTGAGAATGCCTAAAGTTCATAATGATCATCTAATTGAAATCTAGTTTACAAATGAATGCCTAAACATGCTTATATATGCAACTACAAACACTCCCGCCAAGATTTTAAAAATCAAAACTTACCCTGTCGGCAAAAGGACCAAATAACGGTCACAAACCGACACCTAGAAATTAGGGCTACCCCAAAATAAGGCAGGACTAGGGTGTGGAAGAATCGAGGACTAAGGTGCGGGTGCCCAAGTCCAAGGTACCTGCTTTTTCAGGGAATCTAGACCCCCTTTCGACACTAATTAGCCCTATAACTTGTGTTTCCCAAGATTTGTCTGCGGAGGACACTGGAGCGAGCGCCTAAGTCCTGGAAGTGCTCCTTTGTCTAACTTTTCTTCAGATCCTGAATCCCTGATGCCTGCCAAACCTTCCTATAACTCCACTTTTTTCGAATGCAACACTTGTAACCTACAATCACAAGACTTGGTTTAGGGGTTGTGGTGTTTAGAGGCTTGCCTCAGTCAAGCCCTGAAGGACACTTAAGTCTCTGAACACCGTTGTCAGACAAAGAGTGTGTGCCCTTGTGAGGCAGAGGCAAAAACTAAAGGAATCAATGATAAAAACACAATATTATGTCACTTTGTACTGAAGCTCTCATGGAGGAAGAGGCTCTTCATGCCATGAGGAAATTGATGCTCAAATCTATAAATATCAACACACAAAACATACAAGTCTTCTCTTGCAACACAATAGAAAGCCTTGAATCACCTTGAGAACAAAATAGCTTACTAATTGGAATCTTCTAATTGAAATCTAGTTTACAAATGAATGCCTAAACATGCTTATATACGTAACTACAAGCACTCCTGCCAAGATTTTAAAAATCAAAACTTACCGTGTCAGCAAAAGGACCAAATAATGGTCACAAACTGACACCCATAAATTAGGGCTGCCCCAAAATGGGCAGGACTAGGGCGTGGACGCCCAAGTCCTCCCCCCTATTTTGGGTATGGTACAGCTCAAGGGGTCCACCTAGGTCCAATTTGCCATGAAACCTAGGTCTCATTCCATCGGGATGCCAAAATATGAACTAAAATGTCCTAAATGCATGCTAAAGACCTAGGAGCTAAACCTTATGAGGGAAAAGCCCCCAAGGGGACATTTTCTAATATTACAATCCCTATTTTGCAGGCACTTAGCTTTCATTATATAAACCCAATCTTTCTCCTCCTTAAGGAAGGTCCACCTAATTTAGGCCAGTGACGCTTTATTCATCACCTAAATTTGTCTGATTCCCAATCCCCCTTGAGTTTTCGGTAGACAGACTTTGTCCCATCCAACCAGTGAGATCCTCTTATTTTCCTCAACTCCAGTCTAGAGGAAGGTTCTCTGGATCCTCTCCAATTTCTCCACCATGTATCTAGGCATTTTAAAGAGGGATAGAAAATAGGTGGGGATACCCTGCAATGAGGCCTTCAGCAGTTGATGCTTACCAACTTGACTAAGGAGTTTTCTTTTCCATCCCTCCATTTTCTTTTAGATTCTTTCCAAAATGGTATTCCAGAAAGTCAGGGTCACCTCCTTGACCATGAGGGGCAGACCCAGGTAGGTAGTCGGGAGATTAGCCATGTTGAAATCAAGGATGTTTCTAACCCTGACTTGTAGCTCCAAGTCAGTGTTGAAGAAGAACACATTACTCTTTTCATAATTAATGCACTAGCCAGAAACCTCTGCATAGGCATTTAGCAAATTTTTCCATCTTTTGGCCTCAACCATAGAAGCCACCCCAAAAAGCATAGTATCATCCACAAAATATTGGACAACAAACGGACCCAAGGTGGACATAGCTTTGACACCTCTGAGAGACTGACTATCTAGGTGGGATAGGATGTTTCTACCTAGGACCTTAGCCAAAATTATAAACAGGTAGGGAGAAAGGGGATCTCCCTGCCTGATACCTCTACCAGCATCAAAGAACCCTTAAGGAGTGCCATTGACCAAGACAGAGTACTTCACGATTGTGACACATTCTTTTATCAAAGTAAGTATTATATCTTTGAACCCGAACTTCCTAAGGACTTTGAACAGGAAATCCCAAGAGACTCTGTCATAAGCTTTAGATATATCCATCTTGAGAGCCATGCTCAGATTATTACTTCTATCCATCGAGTGAATGATCTCATGGGTGGATATAGCAGCATCCATAATCTGTCTATCGGGGACAAAGCATTTATGGCACTCTAAGATAATGTTGTCCAACAGCGGTTGAAGTCTAAGGACCATAGTCTTCGTAATGATCTTATAAATGGTGTTATAGAGACTAATAGGACAGAAATCAGCCATGGAATCCATGATGCTCTTCTTGGGGATAAGCACAATGAACGTGGCATTGATCTATTTGAGGATTTTTCTAGTCTGAAAGAAGTCCTTGACAGCAATCATGACATCATAACCCACTATCTCCCAGAAATCTTGGAAGAAGGCTGGGGGGAACTAGTCCGGTCCTGGAGCTTTGAAGGCCCCCATAGAGAACACAACTGCCCTAACTTCCTCCTCCGTAATAGGCTTTAGTAGTCTACAGTTATCTTCCTCTGAAAGGATAGAGGGGATGTTATCCGAAAGCTTATCTTGCCGACCTTTGTCAAGCTTATTTCTATGCTCTGGCAAGAGGTTTCTAAAGCAAATGGAGGCAAGGTTTCCCAGTTCCTTGTCCTCGATAATTTCTCTATTGTTCTCATCCAACAGCTTGGTGATTTTGTTCCTCTTCCTATGCTTAATGGCTGACTGGTGGAAGAAAGTCAAGTTCCTATCTCCATCCTTCAACCATTGCACTCTAGACTTCTGTTTCTAGAATATTTCTTCCTTTCTGGTGATGTCCTTGAAATTTTTGAGCAGAGCCTCTTCCATATTATGAGTATTCTCACTCACATCCCCACTAGCCATGTTGTCTTGAACTTCCATTAATCTATCAATAATGTGTTTCTTTTGGTTCATCACATTCCCAAAACAGAATTTATTCCATCCTTTAACTTTGTGCTTAACATGGATGAGTTTTTGTGTGAGTCTAAACATGGGAGATCCATGCACCAAGATCCTCCACCAATTAGCAATGCAGTTTCTAAAATCAAGATGGGAAGCCCACATGATTTCGTATCTAAATGGGAATGGCCCCTTAGGAGCACTATTAGTCCAGGAGAGGAGGAGGGTCCAGGAGAGGAGGAGGGCATTGTGGTCAGAGATGGTGCGAGGAAGGGTGGAAAGGATAGAATTGTGCACCCTATCCTAGTTGGAAGAGGCCAGAAATCTATCCAGCTTCACCTAAATCAATTGATCTCCCCTTCTTCTGTTGGACCAAGAATAGAGTTGATTGTTCATCTCTAAATCCATTAGCCCAGTCTAACTTAGAAAGTCCGTCAAGTCAACCATGTTGTCCGAGTAGTCCATGTTTCGCCTAGACTTTTTCGAAGGGAAAAGTGGGGTGTTGAAGTCTCCCCCTAGTAACCATAAAGTCTATCTCTCAGCATTAATTTTAGGGATCAAGTCTTCCCACAGTTCCTTTCTGGTGTTCCTGGTGTTGGGGGTATATATATTGATCAGCTTCCATCTTTTCTTATTCATAGTGCATTTAATTTCTAGACTGTTTTTGCTATGTGAACAGTAGCTACCCGAGATGTTATATTTGTTCCACATAGTAACCAGGCCCCCAGAAGCTCCTGTAGAAGGGCTAATAATGTAGTCAGCCATGGGCCAAATATTGTTAGCAATCTTTTTGAAGTTATCTTCAGATATATTAACCTCTTGGAGAAGGATGATATCCACCTTATTGTCAAAAAATACAGCTCCTGATCATGCACTGTTTATGAGGACTATTAAACTCCCCCACATTCCATGTGATGATCTTCATTTACGAGGTCTTCTAGAGATAGCCTCCAGTGTGCTTTGTCTCCCAATGGCTATTTCCTTGGTTGCTTCTCTATTTCTTGTTTCTCTCTGGGACAGTTTGCCTTCCTTTACTTATGTCCCCACATCTGCTGACTTCTTGCCTTTCCCCTTCTTTTTGGGAGTAATCCACCCCTCCAGGTTACTAGGACCAGCCCTAGGAGAAAGAATCCTAGTGGGAGGTAGAATGGACTTCTCAGTGCTTTCTGAAACTACCATTAATGGACCACCAGCCACAACAGTGTCTAAGCCAACTGACTACTTTCCAACAGATACACTAGACCCAGAAACATCATTCCTAGGCAAGGGTGACTTTTCATTGGGGGATAAGATTTCCCCATCTTCTATCTCAACCAAGCCCAAGGAAATGCCCTTCTTCTAAGTTGGTTGTTCAACTTTGGAATCCCTCTGATTCTGAAGCAGAGGTAGGGGTGGGGTCTCATTGGTTGAGGTTGGAAGTTCAACCTCAAGATCGCCCTAAGTCTGGGCCTTCTCCAATTGCTTTGTCATGACAGGGGACTTGATGATATCAAGTAGGTCCTCTTTAAATAGGTAGTCCTCCACAATATTCTCCTCCTCTGAGACCTCTTTGCCTTTGTGTGACTTTATTTTTTCGCATTCATTGATAAGATGCCCTTTTTTGGAATAGTTTTGGCAAAAAGTGGTAGCATTCTCATACTCCAGGTGTTGCTCCCATTAGCCATATTTAGATTTTAAGTTAATAGTATTAGGTAGAGTTTTATGAATGTCTACACTAACACAAAATCTAGCAAACACTAACCTAGTTTTATGCTTAGTGGTGCTGTCCAGAGCGATGAAACACCCAAAAGAGTTCCCTATCCATGTGAAAATCTTCTCATCCGAGAACTCCAGCGGGAGTCTAGGGAGTCTAACCTAGACCGGAACCGACCTACTGAGCTTCATAGGTATGTCAAACCCCGGTTTCCAACACCCTAGGTAGACGTTGTGTTTGCCATGCGTCCAAGGGCCGCCAGCCTAAGCCTCTACCAAGTCCTCCCTGGTGCCATGGCGCTAGTAACCATGCTACCTTTAAGGTGCCATCTCAAGGCCACCCAACTGTTGTTATATGGAGCCTAATCAGACTCAGAGGTTACATTTTCCCCACTTTTATCAGCGCGGTTTCCCCCCAAATTCCTACGGGGTCAAGGGGCAACGCCCCTTGCGAGGTCCAGGGGCAGCAAAACAAATCCTTGGTATGAAAATTTGCAGAGATAAGAAGAATAGAAAATTGACTCTATCTCAGGCTACTTATGTTGAAAAGGTGTTGCAGAGATTCCATATGGAGAATGCAAAAGCTGTCAGCACACCTTTGCCTAGTCATTTGAAATTGACTAAGGAGATGTGTCCTAAGACACAAGAGGAGGAAGAGCAAATGTCCAAGATACCATATGCTTTAGCTGTAGGAAGTTTAATGTATGCCATGGTATGCACGAGACCAGATATTGCACATGCTGTAGGAGTCGTCAGCAGGTATATGAGTCATCCCAGATTGGAGCATTGGAATGCGGTAAAATAGATTCTTAGATATTTGAGAGGTACATCCAATAAACATTTATATTTTGGGGGCTCTAATACTGATTTAGCAGGTTATGTAGACTCTGATTTGGCAGGAGATATTGATACCAGGTGGAGTACTACAGGTTATGGCTTTACTGTAGTTGGAACAGCGGTGAGTTGGATTTCCAGGTTGCAAAAGGTGGTTGCTTTATCCACCACAGAGGTAGAATATGTAGTTGCAACAGAGGCAAGCAAGGAGATGATATGGCTACAATCTTTCATGGAAGAATTGGGTAAACAACAGGTTAATTATTATTTGTATACAGATAGCCAGAGTGCCATACATCTTGCAAAGAATTCTGCCTTGCATTCAAAGACCAAACACATACAGTTGAGGTATCACTTCATTCGGTCAGTGTTGGATGATGGACAATTACAGTTGGAAAAGATACATACAGATGATAATCCAGTGGATATGTTTACAAAGGCAGTGACAAGGGAGAAGCTGAGCTCCTCTTCAGCTTCGGTTGGTCTTCTCGACTGAAAACAACAAAATAGAACAGTGGAGTCTAGGGTGCTTATTTCCAGTGGGAGCTACAGGGTCAATGGTGTTATGATCAGTCTCCAAGTGGGAGATGATATGGTGTGGAGTCTGATCAGTCTCCAAGTGGGAGATTATTGTTATATGGAGCCTAATCAGACTCGGAGGTTACATTTTCCCCACTTTTATCGGTGCGGTTTCCCCCCAAATTCCTACGGGGTCAAGGGGCAACACCCCTTGCGGGGGTTTGGGGGCAGCGCCCCCAAGATGGGGTCAAGGGGCAGCGCCCCTTGCGGGGTCCAGGGGCAGTGCCCCTGGCGCGTTCCCTGTCGCGATACAAGACGGGGTCGAGGGGCAGCGCCCCTGAAACCTCACACGGTTTTTTATTATTTTATAAAGGCACCAAGAGTTATTTTTTTCATTGACCAACATAAGAAAACCCTATTTTTGTAATCGACAAAAAGCTTGATAAAAGTGGCTAAGGGTTAGGGTTTTGAGATATTGTATTGTAGCATTTGCAACGGTATTGAGTTGCAGGGATTGCTGGTTGTAATCAGTTTGATTTACTGGATAATAATATTGGACTCTCTATTTGGTGGATGTAGCCTGAGTTTGGGTGAACCACGTTAAAACTTGTCTCTCGCTGTTATTAATTCTGTGTATTTCCATTTCTCTGTTTAATCTTTATTTGCATTTAATTGATATCTTCTGTCGGCTAACCCTAACACCAACGTCGGACCATGTCAATATTGGGCCTAAAGGTTTGGAACCTACCAAGGATAATTCCAAGGCAGAGGTTATTTTATCCATCATCAGATCTGGGATCTGTAAGTCCGTTCCATTCACATGCTCTAACTGCACTGGGGCTGCAGAGTCTTTGACAGGCCTACTAGTTTCCCCTAGCAGTGCTTGTTTCAAAGCCTTGGGATCCAACCCCGAAGCTGGAGATTTGAATTCGAGAGTACTGACCGGAACAATATCATCATCGGCGGGAACCTCCTGAGGGCCCATAGGGGGGGCAAGGGCCCATAGGGGGGGCAACCCCCAGGGTTGACGACCACCATGAGCGAAACAGGTTCAAACAGTATAAAGGAGGGAAAGTTGCAGAGCCAAAAAGAGTAAATATATTCTTTTTACTTAATTAATTAAACTGAAACATTTCCATTACAATTTCAATTAAAAGGGTAAATGTATTATTTTTACTTTTATTTTTAACACCTACTTAATTACAATTTCAACTGAACTGTTTCAATTAATTCATTTTGAACTTTTAAAAATATGTAAGTTGAAATTTTATTGATTGATATATCAATCATTTAAAACAGTTATATTTGTAAGGCGTGTTTTATTCTCGCTAGTGTGAAGAGGAGAAAAACTACATAACATATGATGTCCATCAAAGACTTCTTTCTCCTCGAAAGTTCTAGTTGCAGCGAATCTTATATCAAGCCCGGTATAATTTGGACTACCAACCTCCTCAACATCCATTGCACGAGCATGTGTTGACGAAAGGATGGTACGACAGTTTGACGTGTTCTGCTTCCCTCATTTCTTTATTATCTCTCTCTATTCCAAGGAAACGCAAGACATCTTTTCCGTATTGGAAACGCAATACAATCTTATATCAACGCAGCTGCCATATTTATTCTGTCAAGATTTGGACACGGGCCGAACTTCTGGAAACAATAGAATTAAGTTCCCTCAAGCCTTCTTTAGAATCATGAGATGAAATATAGTCAAGGAATAACCATTTTTAAAATCAAAGACGATTGAGCACGAAATTATGAACATGTGATCTAATGTCATATCCCTATCAGGCGACGGAATTTTAAGTTTTGCTGAAGAATACAAGGAGATGGGAGATGTGAAGTCCCAACAAGGCCTCAAGCCTTGCAATTGCTTTGAGAAATCAAAGTATTGTGGGTGTTCATTAGAATGTATGTAGTTTAAGTTAAAAGACTAAGAGAAAATTGTTAGATTTTTGTGTGGAATTTTTTGGTTCTTTAGGTACATTGAATTTTGATCTTGTATTGAGATTTAGGGGGGCACACTTAATGGGATGTGGATTGTCTACATGTCTAGGATAGAGGGTGCATCCAACTATTTGGTAAGGGGCAATTTTTCTCATTTGGGCACAATGTTGTAGCTAGTGGGAACTTAAAGTTAGAAACCAAGTAGAGTGAGGAATTGAGGTGAAATTAAATACTTTCAAAAGTGAGTCAAAGGTAAACTCTCCAAAAAATGTTGTGACCCAAACTAGTTGGACATATAATACATTGGGTGAAATATTTTTTGGATCATTTCGGAAGAGATGAGAATAGAAGGCACTAACATATGAATTGAATTTGGATAGACATAGAGTATAAACTTGTATATGTTGGTTAAACAACTATTGTGTATCCTTGGAACAACTATATGATTAGGTAGGCTCTATAGACAAATCTTTATCCCTCGTATGCTTATCTATGATTGGTGTTTTTTGCTAGCTATATGCATAGAAAGTTGCAACGATATAATGTATGTTGTATGTTTGTGCTTGGATTCTATTGTTTTATCCCCTTAGTTTGAATTTGTTGCTATTATAAGAAGAGTATATCATTTGTGGCTATGATTAATGATGTAAATTATGGGAAGATGTAGTCTAGACCTATCTTAGATGCATAACATAATTTCATAGACTTCAAGACATTATGTTTACATGGAGGCTTCTATTGGAATGATGCTACTATCAAAAATTTATGCAATGCTCATTCTTACTATTCTAGGGGTTCTAAAGGGACAATTCTACAATGAACAATCTTATCCAACACTCATCCTTGCTATTATAGAGGTTACTAAGAGGATGACCCTATTAATGTGACTTGTTATCTAGATTTATTTGACCATGTAGAAAGTACCAATGTCATGAGCATGTTGTCATTAGTTACCTAAGAGAGACTTTACAATAGAAATTAAGTTGAAATAAATTTGGTATTTGTTGAGATAATGTCATTCCCACTCCTTATCTCATTGGGAACAGATTCAAGATTCCTCTTCTTCAACCCACATGCTTGATTTTTTTGTTGCTCTATTATTGATGTCTAAAGAGAAGTTGTATATGTTGTACCTAATTTTTGTTGGCATAATCATTATAGTAACAATGGTATTACATTGTTAATTACATTGTCATTTACAATGTTGCAGTTATAAAGTTGTTATACAAATTGCATCGATAGTTATGTGAACTGCATCGTCCTTGTATAAATCTGCATTGTATCATTTCAAATATATCAATAAAGTTACTACCCCTTCATATGGTATCAGAGCGGTTAACCATGATAGAAGGAGAATGATTGTACAAAGAGGAAATGTAAGAAGACATGAAGCCGTTGTCACCATAGAGCATATAATAGCAATGGTTTGTTGGTTCCTGTAGAAGCAGCGTAATCATAGGGTGCAAGTTCCCTAAATGTGGTTGTCTTGACAATATCCGTCCAATGTGGAAATTCAATCTTCCTGAATCACTTGAGATGTACAACGTAGGTAAGGATAAATAAATTTTACTTTGATGAATTGTTTTAGCATGATGCATCTTTGTTGATTCACAGCCTCAAGCAAATAACTTGTTTCGAAGAAATTTATTGAAGTTAGTTATTGTTTAAAGGTTGTTGAATTTTTATATGCCTGGTGGTGCTTAGTGAGATTGGAGACCAGCAATAAATTTTCAATGTTGAAGTTTAAATGAGTTACATTATATGATGTGCATAATTTTTGAGATATCATTGTTTATCGTCTGAGGATAAGCAGAATCGTGTGGTTCAAGAAGCCACAGATCTGTTGAGGTCTAATGTTTGAAAGATAATCACCGAAATCCATTTAACATTTGATATACCATTGAAAGATTTGATGTTTGATGTTTGAGAGATAGGAGATGAGTGTTGAAATCTAGTAAAACAAAGTTTTATTCTTGCAGATGTTGGTGCTATTATTAGTGAATAAATTATTTGTTTGAACCTCCTCTTACCAACCATGTAAGGTGCAGTTTCCAAGCAATAGAAAGGCATGAAAATAGATCTGCGTGGGAGGAAGTCTATGTGAAGCTATGATATGTATTAAGCAAAATAATAAATTACTAGTGAAGGCATTTCCTGGTGAGTGTAAAGAGCATATATATGTAATTCGGGGTTAAAATTATTGTGAATGTGTATTTTACATTGAAGTGATAAGGAAAATAAGGTTTGGAGGTATATGAGTTCATCATTGATCAAAATTGACATCATTGTTTTTAACATTTGAAAATGGCCACACATTATGTTTGTGGTTCTGATGCCATCCTTTCTATCATTGATAGAAATTTGAGAGACTTGCATGCTTGTGCTATTGAAGAGTCTAAAGGAAATGGATAGAGTGTAAGCATATCATATTGGAGGCAGGCAACATCGGAGGATAGAGGAATATTCATCGTGTCAAGTTAGCTTCTCGCTTTAAGATGATTCTTTGCATGAGAAGCATTTTTGGCTTTAGTTTTTTTACTTTCCTTTGTTGTTGCTGACAAATTTGAAGAATACATGTTTTTGTGAAGATTATGTTTTGGAGACAGGTTTGGGATTTGGTGTTGAGCTCAATATGGATTGTTGTCAAGTGAGCTTCAGAGTATATGATCGAGAATTATACCCTTTCGCAGTCACTAGACAATGATAGAGATTTGTCATATCTCTTAGGGATTGTTGTCGAATAATTCAAGACTTTGTGATTTGAGAGTTTGGGACTGAGAGCTCAAGAACACAGCTCAAAGCTACACATTTCTGAGGGTCAAGAGACAACTTGATGGAGCCCCACTTGGTTCAGGATTTGTTCTTTTAGCAGAAGATCTTCTATAAAATATGTATTCATATTATGTAATCAGCTTTGTTGAGTATATTAGCATTCAGGGAGGGTCCCTTGGTACTATTGCAGGAACAATGTAATAAGGGGGGGAATGTTGGCATAATTGTTATAGTAACAATGGTATTACATTGTTAATTACATTGTCATTTACAATGTTACAGTTATAAAGTTGTTATTGTTGTAAATATGGGCCTAACCGGTGTTGTCATTGATGTCAACATACTTTTGTTACATTAATGACAAGGATTAGATGATCTATTTGCTGAGGATATTGAGAAAATTGGTCATGTCAAGAATAGTGAAGACAGTAAGGCAAAAGTCCTAGTTAGGATGAGAATCAGAGAATGCGATTTAAGGGTTTGTAGATATGTGTCTTAAGATGGTCCAGTAAAGATTTCAGAGGTCCGCATGAAGATCTGAAGAAGTTGTGGCTGGTCAAGTAAAACCAGTTCTGACAGGTGTTCAAAGGTGACAGAGTGATACAGATAGGTCCGGTGAGATCTGGAAATGCATTATCCTGTTCTGTGGATTTGGTGGAGTGTTTAGGAAGTCCTTAAGAAGTGTCAACTTGATTGGTTCATGGTCTGGAGGTCTGCAAGCATCTATTTCTTTGTGACAGTGATGATAGACTGTGTTCTTGAGGTTCTGGATGAAGGAGAGAAGGATTTCAGTAAGAAGATGTAGTGTGGATGTTCTTGGTGATTCAGGCAAGCTTGTGGAGGTCTTTGGATCGTGTCCAGTTCATGTTGGTGGTCCGCATTGGAGTTTGAGTTCATAATTGAAGAATTACTTCCAGATGATGGTGTTCTTCCTAAGTCTGGCCGACCGGATGAGTTACACATCCTGCGGATGTTCTTGTAGATGTTTGCCGACTTAGATGATTATTCCTAAGTTGATGTCTTGTATAAATAAGGAGTTGTGAAGTCATTTGAAAGAGTATCTTGTGGGATGAGAGAGTGGTAGAGAGGAGAAGAGCGAAAGGCAGAGCAGAGGTTTTTGGGCTTAAATGGAACTAACTCAAGCATGATGAAGATGCTATTCTTCAGTTCAAGTATGTGATACTTATTCTTCTGTAGATAGTGTGTCTCTTGTAGGCAGTGAGCCTCTTGTGAGTAGTGTGCTCGGGCAGTGAGCCCTAATTGGCATGTGCCATTTTGTTCTTTCTATTCTTCTAACAGAGAATACATTCTTGGGTTAGTCACCCCATGGTTTTTCCCTTAACCGGGTTTTCCATGTCAAAATCTTGGTGTCTCATGTGTTAATGTGTTTCTACTCTTGATTTAATGCATTGTGTTTCCATGATTGATTTATTATGATGCTGTTGAATTACAAAGTGGATTTAAGTGTTTAATTGGAAGAAAGTTTTGGACAACTGATTCACCCCCCCTCTTAGTTGTCTGCCCTAAATCTAACAGTTATACAAACTGCATCGATAGTTATGTGAACTACATCGGTATGAACTGCATCATCCTTGTATAAATCTGCATTGTATCATTTCAAATATATCAATAAAGTTACTACCCCTTCAATTTTTTCCTACTTTTGTGGCACTTGGAACACTTACTAGCTAATGGGTGATGAGAACCAACTTAATCCTCGCCATCTATTTCCAACTACCAATTCTTAAATAACAATTTTAAATTCCACTTCATTAATCTAAAATGAAATCAATCTTCAATCTTAGCCATCAGTTTAATCAATCAAATCCTAGCCAATCAATCTCGAACTACCTTCAATCCAAACTCAAACTACTTTGAATCCTAGCCATTCACTTAATCAATACAATCTTGACCTTGTTCGGAAAGGTGTCTCAACCTTTATCCTAATGTTAAGATTACAAAAAGTGTTATTTTTAGGTTATAAAATAGAAAAACTCAATTTCTAGGCTATAGAGTTGGTTTTTTGCCAAAATAAAAATTGTGGGTTGTTTGGCACCAATTTTTTGGGTTCCTATCACGTAGACCTCTTTGATCTCTGCAATTTAAAAAATGGTTCCAATTGGCCTCCTAGATCAAAGTTATGGCCTCTAGAAGTTCGGCCTCCTACATTAGAAACGTAAAAACATCTAGGACGCATAAAAGAGCTATAAAGGGGAGTTATACTTGTTGACCAACTTATGATGTGTGGTGTGACACTTCTTAAGGCATCTTTAATTGGGGAGAATGGAGCCAAAATGGAATACCCAATTTGGTGAGTGGATTATACCGAGGTTATGATAAGTGGAAGGAATGTGTTATTTTAAACCTATGGACTCATCTTAGAATTTGGGTGTTGGATTTCTAACTAAGGATTTGGGCACCATTGTTTTGGGTGGTTTTAGCTCATGCTTTTCTAATTACCATTTGATGGTTTCATGTATTGATCTCTTATTTATTGGGTGCTTGAGATGGAGGTTTGATAGTGAGTTTTGTAGGTATCATTATGTTGGTAGAATTCCTCCAAATCTCTAGTTGGTGACACTCATATGCAATTTTTCTCTGCAAGTGTATTGTAATTGTGTTGTTTAGTGAATAATACATTGGGTTGCTTTGGAGTGTCATAGGTTTTCCTCTCAAAAGGGCTTTCCCCATGTACACTTGTCTTATGGTATACTATTTATTTTTATGTTTATATGTGTTTCTACTTTTTGTAATTGTTAAAGGATTGAAACTTGTTGAACACTTTCCTTACAAGTTTAGTGTAGGAAGTGTTTCAACGTATCTTGCTTCCTTTCAGGTCCTCCATTCACTAAATACCTTCATTTATTTCAACTTCCCTCCCAATTTTAAATTAAAAAATCCTCTCATCAAATCCTAGCCCCCCATTTAAATAAATATTAGCCCTCCATTCCTCTCATCTCAAACCTATAAATTCATGGCATCCCCAAGCATTTTCATATGAGAAAATTTTTAAGTATATGTTGTCACATTGGGGAGCCTCCAAGAGAAACTTCAACATAGCATCGATATCACAACATCTCCACATCACTTGGAGAAATTACTCATATCAAATGGAAAATATAATCTTGTTTTAGTGTTGCATTATTTTGGTTTTCCCTTTCATTTTACGCTCTAACTCAAAGTAGGAGTATAATCTTGTTTGCATTTGAAAGTAGTTTAATAGTTTTACACTCTTGCACATACAACAATGGAAGAATCCAAATGCAGTTGTGGCATGGGGGAAGATATTTTATTATTTTATCTTTCTTTTGAATTAACTACCCAAGAGAGGGAGACGAGTTGAAAAAATTATAAAAAGTTCTCCGAGTTCAAAATTTGTCTTTGTGTTAAGGTTGTTTGTAGATATTCAAACTAAATTTATTAATTGTGTTGTGAGTTGAGAGAAACACTAACTGTAGTCTCATATAAATAGAAAAGGGAGGGATGATGAAGAATACATTAAGAGCATATTCATGACCCCCCTTCATTTCATCTGAACAACCCAAATTATGTGCAAAATAACAATAGACTCAAACAATACACAAAATAAGAACAATCATTTGACTATTAAACTATATAATATTTAGATGATGTTTAAGAATATTCTTAAATATCATTCGGTGCAATGGTTAAACATCACTCTTTAGTGGTTAGAGAAATTTTACACCTCATTCTTATCAAAAAGTGCTAATTAGTTCAAGGGGTTGAGCTTAATTGGTTAAAGCATTGAGTTCTCATTGTGGAGACCTTAGTTCGAATCCCAAAGGGACATCTAGTAAGTGGATTTCTAAGTTGTGACTCTTGGTCTTCCATAGTTGGCTTCTAGTGTGGTGATATTTAAGAATAACCATTCAAGAATAGTTTGAATATAAACTATAATATTTTTAAGCCATTCTCATCAATACACACGAGACTTGAATCTTCTTTCTTGATTTTATCTACATGTTCCATGTTTTGCATAGGTTTCACTATCCAGAGATCAAATATATCAAATATTACTAAGTTCAATCATCAAAAATAAATTTAGGCAAATAAAAATAAGAGTATTATTTACTATTTTTCATAAAGATGATGTGTAAAACTACTATTGAATATATGACCAATAAAAGATGTGATGTTAAAGTAAAATAGACTCATAAAAGTTACTATTTTTCATAAAGATGATGTGTAAAACTACTATTGAATATTTGACCAATGTTTAAGTAAAATAGACTCATAAAAGGGTGTGATGTTTAAGTAAAATAGACCCATGTGACTCCTATTCTCCGCCGTGCAAGCTTATCAGCAGTCTAACAACTTATTATTTTGACTCGGACATATGAAACGTTTCTAGAGGCCATTTTCTTTGTAGATAGAAACTGAAACCCATGTCTGTGAGTATCCTAGCGATTCTTGTGCTGCATGCATGGCTTCCAGCACAAGCCCACACAACTTTCCGCTACAACAAATTCAATGCATCCACCCTTTATCAGGTCGAAAGTTTTTCAATCCGCTCCGGTGCCATCTGCCTCACCAATCAATCACAACACTTGTCTGGCCGAGCTTTATATACTCAGCCTGTGCGGATGAAAGATCCCTTGTCCAATACTACAACCTCATCATTCAGCACCACCTTCGTATTCGCCATGCTTCCTCCTCCTTCCGATCCTTCATTCAGCAGCGGGCAGGGAATGGCCTTTCTCATAACGCCCAACAAGTCACCCGTGGAAAATTCATCAAATAAGTTCCTCGGTTTGTTGAATATGTCCAGCATCGGGAAGCCTGACAATCATCTTTTTGCCATCGAGTTCGACACAATCCTCAACGTGGATGTCCAAGACATCAACAACAATCATGTCGGTGTGGATCTCAACGACCTCAAGTCTGTAAAGTCTGAACCTGCGGGGTACTGGATTGGCAACCAGTTTCATGAACTAGATCTCAACAGTGGACACAATATTCAGGCTTGGATCGACTACGATCATACCCAACAGCAATTGAATGTTACAATAGTAGAAGCTGGCTCACTTCGACCCAAAAAGCCTCTTATATCTCTCAAAATTACTACTTTGTACAACATTCTCGAAGAAGAAATGTATGTTGGTTTCTCTGCATCAACAGGAACCGTCGTGGAAGACCACTGTGTCCTCGCTTGGAGCTTCACCACAAATGGATCCGCGCCTGAGCTCGATATATCTCATCTTCCTTCCCTTATTGAGCGCAAGAATTCCAACTCGAGACTTATAGCCGGTATTACAAGTCTAGTACTTGTCTTTTGCTTCTGGTTGCAGCAGCGGTTTTTACGTGGAATAGAAACAAGTACAGAGACATTAGAGAAGAATGGGAGATGGAGTATTGGCCTCACAGTTTTGACTACAAAGAGTTATATATTGCAACCAAGGGCTTCCGAGACGATCAAGTTCTGGGTTCTGGAGGTTTCGGACGGGTGTACAAAGGAGTGCTCCCTACTAATGGCCAAGAAGTTGCTGTAAAATCCATCTTTAGAGAGAGCACTGAAGGCCTGAAGGAATTCATTGCAGAGATTTCAAGTCTGGGACGTTTACAGCACCGGAATCTTGTACAAATAAGAGGGTATTGCAGGAAGGGAGCAAAGTTATTCATAGTGTATGACTACATGCCAAATGGAAGCCTAGACAAGATGATATTTAAGAAGACGAAGAGCCTGCTTTCATGGGGTCAGAGGTACAGGATTCTGAGGGATGTGGGCGCAGGATTGGAGTATCTTCACGAAGGGTGGGAGAAAAGGGTAGTGCACAGAGACATCAAATCCAGCAATGTTTTGTTGGATTCTGAACTTAATGCAAAGCTGGGGGACTTCGGACTTGCTCGTCTGTACGAGCATGCGGAAAACCCACAAACTACTAAGGTTATGGGCACGCTTGGGTACATCGCACCGGAGCTCGTACACACAGGAAAGGCCTCTCCCAGCGCAGATGTTTTCAGCTTTGGTATTTTAATGTTGGAGGTTGCCTCCGGGAGGAGGCCTGTGGATTCCTCTCTCGATGCTTCCCAGATGATTATGGTGGAGTGGGTGGGAGAGCTCCATGCGAAAGGGAGGCTGATGGATGCAGCAGATCCCAATCTTGGTGGTGAATTTGTTGAAGATGAGATGGAGAAAGTGCTTAAATTAGGACTGTTGTGCTGCAATCCTCAGCCAGAGGCAAGACCTGCCATGAGACAGGTATTGCAGATAATTGAAGGGGAAGCGTCTCTTCCCACTTTACATCCAAATGAGATGAGTGGAGGGAGCAGTAGTTCATATCCAAGTCTAGGAGTATCTTTTGCCTCGACTTCCATCTCTCGAGAGGGACAATAATGGCGAGTCTCAACAAAATTAGTCATCATTTAGTACAGGTTTCCTTCTCAGATTTTAATGGAAAGCACAGGAAAGAAGACGGGTATGTCTTTTGTGCGGATTTGTTGACCAGAGGATCCCGTATTGACAAAGCTACCATTGTCCGTTTCCGACTATTAATGATGTCGAGTTATGTTACGATTTTCGACTGTGAGATAGGATTAAATTCTTCATTTGCTCCTGTATGTATATATTGTTGATAGACACTACATATTGTTTATAAACAGGTTAATATTTTTATTTTTTATTAAAACTAGTTTAACTATTGAACACTGTGATGTTTAATTAAATAGATTGCAACAATTGAATTAAATTGTGATATAAAATTACAACGAAATCAAAAATGTTAATCATCATCAAATTTTTATTTTAACAAAAAAGCATTTCCTTAAAATTCAAAGTCTTCTTATTATTCTAAGTTGTACAAAATTGTTGGGTGCAAAATTATATAAAGCCCTCTCCTTCCCCTTCGTCTGTTATAGGAAAATGACTCACTCTTGTGTATATCTGACAGAGTACCCAACTAAAATACAAAGATACACAAGTTAGGTAGAACCAAATGGGTATAAGAGAATTTATAAAAATCAAAGCTTTTCCATTACTCGCATGGATTGTTTTTTCCCTTGGCAGGCCTGCCATTGTAGAATACTAGAGCTTTCATGCTCACTTTGCTATGGAGAAACTCGGAAGGAATTAAAGGGTTTATGGGAAACACACCAATTTCTTTGGACAGCATTTCCAACTACTAGAGCTTCGATCTATAGAAAAGAATTGAAGAGAATCTATCTGATGTGCCTGATTACTTCTTCCATTTTGAAAAATGTATTCACCTCCATACAAAAATGAAATTGATCCAAAAGAGAAATAAAGTCAATTAATTATTTCTCCTTCTAAAGTTTTGACAATATCTTATAATATTAATATTTTAAAAATGATCAAAATGAGTTATTTTTCCCATACCTTATTGGCCAATGTTGAATGATTCTTCTCTTTAATATGTTTCATTTAATTTAATTTCATTATTTTCAAAGACTAATCATATGAGTTTAATTTTTTTACGAACTACAAAACTTATATAATTGTTATGAGCTTCCACCATATCATATATGTTTGAAGTGACATTGAAAACTGTTATTCAGACACCTCATACCTACATAAGTCAAAGAAGTCAATTATTCATTGCCTAATTTAGATGCATTTTTTAATTTGACAAACATCATTCTATATATTGACAAAACTCCTTGCAACTCATCTAATATTTTATTCTAACCACTTTGATTGTATTATTAAGTGTTTTCTAATTTCAAAACACGTGTAAAAAGGGGCTTTCTTGAAAGAGCCAACCAAAGAATCAATATATTTGTAATCAACCCCCTAATATCATAAACAAGGCATAAGAGAAATTAGTAAAGCCACCCTCAATGCATGTATTGTCTACCTTTTCTTCTTTTATGTCTACCTAAAGTGTAATTATTTGTTTATGTCTTCTCTATTGTAAACCACTAAAATAAGCATATATTTGAATGAGTTCTCTGATCTAAACAAGAGTTGAAAGTATTGATTCATTTAAAGATACAAATTTTTAGGGTTTTAGGGTTCCCACATTATCTTTTGTTCAAAGAAAGATCACAGATATGTTGGGTTTGACATGTTTATTCATTATTTGGGCTTTAAAAGACATGCAATGCAAAAAGTCCATAACGGACTAAATAATTTGTAAATTAGTTTAAATATTAGGTCTATTAGCACTTTGTGACATGCAGGCTAGAAGAATTTACAACACTCATCCGAGTGTAGGGATCCAAGTTGTCTTTTCCATCAATTTGTGTGCTTTCTTTTTAATTGCAGACATTTGGAGCAAGAATAAAACATCTTGTAGATTTAAAGCCCCTTTGTTTCAATTTTATCCCCTCTTTTATTTGTACTAGTAATGCAGGAGCATCTGGGTCCACAAGCGATCAACATCACCAAAAATAGTTGTCATTCAGTTTATTTTAACTTTTGAATTTTCCTTAGGTTGTTTGGTTAGGAGTTGGTAAATATAATAAAAGGACAAATTGTTGTAAATAATTATTGGCCTTTATTTTTTTGTAATTTTTGGTTTAATGGCTAGTCTAGGTGGCATCTTCATCCTTGTCATTTCATGACAAGTCATTATTAGACAAATCAAGGCATTAGATTTTGGGAGATAAAGTCAAGGAAAATATTCCTATCCCTAAAATGAAGGAATGCAAATCTTGGGCAGCAAAAATATAGGCATGCAAATCTTAGGTGCCACATTTCAAGTGGGAGTTACATTTGCTTCCTATTTTTTAGGAGAGGAATCTTGCAAGTTTGTAATTTTTGGCAAATTCTTGGAAGTGGATTTTAAGATGCTTTTGGAGCATTTAATATTTTATTTTAAAGCATTTACTAAGCATTTTCATCATGTTGGGACGTTGCAAATGAAAGCTACAGGCAAAAAAAATGGAGGATTTGGGAAGGAGTGACTTAGAAGGGACTAGTATGTGATGAAGATGTCCATTAGAAATTTTTTATTGCAGGTCTCATGATGATTGAACATCAACAAAAGAATTGAGGCTTAGAGATTGAAGAGTCTCTACAGATGCATTGTTGTTGCAATGATGCATAGTGGTGTTAGTAGATTTTGAGGAGTGCTAGCCTTGGGTATAGCAAGTGAGAAGGAAGTGAATTTGCATGTTTGTTGCAGGTTTGAAGGTGGTTTTGCAGCAACAACCAATTGGTATTTCAGTTCTCTTCACTTGAAGATTTTGGAGTGAATTTTGCAAGTAGTTGGCAGATTGCAGATTGAAGAAAGAAGGAAGAAGTTTGCATATTGTTGTGCTATTTGAAATCTGATTTGTGGTGACTTTGAGCAGACAATATGACTATAGTATGTTTGTAATTTCAGAGGTTCTTATCTTTATAATATTGTAGTTTGATTGTACACTTAAAGAAAATTGTTCAATGAATTTGTGAGAGTTTATGCTTCCATTCTCTCTGTTCTTTTAAATCTTTCTTGCTGATTTGTATGTGAGTTTGCAGCAATAGCTTGGTCTATTCCTTTCTGTTGCATAAATGGTTTAAGAGTTTGCAGCAGTTAGAAGGTTGTGCCCTTTCTGCCTGCATCAACTGGTTTTATTGTGTGTGTGTTTCATGAATTTTTTGTGCCTTGAGTAGGAGAGTAGGAGATATTTGTAGTTTGAAAAGGTAAAATCGGCTTATTTTGTCTCTGATTTGGTAATGACTTCTCAGGTACTCTGTCATAACTCATAGCCATAGCGTGTGGTCTTAACTATGTCTATGCAATTTTACCTAATCTATCTTTTTAACAATATAGATTGTTGAAGCTTAAATTCTCAATTAAAAAACAATGAAGTGCTTCTTGTCTTGGAGAGGATAAATTAGCAGATATTTAAGATTAATTTTGTAAAGGCGTCATTTTTTTCTTTTTTGCTTGAACTCATTTGATACAAATCTTGTACACCTACAATAACATGCAACAGTAGATCTGCTTGCTATTCTCAAATGTTTTTCCGCAGCAAATTTTTGACAGTCTAGCTTGGCTTGAATTTTGATGTCTCCCAAACCTCTTGTAATCCCGATTGCTCTCTTCAACATAATCATGTCCTTGTTCTGTTCATTTTCTTTGCATACTCTACTGAATCTCTTATATATCTTGGATATTTTCAACCACTCTCTTGTATGAATTGGAGACAATGCAGATCAGTCAAACAGTTCACAAAATCAGAAACTCAGGGTCTGTGTAGGTCGGCATGTGTACATGCATACATTCAGACAAATAACACTAAGACATTTTTCTAGCATTGCATCCGACAGTTTGTGTTAGAAGTTATGCTCTTTTTAGTTCTTGAGAGTATCTTAATATTCCATCTCAGAGTATATATTAATAATAAAAACTGTAGTGTAAGTGGCCTGATAATTTCCCAAAGTTTGATGCATATTTCATTTGAGTTTTGAATATATGATGTCAGTTCAGTGTCTGAGTACTAGTTCGACATTTAATATTCTTCTGTAAATCAATTTATCACTGAATCAGGGGGCTAACTGAATGTTTATATTCTGATATAAACAAGAGATGCTCCGTGCTGCAGGAATTGTGTTCAGCTGTAACTGTATGTTGTGGAATCACCTTAGAAAAGGGTTTTCACCCAGCGTATAAAGCATTCAATATGCTCAATAATCCTGTGCTAGAGGCTAACAAGTCAACCACAAGAAGGTGCAATAAATAAATACCATAGTCATCATCATTTAAGAGTCATATACAGTGGTAAGCAAGGTGTTATTTGCATTAGATTATTAGTTGGAGATGCTAGAAGCTTTCAAGACAAAATTGAAAGAGAGGCTACAAAACATGTATATGTTGATGTCCTGATGTCACCAAAATTTGTCACTGGAACAAGGAGATGCGAGTAATTTGCATAAAGCAAGAACATGAGTAAGGGACGTGCAGCCTAGATTAAGTCCAATCCTTGGACAAAAATGGTAGTAAATCTAGAACACTTGAGGAGCAATGATAAAATCTGCCCTCCAGGACACAACCAATGGAAACAGAGGAAATAAACAGGTCTATCATTTAGAACACCGCATGCACTAAACAACTAAGTAACGGTCATCCAATGTGAAATTAATGTTGCAGGAAGATTAATAACAATGTCGTGTTGCAGGAAGATTAATAACAATGTCGTGTTGATTGCACACGTGTATTTAACTTTTTCCTTAATATCAAGGTTTTAAGCAATTTAATATTATACCTGACTAATATCCAATAACTAAAAATTAATTGTTTTATTGAAAACACAAGAAAAAATATAGCTTAGATGTAGAATAGTGCTCGTTGTCAAACCTTTTATAGAATTCATGTCAAACTTGATTTGTACGTATTGCTAAAAATTTGGTGAAAACCGAAATACGATGCCTTCTGTACTTTACAGAAAGGTCAAGGGGAATTCTAATGTTTGAAAGTAATTATTGTATTCCAATTCACCAAAAATAGGGCAACGTCTATCCAATCCACTGGATGCATTTAATTGAAATTCAGAATTAATAAATACGGTCAAATGTGCATCCCAGGGTTGGATAGATAATTCGCAAAAATAGAGATGGAGTCAAGAGTAAAGAGTACAATTGAAAGAGAAATTAATGAAGCTACACTATAGTGCATTCTAAACTCTGATGTCATTAATTCCAAAAATCATCATTTAAGAGAGAAATTTGTTGGAGTCCTTTTAAAGTCTTTAATAAGTTAATTATCATTTTTAACAATAATGAAAACTAAGACTTGAATTTAACAAAAAGAAATGTTTTATGGTTTATTCACAATGTTTGTCCATATTTTCCTTGTTCTAAATATTATAAGCAACAAATGATTTTGTTTGTTTATACAAGATGTATTGGCACATGGTTTTGTAAATTGGAAAGCAATTTTTCTAAGCAACAATTTGAACTTGAACAGTACTTAGTCCATTTCAAAGACCCGAGAACACCTTGATTCTAAATCTTGCATCAAAGGGATCATATTCATTGACAATAATCTTCATTGTCATCTTCATAAACTGGAGGTTTTCTCATTGCCTAAAGATATTTAATCTATCGAATCTTCTTAAACAGTTAAAATTTGAAGTCTATAAATAAATTTGTTAAATAGAATTTAATTATTGTGGATGATAAAATTTTAATGGATTTTAGTACAATAGAACTTATGAGGAAAATAGTTTTGTAAGAAACTTTTATATCAAGATTAAATTATCCTTATTGATATAATGAAATAAGTAATATTTTATTTAGAAAAAAACATATTTTAATTAATTCATTTAATAGGAATTGTTTTGGGATGGCATTAGTTAGTATCATATGATTTATGTTCAACTTGAATGAAAAATTGCTAGTTCATCAATATGAAGTATGCAATTTCTTAGTAACTAATCTTTTCAAATGATTTTCCTAAGTTCTCTATTCTATCATTAAAAAGAATATTCATAGTTTCAATTTAAGAAACTCCACATCTATCTTTTTTTCCTATACTTATACAAAATAAGTTACAACCCATATCAATTAATGCAATCTCTCTTGTTGTTGATCAAAACCCATGTTAGCAATCCTGCTTCAAGAGAGAAGTATTTATGAAATTAATATTCAATATGAAATGCAAAGAACATTAGGATCATATTGATTTTCTAGTCTTTGTGTCTCTTCTCATCTATAATACCCTCTTTAGTATTAAGGATTCCATTGCAAAATTTTGTATTCCTTCGATTCTAATATAATTTTCATATGAAACTTGAATTTTTGTATGCTCTAACTCATTATCAAGAGTAGTCAATTTTTGGTACAATCATGTCTAAGTTGTTTATGTTTTGGCTTGTCTTGATTCTGTTAGGTCCCAAAAGCGTAATTCTACAATCCTAGATTATCAACCTATCTTCAAGGCCAAGGATTTGTCTTCATGAAGATAAAATAAAGAATTTTCAATAGAACATCATGGATGATTAAATGCTAATAAGAGTGGATATACTCTCCTTCACTTTGGGCTCAACTAAAACCAAGAGGGTGTTCCTAGAGGTATCATTAATAGGACATCTATCAAATGAATGATGGACATGACTAAACTAGCAGTAGTTATACCCAATGTATGCTTGACTCCAAGATTTATTACTAGGCCAAAGACGAACTAGTTGCTTGTATAACCTCTTATTAAGATGACAACTAAACTCTTGCATATGAACCCAAAGGTAACAACATTATAATATTCCAACAAGTGAGTCCATTTAACATTTTATACACAAGTAGAAGGTTTAGACATGCATGACATGATTCTCTAACAATATTAATTGCTTGTGCTCAATTACAATATTCCCTAAGTTATAACACTGGATCATGAAAGCAAGTAGAACCCTAATGTACTCCTACACTATTAAGGGTGGAGAGAGATTAAAATTGGAAGATGTTTGGCCTTTCACCAATTGAACAGGTGCCTAATTCAATTGGGAGAAGAGCAATAACTTGCAAGGAAGAAAAGGATATACCTATAGAGCATAAATAGAACCTAGATGTGTATGTGCATATAAATCATAAATAACACCACATGTAATTGAATATACTTAATAATTCAGCAACAAACTAAAAATACCCACATGGAACAAAAGAAAGACCATCACAAAAGTTTTGCAATGAATTAGAAGTTATCACGCATTCATCTAACCCCTATTACATTCATATTAGCAAATGTCGCAAGAGAGGATCCATAACTAGGTTGGAGTATCCCCTAAATACTTACAAACTACCATGGAGGCATTCATTTCCATATATTGTGCTCATTGAAAATCTTTCATGTGATTTACAAAGTATATCGTGTCCCCTTATAGACTAGAATTGCATCACTTAATGCTCTAGAACAACCTAAGTCACTATGTGGCTGGGAAATTGGCTCACCAACCAACCCTTATAATATCTTTTACTCTTGTATTTATATCATT
The DNA here is from genome assembly GCA_027924645.1 of Cunninghamia lanceolata. Lineage (NCBI taxonomy): Eukaryota > Viridiplantae > Streptophyta > Pinopsida > Cupressales > Cupressaceae > Cunninghamia > Cunninghamia lanceolata. The sequence goes on along the minus strand of BSBN01000826.1, from coordinate 1,364,390 downwards.
CTATTACATATTTCATTCTTCTTGTCTCATCAAGGGTTCACAAGACTTTTCTACCAATCAATGCATTGAATGCTTTAGGACATACACTTATAGAAGCAATATTCCTTAGATTTAATGTAGTATGGCCTAGAACAACAAGAACAACATTCCTACCCTCAGAAGAGTATCCTAACTTACCTTTCTTGTAGACTTGCAACAACTAGGGTTTTATTTATCACATTTATGTGGTTCATACCCTATTTTTATTATCAGCATGTGGCTTTGCAATTGGATTCATTCCATTATGAAGCTCAAAATCATTTTGGTGGGATTAGGGTAGCTACATATCTCCATCCCATTCAATTTTGGTCATTAATGACATCCTTATAGCAGTAGGGGAGGTAGATGGAGTCTTCAATTAGAGTGGCAGTGCTCTGCAAAAATGCATACTTGAACAATGCATAGAGGTAAAAATATTTTGCAATCTTGGTAGTCAAGAGTTCAAGAAATGATTTGTTGGATTCCAAGGAGGGTCAAGAGTTAGGATCCAGGATGAAAGCATGTCAAGTGAATGGAGAAGGGGGGAAAGAATACCCTATACTAAGGGAAGGGGAACTAGGATTGTGACTCAAAGTAATCTAATACCATAGATGTGAAAGAAGGAAAAGGGGGATGAGGAACCTATTGGTGAATAGGGATTGATGATGTGTGATGATGAGGTCCTCAAGCATGATGGTAAGATAAAACCCAAAGGTCTAGGTGTAGCAATAGAGGAAGCAAGCAAGATAAAAATAAGAGCACAGGGAAATAGAGAATGGATGCCAAGGATGTAGGCAAGGAAATCCCTAAAAAAAATTAGAGGGTAGGGGAACATGATTTAGGGAATTAGGAAGTTGAGTACTATTTGGAAAATTTTCATTAGGCATGCAAACATAAAGAGTTTTGGGGTCTTGTGGCGAAGAAGCACAACTAAGGGTGGGAGTTAGAAAGAATGGATACTAGACACTATGGGAAGAAGTGCAAAGGAGGATGAGAAATATGTTTGAAGTTCTTACAATACCCACACTTCCCCAAGTGACATAAGGATTAATGATGTGGAAATGTGGGAAAGTGGTGCAGGAGCACCTAGAAAATCATGCTTTCTTTTGTAATAAGGTCTATTTGACCAATGCATTTTCATTTCAGTTTGTATCTAGGTTCATTTTGTAAGTCCCAAGTGACTTAGGGGATGTTTGTCAAATTGTAACCACATAATGTCAAATTTGGGCAGTAGGGCAGTTAAGACAGTTTGTTGTTCTCCCAGCTGCTTGGAATTGGCCAGTTGTCTCCCAGCCGCTTGGATTAGTCTCCCAACCACTTGGAGTTAGTTTGGTACTACTCAGGGCGAGTTGATAAATGCCCAGAGGAATGAACCAAATGATCATCGAATGTAATCTGATCAAAGAAGTAGTGTGATTGAATGTGATTGTATTGTGCTCAGGAGAAATAAAGCAATTATGTTCTGTCTATTTAATTTCCATTTCTTATAACTGTAAATCATGTAACTGTAGATTTCCATTCATTATGCATTTTCCATTGTTGTTATATGTCATCGTGAAGCATTCCACTGGTGAGATTTCTGTCGAAATCAATGTAATGGCTTCGTTGTATGAATATTTGTTTTGCTCTTTGTTTTGTTTTTCCTGTTCGGCGATGCAGAGGGTCCGGACAGGGCGTTTCACGCAGTAGGATGACCTAGCATCTCCATGTGCTAGGGTTTGGAAGGAAGCAAACTGTGCGACGGAGTATTGGCGCATCGGCCAAAGGTTACAAGTGTTCACCGACGGAACGAGTCTCACCAAGGGAAAATGCCATTGGGGCATTGGCAGAAGGATGAGAGACTTGGTCGATGGAGTTGAATCGGTGGCTCATTTGTTAGTTTGTCGACTGTGAGAAATTAGGGCATCAGTCTGTGGTTTCCGCTGTGTGCTCCCCATTGGAAAGTGAGACCAAGAGGGAAGTAGAGAAAAATGCACAAGTGCATGTGGGATATGCAAGTCTCCAAAGAGGTGTTTTAATGAATTATTATGGGAATGTGGAAGGTGGGAGAAAATAGGAAACTTATAGGAAGTGTAAAGGTCCACGAAATTTCTACAAGTGCACAAGGGAACTAAAGTATGAAATAGAATTGTAGAGAAGCAAGGGATGTAGGGACATTAGGTAGTGGTAGAAGTCCATGCAAGCTCCACAATCTTGCAAAATACTTGAACTTCTAGAGTTTTGGAGGAGTGGGGCTTCTAGGACTAGGAAGGAAATATAGAATTCTAGGAACCATTTCCTTGCTTGGGTTAGTTGGGATTGCTTGTAATGGTGTAGGTACTGGAACTAGTTGGTTTGATGGTTGAGAATAGTTTGGTCTTTGTGCCCCATGGTATTGGTTTGTCTGGTATGGAGGCTTAGTCCCTTGAAATCCCTAGTAAGGAGGCTTCAGATAAGTAGTATGTTGCCTCTTAAGGTTAATAATCTCATTTGAAAAGGTTCTAAGAATATTCTTGACATCATCCATTTCTGATGGAGAGGCAAAGGGTATTGATGTAGGAGGTTGTTGAGGCACTAGAAAAGTGTACATAGATACAAGGACTGATGGAGCATTAGCGACTTCTTGTGGAAGAGGGATAGAAATCTCTAGAAACATAGGCATGGGAGGCCTTGGGGGAAATTTCCTAGCATCTATCAGGCTATTCTCAGCTCTTATAGCCAATTCATATGCCGCATGTAAGGTCTATCCTCCCAAGGAATGAATCATGACTAAGATATCAGAATTAAAAACCTTAAGATAAAATACAATTGCCATACCTACTGATGGCCTAGCTGTTGCAGGGATTCTATCCCAAGCCTTTTGAGACCTAGTGTTGAAATCCATTATGGCTTCTTGGGGCGCTCTCTTTATGGTGATCAGCTGCTGTAGCAGGGATGATCTATCACCCTTTTCACTAAATCTTGCAAAGAAGGCATCTCCCAACTGATCCCAAGTCGAGATGGAATTTGAGGGCAGGGACCTGTACCAATCTAGAGCTTTCCCCTTGAAAGAAGCTGCCAATAATCTGATAGCAACATTTTTTTATGTGATAAAATGCACAGCACAAACATCTGCCGCATCTTGGAGGTGCTCTCCGGGAGTCTTTGACTCTTCTCCTGTAAACTTGGGTAATGCTTTCAAAGCATTGGTAGGAATTGGATCCTAGTTATCTGGTGGCATTGGGAGAACAAGGGGGCTAATGTTGTTCCAATTTGCAAAGTTCCATGGTGGATTAGGAGGAGCAAGTGCTTCCATAGCTATTCCTGACTCTGGCTGATTGATTTATCCTTCTTCTTGGAGTGGTTGATAAAGGTGGCAACAAGACTCTTGGATTAGCAGCTGACTGGGCTCTGGTGGTTAGTCCACAGGTCTAACTCCTTCCTAATCTCTAGCTCATATGTTTCTGATCAAGAATCTAGAAAAGGTCCCACTGGATGTGCCAAAAATTGTTGATGTATAAAATTGCACGAGTTCAATCACCAACATGGGAAACTTCAAGAATGTGGGATTGATCCCTGAAGTAATGTCCAGATTTTAAAGAAGTTGGCTCTTCCTTTTTATGGGGGTTTGGAAAGGGAAGAAAAAATAAGATTACAGATACAATGTAAATAACTCCTAAGGCAATGCGTCAAATTTATATTCTGATCCTACAATAAGTATAGTGATTAAATATTTATGATTTATGTTACGTTAAAGAGCCGCATGCATGATCAACATAAACAGATTATAAAACAAATCTATACTCAAAGGCTAAACCTAGAGAAACTTGCAAGAAAGACCCAAAAAGATATCAGAAATGGTACAGAACAACAACTTCTTTTATTAATAGATTCAATAGAGTACATAAGGCACAAAACATGCACAGATCCACAATGCTTTTCTTTCTGAATAACGACTGCAAAGGAAAAATGACACAAATCTGGTCTCACAGCAACAACTCTTAGCATATATTACTCTTCTCTGTCTGATACATATGATTACAAAAAATCCCCTATTTATAGCATGAAAAATAGGGCTCGGGACACCAGCGACCGCTGAGATTTTCCAACTACCTGCGTAATTGAACTGAAGCTATCTGTTAGTGACCCACGTGCAGGAGATCTTCTGGATTCTAGAGCTCAGCTTTTACCCTGTTGGTTGCAACAGTCACTATAAGTTTATGATATTCTGAATTCTCCTGCTTCTTTTTTGCATTTCAATTGGTTGACTGGTGCAGTAAATACAACTTAGTGACTGCTAGTGCAATTGGAACAGATGGCACTCTCTGCAGGCCTTAAAAGACTCAAGGATGGACACATGATGAGCTCTGCCAGCTTCAAAATTGGGACACACGGCATCACCGAGCTCCTTTTGAGAGCCTTCTCCATTTCCTGTTTCCAAACGCCTGCCATGGCAACACATGGCATCGTCCGCATCTCTTTAGAAATGGCTATTAATATCTTGGGCCCCACCAAGAACTGCTTCAACAATTTAATAAAACACATAGAAAAAGAGACACGTGGCATGTTCTGCCTTCTTCATAAAAGGGACACGCGTCGCACAGGCGCGCATTCTAAAAACTTTTTGTAAAAGACTTCCTGAGAATTCCCGCCATCATGACATGTGGCTCTATCTACAAAGACTTAGAAACTTTATAAAAAGAAGAGAGAAAAGGAATGCAAAGACTGACACGTGGCTACTACCAGAACTCTTGAGCACTGCAGATTCAAACAAAGACACTTGGCGACCTCCGTAATCACCAGACTACGCACTTGTTACCTTCATAGTTCCACCACGTGGTGCCTTTGCACAACTTATAAGAAACTTCACTTTTCAACCTCTACCAAAACCCTGCCGTGCTAACACTTGGTACGATCCACGCGGGCTATACTTGCCACAAAACATAAGCATGTCGATAGTATGCCGCAGAAAATTAAAACAAAATGTAGAGTTTTATCTCTACAGGTGGTAATTACTCAATAGTCTTGAGGAAGAAATAAAAGGACATTCTACATGTGGTTTTTAATCACAAATATTTTTTAATATTCAATGTGCTACATGTAATGCTCGAAGCTTTTACCTAAGAGATTAATACACAAAGACTGAATGAACAATTTTTTCATGGTACAAATACAAACCTATGATCAAAAAGCATTAGTAGTTTCAACCTAATTCACCTCTCTATTACAAGATGTTCAATGACATTATGTTACAACCAAGATTAAGGATCTACTCATGATCTTGAAAGATATTCCAAAAATCCTGATGTAATTTGAGAAACAAAGGAATTTGCAAGCACTAGTCAATTTATATAATGCATGTAATCCAATGTTGAAATAGGGGTTATTAGGGTAGTTGTGTTCCTCAAGGAATATGAAGACATCCTTGTATGTAAGAATGACTACATAAATCAAAGCTAAAAGGCCAAGTTGTGTAGCATTAAGAACTGCTCTCCATACTCTTATCTCTCTCCTATTGTCCTACACTAGTTTTTGGCATAGATATAGCAACATGAGGATGAGTGTAATTAACGCAGTCCAAAATATGAAAACCCAAGAGAGATATGCCACATTCAAAAATGATGTGTCTATATAGAAGATTTTTATGGAAACATTTCACTGTTCTTTGTGCTAAATTTATGATGGATTGCAAGATTAACACCATATGAAGAAGGTGAGGGCTAAGGTTTGGTGCTGACAAAAGAAACGATGAGCCAACTCAAGAGGATGAGCTTTGGCACTAAACAAAAGATGTGGAGAGGGTCAAGGCACTAACTGATTTTTTATCTTTGATAAGTAAACCTATGATAAAAAAGCATTAGTAGTTTTAAAATTTGTCTTGGACCTATGAAATCAAAGCTCCATGATGTGCATTATAATGTACCATCATAGTGAGGGCATGTTATTTCTATGCAACATAGTCCTTGGATATCACATCCTGAATCCCTCCCCCATCCATCCTATCATAAATCCCAATCCCTCCATCATCCTATCTAATCCACCCTTTATCCTTATCCCTAGACTTGGTTTTCCATTGTTATTGGTTATATCATTTAAATAGCAATCCAATCTAGCAACAAAGCAAAAGAATAACTAAAATTAATTCACATCTATAGCATGATCTAGCATAAGTATCCTAGCAACATAATCCAAACATAACCACAAAGCAAAAAAATCCACACAAATCTAGTTAAGCAATCTAGCACCCATCTAACAACATCCATGAGTTTCACTCCCAATCTTACTACATGCCTTATTTAGTTCTAAAAAACTCATTTAGAATAATTATCACGATATATCATTCCCAATCCTCACATTGTTCTCAGGATATATCATTCCCAAATCAATAATGCTATCATCATCATCAAACCAATCTTCAGTTTCTAGATTGACTAGGGGCAAAATCTTGTTTGTTTATTCTTACTTGCTTGCTTTCTTTTGTGTTTTGTCATTTTTTTGTTTTTATAATAGTCCTTGTAGCATATCGCAACAATGACACCATGGTCCTTCATATCATGGTGTCATACGACATAGGATCACTTGTGACCTTTTCTTTTGGAGTCAATCCTTTAACACATAATTTACACAATGTTGCCTTGATCTTATATATCATGGTGCATCCTATTTTATGCTATAGAAAAAGAGTTTCCCAACACATTTGGAATCTTCTCACTGATTCCTTGCATGTACCTACAATCCCAACCATTCACTCCCTGTCAAATCCAATCCACCTAACCCTTTATCATTAACATTCATCATCCATTATCTCCCTTCATCAATTACTCAACATATCTTGCATTTTCATCCCATCCTCCATTATTCACATCTAGCTTTCTTAACATCCATCTCTAACATCTTTGCTAACTATATATTTCATCCATTTTAAGAGCACACCTATGTTCTTCAAACCTACCTATTCTTCCGCGAGGGCATCTCACCCATCCATTTGCTAATTACATTCTTCTTTATCCAACTGGGCATCTTGTTAATGCCTTCACCTCATCAAGTGCCTATATTTTATTCTTCTTTAAAACAACACTTCTTTTAGTCATGACACTATTTCAAAAAAGGGAAAAATGTACATCTAAAATCCACACTTGCATTCTAACTAATTGTAGAAAACACCAAGATTGTGGAGTAGACAAACAAGAATGAGATTGCAAATGAATCGACCAATTGTATTCACAAATGAGGCAGATATAAATAGGCGAGTGTGAGTACCTGATTCTCCACCAAACCAGGATAGGACTCCTCTACATGAAGTGGTGGCAATAACCACCCACAAAGATAGCATGAGGTGTTGATGCAAGTCAACACCTCTCCAAAATGATTAACTACTTTGACAAGTTCAAAGTACATGTGGAAAATACACCTAACTATGGTTAAAGCAAGTGTATATGCCTAGGATTAAAGGTTATACACCAACACCCCCATTAAGCATAGTTTAGGTGAGTTTATGAAAAATGGGTCCCGACTATAAGCCTAGTGAGGTACCCATGCACAATGCAAAAGCAAAATGAGTCCCGGCCATGAAGCCTGATAAGGTACTCATGTACAATGCAAATCTCTCAAAAAAGGAGAAAGATAGAAAACCCAGTGGGAAAAAACTATCCTCCAAAAGAGAGAAAAAAAAAAGAAAGGCTTAGATAGCCCCCCCAAAAGATGATGTTGCAGCCAATTCTGATGTAGAGATGAAGAACTCCTGAAGCATAAAACAGTTGTAAATTCTGCCCTTCCCTTAATTCTAAGAGAATTCAACAAACTAATTGAAGTTGGTAGTGTGCAAGGGATGAAGACCAGAATATAGGTCCAAGTAATGTACTAAAAATTGAAAACAAGGATGTGAATTAAGAACACATACGAATGAGAATAGAATCTATGTGATTCAAGTTATGATTGTTACAACCCCAATTACACTTTATATATCAGTGTGAGTACAATTTTCCCAATTTCCCTTTATGTGTAACACACATTCAATTACATGACACTTCATGAGTGTATTTACAAACAAATATGCTAGTGGAGTTCAATCAACCTACTATATAGAACCAACTGAGCTGAGCCATGAATTAACACTAGGCTTTGAAGTTGCATCCTCTTCACCTCATGTAAAGTGTGAAAAAATGAAGCTACAGTCGAAGTGACAAACTTTCACTACTGCTACAAGTTTTCAACTTTGTGATTCTCTGATTAGAGCTATTGTGGTTGTAAACTCAATTATTTTGTTAGAACAGGTGAGTTGTTATATGGAGAGATGATTCCTTAAAAGTTCAGGAATGAAAAATACATTGTGTACAAATCCATTTCCTAACTTTACAGTTCCCTTACCACAAACATTATAGTAGATATCATCCATCAGTATTTTGAAGGTGTTGCATGGTTTGATTCTCACAAACACCTCTTGGTAAGGTGACATGTGATCCATTGCAATTGAGCTGAGAATCCATTTGTTGACTTTTGATTTGGAAGGTGCCATGAAATTCTCTTTTTACCCTCAAGTTGTGAAGTTGTTTTGCAAATTAGACTCCTATTTGAACTCATTTTTTAAGATGATACTTTATAAGTTTGAGTGCTTGATTACTCTTTCTTAATACCCCCCTTGAAGTGGCACTTTATAAAGTTAGTGCATTGACATCATTTTTACACCTTTTGACGATTTGATTCCCTGTCTAATTTGGCACTTTATAGAAGGAGTGCATTAGGTCACTCTAAAATAGCATAAACAGGCACTTTATAATTTTAGTGTGATTTTAGGCTAGTTAGATTGGCGACGAAAAAACATCCACTTTTGCAAAAAGAATCATATTCATCCCTTTATCATTTTAGGCTAGTTAGCTTATCCTGTGTAGTGACGTTTGGGGGCGACTATAGCCTTCAACGCACAACAAAAATCTTTGGCGCCGCTATGAAAGCTTTCCCCGGCCGTGTAAGATGCACACCTTTGAAGGCATTCAAGATGCACTGTGGAGGCCGCCTATGGGCAGTTCCCTAGTCTGGCTGTTGAAGGATTGCTACGTAGGCCCTTTCGAGGGCATTCAAACCCGTCCTCTCTCCTTCTATGGACGCCGATACTAGCAAAACAATGCCCTCTGTGGGCATTATGAATCCTAGTCTCAAAAGCCTTCAAATGTTCCAACGCATCAACAAACAAGCAAGATTAATAACCACAAAACCAAACAATGAAATAAAAAAAACACCTCACAAAGATGAAGCAAGATTCTAGCCGGATGGGGGACAACATGCACATCAGAGAGCATATGGCTTGAAGCTATCCACAATGCTCTAATACCATGTAGAAAACACTAAGATTGTGGAGTAGACAAACAAGCACGAGATTGCAAATGAAATCGACCAATTGTATTCACAAATGAGGCAAATATAAATAGGCAAGTGTGAGTACCTGATTCTCCACCAAACGAGGATAGGACTTCTCTACATGAAGTGGTGGTGAGTAACGACCCACAAAGATAGCGTGAGGTGTCGATGCATGTCGACACCTCTCCAAAATGACTAACTACTTTGACAAGTTCAAAGTACATGTGGAAAATATGCCTATCTATGGTTAAAGCAAGTGTATAAGCCTAGGATTAAAGGTTATACACCAACACTAATCACAATTCCTATAACTTTAATTAATTAAATAAATTATTTAATTAATTAGCTTATCACTTTCCCATTAGTTAATTAAATAAATCAATTTATTTATTTAATTAATTAAGGTAATGTCCTCCATCCTCTTTATCATTTAAAATACTATTAAAAAATAAAAATATTTATCTCCTATCATAAAATCCAAAATACACAATCATTTCCTCTAATTTAAATTTCCTTCAATCTAAATGCAAATTAACTTTGCATCTTGACCATCCATTTAATCAACTTAATCCTAGCCATTTATTTCTAACTACCAATTCTTAAATAACAATTTTAAATTCCACTTCATCAATCTAAAATGAAATCAATCTTCAATCCTAGCCATTAATTTAATCAATCAAATCCTATTCATTCAATCCCTAACTACCTTCAATCCAAATCAAACTAACTTTAAATCCCAGCCATTCACTTAATCAGTACAATCTCGACCTTGTTAGGAAATGTGTCTCAACCTTGCTTCTAATGTTAAGATTACAAAAGTGCAATTTTCAAGTTATAAAATAGAAAAACTCAATTTCTAGGCTATAGAGTTGGTTTTTTGCCAAAATAAAAAAATTGGGTTGTTTGGCACCAGTTCTTGGGTGCCTATCATGTGAACCTCTTCAATCTCTACAATTTTAAAAAATGGTTCCAATTGGCTTGCTTGATTAAAAGTTATGGCCTCCAGAAGTTGGGCCTCCTACATTGGAAATGTACAAACATCTAGGACACATAAAGAGTTGTAAAGGGGAGTTACACTTGTTGTCCAACTTATGACCCAAGTTGTGACACTCATAAGGCATCTTTGGTTGGGGGTAGTGGAGCCAAAATAGAATGCCCAATTTGGTGAGTGGATTATAATGAGGTTATGATAGATGGAAGGAATATGCTAATTTTATCCTATGGACTCATCTTGGAATTTGGGTGTTGGATTTCTAACTAAGGATTTGGGCACCACTATTTTGGGTGATTTTAGCTCATGGTTTTCTAATTACCATTTGATGTTTCATGTATTATATCTCCTATTTATTGGGTGCTTGAGATGGAGGTTCAATAGTGAGTTGTGTAGGTCTTGTTATGTTGGTAAAATTCCTCCAAATCTCTATTTGGTGATACTCCTATGAAGGTTTGCTCTACAAGTGTATTGTAGCTATGATGTTTACTGAATGACACATTGGGTTTCTTTGGACTATGCAGTTTTCCTCCTGAAAGGGCTTTCCCCACATACACTTGTGTTATGGTATACTATTTATTTTTATGTTTACATGTGTTTATGCTTTCTATAATTGTTAAAAGATTGAAATTGGTAAAACACTCTCCTCAAAAATTTAGTGTAAGAAACATTTCTACATACTTTACTTTCTTCAGACCCTCCATTCACCAATCACTAGCATTTATTTCCACCTCCATCCCAATTTTAAATTCAGAATTCCTCTCATCAAATCCTAGTCATCCATTCCTCTCATCTCAAACCTATAAATTCATGGCATCCCCAAGCATTTCCATATGAGAAAATTTGTAGGCATATGTTGTCACATTGGGGAGCTTCCAAGAGCAACTTCAACATAGCATCAATATCACAACATCACCACATCACTTGGAGCAATCACTCATATCAAATGAAAGGTATAATCCTTCTTCAGTGTTGTATTATTTTTGTTTTCCCTTTTACTTTATGCTCTAACCCGAAGTAGGATTATAATCTTGTTTGCATTTGCAAGTAGTTCAATATATTTACACTCTTACACATACAATAATGGAAGAACCCAAATGTAATCATGACATGGAGGAAGATCTATTATTGTTTTATCTTTCTTTTGATTTAACTAACCAGGAGAGGGAGATGAGTTTAAAAATTATAAAAAATTATCCAAGTTTAAAATTTGTCTTTGTGTTAAGGTTGTTTGTAGATATTCAAACTAAATTATTAATTGTGTTGTGAGTTTAGAGAAACACTAACTTTAGTCTATCATATAAATGGAAAAGGGAGAGATGATGAAGACTACATTAAGAGTAGATTCCTCATCCCTCTTCATTTCACCTAAACAACCCAAACAGTGTGCAAGATAATAATAGACTCAAACAGTACACAAAATAAGAATAGTCGTTTGATATTAAAAACTATATAATATTTAGGTGATGTTTAAAAATATTCTTAAATATTATCCAATGCAATGGTTAAACATCACACTCTTTAGTGGTTAAGTATTTTTACACCTCATTCTTATCAAAAAGTGGTAAATAATTGTCATGTTTTTATTGGTTAAAATTTACATGTGTCCATTAGAATATTCTTAAATATCACCCAATTCAATGGTCAAACATCACTCTTCAATAGTCAAATAGACAATAACAATTTTACACCTCATCCCTATCAAAAAGTGGTAAATAGTTGTCCTATTTTTATTGGCCAAAATTTACCTTCCACCATTGAACTTGGTGATATTTAAAAATAACCATTCAAGAATAGTTTGAATATGAACTATAATGATCTTGATTTTATCTAAATATTCCATGTGTTGTAAATTTCACTATCAAGAGATCAAATATCAATGATTTCAATGGTCAAAGATTAATCGTGGCAAATAAAAATAGGACCCCTATTTACCACTTTTAGTAAGAATGATGTGTAAAATTACATGTTAATAAAATAGATCCATGTGACTCTTATTCTCTACGGTGCAAGCTTTACTAGCTGTCTTACAAACTTTATTATTTTGACTCGGCCATATGAAGCGTTTCTAGAGGCCATTTTCATTGTAGATAGAAACCGACAACCATGTCTGTGTGTATCCTAGTGATCCTTGTGCTGCATGCATGCCTTCCAGCACAAGCCCACACAACTTTCCTCTTCAACAAATTCAATGCCTCCACCCTTTATCAGGTCGAAAATTTTTCAATCCGCTCTGGTGCCATCTGCCTCACCAATCAAACACAACACGTGTCTGGCCGAGCTTTATATACTCAGCCTGTGCGGATGAAAGATCCCATGTCGAATACTACAACCTCATCATTCAGCACCACCTTCGTATTCGCCATGCTTCCTTCATCTTCCGATCCTTCATTCAGCAGCGGGCAGGGGATGGCCTTTCTCATAACGCCCACCAAGTCTCCTGTGGAACATTCATCAACTCAGTTCCTCGGTTTGTTAAATACTTCCACCGCAGGGAAGCCTGACAATCATCTCTTTGCCATCGAGTTCGACACGGTCCTCAACGTGGATTTCCAAGACATCAACGACAATCATGTCGGTGTGGATCTCAACGACCTCAAGTCTGTAAAGTCTCATCCTGCGGGGTACTGGATTGGCAACCAGTGGCATCAACTAGATCTCAACAGTGGACACAATATTCAGGCTTGGATCGACTACGATCATACCCAACACCAATTGAATGTTACAATAGTAGAAGCTGGTTCACTTCGACCCAAAAAGCCTCTTATATCTCTCAAAATTACCACTCTGTCCAACATTCTCGAAGAAGAAATGTATGTTGGTTTCTCTGCATCAACTGGAACCGTCGTGGAAGACCACTGTGTCCTCGCTTGGAGCTTCAGCACAAATGGATCCGCGCCTGACCTTGATATATCTCATCTTCCTTCCCTTATTGAGCGCAAGAATTCCAACTCAAGACTTATAGCCGGTATTACTACAACTCTAGTACTTGTCTTGTTGCTTCTGATTGTAGCAGCGGTTTTTTGGTGGAAGAGAAACAAGTACAGAGATATTAGAGAAGAATGGGAGATGGAGTATTGGCCTCACAGTTTTGACTACAAAGAGTTACATATTGCAACCAAGGGCTTCCGAAACGATCAAGTTCTGGGTTCTGGAGGTTTCGGACGGGTGTACAAAGGAGTGCTCCCTACTAATGGCCAAGAAGTTGCTGTAAAATCCATCTTTAGAGAGAGCACTGAAGGCCTGAAGGAATTCATTGCAGAGATTTCAAGTCTGGGGCGTTTACAGCACCGGAATCTTGTACAAATCAGAGGGTATTGCAGGAAGGGAGCAAAGTTATTTATAGTGTATGACTACATGCCAAATGGAAGCCTGGAGAAGATGATATTTAAGAAGACGAAGAGCCTTCTTTCATGGGCTCACAGGTACAGGATTCTGAGGGATGTGGGCGCAGGATTGGAGTATCTTCACGAAGGGTGGGAGAAAAGGGTAGTGCACAGAGACATCAAATCCAGCAATGTTTTGTTGGATTCTGAACTTAATGCAAAGCTGGGGGACTTCGGACTTGCTCGTCTGTACGAGCATGCGGAAAACCCACAAACTACTAAGGTTATGGGCACGCTTGGGTACATCGCACCGGAGCTTGTGCACACAGGAAAGGCCTCTCCCAGCGCAGATGTCTTCAGCTTTGGTATTTTAATGTTAGAGGTTGCCTGCGGGAGGAAGCCTGTGGATTCCTCTCTCGATGCTTCCCAGATGGTTATGGTGGAGTGGGTGGGAGAGCTCCATGCGAAAGGAAGGCTCATGGATGCAGCTGATCCCAATCTTGGTGGTGAATTTGTTGAAGATGAGATGGAGAAAGTGCTGAAATTAGGACTGTTGTGCTGCAAGCCTCAGCCAGAGGCAAGACCTGCCATGAGACAGGTATTGCAGATAATTGAAGGGGAAGCGTCTCTTCCCACTTTACATCCAAATGAGATGAGTGGACGGAGCAGTAGTTCATATCCAAGTCTAGGAGTATCTTTTGCCTCGACTTCCAACTCTCGAGAGGGACAATAATGGAGATTCTCAACAAGATTAGTTATCATTTAGTAAAGGTTTCCTTCTCAAATTTTAATGGAAAGCACATGAAAGAAGACGGGTATGTCTTTTGTGCGGCTTTGTGGACCAGAGGATCCCGTATTGACAAAGCTACAATTGTCCGTTTCCGACTATTAATGATGTGGAGGTATGTTACGATTTTCGACTGTGAGATAGGATTAAATTCTTCCTTTGCTCTTCTGTATGTATGTATATATTGTTGATAGACACTACATATTGTTGATAAACAGGTTAATATTTTTATTTTTTATTAAAACTAGTTTAATCATTGAACACTGATGTTTAATTAAATAGAGTGCAACAATTGAATAAAATTTTGATATAAAGTTACAACGAATTCAAAAATGTTAATCGTCATCAAATTTTTATTTTAACAAAAAGGCATTTCCTTAAAATTCGAATTCTTCTTATAACAATCACATTCATGTCTTGCACTGACCCACAAAATGATTCAAATGGGCTTGGGCGTGGGCAAGAGTTCTTGTAATTTCTGTGGGTACAAAATGATATAAAGCCCTTCTCCTTCCCCTGCTTCTGTTATAGGAAAATGACTCACTCTTGTGTATATTTGACAGAGTACCCAACTAAAATACAGACACATAGATACACAAGTTAGGCAAAATCAAATGGGTATAAGAGAATTAATAAAAATCAAAGCTTTTCCATTACTTACTTGCATGGATTGTTTTTTCAATGGCAGGCCTGCCATTGTAGAATACTAAAGCTTTCGTGCTCGCTTTGCTATGGAGAAACTCGGAAGGAATTAAAGGAGCTATGGGAAACACACCCATTTCTTTGGACAACATTTCCAACTACTAGAGCTTCGATCTGTAGAAAAGAATTGAAGAGAATCTATCTGATGTGCCTGACAACTCCATTTTGAAAAGTGTATTTACCTTCATACAACAATGGAATCGATCTAAAGGAGAACTAAAGTCAACTAGCTAATTATATCATTGTATTTTTCTTCTTCTAAAGTTTTGACAATATCTTATAATATTAATATTTTAAAAAATAGCAAAATGAGTTATTTCTCCCATATTTTATTATCCAATGTTGAATGAATCTTCTCTTTAATCTATTTTTCATTTAATTTAATTTCATTATTTTCAAAGACCAATCATAGTTTTTTTTACAAACTAAAAAACTTATATAGTTGTTATGCCACCATATCATATATGTTTGGAGTGACATTGAAAACTATTATTCATACACCCTATACCTAGATAAGCCAAAGAAGTCAATTATTCATTGCTTGATTTAGATGCATTTTTTAATTTGACAAACTTCATTCTATATGTTGACAAAACTCCTTGCAACTCATCTAATATTTTATTCTAACCACTATGATTGTATTATTAAGTATTTTTTAATGTCCAAACACGTGTAAAAAAGGGCTCTCTTGAAAGAGCCAACCAAAGAATCAATATATTTGTAATCAATGGGCTAATATCATAAACAAGTCATAGGAGAAATGAGTAAAGCCACCCTCAATGCATGTATTGTCTATCTTTTCTTCATTTATGTGTACCTAAATTGTAATTATTTGTTTATGCCTTGTCTATTGTAAACCACAGAAATAAACATATATTTGAATGAGTTCTTTCATCTGAACAAGAGCTGGAAGTATTGATTCATTTAAAGATATAATTTTTAGGGTTTTAAGGTTCCCACATTATCTTCTGTTCAAAGAAAGATCACAGATAGGTTGGGTTTGACATGTTTATTCATTGTTTGGGCTTTAAAAGACATGCAATGCAAAAAAGTCCATCACAGACTAAATAATTTGTAAATTGGTTTAAATATTAGGTCTATTAGCACTTTGTGACATGCAGGCTAGAAGAATTTACATCCAAGCTGTGTCTCTTTTCCATCAATTTGCCTGCTTTCTTTTTAACTGCGGACATTTGGAGCAAGAATAACACGTCCTGTAGATTTAAAGCCCCTTTGTTTCAATTTTATCCCCTCTTTTATTTGTACTGGTTTTATTGTGCGTGTGTTTCATGAATTTTTTGTGCCTTGAGTAGGAGATATTTGCAGTTTGAAAAGGTAAAATCGCCTTATTTTGTCTCCGATTTGGTAAAGACTTCTCAGGTACTCTGTCATAGCCATAGCGGGTGGTCTTAACTATGTCTATGCAATTTTACCTAATCTTTCTTTTTACCAATATAGATTGTTGAAGCTTAAATTCTCAATTAAAAAAACAATGAAGTGTTTCTTGTCTTGGAGAGGATAAATTAGCAGATATTTAAGATTAAATGTGTTGAGGCGTTTTTTTTTTTGGTTTAACTCATTTGATACAAATCTTGTACACCTACAATAACATGCAACAGTAAATCTTCTTGCTATTCTCAAATGGTTTTTCACAGCAAATTTTTGACTGTCGGCTTTGCTTGAACTTTGATGTCTCCCAAACCTCTTGTAATCCCGATTGCTCTCTTCAACATAACCGTGTCCTTGTTCTCTTCATTTTCTTTGCATACTCCTGCTGAATCTCTTATATATATTGGATATTTTCAACCACTCTATTGTATGAACTGGAGACAATGCAGATCAGTCAAACAGTTCTCAAAATCAGAAACCCAGGGTCTGAGTAGGTCAGCATGTGTACATGCATACATTCAGACAAATAACAATAAAACATTTTTCTAGCATTGCATCCGACAGTTTGTGTTAGAACATATGCTCTTTTTAGTTCTTGAGAATGATAAGATCTGCCCTGCAAGACAATGAGAAGATCTGCCCTGCAGAACACAACCAACTAATGGAAACAGAGGAAATAAAAAGGTCTATCATTTAGAACACTGCATGCAATTAACAACCAACTAAAGGTCAACCAATGTGAAATTGATGTTGCAGGAAGTTTAATAACATTACCGTATTGATTGCGCACATGTATTTAACTTTTACCTTAATATCATTTTTTTAAGCATTTTAATATTATACCTGACTAATATCCAATAACTAAAAATTAATTGTTTTATTGAAAACATGAGAAAACATATAGCTTAGATGCAGAAGAGTGCTCTTTGTCAAACCATTTGTAGAATTCTTGTCAAACTTGATTTGTACATATTGTTTAAAATTTGGTGAAGACCAAAGTACAATGACTTCTGTACTACACATAAAGGTCAAGGGGAAATTCTAATGTTTGAAAGTAATTATAGTATTGCAATTCACCAAAAACTGAGATCGGGTTCTCAAGTGTAAGAGTAAAGAGTATAATTGAGAGAGAAACAAGGGCTGCACTGCAGCAGGAGTCTCTGCCAAGTGCTGATAGGAAAAAGTCTTGCAAGGGAGGTTTTGTCTGTTTGTTGCTGCAAAGTTGCAGATGAAGGTTGCAGGGCCTGGTGATCAAGTCCTTTGGTCACAGAACAAACCAGCAATCAAAACTAGGTCTGAATAAATATCCAATCAACTGAATAAGTTTTTGTCAGTTCCATAAGCACCAACAATGCCCATTTTTCCCACTCAAGATAATATGCCTGCAAAAGAACAATAGCAACTGTCTAATGAAATTGTGCATGGAGCCTGAATAGACCTATGGATACACTGGTAGACGAGAGCTATTGGTCAGATCCAAAATATTATCAAAGAGTAGGGTCTTGTATTTAACATGTCTGTAGGTTTGTTTCAAGTGGATAATGTCACCTTTTTTCTTATATATATTTTGCTTGTCTTGATCATTATACTTCAACCATAGATATCAACCTATGTTAATATCAAGCTTCTGACTGGTAAATTGTTGCTGACTAACACATTTTTTAGTTCTTCTCTTGGAGCATACATCGGTGCATATTAATATTCATTAAACAATGATGTGAATTAATGGTTCAATAGTGGTGCAATGCTTAAAATATTCTTCTATTCTTGCTTTACTTTTGTAATACTTCCCATAAAATGTCTTAGCACAAGAACTGAAAAGTTAACCTTGAAAGTTCAATCTTCCATACAACATGGCTCTAAGTCTGATATGTAAGAGTGTTCATTCATGACAATTTTAGCATAGACTTTGAATATAAAGAATGAAAAATTCTTAACAAACACATAAACCAGTGAAAAGCTAATTCAAGGAGTACAACATGAACTTAAGGAGTAAAACATGACTATATGCTTATAATTATCTGAACATAGTAAAAGATATTACATGATACTCAAAAATAAACTCCTGACAGAATCACATGTTAACAATTATATTAACAAGTCCAGACCATAAAGAGATTCAACATAAGTAATTACTAAATAGTTGCACCAAGTTGGCTGCAAAAAGGTTTGTAATGCCACCTAATCTTAGGAGCATGATGATTATTTAGTTTCCCTGATCGGATAATATGCATACAAACATAACCATGGTCCTTCATCAAAGGATAAGATCTCCAATATAAATATATCCAAGCCTTAACCAATAACCACAATGTTGAGAAGTAAGCCATAATCCAAGCAAAGACAAAACAATCTATTTGCAAGGACCAAATATGCATGCCTAAGATGATAGAAAAGACTAACAAAAGTATCAGGCATTTTGCAACAGCAATAAACAACCATTGAAGACCTTTAGGATGCCGCTTCTGAAAACCATGAAATGAAAACTGAAACAACATCTTGGAGACGACAGAGTCGAAGGTCCTGTGGTACTGGGGCATCAACTATAGTGCCAAAACAACCTATTTGCAAGGACTGAGTATTCATCTCTGCTCTGTTTTCTGACACAAGCAGCAACGTTACCTCATCTGCCATTTTTGAGAATGCAGCCCTGTAACACCATCCATGACCGAGAGATAAGAATATTTTAAGGGTCTAGTAAATTTCCACGAGATAAGAATATTTTGGCCTTTATTAGTTCCTGGACTGATGTTGAGGTGCCCGTTTTTTAAAACCCCACAAGCAATCTCAATAATATTTCTACTGCAATGCAAATGAAAACTATAAAACTAGTAAAAATAAGAAGGAATTTGCTTTCTACTCACCTTGGGGTACTTGCCATGAGTTTCGAACCTCAACGCCATTTTCCCAACTGCGCAGCCCCTCTCAATCCTGTTGAACTTGGAACTAAAAATTAAAAATAGTAATAATAATAAAACATAAAATCATTCAAAGAACCTCGGCCTCCACCAATTTTTATTCACTAAAAGGAAAAAAAAGGAATAAAAGAGTGATACATTTGTACACAGAAAAACAAAACCAAAAGTTGTTTCATGTACTAGCAATAGCAATGACATCCAAAACTATTTATCTTATTGTAATTACACAAAACCACAAGGTGATTAATTTAGTAGCTCAAAAGCCTTAACATCATACAAGGATGGTTCACAATTGATAATGACAACACCCCAAATTTCAATGATTGCATAGCAGATCAAGATAGTCATTTCTTGCAGTGGTAAATAAATTTGCTTCAACTTACTAGCTGAGTTTAATGCACTGAATTTAGAGAACTATTCAGGTTCATTAGGCAAAGGGGAAACACAATCCTATACAGAAATGCACATTGGAACCAAGTTTGTTAACATCAACAATATATAACAGCTCAATGGATCTATAGCCAGGATAGGTCTAGGCATCCCCAAACACATGGTTGCTCCTTGAACAATAGCAAATTGTAACCACTAAGAAAGTAGCATCAGAAACTGGACATGAAATATCACAATACTTTTCTATGTTCGTAAAGCCTCAAAGTTATCGTATATTTGACATAAAAATGACTATTTGCAATTATCTGTTATATAAAGGTTTCTTAGAGAGAAGAATGCATCAATCGGTTATAAGAAAGTATAAGCAAACATTCCACTGATAAAGAGATTTAGTTTAACACATCAAACATAATAATCATTAAGTCACTTACTTGCAGAGTACTTATTCTAGTATAGCTAGTCATAACCTATAAGAATTAATTCATAACATGCAAGACCTGTTGATGATGTTTTCTTGACAACAACAACATTAGAATAAAACACCAAGTGCTCTATCCTCTCTTGAACAAAGCGTCTCGAATGCTAAACTATGTGATCAAACAAGAACACTCCAAGGTTCCTTGTACGTGATTTGCAACGAATAGCCTTGGTGGTGTTGATGTGATTTGCTGTGTCACAAAGGGACTTACGTCGAATTGTCATTTCTCCATTCAAATAAGTTACTCTTTCCTTGTGAAATGGAACTTCTTCTGATCAACTATGAAAAGAAAAGCAAAAGGCAAGAGTTAAGACAGCTAATCTAAAGACAATGACACGATGAACGATGCTATGATAGACAAATTCCCTTAGAAAACCAAATTTCACTTCGCCATGTCGAGCAACAACTACATGAAATAGGTGCAATCTCCAAGGGATAAACCAAGGATTTTCATATCGTTGACACACTCCAAAGTACCCACAGCTGGCGCAACTCGAAGGAGCATCAACAATCGAACTATTTGCAAGATGTGGTTCAGGCTAACTTTACATGATGACTTACCATCGACAAGCCATCAAAAGTATGAACCAACGGGAATTCATCAAATATCATTGCATATATCCATTACATCAATGAACTCTATCTACTTTATCATCTAAACTACTTGGAAACACATCTCCGTCATATTCAAGAACTTGAAACCTTGCTAACATTTCAAAGCCACAAGATCACCATGCAAAACAACAACAATGAGCTTGTATTACTTTTGAAGTGTATCCTTACAACAATCTCACGTCTCTCTTCATGACTTTGAAGAGCTCCCTCTCTACTCTACTCCAACTTGATCTCTACTTCTAACCTCTAATCTCCTATCTCCTATGTATATTCCCTTACAAATGAGAAGAATGAGCCTTTATAGACTCCAGAAATTACATGAAGGGCCAGGATTGATTTGACAATCAACGACCAAGATCGAGACAACAAGGCAGTTTGTTACAAAATTTGCTATTTTTAGAACATGAAAGAGGCAATGAAGGCACGTTTCCCAATGTGATAAGCATCTTTGGAGCATCTCTATGGTGGGCCCTCTTACATGGCAGAATGTAATTGGCTTGATGATGTGTACGTGCCACCTCAGCATCTTTGAATGAACTAGTGTGATTCACTTCATGTTCACTTTACTTAGAATATTTTCTTCTTGTTGTCTTGATGTAACTCATGGATCGCTTTGATGATCATGCTCATCTCTCATCTTGTGATGTTGTTGTGCTTGTGCAAGATCATGCCTCTGGACAGTTGCATGGACTCATGGAGTAGACTAGTGCCTGATGAGAGTTCTTCTTGTCTGGCACATGATATGTGAGCTTCTGGATGATGACCTCCTTCAAGATGTACGTGGTGAAGTGACAACCTTCCACTGATCCTCGCCTCGAACGAATGATGCTCTTGATGATGAACTACCCCTGTAGCCTTGATCATCTTAGACTAGCTCCCCTTCGCATGGCGTTAATGTCTTCCTCATGCAGACATACGAAGTCTTCGAAGTAAGATAAACTTGATGTTGGAGCTCTCCTCCATGTGGTGATGATGAACTTGAGCAATCTTCCTGCGCCTTCCAAACTTCTCATGTATGAGCTTTTGCCATTCACCTCTTTGGATCCTCCATCACCTACAAGAAGAAACACATCAAATTAAGACTTGATATGAAGGATTTTCAATAACAAATTGCATTCATGTTATGCATGTGGGATTTCAAAACATATCCTTTCGCATGAAATCCATGCCTAAGTGCCTAGGCGGGTTTAGAGGGGCATTATGGATTATTTGATGTGAATTCCATGTCAAGGTGTGAAATCCGCCCAGGCTGGGCGGGTTTAGGGGTGTCATCCGGAGAGTGTCTTGTGAATGACATGACATTGTCCAGGCAAAGTGCTCAAGACCGCCTAGCATGGGCGGGATTGGAAGAGGTGTAAGGAATTTTCATCACTTAAGCATTTTTAGCTTGGTTTTGACAACTTAAGAGTTCTTTACTTGTTTCATTGAGAGTTTATCCTCCTTTGAATGCTATGTAATTCTTGAAGCATGGGCGGATTTAGAGTGAGTGCATGGAGTGAATGGTGTGGAAGACATGCATGATGGTGGGAGTCACTTGACAAGGCGGGTTTGGAGGGTGTGTATGGATTGCTTCGCTTAGCTCATTCATCTCCTCATGATGTTATCCACCCATCATGATGAAAACCGCCTAGGAAGGGCGGGTTTGGATAAGTGGTAAGGATTTTACTATGTGCACACATCTTTACCTTAACCTTGACACTCCTCTTCCACCTCCATGACTTAGTGACTTTCAAACTTCCTTCCTCTTAGAATGACCTTAATTATCTCATCTACTGAGTGTGATCTTGATCATCCATCAAACAAACTTGCAACTTATGTCATTCTTCACCCTGAGCGGTTTTGAGAGTGTTGTGTGGAGAGTTTCATGTGGGAGGAGACAGAGTCCATCATTCCCTCATGAGGCCGCCCAGGTAGGGCGGGTTGAGAGGTGATGCATGGATTCTTCTTTGAAATGCACTTGATTCTATCTAACTTGCAAACTTCCACTGGAATTTCATCATATCCTAGTGTCTTGTGCAAGAAAACCTTGAAAACTTGACCACTTTCCTTCTTGGGCGGATTTAGAGGGTATGTGTGGAGGATTTCATGTGACAGGCAACATTGTCCAAGACCCCCTCCCGAGGCCGCCCAGGTAGGGCGGGTTTGGACATGACCCTTGGATTTTCATCTTAAAACTCACTTAATCATTCTAAAACCTTCAAGTTTCCATCAATGTTTATCACCTTTTGATGTTTGGTGTTGAAACACTTTGAATTTTGCATAATCTCTCCTAGGGTAGGATTGGAGGCAGTGTTTGGAAAAATTGATGAGGTGATGAAGACATTGTCCATGTCTACATGCCAAAGCCGCTCAAGTAAGGCGGGTTGGAGAGTGACACCTGGAAAATTGCTTATTATCCACTTGACTTCACTCAAACTCAAAAAAATCTTACTTACAAATCACCATACCTCAATGTTTTGCACAAGAAAACCTCAACACTTAACCATTTTTCCTCTAGGGCGGTTTTGGGAGCAGTGTGTGGAGAGATTGATGTGGCAGGAGTCATTGTCCATCACTCCCTTGTGAGGCCGCCCAGGTAGGGCGGGTTGGGAAGTAATGTATGGAATTCACCTTCAAAAGCTCTTAAAAACTTGCAACCTCTCTCCTAGGGCGGATTTGGAGACTTAGTCTGGAGAAAGTGCGTGATCACAACCTTGAATCCAAGACCCCATGCCAAGGCCGCCCAGGTAGGGCGGGGCTTAGAAGGTGTGCTTGGAATGCAAGTCTTGTCGCCATATCGGAAATGTCCTGAATGGAAGTATATTGAAAATATGTTTAAGTATAAGTCAGATATTGAAATTCTTATACTTTAAATATTTATCAATATACTTCCAGGATGTTTGAGATGGGTCTAGGATCCATAGGATTTAACATGCAAATTCTAGATTTTGGAGGATCCACCAGATTTCAGACTTAGCCAATTTTCAGGATTTCAGGACATCAGGACATCAGGCTTAGTGATTTTTTATCATTCTTTCCAATTATTTCATCCTTGTTGGGAGGAGTTTAAGTAATGTTTGATTTGGAGATGATGCATGGAATGTTGCTTGTAAACTACTTAACTTCCCTCCAACTTTCCAACCTTGCTTGAAATTCATCATTTCTCAGTGCCTTGAGCTTGAAAACCTTCTAAACTTAACCATTTTTTCCTAGGGCGGATTTGAAGGTTCTGTCTGGACAAATGCATGTGCAGGAGGCTGAGTCCATGACCTCATGCCAAGGCCGCCCAGTCTGGGCGGGTTTGGAGGTGAGGCATGGAAGTTTCATCAAAATCTTAGTTTTAGACTCCATCATCACTCCCTAACTTCCTTCAGTCAGCAAAAACTCATGAAAACATCCTAACTTTCCCTGGGCGGGTTTGAAGGTGTTGTCTGGAGAAGCTCTCCTGATGGTGAAGACACTGTCCAAGAGGACCTTGTGAGGCCGCCCAGTCTGGGCGGGTTTGGACAGTACCCTTGGATTTCTTGCCTTAGTCAAATTTTGGATTTCCCGAATGGAAGTATATTGAAAATATGTTTAAGTATAAGTCATTTCTTATACTTTAAATATTTATCAATATACTTCCAGGATGTTTGAGATAGGTCCTGGATCCATAGGATTTAGCATGCAGATTCTAGATTTCTGAGGATCCACCAGATTTCAGACTTAGTCATTTTTTCAGGATTTTCAGGATATCAGACTTAGTCATTTTCAGGGTCTCAGTGACATGCATCAGGATGAAGGCATATAGACCTCTTGGCAGGAAACTGTTGAGACTTGCATACACAACACTATCAAAATCATACAAGTTCAGAGGAAAACTAAACCTAGAGCAGAACGAAGTGAGAAAGCAAAAAAAAAAAGGGGGGGGGTCCCCATTTGCAATGGGGCGATGTGTGATTACATCACAACAAGACCAAGGAATGAGATTAAATGTAAGACTTCGACATATAATAATGAAATCTCAGACACTCTGTATATGCCAAATTCAGAAACCGCAAAAGATTTGCAGCTCAAATTGATTGCTGTCACCTCTATTCCGTTTTCATATTCAATTTCAAAATTATAAGCATCTTGGTAAAATTTAGAAGTATGCATTTACAAACTGTCCTGTCATTGCAAGAAATCTATCTAGTATTTTAAGGATTCTATATGTTCTATAAAGCATAAAAGTTGTTTATAAATAATTGTCTTTTGGGAAAAATATCAGGCATTTTGCAACAGCAATAAGATAATGTTATTGACCAGTGTTCACATCTTTTTAAGAAGCATCCAACTATTTAAATCACTAGTTGAAGTCATCAGGCTTATCCTAAAAGGATATAAAGAAGTTGTATAAATGTCAAATAGTGGTTAAAAAAGACTAATGGGAAGTTGTTTTTTTAATTATACATTGCAAAAGGGGCTGGTGTGTAAAATTTGTTGTCTTTGCACAATTTGTGCAATGGACAGTGTTGTCTTTGCAAGGTCCGCGCAAGAAGACTGTCTGCTGGCAGGAATCGCAAAAGGGCTGGTATGGAGCCAAATGAACATTTTTTGGCTTCAATGTGCTGATTACCTGCCATGGAAGTGAACATTTCAGTAGTGCAATGTAAATGTGTTAGAATACAAGACATGTCAATAACAATTGCCAAAGCATTAAGTGTTTTGAGGACTTGCTTGGATATTCGAACATGCAAGTGTTTGCAAAAAAGCTTTAGTGCATTCATCATTTAGCTCATTTATGAAACTGGATTGACTCAAACGTATGACTTGTGTGCCTCTTGAGCCTCTCCGAACAACATTTTTGAAGAGAATCAGCCATGTTCTTGTTGAGGCAAACATTTGTCGAAGTGTGGCATAGGCATATAGATCAATATGGCTACTAGGGATTACAACCTATAATATAGTCGTGATATATTAGCTATGATTGTTGGTGGAATGTTTATTACAAAAGCAATAAAATGTGGTATGAGATCTGTGAGAGAATGCTTACAGTAGCTATATCCCTCTGGGAGTCTCCATCCTTAACATGAAGCTCGTACTGATTTGGTGTTTGATGATGCGCAGTTACAACTAAACCAAACGTTCCAACTGAGTAAGCACTATTTGATTGGACGAACTGAGAGATAGTTGTATTAGGTGTAAGCTTGTGCTGTTTGCAAACTTTTTCAATGTTTTCGACACTGCTTTTATTGGTTAAAAAAAATACAATAGTTGGCATCTCCTCTTTCATATTGTGTTCTATTTTTTATTGAAAACTTTGTGATACACACTTGAGCCAGAAATAGTTGTGGTAGATAGCTGTCAACAAGGTCGACATGGAAAATTTTTGCTTTTGTTGGCATTGCAATGTTTCTAGTGCAGGCAGGCCCATAGACAACCAAAACGTCACCTTTGAAAACAACACCTGATCTTTTTGTGCAGATTTCCAGTATACTCGTTGCAGGTTGCAGCTCTAATCTCAGTATACACATTGGCATATATGTTCGCAAGATCTCAACATACAGTTAAATATATTCACAAATATAGTGTAAACATGCACTTGATACCTGTAAATATTGCATACACATAACTTGACATATGCAAGTTTGGCCATACATTTATACATAGGCCGTATGCATTTGTTGGAATGATAACACTTGAGTTCTTTTTAATTCTGCTCTGCATTTGGTACTTCTTTACCAAAATGCAACCCAGGACCAATAAGACACAAGGCAGATCTGAACATCTAATTCCCAGGTTTCAGTTTAGAACTAAGTTACCAGCAAACAAGTCAGAACTGAACATTTAATTCCGAGGTTTCAGTTTAGAACTAAGTTACCAGCAAACAAGTACAGATTACATCATAAATTGGTACGTATAAGTGAATAACAAGTAACATTGGGCTCCAGCGGCCACTCAAACCCTAAATTTCCACTCTACCAATTCAAAAAACGAAAGAATATGCAAATTTTTTTTAGCATTCAAACATCAATATTTGGAGAATATTGATGTGATATGATGCTTAAAAATGCAAAAACATTGAATATAAAATTTCAAAGAACCTAGGAATTTCAACTTAATCGCAGGAAAATCTGATAGGGATCCATCAACAGGTGCACAAAATTAGAAATTTATATTGCATTAAAGACAGCTCAGGACAAAACAGAGGCTTTAAACCCATGCCCAGCTCATCCCTAAGAGCATAGCCCCCTATCCAAGCGACAAAATTATGATACATCAAAAAAGATAGCAACCAGTTCCATACATGAGAGCCCTATTTTCTATAAACAAAACTGATTGGTAGAGATTGATAAGAAACACTGGCAGTATTGCAGGATTAGCATGCATTTCACTCTTTGCTTCTCTGGGGTTTTGTGCTTTGTTTTCTCTCTACTGTTTATCTGTTTATTATGAATATTACTTAGTCATGGTGAAAAAACTTGTTCTGAGTCTCCAGTTAGAGATGCTTCAAAATGCACTCTTCAAGCCAGGCTACAATCATTTTTTCTTGGGAAGCAGCGGTTCGGAAAGGCAAGCAGAAGGAGAACGCATGTATCATAACACTAAAGTAATAAGAGAGATGCATCAACCAAACAACATAGTTGCATGGAAAGGCTAAACCCACGAAAGCTACAGAGCTCAACATTTGAGCCCTTCTCCAAGAGCAAGAGAAAATTTCAGTTTAAAACTTCAAGAGATGAACATAAAGCAACTTGAGCATAACTTCTTTTTGACAGAGATGGATTACGGAAGTAGTAATTATAGTAAACAACAAATATTGAGTATTTCTCAGAATTCTAAAGAAACAGTTTAAGAAGCTAGGTGAGGCATCCCATTGATGTGACATGAAAACTTGTTTCCAGCAACGTGTCATGTCATCATCAACTTGCACAAAAGGCCCCTAACCTACACACTAATTTAAATCTTACATAACCAAAGGCAAAGTATCCTGCAAATTTAAACTAAACGGTTTAATCAATTATTGATGATACGAGGATGACTATAACCTTCAACAATTAGCAAAGATCCATCATCCGAGCAACAATTAGTTGTATTTAAAAATATTTATTTCAGTCTAGAATTACATTTGTTTCTTTTTGACGAATAAAAATAGACTATACAGGACTATAAAATGAACGACAACATGCACTTTTGGGTTGGGCTCAGCAAGACTATTTGTGGTTAGCTATTTTGGGTTAAACTCTATTATAAGAACACGCAGTGCACTAATTTGGAGATCAACCACATTATATAAAAGCTAACCGACATAAATCTTCTTAGATGCTCTCCTGAGTCTAGGAGGATCAAAGGGCTTTAAATATACATTCTTTGCTTGTCCATCTATAATAAGTTCAGACAAAGATTCTCCAGTAGCAGGTGCATTCAGTATGCCCCTGCAGCCATGCCTTGTGAATACTTGTGGCTACTTCCTCCGACGGACCACAGATGTTTACCTCACTTGTTAAATAAAGTTTCAACACAATATCTGTCATTTTGAAAATATTGAGATCTAAAGCAGTACTGCAAGGTAAAAAGTTAAAAACAAAATAAACAATTTTTAATTCATGCTAGGCAAGAAATGTCCTCAATTATTCCATCTCGGCCCTCATGCTCAAGCTTAGATTTCAGATCTGGTCGCATTAAAGTTAACTTCTGTGAAACAACAAGATAATATATTCCATGGCAACTACCTATGACTATTTAATCCTAGTAAATGCCTAAATAACATTACTCTGTCCAAAGTGAGCTATTTTACCAGTTAGAATGGACAACAAACCCAAGATGACTCAAATTTCAATTAGTGTACAACCAAAAAACATAATCTTTTGTTCGTATTTGAAATTGAGCTTTGTTGAGCTCTGCTATTATTGAAAAAAAAACAAATGTATTTTTACAGGTAAATTCAAAGGTGAACTCTTGTTCAGGAACTGACCAAATATACTTTCACACTTTTTGTAATAGAGCCAGGGACAGTTACAGGACTCTTCACATCTCCAAGATGGGAAACAATGAGGCCATATAGCGTCCATGCAATAGGATTTGCACAGTAATACCACCTCCACCACACAGGTATTTTCTGTAGAATAATTGAAAGTTAAATGAAACTTCCTCAAAGCGTTAGTAACTTTTACTAGTAGTAATAAGAAAAGTTAGAAATGGTCTGACCCCTCTTCAATAGGAATCACACAAATGTGGCAATAGGAACTTTTTGGGAAAATACCCTGTATCCCAACTCTGTATGGTTGTCTATGAACACGGACTTAAAAAAGCACATTGACTGCACAAATTCAACAAGCAGAGACACTGAAAATTAGAAAAAAACACCATGTTATATTGTCCCATTTCTTGTATCAAACATAATCTAGTTACAACATGGAAATCCATAAACAACAAAACACCCTAAAATTCCATTTTCCATAGGAAAGGGAGGGGTAAGAACAGCCAAAGGCCTATCCGTTGTAGCAGAGGTGATAACAATATAATCCTTCCCAACATTGTGGCATTGCTCCACCCAGCATACCGCTCTCGTCTGTATTCATCCTGACTACATAAAAAATGATAACGATAAAAATAAATTGAAAAATAAAGTGAAATATTGTAGGTGTAAATTCAAAAAACAGAATCACAGAACCAAGATAAGAAGAACAGCAAATCCAAAACAAATGCTCAGAATGAAAAATATAAAACAGCACACACAGAATGAACAAAACTATTTAACGTGGTTCACCAATTGTTGGCTACATCCACAACGAAGGGCAATTTTATTATATCAATACATCTCTCTCTTTCTGTATTACATACACATATGTATTTTGGAACAGCAGCTATTCAATACCACACACTATATCCTACAGAACTTCCTCCTGCATTTTTAACCATCCTCAGACCTTCTGCATTGCAGCAACCGCATGCCAAGAATATGGCAGTTACAAGGAATAGGTTGCCAGAGGAATAAGTCTGAGAATGCAGGAAAAACTGCAGATCGGTTACAAATTGGGCTTCACACAGATGTCACGTGCCCAACAATCTCCCACTTGAAGACCAATGGGATCGATAATGAAGCTGCTCTGAGAGAGATCCCCTTCGTGAAATTCAGTGTCACAGAGGAACAAGACCGAGAGAAGATCTACAGAACTTGAACTTCTCTCGAGGAACAACCTTGGTTAAGGCATCCGCCGAATTAACCTTTGTGTCAATCTTTGTGACCTGCAACTTGCCTTCGTCAATAACATGGCGGATAAAGTGGTATCGAAGGTCAATATGCTTTGTTCGACTGTGGAAAGCTGAATTTCTTGCCAAGTGAATAGCACTTTGGCTATCACAATATAATGGAAATACTGATTTTGGACAGCCCAGTTCGGTCAACAAACGCTCAAGCCATATCATTTCTTTGGCTCCTTCCGAGAGCACAACGTATTCAGCCTCGGTGGATGACAGAGCTACAACTTGTTACAACCGAAAAACCCAACTAATGGCTGCCCCGACCAATGTAAAGACATAACCAGTGGTAGACCGGCGTTTGTCTAAATCTCCGGCCATATCTGAATCAACATAACCACGGGAGCTGAATGTCAGTACCTCCAAAACATAAACAAAAATGTGAAGTACCTTTCAAGTACCGTAGAATCCACTGAACTGCTTGCCAGTGTTGTTTGCCCGGATGACTCATGAATCTGCTCACAACTGCAACTGCTTGTGCAATGTCCGGACGAGTGCATACCATTGCATAAATTATACTGCCAACTGCAGATGTATATAACAGACCTCATCTATTCTTCTTCTTCCTGATTTTTCGGACACATAGCTGAAGATGGGCGGAAATAATCAGCCAAAGGAGTAGATACCAATTTAGCATGAGACATATTAAATCTGTTCAACACTTTGGCAATGTAGTTTGCTTGGGACAAGCTGAGTTCTCTTTTATTTCTGTTTCTAAATATGTACATCCCAAGTATTCTTTTGGCTGGTCCTAGGTCTTTCATGGCAAAACGAAGAGCCAATTGTTGCTTCAGCTGAGCAATAATCTTAACACTAGTACCAGCTACCAACATATCGTCAACATAGAGCAAAAGGATGACAAACTCACCAGTATTGAGCTTCTTGTGGTAAACACAAGGATCTGATTCGACTGAATAAAGTTGTTATCAGTCATGAAGCGGTCAAATTTTAAATACCATTGTCTTGGAGCTTGCTTCAGCCCATACAAACTCCGCTTCAGCTTGCAAAATAAATGCTCCTTACCTGGTTGAGCAAAGCCCTCAGGCTGCTCCATGTATAAATCCTCATCAATGTCTCCATGTAAAAACGTTGTTTTCACATCGAGTTGCTCAAGTTCTAAATCCCAAATGGCTACCAAACCCAACACAACACGGATTGTGTCCATTCTGACAACTAGAGAAAAGATTTCAAAAAAATCAATACCTTTTTGTTGATCAAATCCCTTGACGACTAGTCTGGCCCTGTATCTTTTACTTCCTCCGTCTTCGTCTTTCAAGCGATAAACCCATTTGTTCTTGAGAGACTTTCGATTTGGCGGAAGATGAACCAAATCCTAGGTGTTATTGACTCTCAACGACTCCATTTCTTCGTTCATGGCTGCCATCCAATTGTTTGCATTTTCATGCTTGCAGGCTTGTTTATAAGTTGACGGCTCTGCATAATCAGAGAGCAATAACTCATAGTCATCGTATTTTGCAAGTCTCCGCTTCTCACGGGTAGACCTCCTCAATGTCGGACCTTGCTCAAGCTGTATGTTTGAGTCCAGATTTAGTCTCTGGAGTAAGTTCTGAACATCATCAACCTCTCATTGTAGAGGCCCCTATGGAAAGCTCCCCTATCTCTGTATATTGTTTTGTTCGGTCACACTGCCTTGCCCCTGCACACAACGTCCAACATTTTGCCTCTATACTCTAATTGAAAGAGGCATGGAAGAATGACAGGGTAGAGCGCCTAGAACAGTTCTATCATTTGTGTCAAAAGGATGCGAAGGCAGATTCAAAGGATGCAATTGCATATTCAAAGGCATCGGTGTATCAGAAGGGAGCTGGGTTGAAGAGGAACCCGCAGTCTTATCGTTATGAGGTAAGTGAGCTGGCAACGTGTGGTCTAGAATGACTCCAGCAGGCAGCGAAGTTTCAAATAGAGGCTGCGAATGAGAGACGTCCTTAATGCCATCGTGATGGAGAGAGTTTCCAGGCAGCATTGAAAACTGCAAATGCTGCGTTGGACTTGAAGATAGCCGCGTAGTAACTTGTGAAGGCAGCGTATAGCTTTTAGAGGGCAGCGAATGGTCTTTAGAAGCATTTGGGGGCTGCGTTGAATAGTCAATAGGCAGCGTTGGACCAAGTGATGGCTGCGTAGAGTATAAAGGCAACGAATCAATTGAAGGCAGTGTTGGAATGACGGAAGGCTGTGTTGGAGTAATAGAGGACAGCGAATGAGCATTGGGAGGCTATGTAGCAACAATGCAGGGCATACCAGTTGAGGACTGGGTGGGAATTGTGCATCCAACCGAAGGCATGGTAGTTGAAGAAAGAGGAGCTCCTGAGATATAAGAATGTATAGATGTAACAAGTAGCTGAGAGAAAGAGATGGTGGATTGTTTTACCATGCCATTATTGAACAAATCCACATCAACATATTCCGGTAGAGGTGAATTGCAAGGTTGCAAACCTGGAAAATCCTTCTCGTTAAACACAAAATCACGGCTACGGATTATAGTCTTTGCAACGGGATCCCAAAGACGAAAGCCAAACTGATCTTCACCATAGCCGAGAAAAACACACCTTTTTGACTTGAAATCTAACTTAGTTCTCTGCTCTTTCAGAATGTGAACAAAAGCGGCACAGCCAAACACCCGCAAATGATGATAGGAAATTCGTTTGCCGAGCCATGTCTCCTCAAGTATGTCAAAATCCAGTCTAGACGATGGAGCTCGATTGATGAGATACACAGCAGTATTACATGCCTCTGCCCAAAACTCCTTTCCCAATCCGGCATTGGAGAGCATGCATCTAGCTCTCTCAAGTATCGTACGATTTAGCCTCTCAACTGCACCGTTCTCCTGAGGTGTATAAGGGGCGGTCTTGATCCGTCGAATACCATGGTCTGCACAAAAAGAATCAAACTCCGAAGAGCAATATTCTCCACCATTGTCTATTAGTAGGCATTTAATTTTATGCCCAATTAGGTTTTCAATAGCAGCCTTAAAAATCTTAAATTTTGAAAATACCTCAGATTTTCTGTTCAACATATAAATCCAGATTTTTCGAGTGCAATCATCTAGAAAGGTTACAAAATAATTTGCTCCACCGAAAGAAGTTACCTAAGTCGGACCAAAAACGTCGGAATGAACAAGTTCCAACGGAGTAGTTTTCTTGTCATGCCCCGTTCTCACGAAACTGGTCCGGCACTGTTTGCCATAAAGGCAATGTTCACATAATTCTAAATCGATGGAGTTGAGGCCTGGAAGCTGATTGCGCTGAAGCATAACTTGAAGACCTTTTTGGCTCATATGACCGAGCCTTTTGTGCCATATTTCAGACCCACTATCCGTAGCTGGTAAGGCAGCTCCCACTTCACCAAAACAGTCCAGAATATAGAGATTACCTTACTTCTTTCCTCTTGCCATTACTAAAAGCCCTTTTGTAATTTTCCATGAATCAAGAGAAAATTTAACATTGCATCCATTGCCTATAAGCTGACTAACAGAAATTAAATTTCTTTTTAACATGGGTACATATCTAACAACCGTCAAAGTTAGTTTGTCTCCATTTTTCAGATTCGATATTATATCACCTTTTCCTAAAACGTCACATTCTTTATTGTCACCAAGAAACACCTTACCGAATGTGCCTTCTTAAAAATTTGTGAAAACTTGATGGCATGAAGTGGCATGAAAAGAGGCACCGAAATCAAGGACCCACAAATCTGCATTTGTATCACTTGCTGATAGAACCAAAACACCATCACTTGCAGTGTTTGCTTGATTATTTGTGCTCACGTTGCCTTGAGCTTTCTTAAAGTTCCAGCAGTTCTTCTTATTGTGTCCGAGTTTTCCACAAAACCAACACGCACCGGTTCTGCCCCTAGACTTCGTTCGCGGACCAGATTGTGACCTTCTTCGGTTGTTGTATCTACCTCTGTCATGGCTTCTTCCCCTATTGTTTATACTTACAGCTGTTAGAGCATCACCGGATGAGGGTTCCTAATGTTTCCTTCTCATGTCTTCGCTGAGAAGAGTAGCTGCAACGTCATCAAAAACCAATATACTCTTGGCTGCTACAGAAGTGCTCACAGCCATGACAACACCTTCCCAACTATTAGGTAAGGAACACAACAGCAAAATTGCTTTAATCTCAGGATCTAACTTAATACCCACCGAAGCTAATTGAGTAACTAAGGTGTTAAATTCATTCAGATGATTGGCCATAACCCCACCTTCTTTCATTTTCAGATTATATAATTTCTTCATAATAAATATCTTGTTCGAAGCCAAAGCAATTGCATACATGCTGGAGAGCTTTTCCCAGAGCTCTTTCGTAGTACTCTCATTTGAGACATTGAATAATACATTGCTGGACAATGAGAGAAAAATAGTTGCCTTCGCTTTCATTTCGAGTTTTTTTTCCCAGTCTTCATCCTTCATAGTACCTTGTCCTGGCGAGTGACAAGTCCTGTGTGATAAGAAGAGACTCCATATGCACTTTCCAAAGACCAAAGTTTTGGCCTGTAAATTTCTCTTCCATTTTTCTGAATCATCCATTTTGATTGCTGTACAGGTTCTAAAAAAACTTCACAGTTTATCTTCTGGACCGCACACAGTGCTCTGATACCAATTGTAAATTCAAAAAACAGAATCACAGAACCAAGATAAGAAGAACAGCAAATCCAAAACAAATGCTCAGAATGAAAAATATAAAACAGCACACACATAATGAACAAAACAACAAAACTATTTAACGTGGTTCACCAATTGTTGGCTACATCCACAACGAAGGGCAATTTTATTATATCAATACATCTCTCTCTCTTTGTGTATTACATACACATCTGTATTTTGGAACAGCAGCTATTCAATACCACACACTGTATCCTACAGAACTTCCTCCTGCATTTTTAACCATCCTCAGACCCTCTGCATTGCAGCAACCGCATTCCAAGAAGATAGCAGTTACAAGGAATAGGTTGCCAGAGGAATAAGTCTGAGAATGCAGGGGAAACTGCAGATCGGTTACAAATTGGGCTTCACACAGATGCCACGTGCCCAACAGTAGGCTCATGAACATGAAAAACATAAACTTCAAAAATTTAGCTGCTGTCTAGAAGAAGTCAACCATGGAATATATAATCACACAGCACAAGACTGTTTGGGCAATGACATATGGAATCTCAATGGTAATCTGCAAAATAATCAAATGCAAGTGATGTCAGATAATATATCAGACTCACATCCATTACCTGTTAAAGCCGGTATCCTCACCCACTCCAGAAATCTACCTTAAGCTTATGCTTTTGCCAAATAAAATACAGTTGACGTCAAGCAGAGGAGATATACACATATGTACCGTGAGAAATGGTTTATCTTCCACACTAAATGTCTGATGTAGCCTTTCTGAATATGCCTAAAATTAGAGGAATGATATCAGGTGTTTTTTAAGTGTTATTCTATAGCTAGTTTATTCGTTGAATGTCTTCTCATATACAGTTATGGACAAAAAAAAAAATTACAGCCATGGCTGATAAAAATAAATAAATTAAATTAAACCCCAGCAAAGTAAACAACTGAATAGAGCAGGACCATAGCCATTGCCTTTATCGCTGTAGCTGCCCTAGCATGCATGCATGCAAAATGTGGAAGCATAGACAAGCCACTTGAACTGTTTTCTGAATAACAGGTTTGATGTTGATCTCTAGGCAAGGAGAAGACACGTTTGCCTTTTCAGACATCACAAAACATTCATAAATTTTTCCCGACCTGTCTTTGATAGGTCATATTAGTTTCCAAGATTTTTATGAAATAAAAAAAAAATTGAAATCCTCTCTGAAAACACCCATGGCCAATCACAAATTTAGCAAAATTCATTAAAAAATCACTGCAAAATTTCCACACTGCAGAACATTAGCAAAACAAAAAATTTTGCTAACATGCTAAAACTTTAAAAAAGGAAAGGAAAAGAAAAGAAAAAAGACAGAAACAATGTCCAACGCAGCCCATTGTCCGGCAGTGAATTTCCTTTCTCAAAAAGTCATTGCATATACTACACTACAAATATTGTGCTGAGTAGACGCATCTAACTCTCCATGCTAAAAGTTGTATTTAGAAAGAATGGGTCTTAAGGAAAAGAGCCAGAGATTATACTCCATGCCAAAAACCAAAAAAATTGGATACAAGGAAACAAAAAGAGGCAGGTTCTTACGATGCATTGCAGGCAAGTCCATAAAGAGTATCAGTGGGTACAGCAATCACCTTCCCAGTTCTGAGGGCCTCAACAGCAGCTGGCAGAACAACCTCTGATAACTTAAACTTTCATGATCTTCTTGACCAAGCTCTCCCATTGCTAAAAAATCAAGGCAGCTTTTTAAAATACCCTTTCTTTTTGGCCTGACAGACTTTGGACGCATGTCCACACCTTTTCTAAGAGTTTTCCATGCAAGGCACGCTGCTGCCACTGATTGAAAAAAAAACATCAAATTCTCCTTCATCAACACCTGTCCAGCTAATCACAGCCAAAAGAAAACTTTGCAAATATACAGCTAAAAAAATCTTCATTTTAAGAATGAGAAAAAAAAAAATACCAATGGCTTAAAATCAACTGCCCAATAAAAAAGCAACTTTTCTTAATAAGTCTCTTTCAAAATTACACAAAAATCAAAAACTATAGGCACAAGATTAATTTTTGTTACTGCACATATTTCAAGACAGAATTAATATATTGCAAGTGAAAACAACAGTTACCCTGCCTACGGCAGGGACTGATTAATGAAGCTACATTACAGTGTATTTTACAATCAAATGTCAGTAATTCCAAAAATCATCATTTAACAAAGAAATTTGTTGGAGTCCTCTCAAATTTCTCTAGTTAATCATCATTTTTAACAATAATGAAAACTAAGACTCAAATTTAACAAAATGAAATATGTTTTATGGTTTATTCACAATGTTTGTGCATATTTTCCTTGTTTCAAATATTATAATCAATGAGTGATTTTGTTTGTTTATAAAAGATGTATTGAGACATGGTTTTGCAAATTGGAAAGCAATTTTTCTAAGCAACAATTTGCACTTGAATAGTACTTAGTCCATTTCAGAGACCTTGAACACCTTGATTCTAAATCTTGCATCAAAGGTATCATATTCATTGTCATCTTCATAAATTGAAGGTTTTCTCATTGCTTAAAGATATTTAGTCTATTGAATCTTCTTAAATGGTTAAAATTTGAAGTGTATAAAAATTTTTGTTAAATAGAATTTAATTATTGTGGATGGTAGAATTTTAATGGATCTTAGGACAATAGAAAGTTTAAGAGGAAAATAGTTTTTTAAGAAACTTTTATATAAAGATAAAATTACCCTTATTGATATAATGAAATAAGTAATATTTTATTTAGAAAAAAACATATTTTAATTAATTTATTTAATAGGAATTGTTTTGTGATGGCATTAGTTAGTACCATAAGATTTACATTCAACTTGAATGGCAAATTGCTAGTGCATCAAATGTGAAGTATGCAATTTCTTAGTAACTAAGATTTTCAAAGGATTTGCCTAGGTTCTCTATTCTATCATTGCAAAGATTTTTTTCGTAGTTTTAATTTAAGAAACTCCACATCTATCTTTTTTTCCTATACTTACAAAATAAGTTACAACCCATATCAATTAACACAATCTCTCTTGTTTTTTATCAAAACCCATGTTATCAATCGTGTTTCAAGAGAGAAGTATTTATGAAATCAATATTCAATATGAAATGCAAAGAACATTAGGATCATATTGATTTTCTAGTCTTTGTGTCTCTTCTCATCTATAATACCCACTTTAGTGTTAAGGATTTCATTGCAAAATTTTGTATTCCTTCGATTCTAATAAAATTTTCATATGAAACTTGAATTTTTGTATGCTTTAACTCATTATCAAGAGTAGTTAGATTACTATGGTTTCGATAAATCTTAGACATGGGACTTAAAGCAGCCTGATAATTCTTTGGTAAGATCACAAAGGTTAAAATTGATTAATGGTGGGCTCAATTGGGTGTCTAAAGATTTGTTTGAATAACTTTTGTGTAGGTTATCAGGAATGGGTGACACTTGATATCAAGTCCAATTAATAAAGCTCCTTCTTCTAAAGCCTAGGCCCCAACCATTCAAACATATGCATCTTAGTGAGAACATATGTGAAGATTACTCATATGCTTTTGGGGGCCCAATTAAAAGTATTTCCATTGTCCTGAAATAAACTAAGATGCCTGTGTGAGATCAAATATTATTTCATTTCTTCTTCTTTATTTTTCTTTTCTTTTTGTTATTTTCTTCTTCTTCTTCTTCCTTTTTCGATGGGTATGAAGCACGTGCTATTCATTTGCGAAATTTAGGTAGAGATATTGGATATTGCATAAGTTGATAGGATACCAACACTATGCACAATGAAAAACACCACTACAACAACTAGAAATTTTACCAAATTGCCTAATTTTGAAAATGAAACCATAGTTAAAACATCTCTAGCAACAATTATAATCTATTGGCTTATGTTGATAGGATGCTAACTATACACAAATAAAAGAGAATTACTACAAGACTTTCTAAGTTGTTGAGGTTTGTAATATAAGAACCCAGATTAAATCATCCCCAGTAATGACACCATTATGTTGGGTCCCAAAATCAAAGTTCCATAATCCTAGAGTATCAACCTATCTTCAAGGCTAAAAGGATGTGGCTTTATGAAGATAAAATAGGGAGTCATTGATACAACGTGGATGATAAAAGGCTAGTTTTTGAGAATGGGTATCCTCTCCTTCATTTCAAGCTTAGATAAACCTAGGAGGATGTTCCTGGGTAAATGCACAAAGATGAGTCCACTTAAGGTGGAAGTGTCAGACTTAGAAAAAAACCCGAAATCTGGTAAACCAAAACAGGATCCCGTTATGCTTCGGGATCCCGAGCCAAAAGTGGGATCCCATTTCATAAAGGTTAAAATATTAACCTTTTATGAAATGGGATCCCGTTTCATAAAATTTGAATTTCTAACCCCATTTTTGCTAGGGGTTTTGGGTCAGAAAAAAGGCTTGGGAACCCAACCCTTGGCTTTGGACCTAGTTTGACATGCAAGTTGAAGGTCCTGTCAATGTCACAACAAAATAGTGACTTTGGGCATATGTCTGAAGGCCTTTTTTGCAAAATTTTTGACGAAATTGAAACCCATTATAGATGAGACAGTGTAGATTCCAAATATGTAATTTTTTTTACAATTAGATTATTTTTCTATTTTTCAATTAATTCCTGATGAAATAGGTCCATAAACTTGAATTATCAGGGTTTTTTAATATTTTAATAATTTTTTATCAAAATAATTTTTTGTAAGAAAAATTGCACGAAAACGTATTTCAGACAATTCTTTTCAATTTGAAAAAAAAATTTTAAAAATGATAAGTTTAGGTCATCTTATGCGTGACGTACATGACGATTTTTTAAAACACCAAAAATGGCCAATAAAAAATTAACAAAATAAAAAATATTCAATAAAAAATTACAAAAAAAAATGGAAAACATGCTTCAGTGAGTTATGAATCTTTTCCCAAAAGGATTTAGAAAAATATGATAATTTAGGTCAAAATATGGATGACGTACACGTGCATGGTATAGTAAAAAAAAGTGACTTTTAAACAGTGGTTTTTAGAAACACCTATTAAAAATCAATTTGTATCATCTGGGTATTAAAAAAAATTACATATTTGAAAACTAGACTCCGAGTATTGCATTTCATATTTACTGACTTTTTTCAAGATTCCACCTTTAAGTGCTTCAAATTTTTAGGTCAAATGTGACAAATTCTGAAAATCAGGGAAAACACTTCCACTTTTTGGCCAAAAAGTGGACTCAACTTCTTGCACACACCCTCCTAGAGGCATTCTTAACAGGACATCTATCAAATGAATGGTGGACGTGACTAAACCAACAACAACTATACCCAATATATGCTCGACCCCAAGATTTATCACTATTCCAAACACTAATTAGTTGCTTGTATAACCTCTTATTAAGATTATAACTACACTCTTGATTATGAGCCAAATCGTAATAGCATTACAATATTGCCACAAGTGACTCCACTTAACATGTGATATACGAATACAAGGTGTAGGCATGCATGACATGATTCTCTAACAATATTAGCTACTTGTTCTCACAAAAATATTCTCGAAGTTATGACACTAAATTATAAAAGCACGTAGAACGTTAATCTACTCCTAAACTATTGAGGGCATAGAGATTAAAATATAAAGTTGTTTATCCTTTCACCAACTAGACTGATGCCTACTCCATCGGGCAACAAATTCATCATTTGCAAGGAAGAAGAGGATATACTTGCAAAGTATAAATGGAACCAAATGTGTATATGCATACAAATCATAAATAACACTACATGTAACTAGAAATACTTAATAATTTATTTTAGAACTGCAAATACCCACATAAGACAAATGAAAGACTATTACAAACTCTTTCCAATGAATTAGAAGCTATCACACATTCATCTAACCCCTGTTACATTCATACCAACAAATGTGGCAAGAGAGGATCCATGACTAGGTTTGAGCATCCCCTGAATAATTACAAATTTCCATGGAGACATTTATTTACATGCATTATGATCACTAAAAATACTTCCTATGATTTACAAAGTATATCCCATCCCCTTACAAACTAGACTTGCATCACTTGATGCCCTAGAACAATCTGAGACACTATGCAACTAGGAAATTGGCTCAGTGATCAACCCTTACAAATTTTAATCATGTATTCATATCATTAAATGGTTACATTGCATTTTGCTTGTCTCATTAAGGGTTTGCAAGGCTATTTTATCAATCAATGCATAAAATGCTTTAAGACATACACCTATAAAATAAATCTCTCTTAGATCTAATGTAGGATGTCCTTGAGCAATAAGAACAACATTCCTTCCCTTAGAAGAGTAGCATGTGGTACCCTATTTGTAGACCTACAACAGTTCTAGGTTTCATTTATGGTGTTCAAGTCATCCATACCCTATTTTTAGTATTAACATATTGCTTTGCAGTTGGATTCATGCTTTTATGGAGTTCAAAATTATTTTGGAAAGATTAGGGAAGCTACACATCTCCATTGTATTCAATTCTAGTCATTAGTGGCATCCTTGGAGTAGCGGGGTAGGTAGGTTGATTTGTTAATTAGAGCAATGTGGTTTCACAAAAATGCATGCTTGAATAGTGCATAAAGGTTAAAAAACTATAGGCCCAACAATTAGGAGTTTAGGAAATAGTGTGTTAGGATGCCAAGGAGGCTTAGGAGTTGAGGACTAGGATGGAAGCATGCTAGGTGAATGGGGAAGGGACAAATAATATCTTATACTAAAGGAAGAGGAAGCAAGATTGAATCTTAGAGAAATCCAATACCATAGATGTGAAGGAAGTGTTAAAGTTGGTAAACCAACCTCACAGATCCCAATGAACACCTGCAAGCAAATAACCTGTCACATAAAGGAGATCAAGAGACACAAAAATGGTGCTCTACAACCTTGAAGCAAAATATGCATTAACCAGAATGAATAATTACAAAGAGATCAATCCTTAAGAAAGGAGATCAAAACCCTAAAGGTGAAAACCCTAAGATGAATAATTAATAATTAATTATTAATGAGCCTAAGTTTAGCTTAAGTGAAAAATAAAGTAAAGGTGACTTAATTAATTAATCAATATGATTAAATTAATTAAGTAATTAACCTATTACTCTAACACCCCCCCTTAAGATGAACTTAGGGAGAAGCTAAAAAAACTAAGGACAAAATGCATGAAAGCAAAGATGGGTCCCGGCAACTAGGCCTGATGAGGTACCCAAGTATAATGAAATCTCTGTAAAGTGGAGAAAAGGAGAAAACCCAGTGGGAAAAAACTCCTCTCCTAAAAGAGATGCTGAAAGAAAGTACAAATGAATGTCTCAAGAGACTCTCTCAAGAACATATGCAGATATACAATCAAATACCCCCCCATGAGAGAGAGTGGAGACTCCAAAGCCCCCCCAGAATGAGAGAACCCCTATGCCGATGATCAAACCAATGTGACTCCCCTGAGGAAGAAACCAATCCAACGGTTGATGATGAGGAAAGCCCTGGATGTGAGGTGGAAATAGAAGTCCTAGATGATGCTCATTGGAGAACAAAAGTGAAGCATGAGTGTCTGAATGACAGGATGTTGAATCAAATGTAGCAACATTATCTAAATGACATGATGTTGAATCAAATGTATCAACATCAAACAACTCAAGATGATCCTGAAATGGAATCTCCAATGAAGATGGGATAACAGATGTGCTGAATCTGTCATCTGTGAGGAAATGAATATCCTCTGATATGGCCTCAACAACTGCACAAGATGGCTCGATGAGTGGATCTACAATGTCAGTCAAACCTGAAGAGGGATCCTGCTGAACAGATGTGGTCTCAACAGGAGGTGGAGGTGTAGAAGTCTCAACACTGGTCTCATGAACAGATGGAAGAACACATAAGTTCAAGTGACCAAAATTCTCCTCAGATACAACATGCTCTCTTGAAGAAAGAGAGTGATACCCAGACAATGCAGATGGTGGACCAAAGTGTGTGAATGCATACAATCAGGAAGAATGATCAACTATCCCTGTTGCAACAATGTTGCCAGTCTGAATGTCTCTAATGTGCACTAAATCCGGTGTGAACTCAACTGTCTTCCCTGTCCCACTGTGAGCAATCTGATAAATGGAGAGAAGGTTGGTGGACAAAGATGGTACACATAGTACATCATTGAATGTACTGTCATCAATGTCGATAGAACCTTTCCCACATACACTCATATAAGTGTTATTACCCATCAATATGTGTGGTGAGGATGCAGCCTCAAAAGATGAGAACATGTCCTGAGAAGATGCCATATGGTGTGAAGCACCTGAATCCAATAGCCATCTAGATGAATGTGAACT
The DNA here is from genome assembly GCA_027924645.1 of Cunninghamia lanceolata. NCBI lineage: Eukaryota > Viridiplantae > Streptophyta > Pinopsida > Cupressales > Cupressaceae > Cunninghamia > Cunninghamia lanceolata. Next base: position 1,321,273 of record BSBN01000826.1, on the reverse strand, counting down.
GGTGGTTGCACATAATGCATGACCCTTTTGTGGAGTCTGTCTATCTGTTTGGAATGATGTAGATGAAGAAGACCTACCTGATGTAGATGAAGAAGAGGGATGAATATTGTTCTTCATAAGAAGAGCTGTCAAATCTGAAACCTGTTGTGCATATCCATCTATCTTCTTCTCATAGTATTTAGACTCATCATGTCCTGACTTAGTACAATAAGCACACTTAGGTCTTTCTTTCTTCGATGATTCCCCCTTAGGAGAATGAGAATCAGAAGTGTTCTGTGAACTAAAATCCTTCCCATGCTCTGTGGTCTTTGGTTTCTGTTTCTGCTTTTGCTTCTGCTTCCCCTGAGATGACTGAGCTACCAATGCATGGTTCTGTGATCCTAGAAGAGCATCCAACTGTGATAACTTGGACTGCTCATGTGACAATCGATCACAAAATACCTCAAATGTAGGCATGGTAAATCGTGGACCCAAAGCATCCATGGTGGAGTAGAATGTAGAAGAGAATATCTGAAATGAACCTCGAAGCTTAGATAGAATCAGGTAAATACTCTCGGTGTCAATTTTGGTCTTGCCACAACTCTGCAAGAGTGATCTGAGTGATTTGAATTTCATCAAGAAATCCTCAATAGATGGAAATGAATCAGGTACCAAGGAAGTCAATTCTACCTCAATCTGAAGTGCTCTGAACTCATTGATGGTGTCAAATAGATCATTGAATTTTGTCCACATTGCCCGAGGAGTTGTGCAACTCTCAAGGTGAAATAAAAGACTGTCTGAAACATGCAATGATATCAAACCCATGGCCTCATCCATTTTATTTCTATGCTGCAAAATCTCAAACTGACGTTGCAACTAAGGCTGAATCTCATCCAAACAGGACCATAACCCCTTTGACATGAGAAGTCTAGTCATATGTGCTTTCTAGGTATGATAATTGTGTGGGGAAAGACGTTCAACTGATGAGGTGTCCGCCATGATGTTTATGGTTTTGAAATGTGTTTAATGATAGAGGTTTCTGATTTTTGATGTGTATATATAGAAAGCAAAAAAAAAAACACCCCCCACAACACAAGAAACCAAACCCTAGTACAAATTTGAAAGCTGGAAAGCGTGAAAAAGCAAAAATCACTTCAGACTATTTTCTATGTATCTGGTGAATTTTCTAATGAAATAATCTACAGATCTGGAAAGAGCACTATAAGATCTTTCCAACGCCTATTCGTTTGCAAAAAAACGGAGTCCGTATGCAAGAGTTATGCCCCCGGAAGCGCGAAAACAAGGTTTGACTTTGACTGGAAATAAATGCAGAAAAACAGAAAAACCAGGAAAAAAAGACCTATACCACTGGATCGGGCTTGGAACCAGCTTTCCGGTGATATTTCGTTTTCAAAAATCTGAGTTCGTATGCAAAAGTTATGGCCAAAATACCAAAACTGCTCCAAAAGGGCTTTGGGGGGACCCTGGCGGTTAGCTAGCCGCTAGCATTAGCGGTTAACTGACTGCAGCGCCTGTGCATACTATTTTTTTAAATTTATTTTTTGGATTGCGTGCCGTACCAGTGCGTATGACCCAGAAATGAAAAAAAAAACTTCCCAGAGTCACTGTGACTGATTTTGATGATTTGACAGTTGATTTTGGGGTTTTGGGGTGCTCTAAACGCGATGGTAAGGTCCGTTTGGGCTGAAAATGCTCCAAAAATTGTAGGTACCCTCTGGATCTGGAAACCCTCTTAAACTTCAAACCTTCATAGATCGGGCACCGTATAACCAAAATTGATGAAACAAAGGTCAATCTTGACTATTTCGAACCTTTTGGACGCAATGGTGAGGTCCAAATTGACTCAAGATGCACTGAAATGTCACTTTAAGGCAAGATCCCTTAAAAAATGAACAGGAAGCTACAGATCTGGAGCTCTGATACCATGTTAAAGTTGGTAAACCAACCTCACAGATCCCAATGAACACCTGCAAGCAAATAACTTGTCACATAAAGGAGATCAAGAGACACAAAAATGGTGCTCTACAACCTTGAAGCAAAATATGCGTTAACCAGAATGAATAATTACAAAGAGATCAATCCTTAAGAAAGGAGATCAAAACCCTAAAGGTGAAAACCCTAAGATGAATAATTAATAATTAATTAATAATTAATTATTAATGAGCCTAAGTTTAGCTTAAGTGAAAAATAAAGTAAAGGTGACTTAATTAATTAATCAATATGATTAAATTAATTAAGTAATTAACCTATTACTCTAACAGGAAGGAGAAGAGATATGGGGAACTCATCAAAGAACATGGATTGAGGATTGGGGATGCATGATGATAGGGTCCTTAAGCATGATGGTAGGAGAAAACCTGACGGTGCAAGCCTAGCAATAGATGAACCAAGTAAGAGGAAAATGGGAGTGCAAGGAAATAGGGAAAGATATGTCAAGGATGTAGGAAAGGAAATCCCCCAAAAATTGAAAGTAAGACTTGTTGTTTAGGGTAGGGGAACATGATCTAGGGAGTCAAAATATTGAGTAACATTTAGATGATTTTAATTAGACATGTAGGCATAAAGAGTTCTAAAGTCCTACGAGGAAGAAGCATGACTAGGGGGTAGGAGTCAAGAAGAATGGGTACCAAATATCATGGGAAGAAGTACAAAGGGGATTGGAATATGTCTGAAGTGCTCACAAGTTCTATATTTCTACAAAGGGTATAAGAATGAATGATTCATAAATGTGGGGAAGTGGGGATAAGAGGGAAGTAGGTGAAAGTGCACAAGTGCATGCAAGGTCCACAAGTCTACAAAGAGGTGTTTTAATGAGGTATTGTAGGATTGTGGAAGGTGGGACGAAATAGGGAATTATGGTCCAAAGTGTAAAGGTCCATGAAAGTTTTGCAATTCTACAAGGGAACTAGATTATGAAGTGGAATTGTGAACAAGTGAGGGATATGAGGATGTTAGGAAATGGTGAAAGTCTATACAGTGTCAAAAATCTTACAAAAGGCAAACTTAAGAGTTACATGGGAGTGGGGATTATATGATTAAGAAGGAAGTCTAGACTTCCAAGAGGGGTCTACAATTTCATGAATTATAGAAGGAATATGAGGATGTAGAAAGGTGGAGAAGTCCTTAGAAGTTTTACAACTTTGTAAAGAAACAAAAAAAGAACATAAAGTCTTAAAGAGACTTAGCAATTTCATAGAATAACCCTAACAAAAGGATTTTGATGGGTGAAAAACACAACTTAGAACATGACATGAACAAGATAACCCAATTATGACTTCTTATATTGGTAACCTATGATGGGATAGCATGAGGACATAGGACAATAGAAAAACACAAGATGCTTAGGATTTTTCTTGCAATTTTAGGGGCAAGTTCCAATAGAATCCATATGTAAAATATATTTGGTTTAACTAATAAGCTCAATCCAAAGATCATTAATTACTATAGTGCTTTACAATTACTCTTTAATGGTAGGCCAATTATTTCAAGCATGTGTTCTTAAAAGGTTCATTTATTGTAGCATATCTTTTGGAGTATATTTGAACAATAAATGAGAAAATTATGCAAGACAAGGTGGATGGAATGTTGAGGACTTCCAATTATTGAGAGATGCAATTGATTATTGTGCATCAATTAAATTCTATTGAAATGATAAATAGGGACAAAATTGTTTCTTTATTATAGCATAAAACCACCAATAGAGTCTCACATTCATTATAATTTCTAGAATCATTCATCTTAGCAATACAATGGCTCTCCCTATTTATGATGACATGATGCTATTGGGGTTAGCTATTGTTATAGTTAAAATGTTTATACTCCTTGTATTGCTCATCTTAGTAAAAAAAAACTTCCCTTTAAATTTTATATTGGCCATTTGTAGTGTATTAATCATGTGCTACTTTATTGACATTTATTGACTCACCCCCCCATTGTCCAAGAGTGGTAGTCATTCAAGAAGTACTATGAGGTTGCCACCTTGAGTCAATATAGATATTAACGAAATATGTTGTGATTGCATGGTACTATAGTGCATTCTATAATTGGTTTCTTCCTTAGGCTTTTGATTTTTCTCTTTGGGATGATTGGCCTTTTTATTTGTTTGTGCATCTGAAGGAACAACATCTACTTGTTTAAATTTACCCAAAATCATCACAATTTCAATCCTAATTGTCTTATTTTTAAAACCAATTATTAGCACAAACTTTGTAACCAAACTACTTCTTTACAAGTATGTGTAGAAGCCATATATTCTACCTCAATAGTGGAAAGATAAATAACTTGTTGCCTCTTACTTATCTAACTAACAACTCCAAGTAGAGAGAATGTGACAAGATTGTCACATGATGAACTAATTTTAAATTGTGAAGGATGTATATGCCTAAAAATGACACGATTCAGTCTAGATAAATATTCTTAATATTTATTCCATCTTTATTCCTCTATCAATAAATAAATAAACAAATTTATTTATTTGATTCATATTCTTCCAACAATAAAATAAATTCTTTTATTTAATTAAATTCTTCCAAACAATTAAATAATTCTTAATTATTTAATTAAATCAAATCATTCTTCCAAATTTGAATAAATCAAATCAAATTTATTTAAATTCTTTCAATCTCTAAAATAAAATACAATCAAATATTTTATTTATTCTTCCAAATCATGCACAACAATTAAATAAATTTATTTATTTAATTTGCTTTCTAAACTTCTAAATTAAATAATTCCAATTATTTAATTATTTCTTCCAATAATATCTTCTCCAAATTTAAATAAATCAAATATTTATTTAAGTTGTTTATTTCTTCTAAATTGAGTTCTCTAAATATAATTTAATCTTTGTGCACATGCAATTAAATATTCCTAATATTTAATAAAGCAAAATATTTTCTTATTCTCATGCAAATCCCTTCTTCTTGTTTTAAATCACTTAACTGATTATTATATTCTTTTAATTGTTTTAACTCATTCTTCTATTCTTAGCAAATCCTCTCATGCAAAAGAAAGCAAGACACATGTCTTTTTCTTATTCGTTGCACGTTCCTCAACCGTTCTCAATCGTTGATCTTCTCATTCTCTCTATACCATTGATCTTCATTCTCTCAAGTCTATAAGTACAACCTTCTTCTTCCATTTCATTCATCCAAGTTTTAAGTGTTGTTACTTTGCAGGAATTACGGCACACCTTTGGCACCAATTCCTTCATTGCTTGTGATCACACTCATTACTACGCACCACTATCATCGTTGTGAAGCTCCTCTTCATGGCGGTATTATCATAGCCATTCTCAATTGATATTCTTGAAAGAAAGCAAAAGAAGTGCACTCTCTGAGGGCCCTATTTCATACATGCAAGATCAATTGTGATAGGCGATCAATGGAAGCTTCGAATTAAGGAGGTTTTCTTTGTTGTTGTTCATTGTTTATTGAATCTTCTTTGTTCACCATTTCATTGAGTTTTGGGTATCTTGATATTTGATATTAAATTGATTATTCATTTAAATCCAATTTTCCTTTAACATTTTTGGCACCCATCGTGGGGCCTAGCCCCAAATTTAACCCAAAAACTAAGTTTTTTTGTTTTAGAAAACTGTACAGAGGAGGAAACAACACATCTGATACATCCTAACACACATCTGTTACCTGTCACGGTGCATACATTTTCGTAGTGCATACAATCTCTGTTCTGACGCATCTGTTACCTGTCATGGTGCATACGTTCTTGCAGCGCATTCAAACACTGTTCCAGCGCTTTTACCACCTGAAACAACGCATACATCAAATCAGTGCATATACTCTATTTTCCAATGCTTTTGACCTCTGTCTTAGCGCATATGTAATACGGCTCTTCTGTTCTCTATTTCTGCGCATTCAGACTCTGAAGTAGCGCATATGTTTTAGGCAGTGATTTTTAGGGTTTTCCTGAAGTTTTTGCTAACACTGACATCTTTTTGCAGGAACTCTCTTGATCTATTTTGCAGGCTAGGTATTGGTTTAGATTCATATAGTTGCACTTGTTAGCTCACACTTTGATTTCTAACGGGAAAGTAAAATGGATGCTCATGCAAATCTCACATAGTTTTAACTAGGAAAGTGGTAATTGAATCATTGCTATTGTTATCTTTTCAAAGTGAACAACTCATTGCTACGTGGATAAAATTGAACTCATCATTACTATCTAGGTAAAACTAAACCATTGCTATCTCGATCGACCATCACTTCAAAGTTAACAACTCGTGCTACGTGGATAAAATTGAACTCATCATTGCTATCTGGGTAAAACTGAACTATTGCTATCTCGATTGACCATCACTTCAAAGTTAACAATTCGTGCTACGTGGATAAAACTGAACTCATCATTGCTATCTTGGTTAAAATTGGACCATTGCTATCTTGCTATCACTTCAAAGTTCTATGAGCTTGCCCAAGTAGATACTCATCTAGTTTTTCTCATTTTAACTAGGGGAAAAGAACCACTGTATTCTGTGTTTTGGGAATGATACCAGGCCTATGCTCTCCCCTATCTTGGGTGACCAAAATGCCAGACATATCATTTTTACATGTGTTTTTCCTTTAGAGGGGCTTGCTCTTGGATACCATTCATCCAAGTAGGAACGACCCTAAGTGGTAACAAGCTAGACGCCAAGCCCTTCCAAGCCACTATAAATAAATTATATTTGGAGTGAAAGCTTCAAACAATGAGTGAAGTTGTGTTATACCGATAGCCAACCTCCCCTAAAACCCTCGAAGGCGCAACCCTTGTAGGCTGGGAGATTCCATAACAGAGAGTAGTGTTGCCGCATGTATAACCACTTGAACGTTTGCCTTTATTACTCATCCTTTGTTCTAGTGGCCAAAAACCCCTATAATCCATTTGAAGTCTAGGATTGTACTTGCTTTTCCTTTTAGTCCAAAAAGAGTCAAAAAAATCACAAAAAAATAAAAAACCATAAAAATATTCTTTGTGTTTGTTGTGTCTTCTTGCCATAATTTTAGAAAATCAGATCAAAAAGACATTCTTGCAACCAAAAATACCAAAAACATCAGAAAATTGCCAAAAACTTGGAAAAAAAAATTAAGAAAACCAAAGTGGCGCATTCGTCCTCTTTTACTGCGCATGTGTGTCGACCTGCGGCGCATATGTATTGATTTCCAGCGCTTTTACAACCTGTTACGACACATTTGCTATTTACTAGTCCTACGCATCCATAACGACTTGCTGCGCTTTCATCCTTTTCTACTACGCATTTGTTCCAGTGCATGTGTGACTGTGAGCATTTCCACATCTTTTCAGAGAAAATTTTTAGGTTTTCTAGGTACCCATTTTAGTCTTGTGTCAATTTCTATTGAAATGACAAAACAATTAGAAGTAATTGCTCAAGAACTCCAAGTCATACAACAAGAAATGACAATCTTACTAGCTGAACGTGTTAGTACTAGCTACGCCTCGTCCCAAACTCATACATTTGTTTCCCGTCTTAATGATGCTCATGACAAGGCAAGCACCACCTCAAGTTGGAAATCGTATACCACTCTGTCTACTAGTCCTCCTTCACCATCTTCTAAGACACATATCCCAAAGCATACCAATCCTACACCAACACCGCCATCGAGTTCCCTGAGCTCTAAATGGACAACCAAAAAAGCCTCAGATGATTTTTGGGAAAGATGTTTTTTAGATTTACACAGTAAAAGAAAAGCTAGGTAGTACTCCAAATCCACTCATCCATTACCTCATTCATCTACCCAAATGCCTACAAAGGATGTGATCCAAGGACTACTAGCAGAGAGTCAACCATGTCCCCAAATTCTAGTCCTTGACCTTATCAAAGAGTCTTCAAACATGTCAAATCCTACAACCTCTTCATGTAACCTGCAACCCCTTGAGCATATTGAAGAACCTCCTACCATGCACCAAAGTCAAGGTCCATCACACCCTCATGTTGTTGACCAAGGGCCTATCCAAGAGTCTTCTACCTCAACCTCAATTCAAGCACATCAAGAGTTATGTCAAGAGCACACTTTAGAACATGTGGAAACATCAACCCCTTATCTAAATCAAGATCAAAGCACTCCCATCCGACCCTTACATAACCTTTATCTTTTCGATGATCCTATACCTATACATGAGCAAGAAGTCCAATTTCAAACCATCCATAACCTATATCTTTTCCATGATCAAGATACTACCTTTGATGAAGAAGCTATCCATGAGCAACTTGATCCTATACATGAGCTAGAGATCCAATTTTAGCCCCTCCATAATCTATATCTTTTCTATGATCAAGATATTATCGTTGATGAAGAACCTATACACGAGCACCTTGATACCATCACACTAAATCCTATCTATGATCAAGATCCCATCTATGATGAAGAGCTTATCTATGATCAAGCAGACCATGATGATCCTCTTAGCCCACTTTATGCGTTCCATGGTCCCAAGCTTATAACCCCATCTAGTCCCATCCAAGATCCAGCAACTTCCTCCTCCTTTGATGAGACACTTGCCTCCCAAGAAAGCATAGAAGATCAGACCAAAAATACTCCTCCGCCATCCATTATCGACCATGTTGCAAATCCCCCACCATATATCCTTGGTCTTACCACCTTAATTCATGAGTGTTCCTCCTTAGAACACCAGCCACCATTATCCTCTATCCCACCTTCTTCATCCAAAAAGGAACTTGTGTCTAGTGTTCCACCTACACATAATCCCACTATCCACCGCATACTCCAACATATGAACTATCAAGGTAAAGGCTTAGGCCTTCATGAACAAGGAATTTTGGAGCCCGTCCATGTCAATGTTCCTTCTCATTCATACAGCCTTGGATACATACCCCAAGGTGAACAAACTCAAGATGTTGGTACTTCCTCCATGCCTTCTAAATCCACCACTTTCCATCACAAATCCTTTCATATCCCCAAAACATATGTTGCCATTCCACCTCCCTTATCGTATACTTCCCAAAAGCATGTGACCATACACCTTCCACCATCCAACCTACCTCCTCTACTTCCAACTCCTAACATCCCTCCATGCATTTTACCACTTCTTCGAACACCTTATTCATCCATCTATAAATCTTCTAACAATCCCAATCATGACCAACAGATGCACATGTTATTTAAACAAAGAGCTTCCACCCACTCCACTTCCACCATCTCAAGAGAATTCACCAGCAAAAATCTGGATACCTCTACCTATCAAGTCAAAAATCCTAAGAGTCCTCATGACCTAGGATACAAAAGCCAAGAATCAAAGAAATATCTTTCTCAAGAACAACATACACCCACACACCTATATGCCAAACTGAAAAAGGTGTGGGTCTGCATCCAACAAATAATTATCTTTGAAGCTGCACAAAAGCTGCATACACCCAAGTCCATACCTTCACAAGTACTATCTAAAAGCAAAATGGCTTGGGTACCTAAGCAAAAAACCCTCAAGTCACATGAGGCATCCACCTCTCAAGAATCTCAACCATTTGCTTTCTCCCTTTCCATCCAAAAGTCTCCAATTCTTCCATCCCACATGGCAAGAAAAAATTAGAAAAATACTCAGTCTATGTGGATCCCTACATGCCTAAGTCATTCATCCACAAGCAAAAGTCTCCATTGCTTCCTACACTACTTTCTCGTCACTAGCTTCAATGTTTATCACGGTATGTGCAACTATTGGTCATGATTCCATTCCATTCCACAACATTTCCGTGTACCTCCCCTTCCTTCCACTATTATCCTACATATCTTTCTCATCCTATTCCTATGGTCCATGCTTTTGCATAAACCTTCCCTCCATATTCTGCATCATAATCCACTATCTACCTACTCCATATCCATTTCATGCAATCCCCTATCAACATCTATGGGAACACTTGACATGGTCCATGCGACGACATCCTTCTAGCAGGACTATCACCTTTCAAGGAACTAGATACTTGAGTCTCTCCCTTCTGTATTTGCCTTCTCCTATTCAAAAATAAAATAAAATCAAAAGAGTAAAAAAAATATATCCCTTCATCCAATGGTGAAAATCTGGCAAATAGGCGCCTTGGATAAGTACCATGATGAAAACCTGGCAAACAGGCATCGTGTGTAAAGTTGATCTTCTACGTCACCTACACTTGGGGGCACCTTGTCTCATTGGCATGTCACTCTTCTCCTATCAGTTCCCTTCCGTACCATTTCCTATCCAATCCTTCTATCCATTACATACCTATACTGTCTAGTCTATCTATCCTAACTTTCCATTCCTCTACTTTCTTTGGTCTTGATAAAGATTGGGGGCACAATGTTGGCAAATGTTTTAGGTGTCTCTCGACATACCTTATCCCTCCAAGCCACACAAATTCTTCACTATCCTCCTATCCTCCTATTGTCATAAGCATTGCCATGAAAAATCCTAAATATTCTACCTACATTGGGGTACGTTATTCTTATGCGATGTAGTCCTTGGAGATCACATCCTTAGTTCCTTCTACCTGACCATCTGTATCTACTGTCAACCATACAACTACCTATCTGTGGTGTTTCCTTGTCATCAGTATCATCTATTCCATATCTATTCCATATCATGTCTTGTCTGATCCATATCTGTTCCATATCATGTCTTGTCTAATCCATATTTATTCCATATCATGTCTTATTTGATCCATATTTGTTCCATATCGTGTCTTATCTAATCCATATCTGTTCCATATCGTGTCTTGTCTGATCCATATATCTTCCATATCATGTCTTATCTGATCCATATCTGTCCCATATCATGTCTTATCTGTTCCATATCATGTCTTATCTGATCCATATCTGTTCCATATCGTGTCTCATCAGATTTGTATCTGTTCCATAATAAAAACCTAACGATAACCTATCATGGCTTGATACTCTATCTCTTTGTTGCCTTGTCAACCAATGTTTTATCCCATATCCTATCCACAGTGTCAGCCTAGTATAATGTCTCTCATTGGTATCCATGGTCCAAGTCCATGAACTACGTTGCCTCTGCGTTGTCACATAGGCAAGGCCATTTCTCAAATGCACCCCCGAGGCTCCATTGTCCCATCCATCTCCCATTTCTGGTCATCTTTCTTCTAGTTCATCCATGGTCCATTAGGGTTTACCCCGAACTACATTGCCTCTGCGTCGTCATGTAGGCAAGGCCATTTAGCAATGAGCCCCCGAGGCACTAGGTCAGTCCCTTAGGGTCCGTCTCGCCAATAAAGATTGTGGAATCTTCTCACCAGGCAAGCAAGCGCAAACAAAACCTGCTCCTTTCAAGCAAAAATCTTGACGCAAGACATTAACCTATCCAAAGCAAAGCAAACAAACTCCTAAGGCCTTCTAAATGATTTTACCCAAATTATGGCAAGAAACAAACACATCTAAATGCAAAAATGTTTTGTGGATTGTAAACATGGTTAAAATACAGAGTCTTGATTTTTTCTATCATGCTTTTCTATGCTACTCAAGGATGCCAAAAGCTAGAGATGCTATGATGGGGGCATGATTATTTTCTTTGCTTGTTGTTTGTGGATTAAACTTTAGTAATGTGAAGCCTTGTCTAAAGACATGATCGACAAAAGATCATTGAGGACATCAAAGGTCCAACATGAAAGGGGGCAATCCTTGACTGTTGATATGCAAGAAATACTTAGGTCATCTCAGTTCAATTATACCTCGATGCTTGTATTAACTTGCTAAATCAAAATCTATGTAAGTAATACTCAGGTCATCTCAGTTCAATTATATCTAGATGCTTGTATTAACTTACAACATTTGGAAAAAGTACCAAAAAAAAATGCCCAATGATGAAATAAGCACTTCAAAATACTTGCACCATCAAGATGTCAAAAGCAAAGCATCCATCATACATCCATTATACATCCATACATCCATATCCCATGCAATAAAAGATCCAAACAATGCAGAGTATCAATGTTTACAAATAAAAGCTTGTGATTCCTTCTATCGAGTCATTCTTCTGTCAAATCAACTTTCTGTCTATCATTGTATCTCTCATCAACAATTCTAGCTATCAATCTGAGCAATGATCCAAATGTAAGTTTGTCCTTAATCCATACCAATCAAGTCAAGTCAATCCTGTCAAATGATCCAATCACAATCAGTGGTCTTGATCCTTGTCTAGTTGTAAACCAACTCAATCAGTTATAGTCTATCAATTGTCTTATACAAGATGATGCATTGTCGAAATCAGACCAATACACACATCTTACACGACATGTTTCATTTCTTGAAACAAGACATTATCCTTCGTATTTGCTCTAGGGATATATCGTTCCCCGCCATGACAACACTGTCGTATATCGTTATCAGTATATCGTTGGTTTACAGCTTGATAGGGGCAATACCTTGTTTGTTCTTGTATCATTTGTGCATACTTTCTTACTTGCTTGTGTGTGTTATCATTCTATCTTGCATAGTGTATCATTCAGCTCTTTCTTCATCCTTCTTCTTTGTGAGATTGTCCGTCTCACGCCTTCTGCCTTCCTCCCGTCCAATCTCCTGAGGAGGCATCCTGTCGTCATAACCTGTACCAGGGGCAAACTGGGGCATGTATCATTGTCAGAAAAATTCTATTCTTTGAAGCAACGTCATAAACTGCACTGCATCAAAGAGGGGCAAAATGTATATGCCTAAAAATGACATGATTCAGTCTAGATAAATATTCTTAATATTTATTCCATCTTTATTCCTCTATCAATAAATAAATAAACAAATTTATTTATTTGATTCATATTCTTCCAACAATTAAATAAATTCTTTTATTTAATTAAATTCTTCCAAACAATTAAATAATTCTTAATTATTTAATTAAATCAAATCATTCTTCCAAATTTGAATAAATCAAATCAAATTTATTTAAATTCTTTCAATCTCTAAAAATAAAATACAATCAAATATTTTATTTATTCTTCCAAATCATGCACAACAATTAAATAAATTTATTTATTTAATTTGCTTTCTAAATTCTAAATTAAATAATTCAAATTTTTTAATTATTTCTTCCAATAATATCTTCTCTAAATTTAAATAAATCAAATATTTATTTAAGTTGTTTATTTCTTCTAAATTGAGTTATCTCTAAATATAATTCAATCTTTGTGCACATGCAATTAAATATTCCTAATATTTAATAAAGCAAAATATCTTCATATTCTCATACAAATCCCTTCTTGTTTTAAATCACTTAACTGATTATTATATTCTTTTAATTGCTTTAACTCATTCTTCTATTCATAGCAAATCCTCTCATGCAAAAGAAAGCAAGACACATGTCTTTTTCTTATTTGTTGCACGTTCCTCAACCATTCTCAATCGTTGATCTTCTCATTCTCTCTATACTGTTGATCTTCATTCTCTCAAGTCTATAAGTACAACCTTCTTCTTCCATTTCATTCATCCAAGCTTTAAGTATTATTACTTTGCAGGAATTACAACGCACCTTTGGCACCAATTTCTTCATTGCTTGTGATCACACTCATTACTACGCACCACTATCATCATTGTGAAGCTCCTCTTCATGGCGGTATTATCATAGCCATTCTCAATTGACATTCTTGAAAGAAAGAAAAGAAGTGCACTCTCTAAGGGCCCTATTTCATACATGCAAGATTGATTGTGATAGGCGATCAATGGAAGCTTCAAATTAAGGAGGTTTGCTTTGTTGTTGTTCATTGTTTATTGAATCTTCTTTGTTCACCATTTCATTGAGTTTTGGGTATCTTGATATTTGATATTATTGATTATTCATTTGAATCCAATTTTCCCGTAACAAAGGATATATGAGGTTTTCCTTGTGAATGGTAGTTTCCCCTCTATCTTGTGTTGATCCTTTACCCCTCTCTTGAAATTCTATAGTAAAAATAGTTAGGGATCTCATGTAGTAAAAACTCACAATAGAGATTCCTAGAGAAATATAATGGGACATTATATTTATTGCAAGTAAGTTGGTTCAATACTATTCACCACCTATCCCAAATTCTATTTTTATCCTCTCATTATTGTATCAATATATATGGAGTCTCTTATATTTAAGAGGAAGGGGTGATTAGTTTTGAGATCAATGAAAAGGAAACATATTCTATCCAAGTTATTATTTCATTTCATTAAAAACTTTCATAAGACAAATTTGTCATTTAAAACTAAAAAGAAGACTCATTATAGGTGGTACATGTGCCTAGATGTCCTAACTTAGAGACAACTTGGGTGACCAATGATTCTAATGTGGTGGCTAAAGTTTCATGGTAGGAGTTTGATGTTCTAGAGTCTAAGTTCAAAATATAGATTAATTATTCAATTTGAGCTTTGTTCCCTTTTATTTTCCTTATTAAATTTGAGCTTTATTAAAGATTTTAAAAAATTCTTCTCTATGTTCTTCATTATTCTAGGGTTGAGGGTTACAAGTAGTTAGTTAAAAAATAAAAAACTAATGAGAAACAATTAAACAAAAACATGGATTTATGTGATTTTGAATACAAACAATTGATAATAAAATGTTGAAATTCACCTCTTCTACTATGTGACATCATCAATTGGTGAAAATCAAATCATGATTCCAAAATCTTAGGGGAGGAGAAATTTGTAAAGTGTGATCGTATTTTCTAGTTGCACTTTGGAAAGAAATAAAATAAATATGAGGTCACTTGGCCCTATTTTGTAATAGCACTCCATTATAACCATATAGCATATATGAACTTAGCTCTACATTTAAAAGCATCATATAAGATATCATGTAATCTTTTCCAAGGTAAGTCTATCATGAAATGTTGAAAAGACTAGCAATGAGTGATAAAATACATAATAGTACCTTAACACTTAAAAACATTTAAATTTATCATATAAATATAATAGATATCATGCATGTTCTACATCATCATTTTATCATCTTTGGATAAAAAGATAAACCAATTCTAGATAAATCATATTCAGAGTTATACAATACCAACTCAAAATAGCTCATAAAGCAATCAGGCTTTACATATATTCACCATGTTGAATACTCAACATAATAAAGAAATAGATATATCAATTTTACAAGAGTACATATCTTTATTAGATGTAGCAAGTTCTAAATGTGACGTGGCATCTTGGTGTAATCTCTTGCCCATAGCTCTTACTTTGTACCCCGAAGTTGAGAGAGCATCATAGAGGTGACTTCCACCCTACCGCAAAGAAAAAGCTTCCCTGTGCTACCCACACAGGTAGTCATACCGAAGAAACTAGTTCCTCAAGGTTGCCATGCATGATAGTGAAATGAATTTAACTATGCATTCTACCCATTGCCCAATGCAAACATATAGATATGCAACCATAAATTCAAGATGGCATCAATGATTTCAATCCTTCAGAAAAATATTTCTGCTTGAAATCAAACCATTTACATCAATCATGCATGTTGGCAATAAATTTATAGCCAATTCTAATATCTAGGGGTACCATTAAATTAGTCATTAAATAATGATTTCAAGAGTTTATCATCTATGGTCCAATCTAAAGAATTTATTTTTCTTAAAATTTAGTAGATGAGTAATTCACTCTTTCAATCTTTCTTGGTTATTTTCTAACAAAAATCTACTTATCACAATGATTCTTCCACTTTCCTTCCTTCTATATTATTTTCCAGCCTTTAATAAATTATAAAGTAGCCATAAATCCTTAGTACTTATGGCTCAACTAATTTATTTATTCGCTGCCTTAAAAAGGCATGTTTCCTTTTTTTAAACAATAATTTTTAAAAGTATTTGGAAGGATCTCAAAAGAATTTAAATATGCTAAGTAGCACGAAAGATTATAAGACATCATTTAAAGTGAAGAGCAGATTTATTTGTTATTTCTTTCTGCTGCATTAATAGAGGAGGCACCTCTAATGGAGGCGTCTCTATTAGATAGTGCCTCTCTAATGGAGGCATCTGTTGGGCACACCCAGATACTAAGATGAGGGTGAATCAATATCTAAACAACTTCAACTTATCTCAATCAGATTAAAACTTAAGCATCATAGTATTAACATAAACATGAAAGATTAACATAATGCATATCAACACATAACACCAGATATATGTGGAAAATTCAAGAAGGGAAAAACCATGGTGAGGATTAACTCACAATATAAGAAGCTCAAATAACAACTTTGTTTTAGGGCTACAACCCAAGGAAGCAACTACTCCTTGAAAACCTTGCTTTAGGGTCACTCCCAAAGAAGCTACTACTCCCTGAATACTTTGTTTTAGGTTCACTCCCAAGGAAGCTACTACTCTTTAAATTGAGAACACTTTTAGAACAAATTACAGTATGACAGTCTTTCTACTGTCTAAGAGCTGACATTGAAATTCACACCTTTGATATTGCAATACTACCTCTTCACACTTCCTTTTGATGATCAAATCAGTTAGGTACACTCTACACTTGATCACTGTCACATATAAGTCTTCAAGATGAATCAAGACAACATCTACAACTTCTGCTCTTTCTCCTTCAGTCGCACATCATAATGCAATCACTCTATTGTTTTTCTTGCTTGCAACGCTTATCAATCACTTTGCAATCACACTATAGAGCTTAAAAACTCTACATTTTATATTCATAAATAGTTTTTAGATTGGCTAAAGTTTAATAAGTTAAGGATAATGCAAAGCAGATAAAGAGTCTCAATGTCGCGGGTCGTACCAAGTGGCACAACCGCAGGCATTTAAGGGCTCACAAAGGAAAGTTTCCTCCTAGAGAGCGCAAGGGTGCCACATGTCTCAAATGTTGGGTCACTGGGCCAAAAATGTAAGGTACCGATAGTCTAATGAAATCCTCATGGAGAGCGGCATGTGTCCCCACCATGTGCAATCCAATGACTACCACAGAAGGAAGCAGAACCCACCACTTGTCGACATCCATATTTGTTTTGAGTTTCTTTCAAAAGGTTTCCAAGTCTTCGTGGAGTGAGCCAAGTGTTAGTACTGCATGCATTTGAAATGTTATTTTGGTTAAGTTCTTTTGAAGGAGCGCAAAGATGCCATGTGTCATTTTTGCAGAGGTCACAGAGCTTTCTGCGTGTCCATGTGACGTCAGGGTGGGGTCTCCTTTTATTAAGTGACAAATGATGCGAGAGTCTGTCGTGTGTTAAAGTGGGACCTGAGACTATTGAAAATTGAAGAGGTCATGGAGAATAACAAGTGGCACAACTGTGGGTGTTTGGAGGAAGTTTTGGTGAAGTTTTTGTGTTAAGAGTGAAGCCACCACGTACCCCATTTTTGAGTTTTGTTGAGACCCACGGAAGCTGCCATCTGTCCTGACGACATAGGTTGTTGGAATCTTTGTTTGAATGACCATCTATTGGCTAGAGCTACGGTGGTCAACTTAGCGAGAAGGCGAGAGAAGTTTTGAGTGCGCAAAATCAATTGCAATGGTATGGAGGAACTAAGTTTGAAGATCTTGCGAAGATTGTGACACGAGGGTCTAGGAGAAGATCACGACAGTTAACTAAAGTTGCAGGTTACAAGGTGGTTATGATCTTAATGGCCACGAGGAAGCTTGAGCTCCATTTTTGTGCTATAAATAGTGAAGTCTGGCTGAGACATAGACACACACGGAGAAATTTAAAATATCAGAGAGTTTTAGCTATTGGATCATAAATATATTTTTGCCTTAATAGGTGCCTCTCAGGAGAGATCAAATATTGTAAATCTGTGCATTTTTGCCTTATGTACTTTGTTCTCTTGACCATCAATGAAGAGAGAGTGGTATTCTATGCATATTATGATGTGTTTCTAAATCTTGTTCTTTGCTTTCTGTGTTATGCCTTTGATGAATCATATATATATTATGTTGTGGTTAATCATGCTTAATACTCTTTAGCTTTAACAGAAATCTTACGAGTTAATCATTATGTTGTTAATCTAAATCTTTACATAAATCTGGCGCATCGCCTTAGATGTAGTTTAAGGGTATTTTATAATCTTGTTTTTTCTTCCCTTCACATCAAACCCATAGAGAAGAACTAGCTTCTTTAAAATCTAGAGGTTATCCTAAGAGTTAGGTCCTACATTCTTAGGGTTTCCCATTGTTGGTGATTATTTGCAAATTTAAACATCAACAATTTTTGGTACACCCGGTGGGACTATCTTTACAAATTCTTTGGTAAGAATCACATGAGCTGGCCTCTTGCAAGGAGCCAAAGCTGTGGACCAACTACATGAGCCAAGGCTGCTACTAATCTGGGACTCTTATTAGCACCACTGATAACTACTCTGAGAAGAAGAGCTAATCATAAAAATATCCCAAGGATACAAATGGATGCCCCAGCTCCACCTTTAAATTTTGCTAACTGGAATAATAGTAGCCCACTCATACTTCCAGTGCCCCTAGATACATGGGACCTGATTCCTTCCAATGCTCTAAAAGAATTACCTAAGTTCTCAGGAGAGGATTTCAAGACCCCAGTTGAACACCTGTAGGATGTGGATGATGTGTGCACAGTGCACTATATTACAGAGCAGAATATTGCTATGAGGATATTAGCTGCATCTTTCAATGGGAGAGGCCTTGATTGGTATCGATCTTTACCAACGAATTCTATCGGGACTTGGGATCAACTGGGAGATGCATTTTTTGAAATATTTAGTTAAAAGGGAGACAAATCCTCTCTTATGACAACTGATCACCATAAAGAGGGCTCCCTAAGAAGCCACAACCGATTTCAATACTAGATTCCAGAAGACTTGGCAAAGGATTCTAGTTGCTGCCAGACCCCCGACAGGAATGGCAATTGTCTTCTATATCTTAAGGATTTCAATTCAAATATTTTGGTTATGATTTAGTCCTTAGGTGGACAGACCCTTCCTGTAGCATATGAGTTAGTAGTTAGGGCAGAGAATAGTCTAATAGATGCTGGGAAATTACCCCAGATACCCTCTATGCCCATGTTCCCTGAATTATCAATTCCCATTCAAGAAGATACCCCTAGTGTTTCATCAGTTCTTATTTCCATGTACACTTTTCCTACACCTCAAAGACCCACAACTGTGGCAACCTCTCCTTCTCCATCTGAAATGGATGATGTCAAGAGTATCCTTAGAACCTTTTCTAATGAAATTATCAACCTTAAAAAGAAGCAAACTTCATACCAAAAACCTCCCTATCAAGGATTTCAAGGGAATAGACCTCCATATCAACCAAATCAGTATCAAGGGTCACAGAGACTGAACTTCCCACAACCATCTAATCAGCTTGTCCCTGTACCCACACTATTACAAACTATCCCATCTAATCCAAGGAGGGAATTGGTTCCTAGACAAAATAATATGGCAGAAGGGGTAAATGCATGGTGCTTTCCTTGTAATAATGCACATATGCCCAAAGATTGCCCCATGGGAAATTTACAATAGAAGATAGCAAAATAAAGACGAATGGGAAGCCAGGTCGCTTCATCATCCGAAACATTCTCATACCAATCACCGGGTGTTCAAAATGCATCAATAATAGCTCAAATGCAGGGCATGTCCATATAACAGGAAGGAGAGATTGCCCCAGAACATGCACTATTCTCATGGATAGAGGATGAAGAATCAATGTTCATAAATGAAGCATCAACTTCCAAGAAATCTTTGGTACAATATGATTATTAGACTAGGTCAAAGAGGAGGATGATAGATGCACCATAAGTCATTCCTAATGAGATGACTGAACCAAGGAAGGGACCCACAGTTCAAGCTTCCTATATTATTCCTACATCAAGGTAGGATATCTCAATGGTGACCCAGATTCAGGGAGTTTCTAAACCAATGATAGAAAGGACAAGATATCCTTATTACTCCAAAGGGCAACCACTAGGACCCATTAATGTGGTGGTATAGTTGAAAAGGGCTCCTGCTAATGTGTCTTTATGGGATATGTTAACTATTCCTGAATAAAAGATGCTTCTGTAAGAAGCTCTTGGGTGTCAAAATGAACCTAAGACTACTGGCATGAAGGAGAACACAACAGACAAAGGAAAGGATCCATCTAAAACACCTCAGTCACAACAGGGGTCAGCTCTGGTGAATGCTAAAGAAGAGGTGAGTAAGGTTAAGCCTAATCCCTTTTATTTGACCTTAATAGAAGGAAAGAAGCTACTACACAATTCTATGATAGACTCAGGAGCAAGCACCACAGTAATGCCCAAATAGATAGTAGATGCATCAAAAATACATTATAAGCCATTAGCTAAAGGAGTGATGCAGTTAGATGGGAAATCAATCTAGACTATAGGAATTACCAAACAACTACCCTTACAATTGTATACCTGCCCAAATATAACTGTATTACAATATGTGGTGGTCATTAACATTTCCTTTGTCTTTGGTTTATGCTTATCTAGAGATTTCACAACTAAAATTGGAGGATTCATGTCTTTAGACTGGTGTCATCTAATTCTAAGGACTAAATATGGTTTGAAGATGAAGGTACCGTCTGAACCTCTGTGTAAAGAGCATATTACTAATGAAGCAACATCTAAATTTGAATAATCTCATGCTATGATCAATAGAGAGGAAAGAGTCTTGGTGGAAGAGATAGGAGAATGGACTATAGAGGATGGAAAGGAAGAGGATAGTAATTGAATATCATGTATAATATAGGGTGATACTTTTGGAAATTATGACTCTATTGGCTTGGGGACATATGTCATTTTTTATGAAGACCAAGAAATACCTAAGGTGATGAATCAACCAAGGAAAAAAGAAGAGGGTCATGATGGAGACTCTGAAGTTTGGACACTAAATTTTGATGGAGCTAGAAGCAAGAATGGTGCTGGAGCAGGCATTTGCCTTACTTCACAAAAAGGGGAAAAGGTTCTTAGAGCTCTATGCTTCGATTTTGCCTACACTAATAATGAAGCTGAATATGAATCCCTAGTACATGGCCTGATTTTTGCCAAAAAGAAAGGGATAAGAAATCTAAGGGTCTTGGGTGATTCAAGGTTGGTAGTAAAATAGATAAGGGAAGCAACTGCTGCAAAAAATGTGAGAATGAGGTCATATTATCGCCGAATATGGGACCTAATAGAAGATTTTGATGCCTTCAATATACAAGTTATACCAAGACCCAGAATACTAAAGCAGACAGGATGGCCCAAATTGGATCTTAGTTTGACCCAACTAAAGACCTATTGGTCAATGAACAAATAGTCAAGGTTATCATCTACCCTGCCATCCCTAATAATAGAGATAATTGGCAAGTTTTTGATAGTGACCTTCAAATCCTTTTATTCCTATAGTAGTCTAGGGAATTTGTATATCAGTTACAGTCTAAAATTGAAGAACCATATGGTGATTAGATAATGCAGTTAAAATCAAATAAACTTCTAAGAGGATTGATAAATTTGGAGAATCTTTTTTATCCTAATGATGCAATCTTGGACAAGAGGAAGTTTATGGCAAACAAAGATGATTACTCAGAGATTGAGGTCAGCAATGGAAGAAACCTGAAAATAGGCAATGTCACTACTCAGGAAGAAAGAGATAGGCTGATATCTCTGTGTAACAAATATGACAAGGTAATCGCATGGACCTATGAAGATCTTCGTGGTTATAATAGAGATATAGTCCAGCATACTATCAAACTCGCTGAAGGATCAAAACCTGTGCGTCAGAAACAGAGACCAGTAAATCCCAAGATTGAGACTCTCATGGTGGAGGAACTCCGGAAACTGTTAGAATCTAAGATAATTTTCCCAATTAAACACTCAACATGGGTGTCTAATTTAGTTCCTATGAGGAAGAAAAATGGAGAAATTAGGCTCTATGTAGACTTTAGAGACTTGAATAAAGCCTCATTAGAGGATCACTATCCACTTCCTTCAATGGAGCAGATTTTACAGATTGTGGTTAGTGCTGAAAGGTTTTCTCTACTGGATGGTTTTTCAGGTTACAATCAAATCTAGTTAGCAAATGAAGACCAGTACAAGACCGCTTTCACTACTAAGTGGGGGACCTTTGCATATGCTAAGATACATTTTGGACTTTCAAATGTTGGGGCAACTTTTCAACGTGCTATGGACATAGCATTTAATGGGTTGATAAATAAGATTATTCTAATCTATTTGGATGATTTAATTGTGTTCACAAAATTGGCTAGTGATCACTTTGATCACTTAGAGGCTATTTTCTAGAGATGTCAAGAATTTGGGATTTCTTTGAATCCTAAGAAATGTGTGTTTGGAGTACCTCAAGGGAAATTACTAGGGCACATAGTTTCAAAAGATGGAATCTCTATAGACCCAGACATAGTTAAAGCAATAGTGGATTTGTCTTTACCTATCAACAAGAAGGTAGTATAGTCCTTTTGGGGAAAAATTAATTTTGTCAGCAGATTTATATATGATTTTGCAGGGTTAATTAGACCCATCACCTTGATGTTAAATAAAGATCTAAATTTTAAATGGACATTTGAAGGCAGACAGGATTTTGAAAATATAAAGAGAGCAATCTCTACTGCCCCAGTGCTACAGAATCTAGATTTTTCCAAAGACTTTATAATGTATGTCTATGGGAGAGAGTCTAGTATAGCAGCCATCTTAACTCAAAAGGATCAAGTAGAGGAACGAGAACATCCCATTGCCTTATTTTCTAGGACTCTGTGGGAATATGAATCTAGGTACAATTTTGTTGAAAAGAAAGCATATGCCATAGTCAAAGGATTGAAAAAGTTCAAACACTTGGTAACAGGAAATAAGATTTTGATACTAGTAGCTCATTCAAGTGTCAGATAATACATTATGGAAGGAGAAATCACTAAAAAGAGAGCCAATTGGATAACCAATATTCTAGAGTATGATGTAGAGGTAAAACCCACTAAATTGATAAGAGGTAGGGGTCTTTGTCAATATATTGCTCAAGATTTAGAATCATCATCAGTAGATGAAAGGGAAGATACTGTGTTAAAAATGCAAGAGGGTGAATTAGACTCTTGGGTTAGCAACAGGACACATTTTATGGAGACTGGTCGACTCCCTAGTCTTCTCTCTCCTAAAAATTGGAGATACTATAGACAACAAGGATCCAATTTCATTTTAATAGATCATGTCCTTCTTAGAAGGAATATTGATGGAATATTGCTCAGGTATGTAGAAAAGGAAGAAGCTCATAGAATTCTGTATGAACTACATCATGGGACATCATGAGGACATTTTTCCACAAAGACTACCACCATTAAGATTACCCAGGTAGGTTACTATTGGCCCTCAATGTTTTCTGATTGTCATAAAATGGTTAAGGAATGCCAGACATGTCAGTGTTATGTTGGCAAAAGAAGGAATATAGCCTTACCTTTAAGTCCCATAGTGATAGAAGAGCCTTTTGCTCAGTGGGGTCTGGATTTTATAGGAATGATTAATCCAATTTCAAGTTTAGGACACAAGTGGATCCTCACTGCCATAGACTATTTCACTAGGTGGAGTAAAGCTATTCCATTCGAAGAAGCCACTGAGAAGGTTAACTTGGACTTTCTCGAATAAATAACTACCAGGTTTGGACCCCCTCACACTATCATATCTGATAACACTAAGAAATTTTTAGGGTCAAGGATATCTGAGTTTACTTTGAGGAATGGCATTTATTTGAAGACTTCATCAAATTATTACCCACAAGGGAATGGCTTAGCTGAGTCAACAAATAAGAACTTGATCAGACTTATTAAAAGAATGGGAACAGAGCACCAGAAGGAGTGGCATAAGCATTTGAAAGCAACCTTATGGGTGGATCGAATCACACCAAAGTAGGTGATTGAAGTTTCTCCTTATGAATTAGTATATGGGAAAAGTGTAGTAATGACCCTATCAATAGAGATTCCAGCTTTGTAGTTGATCAAACAAATTGAGATAAAAGAGAATGGTCCCATGGAGGTGAGGCTTGCAGAATTACTAGAACTTCAAGAGAAAAGGGAGTTGGCACACGAGTCTTTGATGAACTGACAACAAACTATTAAAACTTGGTTTGAACAAAATGCTTTTGAACCAGGGTTTGAAGTTGGTTGTTGGCTCTTAAAGTGGGATGAAAGAGCCTCAAAGTTAGGATGTCACAGAAAGTTTGATTCACTATGGACATGCCCCTTTAAGATCAGTGCTTGTAAGCAGTGCAACACATGAATTGGAGACTATGGAAGGAGAGCCCTTGGAGATTCCTGTCAATGGGATCTTTCTCAAACATTTCACATAAAGGCTAATCATGCTTCCTGTATTATAGTTATCTTAGTTTCCCTTCTGTATGTTTTCTTTTAAATATTTTTTTGGCTTCTTTTAAAAAGTGTTCTTCAAACATGTGTTCGTGGCTAAAACTTCCAAAGATCTTCTAAGTGTCCTTTCCAATGGTACCGTTGATAGAAACTTGGAAATCTAGGATGATGGCCAATGATATCAAAGAATGGAATATTTATGCTAGGTCATTATGAGATATGTTATAGATTTAAAGGATCTTACTAACTATCTTTTGGGCACATTTTTTAGATTCATTAATATGAAACGATGGCCCCATTAATATGGTCTCATTAATTCCTACAATTGAAGCCAAGCATTTTTAAAAGAAGGGCTCTATTCCTCATTGTTGTATCATTGTGACAGAATTTCTTGCAAGAACCTATCCTTTTTGACTTCTTGAGAAAGATTATAGCCTAAGAAGAAAATTGCAAGAGATAGCTGAGGGAGGACAATCTTCAAAGGATGACAAGCAAAAGGGGTTGTTTGAATTGCCCAAAAAATAGAAGAAGACCAAGCCATACGCCATAGCTAAGGCAAAGCCTAGGGTTAACATTCCAAGATCCAGAGTCCTCGAAAAAGGTAACGCCATAGATCCTTCTCAAGTGAAAGACTTTGTGGATGGTGTTTTTGATCCTAGAATTTCCAAGAATCCAAAGAACCTAAGAGAAGGGCGCATGCGAGACTCATCCTCCAGGAAAAATAGGGCAAAATTGAATCTTTTAGTATGAGGATTTGGAGCTCTAACTTGGCCCAGTTCATGGTCCCATTGGTACATTCTTACCTTGAGCTAGTTCACTTATGTGTAATTAACTTTGATGCTTCTACCGGGACAATTCAAAATAAAAATGTCCATGTTCATATAAATACAAAGGCTATCCGTGACATGTTGGGGTTAACATATGACCCAAACACCAGTTTCTATGACATACCCTAGAATGTTTGGCGTCAGGTGGAAACCAAACAAAATTTATTGAACTTGGAACTCCATCTGGATAAGGACAATGTCAAGATGTCATCACTTCCTCTTGCTCATCATTTGCTAACCACAGATGTGCAGGATGCATGCTTGATACTAGATTTCATTTTCGGTCAGGAAGAAGATGCCAATGTATATGACTGGCAATCTGGGGCCATTTTCTACCTCAAGAAAGTATCATGGCAAAAGGAGTATAAATTTGATTTTATGGAGCACATTGCTCACGCGTTGTGCGACTAATTGGCCAATTTCACAACTACATAGGTTTTAGGGTATTATTCATACCTTTTTCATTTGATTTTATATCAAAACTACCAACTATTCCTGCAATATATGCACCTGGACCTGTATGACCTAGAGGTAGATCCTCAAAAAGTAATTCTCGTGTCTATATGCACCCACATCTTGTCTGAAACCTCCAATCCTTATGAGTTTGCTGAGTGTTTTGTGGCTTCCCTTGTTGAGCAACTGGAAAAAGAAGAGATCAAAGACAGAATGACTGATAGGGTTAGGGGGGTTATAATAAACTCATGAGTCCCCTGTGATTACTTTTTTGGGGCACATTTCATCATGATCAGGGTCCATAGTTTTGGGGTGGAGTCTTTTATTCTCCCAAAGGTTTTGATAGCTAGGGTCTTAACCCTAGAATTGGCCTGTCAATTATCCATAATTGATAATGAGTTCGGAGCCAAAAAGAGGAAAAAGGCTTTGTATGATGTCCCTTGGAGTAAGGGTGGAATTTCAGTAGTGAAGAGAGAATTAGAGTATTTGTTACCAAAAAATTAGCAAATTATGGGCTGGTAATGGTTCAGGACAAGTGGAAGTACAACCCTAATGGCTTCTTAGCTTCTTGGCTGGTTAGTAACAAGGTCTATACTACTTTCATTCATGAGATCTATTAGGTCACAAAAATGCGGGTCATTAACCCTAAGAGGTTGTCAAGCTCTCTTGATGTGTTTGGCTAACTGACATGGGGTAGATATGACTTAAACCCCCTTCACTTTAGGCTTTTCCAGACCTAGGTGGGTGTACCTGAAGGATTAGTGCAAACTTGATTTGACCTCACAATGGAAAATGAGTGTGAAGTAGTTGTAAGGCTGTGAGTTGTTCCTAATGTTGATATTTGCAGTTTGAAAATGTGAATAAGGTTTAAATAAGGTTTTGAAGTGAGTATGACCAGTGCTTTATCTATTGGGCAAAGGGGTCAAAAGTTAATGGTGTATGGATTTCTATAATTGGCTTAATTCAAATTGTTGGGCACTTATGTAAGTCTACACCTTGTGTAGATGTGTAAGGATGTTGAGTTGCAAGATTCTTCTTATTAATCCCAATGATATTTTCCCAAATTGCTGTGATCACATGAAAGGATTTTGATTCAAATGGAAAGGAAACCCACTAAGATGACCAGTCTAAAGGATTTTAACCCTGGACAAAGACCAATAAACATAGGCAACTTTAATAGGAATTAAATCAACTTTCCATAGAAACTAATCAACACAGAAACACAAATGTGTTCTGACAGATTAAATATACCCTTGATATATTAATTTGAACAAATTTAAGAAACCATTCTGGAGATAATCACACAGCTCATCAACATTAAATTCTACACAGCAATTGAACACCAAGAATATGATCCACCAAATAACTTCCACTCCTTTGCATTAATTTATAAGCTCATAGCACATCCAGATATAAAAAGATATAATAGTTCAGGCTTGAATTACATATATAAACAAAAAGTCTTATAATTCCTTCATCTTTTGAACAAGCCTTGGTATCCCTTATTTATGGCATGCGAAACAAGCTTTGGGCCGAAAGGACATGTCTTTTCATAATTATGTCCCAACAGATAACTAATTGCATAATTAAGAAAATAGATAAAGGCACTGCATCGACCATGTCCTACACTCCGTTAATCATTGTAGAGGGATCCGTTACCGCTGGCCTGGCAAGATCCTCCTCTTTATATCTGTAGTATTTCATTGATGCAACATGCCTGTAATCATCAAAAATTGTGTTTCCTCCCCATACATTCCTCTTACATGCTCCTGGAAATGAACAGATTTACATTAGCAAGGTGATCAATGTACACTTGGGATACACGTGTCCATGGAGATTATGTCTTCCATAGAAATTTCAAGTTTGAATATCATTTCTAATTGTTTGTGAGTGTTTTCAATCACTCTATCCTCATCATTGACCTTCTTCAGAGCAGCAGACAGTAGTTGTGGTAACTTTTTTTTCCATTGATTTTTACTCCGCATGTTACCTTCATTGTCAAAGAAATTTGGAAATACCATGTCCCCTTGTAGATCGAAATCATTTATGTCATCTGATAATATAGTATTTATCCTTTAATGTTCACTGAGTAATTCATTGCACTCCTTATTTGTGTGCTCTTTGTTTTTCAATTCTTCCTTTTTCTCGAGTAGTCTAAGATGCAATCTCTTGTGTTCTTGGAGGGCATTATGAGTCCTTCTATATGAATCCCATACTTGATCACTATTTTTCATTATTTCTTCAAATCTTTTATTGATTAATTCAGAAGCAATGCTATACTTAGCACTTTTTATTTCCTTCTCTAATTGTTCAATTTTCTTCTGAAATTTCTCTGTCTTATATTTCCAATAGTTTGCATCAGCCAAAGCCTCTGTGACTCTTTTATCAACTTCCAAATATGGAGAGTAATTTCTTGATGAAGTAAATTTGTCTTTGTATGTAGCAACCTCTTGTCCGAGCTTTTCATTTTCCAACATATAAGCATTATTCATTTTGACAAGTTGATCAATCTCTGCCTTTGTGAATCTTGCAACATTCACATTTAGATTAACTGTCTCAATAGGATCTCTATCCTCAACTTGCTAAATCATTAGATGACCAAATGCTTCATTAGGATTATTTATGACCTGAGGCTTTTTGTTTGAAGGATAGAGTGACCATATCAGTAGTGTCTTCTTATCAGGGTCATAACCTGATCCATTTTTAATCTTATCAAGTGCCTCGACACTAAGCTGCATCTTTTTCTCTTGATTCTTTCTAAAAGTATCAAAACCAATAGCTGAAGTCATATACCATCCAAGGACTAACACCACTCCTACTTCCTTGAGCAATTCTCTACCTTTTTCTGGTGTCATTTCTTCCATGGCACTATCTATTTTTGGTTGAAGCTCTTGCAGAACATCTTCTTAAACCTCAAGAGTGATATCCTTCATCTTTTCTCTGGCTTGTCTTCCTTTATATTCATATAAGAAGGTTTTGAATTCTGAAGTTTTGATAAAGTCAGCATCTGTAATGAAAATTTTACTAGCCAGGTATCTCACATCATTTGTTAGTTCATTAGAAGTCTCTATTTTGGTTTCCTCTCTATCTACTGGAGGCTCATATTTCTCAATAAGAGAAGAGGATGCTTGTAAGTCTTTATTCTTCTCCTCTTCATTTTCTTCTTCAAAAGAGATTTTAGGAGTTTGTTGAGGAGGTAACTAGGAAATAGGGACCTCATCTTCTGCTTGAATTCCTTTGACAGCTCTTCCTTTTCTTTCAAACACATAAGAAGGGACATTTTCAATCAAGTCTGCGACATTTGTAATTAATGTATTCAATCTTTCAATAAGGTCATTAATATCCATGAAGGCACCATTGTAAGTGGGGTCTTTTTCTACCCTCCAAGCTTCATCTAATGTTATCTTGTAATATAAATCTTGTCTCTCAATTGCAACTTGCTCATCATAATTTTGAACCAGGTCATCATCAACAAATAGAACATGATTATACCTCTTAAGCTTTTATTTTATCTTAACACTATTTATGAAATTCTTTGGATCAAAGCTCTCTCTAGCACTCCCTAATGGTAGCCTAAAATGCTCTAGTCTTTTGTCAATCAATTGGTATCCTTTGTCTGACAAGACTATGAAATCCCCAAAACATAACGTGTCTGGCATAAATGACTACGTATTGTGTCTTTTTAGATGCATAAAATCAGAGTGAGCAAGTTGTCTTACAATCTCTAGATAAGCAAATCTATTAGGACAAGTCTTTGGTAATAGCAGAGGTGGCCCTTCAAATCTGAACACCCTTATCTTTGTACAATCAGTGTAGGAATACCAGTCGCCCCATTATGAGTGAACTTTTCTGGCTCATGTTTATCCTTTGGCCTTAAAAATCTCTAAACCTCTGATGATAGATTGTAATTACAAGGATGCCCTGGGTGCTTATGCACATGTTTTACAAAGTATTCTTCAAAATAGATGTAATGGTACTTATCACACCTGCTATCCAATATAGCAGTCCATCTCTGCATGGGTTTCACATTTCCATTCTTATCCAAGTTCTAACTCCTAAGCATTTATCCCATAACCCCAAGTTTTGGCCTTCATACAAGACAAGATGCATGCATTAGTAGAGACTAATGCCTGAATCTACTCCCTCCTCCCTTTATGGAGACTAATTCATTGTCAAGGGCATTGGCCAGGAACTCAACATAATCAAAATGTAGAGCTTGTTGGCTTTGGATGTCAGCTACTAGGACCATAGGAGCAACTTTCATAAACATAGAAGCCTCAACCCCTAACAATTGGTACACAGAATAATAGGTATACAGGAAATACTCTTCAAACAATTCAACGGAATAGGGGGGATCTTCTGTGACTGAAAAAACCCTTAGCTTGTTGTTCTTGTCATGGGGTATGTGCATGGACAACCTCCATCTCTTGTAGTTCTTGCTCAAATTATAATATTCACCGAGAAAATCCCTAATCCTGAACTTTACATCAAAGCTAGTATCTAATTGGAAAACCATCGTTATGTAATCCCGGGTGACAGGGATAAATCCTATTCCATCCTTCAATTCAATCATACAATTATGTGGGTTATAGTTTCTAGCCAATATTCTCAAGAATTCAACATTCACAAATATGTTTGGCACTACCAACTTTCCTAAATTCAATCTCCATGGGATTGAAACAGGGGAACACCCATGCATTTTCTTATAATGGTAGATGAAGAGGTCATACCCTCTTATGGGAGTCCATATATCTCCTATTTGTTTGTATTCATCTTCTAATTTTTCTGCATTTGGGTTTAACTGGGCATTCCTTCAGGATTTTTGCCTTGACTTCGGACATTGGTCTATTAAATCTTTGTTCAAGTGTCTCTCCTTCAACTTCTGCCTTTTTGCCTTAAGGTTTTCATGTGTTTCTTCCATAGTATAATGAGAGAGATCTTTCAAATGCAATTCTGAACCAGAAAGCTTATATTTTAGGCTTAGAACACTTACTTGTATACTTGAACTGTATTTGTCACAGATGCTCACCCTAGCTCTTGTGCTTGCATACTAGTGGCACCTGCATAAGCATTCAGGTTTCAGGCATTTAAATATGCAGGCACCTTTCCAAAAAATTCAAAAAAATTCTAACTTTTTTGACCTCTGCAGTTGTAAAAAATGCAAAAATTAGTTAAGCTGCGGAAGTCTTTGTATATATAGGGCTACTTGTATATACATGCAGTCAAATGTGCATTGGCGGGTCAGAAAACTCTATCGCCCTTTGAAAAAATCAGTTAGATGCATTTCTGAATGCATATTGGGCTTAGAATGTGCATATACAAAGGGGGAATCTTTCACATATTCCCAGGAATATTCCCACCTTGTATATTAGGTTGCATGTAGATATGCATTGAAAAGTATACAAGGGTGCAGATGCATTTGCTACAGTGGCAAGGGTGCAAATACTTTCGCTGGATGTGCAAGGAAAAACATACATGGGGCCTTGTATGTTCGGTAACATACAAAGAAGAAGATATACATTTGGTAGGGCCCACTATTGCATGCATCTCAAGTTTGTATATGGCGTTTGGGTGCATTCCTGGAATATTCCATTGTAGATTCTGTAGTTGTATCAAAGAGTTTATACATTGTGTTGTATGTTTAATATGCAATGAGTAACATACAACGCAGATTCCAAAGGGATTCAAATCAGGTTGTGAGCAGTAGTGGCATCTGCGGCTTGTACATTGCATTTGTATATGTGATGTGCAACGAAATGTACAAAGGAGAGAGAAAATAGGCTAGGTCCACCAGTTGTATACAATGGCAGTTGTATGTACGCTGACATACATTCAAAACATACAAGTGAAAAGATGCATTCCGGACCCGAATAGGATTCCAAGATGCTTCATACAAGTTTGGGGTCTGCAGCATGTATATTGGGCGTTTGTATGTGCCGATATACATTGCAATGATACAAATAGAGGATACAAGCCAGATTTCAAAGCAACTTCAGCATGCTTTATGAAAATTTGAAATCCGTGCCTTGTATGTATAAGGTGAATGTATATGCAGATATACATTGCGACAGGTGCAATGAAACATATGCATTTCGGACCCGATGGGGAAATCAAATGCGGCAGGTAAGTGTTTGAGGTCCGGCTTGTATATCAGACGATTGTATATGCATTTGAACATGCATATACAAGGGAGAAATGGAAAAATGGAGAAAGCAAAAAGTCAGCGATAGGAACATGGAGTGCCTACGTGGCACGTAATCATTGGTTGGCAACTTTTCAACATTTTTTGGGAGCCATTGATCTTGGTGATGGGAGTAGATCGACGACCATGTTTTAAACCCATAGCGAAGGTTTTATCCTATGTATTTGCAATCATTTTTGAGCGGGAAAACAACAAATGCATCTGCTGCTACATTTCAAAGGGGCCTGTGGGTAGGTGAGGCAATAATGGCAGACTTGCAGAGGATGATCGATGGAGTTGACAGGTCAACCACCCAATTGATGAAAAAAATCCCTGGGTGGCGGTGCAAATCCTAAGTTCACCTGCTCATTCCTCTTTGTCTCTCCACTGCATTTACTGTTTCTGAGCGCCATTTCTCATGCATTGTATTTGGTGGATTTTTTATTTGCCTTGTAATTAATTTTGCTGAGTTTTACAGTCTTGGTATAAAAAAGCAAGCTGTGTTACTCTTTGGGGGTTGTTGAAGACTTGGGCAATTTTTTGTGTGAATAATGAAATACAGAGCATTTCCTATCTGTTGTATCTTTGTAGAGTTTATGAGTTGCATCTGAGTTGTATCTTGCATGTATGTTCAGTTTCTTGTCATTATATATGAGAAATGCATTGTTGCATGTATTTATCCATCTGTCTCCACTTGTTGCATGCATTTTCTTCTTTTGAATCTAGCTGCTAAGGGTTTCTCAGATTCTAGGGTATAGTTTTGCTATATCACATATGTGATCTCTAACTTCCATTCAAGGAGTGGATTAAATTGTTTTAGGTTAAGGTATGGAGAAGATCGTATGTTAGCTGGGATATTCATAAGTAGAGGCAGGTAAATACCCATCCTTGGGTGATGTTTGTAAGGCAAGCATCAATCTAACCCCTTGAAACTCGAATGACAGTTGCAAGCCATTCTCATGTATACGTCTAGTTGACTCCTTGCCTTGAGATAGGTACTGGTATGCTTCTTGTGTAGTAGTTATGATCCAAAACCCCTGTCTTGCATCTAAACCATCAAACCAACCATTCCATAATTTCAATATGTTAGTTGTAGGAGTAGGATTAGGAACCCCCTGCATACTCTCATCCATAACCACACATATGTCCAAGAACGTTGCCAACCTTGTGATTTGTCACACAAATCTTGGTCCACACATGAGAGTATTCTGCCTGTCATTATGAAGCTAAATCTTTATGTCATTGGGTGAGTCAAAGTGTTACATCTTTAGTTAAAAGGGATACCCCCCTTGGTGCGGCAAAACCAGAAGTGAAGGGGAGGCAGCTCATGCAAGCTCCCGTATCTGTTGGCCGAATCTGCCTGTGCATTGGAACTGGAAAACCCTCTACTGATTCGGAAATAAGCACCAACAAATTTGGTGACTCCGCTGGGGAAAGAGTGTCATATCCATGAAAGTTTGAGTCTAAAAGATTGAAAAAGCAGACCTGGAGGTGTTTGTTGCAGCAAAATCTGAAGAGTTATATGTGTGGCTCTGCTGTGGGAGAACCTAGAAAGAAATCAATTTTCAGCTTTAGCTTGTTTGAAGCTCATTCCTCTACAAGGAGGTGGTGACTCTGCATATAAAGAACCTGATAAGAGGACAACAGAGGTGTTAAATTTATAGTTGCTGCAACATATCCAGGTATTTTCATAAATTTTAAAAGACTCCCTATTTGGTGAAACAACACTGGTTAAAAGGGAGATCATAGTGAAAGATTACATGCTATTGTAGGAACCTAATTTGTATTTCAAAAAAAGAAGTATGCAATATTGTTGAAAAGACTTATATAGAGGACTTTAGGAAAGTTGAAATAGTAGTCTAAATTTTTAAAGGCCTAAGGTCATTGTTGTAATTGAAAATCTAAGTTGAAAAAAGGGTTGCAAAAACATATAAAGATGTATTATCAACCCATGCACCCTTATGATGTGTCAAATGTAATGGTGCATAATAATCAGTCCCAACCATGTAATAGAATAAGTTTCAACACTGACAGATATAAGCCCATCAGTTTCAATGGCATTTATGGATATCCAAATGCTTTTATATCTAAAATCAAAAAATATTTGCCCAAATTCAATGGTGTAAAGGATGAATCAGTTGAGAGACACTTGCAGCAGTTTATAAATGTTATAGATGATTTTGAGATTGACCATGAAGATGTAGTTATGAGATTATTTGTTCAATCTCTAGATGAAGATGCAAGGGACTGGTTCTCCTATCTTCCAGCATACTCTGTCAGCTCTTGGCAAGAATTTAAATCTGCATTTCTAGAACAATTTGGTGAAAGAATATCTGAATATGCAGTTATTAGTAATTTTATGTATATCTATATTGAAGAGAATGAGTTGATTCTAGCTTTTAACCTCAGGTTTATGAGGGCATTGAATAGAATTCTAGAATGTATGAGACTTAATGATGCATTGTGCCTAGTTGTCTATTTGGGAGCATTTGATAGGAAAATGAGCTATAGATTGAGAGATAAAGAGCCCACCACATTGCATCAGGCACATCAGTTTGCAATGGACATTGAAAATAATTGGAGGTACGGGATTCAAAAGGGTTATTTCTCTAAAAAGTTTTGTTGTCCTAAGGCCACCAATGTTAATGAGGGATATAGTTTGAATGTTGAAGATGAATGTCAAAGTACTCACACCCCTGCTGTCCCAGTTTTTGTATCATTCCAAGTTGATGATGTTTCTGTTATAAAGGAGGATGTCCTGATTTGCCCAGCAAATGAAGTTGACAATAATAATTTTTCAAGTAATATTTGCATGCCAGTCCTGAACAAAGAGCATTCATGTTTAAATGATCCAGTCGTGCAAAGTTGTGATCATATGGATCAAGAATCAATATCAGTTTCATCAGGAAGCATTAGAGGGCTAGAAAATGATGCAGATAGTTCAACTTCAGAGTGCATTGAAATAGTGGAAATCTTGTATGTGGGGCAATCAGATGTTAAAGATGATAAAGATGATATCCATGATGAATTCATGGATCAGGTTTGTTCTTCTTATGACATTAGATTTGATAATGAAAAAGAAGTGGATTGTCATGAAGAAGAAACATACACCTTTGCAATGAGTATGAATCCCCTTTATGATGAGCCTGTGGATGCATTTGATATTGTGAGTTATGACATTCATTGGTGTAGAATTAACCCTCTGTTTGAAAATGATGATACTGATTTGCAAACTGTGGATGATAAATGCTTAGCATCAGTTGTTTCAGACATGTGCAGTGATGGCAATGGGTGTGTAGATCAGGATTTGTTTTCAATGTCAATGAGTGATATAAATGCTATTGGGAGTCTCATATTGTCTGAGTGTTTTTAGTTTTTGGATCAGCTGGATATGTGTTTGGTTATATGCAACAGCCAGGTAGATAATGAATATTGCCAAATGCAATATGAGGATATACTACTTGAGGATCATAACATACATATGTTACTTAATGTTGAAGAATATTATAATGTGTATGGTTATATATCTGGTTGTAAGGTGCAGAGTGACAGAGGTAGTTTTGACAGTGGCAAGCTTTCAAAAATGGTGAAGCATGTAATTGACAAGATCAACATGTGGGTAGAGCATTTTAATGTTTTCAGCTGTGGTTGGGATTATTCAGAGTGGAACCAGGCATTTAACAGAAAAAGGTTGTGGTTCTTCATTTTTTACTGCCTAGGGCTGCCAAAATTAATGATTGAAAATATAATTTGTGTGCAGGTTGGTGCAATGTTCAACTCTATTGCCTAATCTGCAAAACCAGAGATCTGAAGTTCTTGCCATACCTGCAAGAGGCATGCATCTCCAGACACAGCCACTGGTGGTACCTGCATAAGCATTCAGGTTTCATGCATTTAAATATGTAGGCACCTTTCCAAAAAATTCAAAAAATTCTAACTTTTTTGACCTCTGCAGTTGTAAAAAATGCAAAAATTAGTTAAGGTGTGGATGTCTTTGTATATACAAGGCTACTTGTATATACATGTAGTCAAATGTGCATTGGTGGGTCAGAAAACTCTATCGCCCTTTGAAAAAATCAGTTAGATACATTTCTGAATGCATATCAGGCTTAGAATGTGCATATACAAAGGGGGAATCTTTTGCAGATTCCCAGGAATATTCCTACCTTGTATATCAGGTTGCATATAGATATGCATTGAAAAGTATACAAGGGCACAGATGCATTTGCTACAGTGGCAAGGGCACAGATACATTCGCTGGATGTGCAAGAAAAAACATACATGGGGCATTGTATGTTTGGTAACATACAAAGAAGTAGATATACATTTGGTAGGGCCCACTATTGCACGCATCTTGGGTTTGTATATGGCGTTTGGGTGCATTCCTGGAATATTCTGTCACAGATTCTGCAGTTGTATCAAAGGGTTTATACATTGTGTTGTATGTTTAATATGGAATGAATAACATACAATGCGGATTCCAAAGGGATTCAAATCAGGCTATGAGCAGTAGTGGCGTCCGCGGCTTATACATTGCATTTGTATATGCGATGTGCAACGAAATGTGCAAAGGAGAGAGAAAATGGGTCGGGCCCACCAGTTGTATACAATGGCAGTTGTATGTACGCCGACATACATTCAAAACATACAAGTGAAAAGATGCATTTCAGACCCCAATAGGATTCCAAGATGCTTCATACAAGTTTGGGGTCCGCAGGATGTATATTGGGCGTTAGTATGTGCCGATATACATTGCAATGATACAAATAGAGGATACAAGCTGGATTTCAAAGCAACTTCAACATGCTTTATGAAAATTTGAAATCCGCACCTTGTATGTATAAGGTGAATGTATATGCAGATATACATTGTGATAGGTGCAATGAAACATATGCATTTGAGACCCGATGGGGAAATCAAATGCGGCAGGTAAGTGTTTGAGGTCCGGCTTGTATATCAGACAATTGTATATGCATTTGAACATGCATATACAAGGACAAAATGGCAAAATGGAGAAAGTCAAAAGTCAGCGATAGGAATATGGAGTGCCTACATGGCACGTAATCGTTGGTTGGCAACTTTTCAACATTTTTTGGGAGCCGTTGATCCTGGTGATGGGAGTAGATCGATGACCATGTTTTGAACCCGCAGTGAAGGTTTTATCTTGTGTATATGCAATCATTTTTGAGCGGGAAAATAATAGATGTATCCGCTGCTACATTTCAAAGGGGCCCATGGGTAGGTGAGGCAATAATGGCAGACTTGTAGAGGATGATCAATGGAGTTGACAAGTCAACCACCCGATTGATAAAGAAAATCCCTGAGCGGCGGTGCAAATCCCGAGTTCACCTGCTCATTCCTCTTTGTCTCTCTGTTGCATTTACTATTTCTGAGCGCCATTTCTCATGCATTGTATTTGGCGAATTTTTGATTTGCCTTGTAATTAATTTTGCTGAGTTTTACAGTCTTGGTATAAAAAAGCAAGCTGTGTTACTCTTTGGGGGTTGTTGAAGACTTGGGCAATTTTTTGTGTGAATAATGAAATACAAAGCATTTCCTATTTGTTGTATCTCTGTGGAGTTTATGAGTTGCATTTGAGTTGTATCTTGCACATATGTTCAGTTTCTTGTCATTGTATATGAGAAATGCATTGTTGCATGTATTTATTTGTCTGTCTCCACTTGTTGCATGCATTTTCTTCTTTTGAATCTAGCTGCTAAGGGTTTCTCAGATTCTAGGGTATAGTTTTGCTATATCACATACTTGATCTGTAACTTCCATTCAAGGAGTGGATTAAATTGTTTTAGGTTAAGGTATGGAGAAGATCGTATGTCAGCTAGGATATTCATAAGTAGAGGCAGGTAAATACCCATCCTTGGGTGATGTTTGTAAGGCAAGCATCAATCTAACCCCTTGAAACTTGAATGATAGTTGCAAGCCATTCTCATGTACACGTCTAGTTGACTCCTTGCCCTGAGATAGGCACTGGTATGCTTCTTGTGTAGTAGTTATGATCCAAAACCCTTGTCTTGCATCCAAACCATCAAACCAACTATTCCATAATTTTAATTTATTAGTTGTAGGAGTAGGATTAGGAACCCCCTGCATACTCTCATCCATAACCAGACACATATGTCCAAGAACGTTGCCAACCTTGTGATTTGTCACACAAATCTTGGTCCACACATGAGAGTATTCTGTCTATCATTATAAAGCTAAATCTTTATGTCATTGGGTGAGTCAAAGTGTTACATCTTTAGTTAAAAGGGATACCCCTCTTGGTGTGACAGAACCAAAAGTGAAGGGGAGGTAGCTCATGCAACCTCCCGTATCTGTTGGCCGAATCTGCTTGTGCATTGGAATTGGCAAATCCTCTGCCGATTTAGAAATAAACACCAACACGTACTAAACCAGATGTTTCAAGATTTCCTTAATTTACTCTATTCTGAGCATTAATGGCAGCTTTCAAATCATCAGGGAAACATTTATTTGTCACAATAGAGCACCTTCTGTCACCCTATCGAAGTAATCATTTCACTTAAGGGATTTAATTATTTCTTTACTTCATCAGGACTTTGCTGTCACTCAAATGGTGGTCATTTTGAAACTCCATCTTTTTGACATATGTGCCTCTCCTTGATGCCTTTTTTTATTATCAGCATGTTCATTTTTTTTAGAAAGATTGAATATGGATTCCTTTCAACATTCCAAAATCTCTAGTAGTTTTTTGGCAGGATAGCTCTCTAAGTCACCCCGACATGCCGAAATGATATGTCATGCCGATATTTTGTAGTCTCCTTGATATGCCCCTTACAGGTTAGAATGTCAAAGAGACACCTTAAAGACTCATTCCGATAATTTGATATCTCTGTCTCCTCAAACTTAGAATGCTAGTTCAAAATATATGCCAATTGTTCATGTATTTGGGTTTTTGCGGGTATTTAAATTTTACCATTTTATCGGTGTGACACATTTAAGTGTCACGCTGATTTCCTGAGATTTTCTTAACACTTTTTGGGGTGTCAAAGTGACCTTTGAAGAAGTCATACCGATACAATGAGGATTCTTTTCTTGATATGTCTGTAGGGATTAAGTCTTCGACATACGGTGTAAATAGTATGGAATTTTGTGGTTCTAGGGTGAATATGATGGGCAATTTATTATGGGAGTGTTAATTTTGAAAAATGAAAATGGATAATTATCTCAGGTGTATGGCGGGAAATGGATTTTCTGGATGAATTTTTTGGGGTTTGAAATTTTGTCCCAATAGTGGCTCTAGCTGGGGATGAATGACTGTGAGGTCATTGCAATAATCCAGAATCACTTTTTGGGATGCAGACCAATGGTAGTGGGGTGTGAAGAATGGAATCCTACTCTACTATGCATGGAAAGAATCTTAGAGAGAGAGAAGGTATTTCAGGAATTGTCCATGCACTGGAAATTTCCTTTCCTCCTTAAATATACTATGCATGGAAAGATCTTATGAGAAGAAATGTTTCAAAAATTGTACATGCACTAGCAATTCCTGTTCTTCACCACTCATGTTTTGTAAGTAATAAGAATCTTCACCATATTTGTCAAACGGTCCTACCCACAATGCCTCAAATTTACCATGTTTTACCTTATCTTGTGCCCTAGTATTCCACATGAGGACCATATCATCTATTTTGAATTTTGTTTCCCTAGTCCTTTTGTTAAAGAGATATTTTATCTGCAGCTGCAGTTTCTCATTCTATTTCTAGGCTTAAGTCCTTACCTCATCAAGTTCAACTAATTGTTCTAATCTCTCCTCCATGGGCTCAAGGCTATCCAAATCTTCTTGAAGAATAAACTTACAGACTGGTAGAAGATTATGCACGGGTACCTAGCCTGGGCACCATATACCAATTCAAATGGTGATTTCCCTATGGCCTTTTTTATAGTAACCCTATCTGCCCATAGGGCTAATCTTAGTTTTGAATCCCATGCCTTTTTGTTATTCTCTAAGATTCTCTTAATTATCTTGATAATACTCTTATTACTGGACTCAGCCTGTCCATTTGCCCGAGGGTGATATGGTGAAGCATATGAAATTGTTATACCATAAGATTTATAGAATGACTTACATTCTTCAGATCTAAAACACATGCCATTGTCTGCGACAAGTCTTACTGGTACTCCAAACCTAGTAATAATATTTTTGAGGAGAAAGTTTATCACCACTTTGTTGGTAGCCTATTTTGTCGGGATGGCTTCTATCCATTTTGTGAAATAGTCAGTGGCTACCAGAATCCATTTATGCCCTCCACTTGATTTCTCAATAATCTCTCCTATGAAATCAAGTCCCCATTGGTGAAATGGGGCTTCTACTTGCATCAGTTTTAGTGGTAGCGCCCCTCGATACTTGAGTTTACCAAAAAACCTTTGGTAAGCTTCGCATCTCCTAACATAACTATGTGCATCTTTGAATACTTCAGGCCAATAGTACCCATCTCTCAGTATTCTGTGGGCAGTGGTCATAGTTGATAAATGTCCCCCACATAGACCTTTATGCATTTCATGTAGCATGTTTTCAGCTTGTGTCTTGTCTAGGCATAGTAATAAAATACCATCTCTATTTTTCGAATACAAATCTCCACCCGTAAAGACATACTTTGAGGCCTAAAGTTTAAGTGTTCTTCTCTGATTATCATTTAGGCCTTCAGGACACTTCAAAAATTTTAGATAGTACATTATATTAGTATACTAGGATGTATGTTCTATACTTGCAATATTGTTACTATCTTTGTCATCCATGTTATAGACCTGTGCTACTTCCAAATTTGATTCTGCCATCAATCTTGCTAGACCCTATCCTCTAACAAGTTTAGTAATTCGAATCTCAATATTGAATTCTTTGATTCTGTTAATCCATCTACATCTTTGCCTAGTAACCTCATTTTGAACAAATACATCCTTTGTTGCAGCATTCGGTACATATGCTATTACTTGAGCTCCTACCAGATAAGGTCTGAATGCTTTGACAACTTTTAATAGGGCATACACTTGTTTTTCTGTTATTTCATATTTCAGTTCACCCCCTTGGAGTGATTTGCTAAAGAATGAAATTGGTTTCTCAAACCCTTCTTTGTTCTTTTGCAACATTACCACAGCTACTGTGTGGAACGATGCAAAGGAAAATATTTGAAATGGTTTGTCAAATTCAGGGGATTTCAACATAGGAGCTTCTTTGATTGGCCTCTTAATAGCTCCAAAAGCTTCAATAGCCTCTTCTATCTAGTCCACCCTTTCACCTTTCTTCAACATTTTAGAAATGGGCTTAACTATCTCTACAAAATTTGGTGTAAACCTCCTGATGAAATTTATTTGACCAAAGAAAGATTGTATGGCCTTCACAGTTTTGGGGATAGGGATCTTATCAATAGCTTCCACTCTTTTTAGATCAATCCTTATTCCATCTTTCGAAACTATGTGACCAAGTAATTTACCTTCTGTTATAGCAAAGTTGCACTTTTTTGGATTCAATGAGATCCCATATTCCAAGGCTCTGATGAAAATTTTCT
This sequence comes from Cunninghamia lanceolata, assembly GCA_027924645.1. Classification (NCBI taxonomy): domain Eukaryota; kingdom Viridiplantae; phylum Streptophyta; class Pinopsida; order Cupressales; family Cupressaceae; genus Cunninghamia; species Cunninghamia lanceolata. The sequence continues at coordinate 1,280,043 of BSBN01000826.1, read as the reverse complement.
CCAAATGTGCATAATGATCCTCAACTTTCCTAGAATATGATGTCAAATCATCTTGATAGACCACCATAATCTCATTGATTAGATCAAAAAATGCCACATCCATTGCCCTTTGGAATGTTGCGCCGACATTAGTGAGTCCAAATGGCATTCTTACGTAGACATATGTTCCCCAAGGTGTGGTGAAAGCAGTTTTGAACTGTTCTAATTCTTTAACCTTCACCTGATTGTACCCTTAAAAACCATCCATCATGGATAGCAATTCACAACCTGTGACCCTTTGCAACATTACTTCCATATTATGGAGGGGGTAATTATCTTTAAGTGAAGATTTATTCAAGTTTCTAAAGTCCACACATAGTCTTATGTCCCCATTTTTCTTCCTTACAGGTACCAAATTTGAAACCCAAGAAGAATGTCTAATGGGCTTGATAATACCTCCTTCCCTAAGTTTTGTAATCTCCTCTTGCATCTTGGGGGCCAGTGTGGGATTTATAGGCCTTTGTTTTTGTCTGAATGGTTTGGCATCTGGTTTCAATGGTATTTCATGTTGAAAAAGGTCTTCTCGATATGTATTTAGATCATCATAAGACCATGCAAATACATGCCTGTACTTCTTAAGTAAATCAATGAGCATACTTCTAATTTTAGGGTTGAGTTTCTTCCCAATGTACACATTTTTTGGAGCTATTTGTGTTCCAAGATTTATCTCTTCAAGGTCATTCTATTTGATTGGTATACCTTTTGCCTTGAATCAGTCATGTGCATCGAAAACTCTCTCTAGTGCTATGAGACCTTTGGGTATCTTATTTGTTTTTAATTGTACCACTTCCTGTCCAAAGAGGGTTTCCTTGCCATCAATCTTTTCCACATATGCATTGAAGTCAATCTGTTGGGATTCATACTGGTCTACACAATGTAGGAACTTGATCAAATCATTGTCATCTTCAAATACTTGCCAATTATATATGTTATCACGGATGGCAGGTCTAGCTTTGAATTCTACTTCAATGATGCCTGCCAATGTGATGTCATCCTTCTTTAGAGCTATGTTTGCCAGGAAGTCTGCCATCATATTCTTGGATTTGTCTACCCAATTTATAGAGAATGCATCAAATAGCTCAATATTATCCCAAACAACATTTCTATATTGCTTTAATCTTTTATTTTTTGATGAATACTTCTTCCTGATTTGAGAAACAATTAGTTCTGAATCCCCATACACAAAAAGGAATTTTAGTTTATATTTTATAGCAATGTTCAAGCCTATGAGCAACGCCTCATATTCTTCTATGTTGTTGGTGCATTCAAATGTTATCAGGAATGAATATTTGAAAGTTTTACCAATTGGTGAAATAAATAACACCCTTGCTCTATTGCCAACTTTACTACATGCACCATCAAAGTACATCCTCCAGACACCACATTCATCAAGTTGGGCTTCTTGATGTATAAGATTAGTATTCTGTAGCTCTGGTTGGTTTTTTTAATTCTAAAGGTACCAAGGTCTATATCACAAAAAAATTATTAGAATGTATTATCATACCTTGGCTCTCTGCAAAGCTTAACTTCTCTTCCTCCTAATGGTATGGTGGCATAAGATAGGTCTAATTGGACAGTTCCTCCAATTGTAGTAGTCCATTGTCTAGATAATAGCATTCCATAGTATGATGGGATGTCTACTATAGTGATGTCAATCTTATATACTTTCTCAGGGTTGTAGGCTAACCTTATTTCCACATCCCACATAATGCCCACAACTGGGATGAATATATTATCCATTGCATAACATTTACCATATGTGGTGTCAACCCACATACCTAACTCCTTCATGACGGCCATTGGCATAATGCTCATGGCTGCCCCTGAATCGATCATACAATTCCTTACTAGTTTGTTTTTGATCAACAGAGTAGTGTAGAAAGGATCTACCTGGGATGGATTCTTTTTCAAGGTATCACCAAGGTACACTTCAGGAGTTCTAATGGTTTCTTGTGAAACACTGTTTATTTTACTTTCAAGTTTTTCATGTTTCTTATTTGATGTATCTAAAATCATTTTGACCACTGTGTTTCTATATTGATCTATCTTCATGATTTCAAGAAGTGGCATTGATATCTTTACTTGGGATATTGCTTGGGCTATGTCAAATGAAGGGGTCATTGTTTGATCAGTCTTTCCTGCTTCGGTATGCCCCTTTTCTTCAACTGGTAATTTATCCTTTATCTTACCTTGTTCAATCTTTGCTAGTTCTTTATGTGTAGACTTCATGTTATCTTTATTGTGATTTTGATCTTTTACGAACACACTCCTACCTGTTCCTTGGTCTGTATTGACTATCTTGTTTCTCAAATTATAGTTATTCTTTGCATGTGCAACCGTAGCCACTGTGAGAGCTTTCCTTTCTTCCTTAGTTGGTTTCCTCCATTGGTGATGTGGTGGTATATTAGGCTTGTAAACAGTTTCCTTATAATTATCCTCCTAATCTGAGAACACCTCTTGCCTTCCCATATTAATGTTATACATTTGATTTCCCACATCATATTCATATCCATGTTATTCTACGGATGAATATTCTTCATCGATTTGGTGAGGTCTGATTGCTAGCATATTTATGGTATGGTTATCTCTCTCTTGACCATAAGATGTTTCCTCTTCCTGTACTGACTATTCCACCACACAATACTCAGGTGAATGGGGCAAATTGCATGCCAAGTACCACGGGCTATTTTCTACTACATGTGCCCCATTTCTTTTCAGGGGGTCAGGAGTATCTTTTCCATAATTCTACTTTCTGTTATTATCCAAAGGCCTTCCATCTTTCTAATTTGTGTTATAAGGCATGTCATGTAGCCTTGGCCTCTCATTCCTATAATAATTGTTATGATTTTTTTGATTATTATTTGGACTTGGTACACTCTTTAGATTTTCTCTTTTCCCAAGCTTCCCTGCTACTCTTCTGTTGTTCTCAATACTGATGGCTACCTTTTGTGCTTCTGCCAAGGTCATGGGGGCATTATTTCTGAGTTCATATCTAGTTTTAGGATCAAAAGCATTTAAGTATAAAGCTAATGCCATACGATCTGGAGGTTTTAACTTGAATGGAATCTTATGATAGATCTTTGAAAATCTTTGATTGAAATCCATTACAGATTCATTATGATTCTTCTGAATACTTGTCAATTCATGGACAACAAAATTTGGATCAAATTGGCTCCCATACTATTCTTTAAATTGGTCCTTGAAATCTTCATAAGAACAGATTGATGCATCAGGTAAATTTTTGCACCAGTCCCTAGAATCCTCAACAAAGGATAGCATGAATAATTTCATTTGAACATCTTCATTTTGCACTTCAAAATTATCCATGATTGTCTCAAAACTTCTAATGTGCTCTTTTGCAAAGATGGTATTGTTCCTAGCAAATTTTGGGAAAGCATTCCTTAGATCATTGTCAATAGGGTCCGGACATACTTGATACCTAGACAAGTCCAGCTGTCTATACCTATTGATATTGAGAGGTCCCTGCAATTGTGGGTTTGGTTGATACTGATTATGAAGCTGCTGATTTGGTTGGTACTAGTTATGGGGAGGATGTTGTTGTGTATTAGGATGTGGGTTCATGCTCATATTTTGATGTTGAGGTGGAATATATCATTGACCAGGGGGTGGATAAGGATTAATTATATATTGAGAAGTATTATGAGTGTTGGCTGGTCTTCGATTTCGTGGAGAAATATTTTGTTGGATATAGTTTCCAGGTGGTGGTTGTGAATTATATGAACTACCTGCATTCTGGTGCAATCTTTGTTGTGTACTTGTTAGAGTATGCCTTCCTTGTTTATGAGGGGGTACATACTTTGAGATAGTTGTTCTAGTTCTTGATTTCACTTGTAGCAATTCTTGTTCCAACCATTTTTCTTCCTCTCTTAGCTTAGCTAGCTCAAGCTCTTCTTGTAGTTTAAGTAAATTTTGTTGCATCTCATCCTTACTTCTCATGTCTTTTGGTGGACTGTTATGAGTTTGTGTAAAGGTTTTTTGATCCATGAACTCCTATTGAGCTCCCTCTTGTAATGACATCCTATAATCATATTCCGCTTGATTTTGATCTATTTCCCTCATGATCCGTGCTTCATATTCTAGTTGTCTCTGAGGGTCAAGTTTGTATTGTTTTAAGAGATCATCGGATCCATTATGATCCTGATAACCTTTGGGTTGAAATTCATTTGACCCATGTAAGGGAGTGAAGTTGTTATGTGTTACAATTGGTTGTTCTAAGGTATCTTCTTGAGTATTTTGATCATTAGTTTATTGTGATTGACTAGATATCCTAGTTTTCTTGACAGGAGCTTTTAAGGGTGGGGATGACTGTAGTTTCTTACCATCGGTTTTAGATCTCCTACCATCCATGTTAAGGGATTATAATACTCGAAGACATAAAATGATTTATAGTTTGTATAGAGTCTCCACCTTACTTAAGAGGACTGGTTGGTTTTCTAGGTTGTCTTTGGCTAGCAGAGTTATACCTTTTAATTTTCTGACTCTAATGTTATGGTCTCCTACTAGGTTTCTTTTTGTGTCCCCAGTAGAGTCACCAATTTTGTTAGGTCACAAAAATGCGGGTCATTAACCCTAAGAGGTTGCCAAGCTCTCTTGACGTTTTTGGCTAACTGACATAGGGTAGATATGGCTTAAACCCCCTTCACTTTATCCTTTTCCAGACCTAGGTGGGTGTACCTAAAGGATTAGTGTAGACTTGATTTGACCTTCACAATGAAAAATGAGTGTGAAGTAGCTATAAGGTTGTGAATTATTCCTAATGTTGATATTTGCAGTTTGAGAATGTGAATAAAATTTAAATAAGGTTTTGAGGTGAGTATGACCAGTGCTTTATCTATTGGGCAAAGGGGTCAAAAGTTAATGGTGTATGGATTTCTATAATTGGCTTAATTCAAATTATTGGGTACCTATGTAAGTCGACACCTTGTGTAGATGTGCAAGGATGTTGAGTTGCAAGATTCTTCTTATTAATCCAAATAATTTTTTCCCAAGTCGTTGTGACCACAGGAAAGGACTTTAATTCAAATGGAAAGGAAACCCACTAAGATGACCAGTCTAAAGGATTTTAACCCTGGGCAGAGACCAATAAACATAGGCAGCTTTAACAAGAATTAAATCAACTTTTCACAGAAACCAATCAAATCAATCACATAGAAACACAAATGTGTTTTGACAAATTAAATATACCCTTGATATATTAATTTGAACAAATTTAAGAAACCATTCTAGAGACAATCACACATCTCATCAACATGAAATTCTACACAACAATTGAACACCAAGAATATGATCCACCAAATAACTTCCACTCCTTTTCATTAATTTATAAGCTCATAGCACATCAGATATAAAAAGATATAATAGTTCAGGCTTGAATTGCATATATAAACAAAAAGTCTTATAATTTCTTCATCTTTTGAATAGGTCTTGGTATCCCTTATTTATGGCATGCGAAACAAGCTTTAGGCTGAAAGGACATGTCTTTTCATAATTATGTCCCAAAAGATAACTAATTGCATAATTAAGAAAATAGATAAAGGCACTGCATCGACCACGTCATGCGCTCTGTTAATCATTGTAGAGGGATCTGTGACCGCTATCCTGGCAATACCTTCCTCTTTATATCTGCAGTATTTCACTGATGCGACATGCCTGGAATCATCAAAAATTGTGTTTCCTCTCCATACGTTTCTCTTACATGCTCCTAGAAATGAATAGATTTACATTAGCAAGGTGATCAATGTACACTTGGAATACACATGTGTCCATGGAGATTATGTCTTCCATAGCATTTTCAAGTTTGAATATCCTTTCTAATTGTTTGTGAGTGCTTTCAATCACTCTATCCTCATCATTGACCTTCTCCAAAGTAGTAGATAGTAGTTGTGTTAACTCTTCTTTCCATTGATTTTTACTCCGCATGTTACCTTCATTGTCAAAGAAATTTGGAAATACCATGTCCCCTTGTAGATCGAAATCATTTATGTCATATGATAATATAGTATTTATCCTTTCATGTTCGTTGAGTAATTCATTGCACTCCTTATTTGTGTGCTCTTTATTTTGTAATTCTTCCTTTTTCTCGAGCAGTCTAAGATGCAATCTCTTCTGTTCTTGGAGGGCATTATGAGTGCTATATAAATCCCATACTTGATCATTGTTTTTCATTATTTCTTCAAATCTTTTCTTGATTAATTTAGAAGCAATGCTATACTTAGCACTTTTTATTTCCTTCTCTAATTATTCAATTTTCTTCTGAAATTTCTCTGTCTTATATTTCCAATAGTTTGCATCAGCCAAAGCCTCTGTGACTCTTTTATCAGCTTCCAAATATGGAGAGTAACTTCTTGATGAAGGCAATTTGTCTTTGTATGTAGAAACCTCCTGTCTGAGCTTTACATTTTCCAACATATAAGCATTATTCTTTTTGACAACTTGCTCAATTTGTGCCTTTGTGAATCTTGCAACATTCACATTTAGATCAACTGTCTCAATAGGATCTGTGTCCTCAACTCGTTGAATCATTAGATGACCAAATTCTTTGTTAGGATTATTTATGACCTGAGGCTTTTTGTGTGAAGGATAGAGTGACCATATCAGCAGTGTCCACTTATTAGGGTCATAGCTTGATCCATTTTTATTCTTATCAAGTGCCTCAACACTAAGCTGCATCTTTTTCTCTTGATTCTTTTTGAAAGTATTGAAAACAATAGCTAAAGTCATATCCCATCCAGGGACTAACACCACTCCTTCCTTGAGCAATTCTCTACCTTTTTCTAGTGTCATTTCTTCCATGGTACTATCTATTTCTGATTGAAGCTCTTGTAGAACTTCCTCTTGAACCTCAGGAGTGATTGTTGGAAACAAGGCAGATAACTAAGAGGGGGGGTGAATCAGTTATCTTAAAATTTCCTTAACTTTCTTTTCTTTTGTTATCTTAATAATCAGTGCTGCATTAAATCATATAAGCATATAAGAACATAAATAAAATCAACACACATAACACAAGGATTTTTACGTGGAAAACCCTGTTAAGTGAAAAACCACAAGGTGACTAACCCAAGATTGTATTCTTTGTTAAAAGAATAAAGGAGTACAATATGGTGCTTGCCAATTAGGGCTCACTGCCTAAGCACACTGCTCACAAGAGGCACACTGCCTACAAGAACTTACAGAAGGTAATCAGATTTTGAATTGATGAGAAGCATCTACAAATGCATGAGTTCAGTTTTGGTTAGGCACAATACATTGATTTGATGTACTTCATTCTTCCTCTGTTTTAATACTGTTGCTCTGTCACATACCAGACTTGATTTGTTGCTTTCACACTTATCCCTACTTTTCTTCACACTTTATTTCATCATTTTTGTATTTCACACCACAACATACTGGAATCCATTTGGTATATATATCCGCATCAAGGATTTCATCAACTTTCTAGTCGGCAACAGGAACACTCAAGATATTTACAAGTTACTAATCTGTTGGCTAAATCCATGTTTGATTTGTGATGCGTATCAAAAGCATAGGCATAGAAGTCATTAATCATGTCGTCCAACAATGTATAATCCCCCGAATAGCTTGATCAACACCTTTTACTCATCTAGATTGAAGTCTAATGCTCTGTCGGTCAGTTCTTTCTCTGTCTGCTCTGCCTATCTGGAACCCAACACTCAGATGCTCATATCTTTTTCATGCTTTATCACCGTAGGCTAAATCTCTGGGATATAGTAGTCATGATACCCCTCTTGACTTATCCTAGTCTGCAACTTGCTGAGTTACACCATTTGAGAGATCCAGACCTGATTGTCAGACCTTGTTGCATACTTTGTTCTTGTTCACCAGACTAAAATAATCTTCAATATGACTTCCAGTATAGGCATACTATGTACTGCAGATGCGTGGGATAGATTTTGTTGCCATCAATGATAACACTCATGAAGCCACACAGTGTCTCTTGCCAACAATCTCCCCCTTTGGCATTGATGGCAACACTTAGTGAAAAATGGCTAAGTGTCGCAGTAAACTCCCCCTTTGCTGATGCTCTATCTTTTGCACTATTTTACTGGAGCTCCCCCTTAGGTGGATTCCACATTTTTCACTACTCCTCACTCCCCCTTTGACATCAATGGCAAAGGGTGGAATCTGTATACCAAAGTTTTGCAAAAATTAATCTATACATGGCTGCATAAGTATATATATACATGTTATACTTACATATACTTAAGTATATCGGCAAAAGTGGCCTTCAACTGTACAAATTCTGTGGCCCAGCTCTGCTTCATCCTATCCAAAATGGAGATGTGACCACTCAACAAAAATGCATATGCTTCTGCCCTTCTTAGATCTGTCGGATCACTGGTCTGGGATGTGGTCTGAGCATCTGTCAAGGCCTCATGCTTTGCCTCTAACTTAGGGATAATTATCCCTCTAAGTTCACTCATTCTAGTTATTATATCCTTCTTTTCTTTGTTCAACCTCTTTATTTCATTTATGATGACAATGGCTTGGCATTCTTGATTCATTAAAGATGTAGTAAGGGGATCAAAATTCTAAGATAAACTTGACAGTTTACCTTCTTGTTCTTTCACCTTCTTTTCAATATCCTCTGTTACTTTAGGCCAAGATAGACAAAATTTGTACATGTCCCTACCATCTTTAAGAGCATTTTCAAGGCTCTTTATTCCAATTTCTAGGGTCCTCCTATCATTAGTAATGAGTCCCTGTACTTCAGTGAATCTTTTTCCCAAAAACTCCTTCCAGACCTTTGCTTCTGTTGATTTTTCTAGAGATTCAAAGTGAGTGGTAACATAATTTACCAAAGATTTCAGGCTACCAGATGGTGAGGCCGAAGGATCCTTTTGGAATAATGGCATGATCTTCTCTAGCATTCCGGATGCCATCTCCAACAGTTCACAATCTTCCATGTGAGATTTCAAGAGTTTTTCTTTTGCTTTGGCTTGAGAAAAAGATGCTATTTTCATTGTTTGGACTGGAGAGAGAGAGTCCCTTGAAATAGTTCAGGTTCATCTATCTCCATCATTTCTTTATTCAAGAAGTTCTTCACTACCTCTGTGGTGTCTCTTTCTAGTGATTGAGACTTCTTTTCTTTTGGGGTATCAGAACAGTCAACATTAGTCTCTGTTGCTTGTTCTTCTTCTTTTCCTCTGACCTCTTCTTCTTGACTTACTTTCTCCTCTTTTCTTCCTTCTCCTTCAACTTCAAATAGTTCAGGTTCATTTATCTCCATCATTTCTTTATTCAGTGGCCCTTGAAATAGTTCAGGTTCATCTATCTCCATCATTTCTTTATTCAAGAAGTTCTTCACTACCTCTGTGGTGTCTCTTTCTGGTGATTGAGACTTCTTTTCTTTTGGGGTATCAGAATAGTCAACATTAGTCTCTGTTGCTGGTTCTTCTTCTTTTCCTCTGACCTCTTCTTCCTGACTTACTTTCTCCTCTTTTCTTCCTTCTCCTTCAACTTCAAAATCTAGAATGTCTGCAGTGGGATCCGAAGGAGAGATATCACTTGAGGTTACTGCTTCATGAACTTCCTCTTCTAGAACAGAGGAATCCAAGACATTAGACTTCTCTTCATCTAGCTCTTTTGATCCTTCTACATCTTTTTTAGAAGATTCTTTATTGGTTGCATTTAATCCTTCAACATCCATGGTAGAAGGTTCTTCATCTATTTCCTCTACAATAGGAAGATTGAATCTTTTGAAAGCATTTCAGAGGATGTCTTTTGTTTCTTTTGCTACTTGGTTAGTTTCTCCAAGCATAAGTTTATTCATTCTTTCTTTACTCCATAATTCATCCTTACAGTCCTTAAAGATCATGTTTATTTGTTTTGGGGTGATAGAAGGATAAAGCTGAATTACTATCTATTCCTAGATCTCTAAGTCTTTTGCCTTGGCATTCTCTTTTCTCAGTTCAAGTACTTCTAGGCTCTTAGGAATTAAGGATATAATTTCAATGAAAGCTTTATTGTAAATATTTAGGTACCTGACAGTAGCTTCTTCCAAAATCCTCTTATTGGTATCACTGTATTCATCATAAAACTCTATTACTGGCTACAGGTTCCCATCCATAGTAACTTCCTTGATGATGTCATCAATGGAAAGAGTGGGCTTTTCAACAAATTCTTCTTCCTTTTCTTCTTTGTTTTTACTAGCAAAGAATTCCCTAGATGTTTTCTTCTTCTTCATTTTCTTCATTTCCTCATCAGATTCTGTTTCATCATCATCTTTGAGACTTGTGTATGACCTTGTGGCTTTTGTTTTCATCCTCTTTTCTCCTTTTCTAGATGTCTTAACTTCCAGTTTGGTGGCTCTTGAGCTTTTAGGAGTGGCAGATGTAGAGCTCTTAGAGGATCTAGTCTGGGAGGAGGCTTGTACCAGGACATCTCCTTTCTTTGCTTCTTGTTTCTCTTTCTCAGCCTTCTCCATTTTCTCTTTGTTTGCATCTACTACCTCTTTAGATAAGCCAAATCTTTTGGCAATTTCCTCTACTTCCCTTGTTACTTTCCTTTTTATCTCCGGTTGTCTTAACTCAACATGTATTTTTACACTTAGTTCTTGAAAGGTTCCAAACCTTTCTGCCTCAGGGTCCTTAAGTTGGATCAATAGGTGTTGAATATGTAGCTCCAAGACTTTATCATCAACCTCGTATCCCATAGGCATTATCCACACTGTTCTGGGCTCAACTACCTCCATTAGGCATTGTTCAGTGTTAACCATGAAGCACATTGTATCCTTGTATTTCTCAACTATGGATTGAGGTATTCTCTCTCTGGCTTGCATCATGCTTTGGAAGTTCTTAAAGTAACCCCAGAGAGCTGTGTTTTGAGATTCAGCATCACCAAGTCCATACATATAGTCTCTAATCTAGATTGCAACTAGTTTGTCATTTTGCCATACCCAACCAATTGGTCCGGGTAGCTCATTCATGTAATAAAAAATAGACACAGTATTAGACAACCATATTTGAAGGAATTCTTCGTATCATTTTTTGATCTTCTACAGGTTTTCTAATAGTTGATTTAGGAGAAGATCACATAGGTCATAATCTACATTTTCCCTCAACATCTGATATGCTGCATATATTATAGTCCTAGACACAGAATTCTCCTTGCTTGAATGATAGATTTTGTAGCCAATTATCATTGAGGCAAACTTGACATCTGGATCAGTGATGTCATCTATGGTGATGGCTCTTTTATCAAATTTAGATCTGGTGGCTTCAGTTACTGTCTGGTTCTTGATAGATTTAAGTGTAGGTAACCCACTGAAAGAATGCAATCCAGTCACTGCCCTGATGGCATCTTTTGTTATCTTGAAGGGCCTCATCAACCACATGAAATTATCATGCATCCTTCTTAGGACATACCAGACCCAATCATCTTCTGCAAAACAGGGAAAGTGTATGCAATGTCTAAAGTGTTTATCCCGGAGGGCCTTGTATTGGGGTTTGATTTCAAAACTCTCATCTATTAGCTATTTGTGATAGATGTCCATCAATTTTGAGTCTCCAAATTCCTTAATGTTGGCATGGATAAAGATCCTAACATCTTCTACGTGCAATACCGCATGCAGAATGCTAGAAAATGCACCTAAAGGATCAACTTCTAGAGATTTATAGGGATGTTTCTTGAATTTAGGATGCGGCCTATCAATAATCTTTACAACCATTGGAATAGCCATCTTGTAAAAGATTCAGAGAGAGATTTTAAAAAATGGAAGTACCTTTTACACTTTTAGGGTTTGAAATAGGAGCCAGAACAAATCACTAGTTGAATTTGATTTTCTAGTTGATCTTGAGTGAGTTGTAGAAACTTTGTTGCAGAGCTCTTCTTTTCTTCTTCTCAAATGCAAATGTGCAAATAATGAGTGAATGAACCCTTATATCCTTGTGCAAACCCTAATTTCCTTTTGTAATAAATGCACAAAATAAGTTATCCAGTTGCCCTGTTTTGAGAGAGATCTTCTCGAATCACTGTGCTGAACTTAGAATCATTATCAGTGAGGATTGACAATGTATCTACTTTTCTTCAATCATGCCATGGGTCTGCAAATCAAAGTATTTCAATTTTGAATCATACCGGATTTGTCTGTGAAAATTTTGTTTTACCAGATGGTTGTCAAATCTGATCAACTTAAATGGTTAAACTCTTGCAAAACTCCATGAGGATCTTTCACACTTTTCTTGAGGGTTATTTAGATATTTTTCTAAGAACCCTTTAATCCACAGTATTCCATGTGCCGAATTTAGGCACTAATTGACTGGTTGGGGGAATTTTTTTTTTCTGTGACTCCCCTTGAGCTAGAGCTCATCTATTTAGTTTCCAAAAGGAATATCAACACCAGATTTTGGTGCGGATCCATTCCCAATATTTTCTATACTCTTCTTCACCCAAATCTTGCTCATCTCCTATTGAACTTCATCCGCATTCACTTTATCTTTGCCCTTATCTTGTTTTTGATTAAGTTCCACCAGACCTTTTCTATCCTGATTTCTACTTCTGCAGAATTTGGCAATATGACCGGATCTATTGCAATTGTAACAGACAACATTTCTTTGCATATTTGGTTGATATCCTCTTGATCTGCATTGATTAGCCATATGTCCCATTCTATTGCATGCAAAGCATTTACCATTGAATGAATTGTTTATTTGCATATTTTTGCATTCATGAGATTTGTGACCATACCTTTTGTAGTTGAAACATTGTCAGGAGAAGGATGGATTAGTTTGATTCAGTCTCCTTCTGCACTGAGTTGCCTTATGACCAAAATTGTTGCAATTGAAGCAGTATCCATTGAAGGATGGATATCTTTGAGCATTTGGTTGCCTTACCAGAGGTCATCTAGGCATGTTTCTTTGATTTCTTGATCCAAAGTTCTTTTGACTGGATCTGGAGCTTTCACCTTTTTCATATCCCAAGCCACGCTTATCATCTACTCTCTTTTGGCTTTCAAGAAGAACTTCAAGTTGGGCTGAGCTTATCTTGAATTTCTCTTTGTATTCATTTGCTATTTGAAGATCATGTTTAAGAGTGTCTATCTGATTCTCAAGTTGTTCTTCATTATCTCTAGCTTCTTCAAGAGCAGATTCAAGATGCTTGATTATTCTATCCATTTTGTGGCAGTCCTCTGTCTTCTCCTTGAGGGATTGTTTTAGATTATCTTCAATTTTTCTCTTTTCTTCAATTTCTTGGGTGAATCTCATAACCCCTGATTCCATCTCATGCCTTACCATAATGACCTCTTTTGACAGCTTCTCACATAGCTTATTTTTCTCATTCAGATCTTCATTAGTATCATTGTCTTCACTTTGATTGGCTAATTTTTGAAGTAGTTCCTTTCTCTTTTTCACAGAGATACTAAGTTTTTCTTTTATCTCATTTATGAAATCATCATCTTGTTTGAGTCTTTCTCTCAAATTGTTGACTTCAGAATGGGATTGTTCAAGATCATCTAGGGTAGACTGAAGTTGTTCCTTCATACCAGATATGTCCATTGAGATTCCCAGATCTTCCTCAAGCTGTTAGGCTTTGTTCAGAGGAACTTATCTCTAATACCAATTGTTGGAAACAAGGCAGATAACTGAGAGGGGGGGCAAATCAATTATCTTGAAATTTCCTTAACTTTCTTTTCTTTTGTTATCTTAATAATCAGTGCTGCATTAAATCATATAAGCATATAAGAACAGAAATAAAATCAACACACATAACACAAGGATTTTTACGTGGAAAACCATGTTAAGGGAAAAACCATGGGGTGACTAACCCAAGATTGTATTCTCTGTTAAAAGAATAAAGGAGTATAAAATGGCACTTGCCAATTAGGGCTCACTGCCCGAGCACACTGCTCACAAGAGGCACACTGCCTACAAGAACTTACAGAAGGTACTCAAATGTTTAAACTAATGAGAAGCATCTACAAATGCATGAGTTTAGTTTCGGTTAGGCACAATACATTAATTTGATGCACTTCATTCTTCCTCTATTTTAATATTGTTGCTCTATCACATACCAGACTTGATTTGTTGCTTTCACACTTATCCCTGCTTTTCTTCACACTTTATTTCATCATTTCTATATTTCACACCACAACATATTGGAATCCATCTGGTATATATATCTGCATCAAGGATTTCATCAACTTTTTAGTCGACAACAGGAACACTTAAGAAATTTACAAGTTACTGATCTGTAGGCTAAATCCATGCTTGATTTGTGATGCGTATCAAAAGCATAGGCATAGAAGTCATTAATCATGTTGTCCAACAATGTATAATCCCCCAAATAGCTTGATCAACACCTTTTACTCATCTGGATTGAAGTCTAATGCTCTGCCGGCCAGTTCTTTCTCTGTCTGCTCTGCTTGTCTGGAACCCAACACTCAGATGCTCATATCTTTTCCATGCTTTATCACCAGAGGCTAAATCTCTGGGATATAGTAGTCATCATAACCCTCTTGACTTATCCTAGTCTGCAACTTGCTAAGTTACACCATCTGAGAGATTTGGACCTGATTGTCGGACCTTGATGCATACTCTGTTCTTGTTCACCAGATAAAAACAATCTTCAATCTGACTTCCAGTATAGGCATACTATGTACTATGGATGTGTGGGATAGACTTTGTTGTCATCAATGACAACACTCATGAAGCCACACAATGTCTCTTGCCAATAGTGATATCCTTCATCTTTTCTCTGTCTTGTTTTCCTTTATATTCATATAAGAAGGTTTTGAATTCTAAAGTCTTGATAAAGTCAGCATCTATAATGAAATTTTTACTAGCCAGGTATCTCACATCATCTGTTACTTCATCAGAAGTCTCTATTTTGACTTCCTCTCTATCTACTGGAGGCTCATATTTCTCAATAAGAGAAGAGGATGTTTGCAAGTCTTTATTCTTCTCCTCTTCATTTTCTTCTTCAAAAGAGATTTCAGGAGTATGTTGAGGAGGTAACTAGGAAATAGGGACCTCATCTTCTGCATGAATTCCTCTGATAGCTCTTCCTTTTCTTTCAAACACATAAGAAGGGACATTTTCAATCAAGTCTGCGGCATTTGTAATTAATGTATTCAATCTTTCAATGGGGTCATTAATATCCATGAAGGCACTGTTGTAAGTGGGGTTTTTTTCTACCCTCCAATCTTTAGCCAACGTTATCTTGTAATATAAATCTCATCTCTCAATTGCAACTTGCTCATCACAATTTCAAACTAGGTCATCATCAACAAATAGAACATGATTATACCTCTTAATCTTTTGTTTTATATTAACACTATTTGTGAAATTCTCTGGATCAAAGCTCTCTCTGGAATTCCCTAATGGTAGCCTAAAATGCTCTAGTTTTTTGTCAATCAATTGGTATCCTTTGTCTGACATGACTGTGAAATCCTCAAAACATAAAGTGCCTGGCATAAATGACTGCTTATTATGTCTTTTTAGATTCATAAAATCAAAGTGAGCAATTTGTCTTACAATCTCTAGATAAGCAACTCTGTCAGGACAAGTCTTTGGTAATAGGAGAGGTGGTCCTTCAAATCTGAACACCCTTATCTTTGTACAATCAGTGTAGGAATACCAGTTGCCCCAATTATGAGTGAACTTTCCTAGCTCATGCTTATCCTTTGGTCTTAAAAATCTCTTAACCTCTAATGACAGATTGTAATTACAAGGATGCCCTAGGTGCTTATGCATAGGTTTTACAAAGTATTCTTCAAAATAGATGTAATGGGACTTATCACACCTACTATCCCATATAGCAGTCCATCTCTGGATTTCACATCTCCATTCCTATCCAAGTTCCTGACTCCTAAGCATTTATCCCATAACCCCATGTTTTGGCCTTCATACAAGACAAGATGCATTAGTAGAGAGTAACGCCTGAATCTACTCCCTCCTCCCTTTATGGAGACCAATTCATTGTGAAGCGTGTTGGCTAGGAACTTAGCATAATCAAAATATAGAGCTTTTTAGCTTTAGATGTCGGCTGCTAGGACCATAGGAGCAACTTCCATAAATAGAGAAGCCTCAACCCCTAACAATTGACACACAGAATAATAGGTATACTAAAAATACTCTTCAAATAATTCAACAGAATATGGGGGATCTTCTGTGACCAAAAAAAACCCTTAGCTTGTTCTCATCACGGGGTCTGTGCATGGGCAACCTCCATCTCTTGTAGTTTTTGCTCAAATTATAATATTCACCGAGAAAATCCCTAATCCTAAACTTTACATCAAATTCAGTATCTAATTGGAAAACCATCGATATGTAATCCTAGGTGATAGGGATAAATCCTTTTCCATCCTTCAATTCAATCATATAATTCTATGGGTTATAGTTTCTAGCCATCATTCTCAAGAATTCAACATTCTCAAATATGTTTGGCACTACCAACTTTCCTAAATTTAATCTCCATGGGTTTGAAATAGGGGAACATCTATGCATTTTCTTATAATGGTAGATGAGGAGGTCATACCCTCTTATGGGAGTCCATATATCTCCTATTTGTCTGTATTCATCTTCTAATTTTTTTGCATTTGGGTTTAACTAGTCATTCCTTCGGGATTTTTGCCCTGACTTCAGACACTGGTCTATTAAATCTTTGTTCAAGTGTCTCTCGTTCAACTTTTGCCTTTTTTCCTTAGGGTTTTCATGTGTTTCTTCCATAGTATAATGTGAGAGATCTTTCAAATGCAATTCTGAACCAGAAAGCTTAGATTTTAGGCTCAGAACACTTACTTGGATACTTGAATTGTATTCATCATAGATGCTCACCCCAGCTCCCGTGCTTGTGTACTGAACCAGATATTTCAAGATTTCCTTAATTTACTCTATTTTGAGCATTAATGGCATCTTTCAAATCATCGGGGAAACATTTATTTCTCGCAATAGAGCACCTTCTGTCACCCTGCCAAAGTAATCATTTCACTTAAGGGATTTTATTATTTCTTTACTTCATTAGGACTTCGCTGTGACTCAAATGGTGATCATGCCAAAACTCCATCTTTTCGACATATGTGCCTCTCCTCGATGCCTTTTTGATTATCGGCATGTTCATTTTTTCTGAAAGACTGAATATGCATTCCTTTCGACATTCTGAAATCTCTAGTAGTTTTTTGGTAGGATAGCACTCTAAATCACCCTGACATGCCGAAATGATATGTCATGCTGATATTTTGTAGTCTCCTCGATATGCCCCTTATGGGTCGAAATGTCAAAGAGACCCCTAAAAGACTCATCCCAATACTTCGATATCTCTGTCTCCTCGAACTTAAAATGTTAGTTCAAAATATATGCCAAATGTTCATGTATTCAGGTTTCCGCGGGTATTTTAATTTTATCATTTTATTGGTGTGACACATTTAAGTGTCACACTGATTTCCTGAGAGATTCTTAACACCTTTCGGGGTGTCGAAGTGACCTTTGAAGAAGTCATACCAATACACCGAGGATTCTTCTCTTGATATGTCTGTAGGGATTAAGTCTTTGACATACGGTGTAGATAATATGGAATTTCATGGTTCTAGGGTGAATATGATGGGTAATTTATTATAGGAGTGTTAATTTTGAAAAATGAAAATAGATAATTATCTTAGGTGTATGGTGGGAAATGGATTTTCTGGATGAATTTTTTGGGGTTTGAAATTCTGTCCCAACAAGAGTCGTCCATTCTTTGAGCAAAGGAGGTCACCACAAACTGATACTCTTGAAGTTTATGTTGAGATAAGTTACAGACCTAGTGAGTCACCTAAGGCATGGGAGACATTCTACACTCCAATCAAAGATTATGATCAAAAAAAGAGGATGAATCATGGTTTGAAGCAAACTATGGTCAAGAAAGGATGGAATGAAGACACGATATCCACATAATGGAAGTATAGGCAAGAGATCTCCAAGCCAAAGAAAGGTTTTGAGCAGGTTGGTTCAGATGAGAAATGGAAAAGTTATGGGATGAAGCATACATGACTGCTATCTCTAGTCCAGCTACAAGCAATATCCCAAGATCTCAATAGTCAGAAGAAGAGGCAGTGGTGTCAAATCCTAGATTAATAGTGTGGCCAAAATCACTTAGTAATATTGAGCAACAAAAGGTTCCACAGTCACCTCATGAGGGAAAAATAGCTTCAGCATTTGGGGCCCTTAGAGTGGCAATTTCATAAGAAATTGGAGTTTCAGAATCATTGGTCTCACCACACTAGGTGATGACAGAGGAGACAGAGGAGGAACAAGCAGGTAGACTCATTAAGAGGAAGCAATAATTGGTTTTACAAAGGGAAGAGGAAGAAGAAGTTGCAGATATTGGATAGATGTAGAACCCATCAACCATGGTAGTTCCTCAGGTAAGTCTTCCTTTACCTTCTTCAGCTGCTCATTCTTCTTCTACATTGGGGATGGCTACCCAAATGCCCCATGTTTCCATGTCTCCTGCCACCTTAGATGTACCTTTACAATCTTTGTCACCTATACCTAGTTCCACATCATTTACTACTACCCAAACATTGAGTTTGCCAGTCTTTTCACCATTAGTGCCTAGGAGGCCCATACAATTGCAAGACCCAAGTCAACAAATGATGACCATTCCCTATGGTCTACCTCAGGGTTTCCCTTTTGCAGGTGGTCTAATTGCTTTTGCTCCTACTTTTCAAATCCAATCTGAGGTTGCTGAGAAAGCAAGGGAGTCAAGGAGAGAAAAGAAAAGAGTTAAGGAGGGCAAAGCCCCTACTGTTCCATAGATGAGATCCCTTTTTGATCCTATTCAACATTATTTAACCATAGCCCACATGAGATTCAATGTAGTAAAACCCCTTAAATAGATGTGGCTAGAAGACTATACTATGAGTGTTGTGGCAATGGACTTGACTCAATTTAGGATGCAAGATAAAGTAGAGTTACTGAATGAAACATCAATTGCAGTGACCACATATTATCTTAAGGTCTATAAGAAATTGTAGAAAGTAGAGATGGATTTGACTCAAACAAAGGAAACAGTGAGCCAACTCCATATAGAAATCAAAGCTAAAGACATGGAGATTGATAGATTGAACAAAGATATTAAGGTTGCAGTGTCAAAGGAAGTTTTTCAATCTTCACAATTGAAAGTAATTGTACTGCAGTCTAAGTTGTCCTAGGTCAAAACTACAATGAATATGCTGGAACAGGAAAATATTCTTTTGGAGAAAAAACATAATGATAAAACTAAAGAAGCTGCCCAATTGCAACAGAACCTTAAAGCTAAGAAAGATCAAAGCACTTTTTTGCAAACTCAATTTTTGGCTAAGAAAGAAAAAGTGAAGCAATTGAATTTGGAGCTTACCCAACAGTCACAAAATGCTGGGGTATTGGCAATGATAAAGAAGCTTTACATTTCTTCTTGGCAAAGGATCTCTAATAATGTGTCTTAGTTAAAGATGACACTTAAGTTTCTCTTGAATGCACAACAGCTATGTGAGAAGGTGGAGTCTTCTGTAGAAGAAATTTTATCTTTAGTGTCTGTAAAGGTTTCAGATTCTCAGCTTTTACTTCAGAAGTTTTATGATGCCTCTAATGAGATTTTGTAGGCAGCAGGGATAAATGATAGGATGACATTAGTAGAGAAAGCTAATGAAATTTTGAGTTGTCACAAAGATGCTACTAAATGTAAATCATTATTAAATTTGCTAAAGCAAGGGGTCAAATGAATGAAGGGACATATTGAAAACCTAGTCCAATTGGGACTTCCCTCACCATTCCCAGATAGAAGCATAGTATTGATGGAAGATCAGATAAAGGCCCTGCTATTAGTAAAACAAAATGATCAAATAGTTTTTTAGGCTTTGAGTGATTCATCCAGTGTTGGTGAAGTAGAGTCAATTTTTCTTCTGATGGCTCAGTTAGAGTTTTAATTGCATGTTGTGGTACAGAGTTTGCAGACCTTTTCTCATAAGGAAATCATTGAATTATATCTATCTTTCGAGGCCCTCCAAAAAAAGAAATGCCTAATAGATACAGAATGGTCTGATTATCAGGTTACCTTGCAAAAACCTTGAAGATCCTAGCTGGATATAAAATTTTGGTTTTGTTGCTTGTTTGAAGAGATTTTGGGTTCTCTCTATGCAGGCACAAAGTCCCTTTTTGGTTGCCAAGAATTGTAGAGCTTAAAAAACTCTACATTTTATATTCATAAATATTTCTTAGATCAGCTAAAGTTTAATAACTCATGCCTAATGCAAAGCAGATAAAGAGTCTAAATGCCACGGGTTGTGCCAAGTGGCACAACCATGGGCATTTGAGGGCTCGTGAAGGAAAGTTTCCTCCTAGGGAGTGCAAGGGTGCCACGTGTCTCAAACGTTGGGTCGCTGGGCCAAAAAGGTAAGGTATCGATAGTCTAATGAAATCCTCATGGAGAGTGATAGGTGTGCCCACCATGTGCAATCCAATGACTACCACAGAAGGAAGCAAAACCTGCCACTTGTTGGCATCCGCATTTGTTTTGAGTTTCTTTCAAAAGGTTTCCAAGTCTTCACGGAGTGAGCCAAGTGTCAGCACCACCTGCATTTGAAATGTTATTTTGGTTAAGTTCTTTTAAAGGAGCACAGAGATGCCATGTGTCCTTTTTGCAGAGGTCACGGAGCTTGTCATGTATTCATGTGACGTTAGTGTGGGGTCTCTTTTTATTAAGTGATAAATGCTGCGAGAGTCTGTTGTGTGTTAAAGTGGGACCTAGGACTATCAAAAATTGAAGAGGCCATGGGGAATGACAAGTGGCATAACCACGAGTGTTTGGAGGAAGTTTTGGTGAATTTTTTATGTGTTAAGCGCGAAGCTGCTACGTACCCCATTTTTGAGCTTTGTTGAGACCCATAGAAGTTGCCACCTATCCTGACGACATAGGTTGTTGGAATCTTTGTTTGAATGACCATCTATTGGCTAGAGCTACAGTGGTCAACTTAGTGAGAAGGTGGGAGAAGTTTTGAGCACATAGAATCAGTTACAATGGTATGGAGGAACTGACGTTGAAGATCTTGCAGAGATTGTGACACAAGGGTCTAGGAGAAGATCATGACAGTTAACTGAAGTTGCAGGTTGCAAGGTGGTTATGATCTTAACAGCCACAAGGAATCTTGAGCTCCATTTTTGTGCTACAAATAGTGAAGTCTGGATGAGACATAGACACCCACATAGAGAAATTTAAAATGTCAGAGAGTTTTAGCTGCTAGATCAGAAATATATTTTTTCCTTAATAGGTGCCTCTCAGGAGAGATCGAATATTGTAAATCTATGCATTTTTACCTTATGTACTATGTTCTCTTGACCATCAATGAAGAGAGAGTGGTATTCTATGCATATTATGATGTCTTTCTTAATCTTGTTCTTTGCTTTCTATTTTATGCCTTTGATGAATTAGATATATATATTTTATTGTGGTTAATCATGCTTAATGCTCTTTATCTTTATCAAAAATCTTACAAGTTAATCATTGTACTGTTAATCTAAATCTTTACATAAATCTAGCGCATCGCCTTAGCTGTAGTTTAAGGTTATTTTATAATCTTTTTTTTTCTTCCCTTCACATCAAACCCATAGAGAAGAACCGGGTTCTTTAAAATCTAGAGGTTATCCTAAGAGTCAGGTCCTACATTTAGGGTTTCCCATTGTTGGTGATTATCTGCAAATTTAAACATCAACACACACCTCACCTAGACCAACTAGGTTTAGTATATATACATAATATTACATTGCTTACATTGCTTGTTGGCTAGAGACAACATGAAAAATACATTAACAAGTTAGCCAGATAACACACAACATGAAAAATGTAGAGGATAAGTCCTAAACAAGACTACACGCTACACCAACATAAGACCCATGCCTTGCGGACATAACCACTTGCTTAATTAGGTCCAAAACATCTATCACAACATCAAACATCAAGGAATTACATCCGCACACTCCACTCATTTGGAAATAGGACAGCCTTAAGCAAAAACACATGAACCTTGAAGCATAACAATGACAACAACTTGAAAACCTTGTACGGTATTGGAAACAAGAAAGATCTTCATGAAAATTTTCTAGGTGAGTCTACAAGACTCATAAAACATATACAAACACTCATTTACCTCCACACATCAAATATTTTGTGCCACACATCTTCAATCATGAACTCTGAGAACAACCTATAATCTAGAGCACACTGCAACATACTGTCATTGAGAAACTGAGCTTGCAGACCACCAAGAACCTTGAAACTACAAGGAAGAATGTAATGCACATCCATAAACATGTCCACAAAATTGCAAAGAAAAAAATTCACATCTGGAGGAATGTAGAGCATTCCAACAAGCCTTCAACACTAGCTCACTCTGCCAAAACACAGGTCAGTACTCTATCATGCTTAACTTTCACAACGGAAGGACAAATGATCTAAAACTTTGGGATTATGACCTTAACTACACCTTGAACATAGTTCCAAAACTGCATAGCCATATCTATAAATGCGGAGGAATGCATAACATTCTATTTCCATATAGTAGTTGTCTTCAATACTATATTCAAACTGCAAAACACACTTCTAGTAATTCAATCATCATGAAACTTGGATCAAGCCATCAATAACATCTTCTCAACATTAGTAACACATCTGATCATCTTAGTTCTTCTAATTCTCATATTAATGTGTCTTCATACTCAACTCTACACTAATCATGGCATGACATCCAATCATGAACTCCATCACATCTCCATGATAGTGTTGACATCAATGACAACCCTAGGAACCATATGTGTAACAATCTCCCCCTTTGGCATTGATGGAAACACATGCATGCACATTTCTCCCCTTTTGACATCAAGATCAAAGGGCAACCACTACCTGCTCATCAGCAACCACATACCTATGCATTCTTTCTTAGAGCATGACTTCTTCTTACAGTAAACAAACTCCCCCTATCATCAGCAACCACTACATGGTCCCCATGAGAGGTAGCCACCATCAGTCTAGGAACAAAATATAGCATGAACTCCCCCTAGACAGATGCACCATTATGCATCTAGCAAGAAGGAGGGGCAATTACCCCTAATCTCTACCGAAGATCCTCAAAGGTGTCCTTTGCAAGAGCATTTGTGAAGATATCTACCATCTGATCCTTTGTTGGAACATATTCCAACTTCACTTCCTTATCTACAACCTTCTCTCTCAAAAAGTGATATATAATTGTTATATGCTTGGTTCTAGAATGCATCACTAGATTCTTGGAAATATTGATAGCACTTGTATTGTCACACAAAATAGGAATAGGCTCATCATACAGTACCTTGATATCCTTTAGGGTTTGCTTCATCCACAAAACTTGTGTATAGTAGGATGTTGTTGCAATGTACTCTACCTCTGTGGTTGATAAGGACACTAAATCTTGCTTCTTGCTCTACCATGAAACCAATATGCTTCCTAAAAAGAAAGCACCACCACTTGTACTTCTTCTATCATCAACACAACCAGCCCAATCAACATCAGTGTAGGAATTTAAATCAAAGTCATTACCTCTTGGACACCATAAGCCATAATCTGGAGTTCCTTTTAGGTATCTGAATATCCTTTTCACTGCCTTCACATGTGTTTGCTTGGGATTGGCTTGATATCTAGCAACCACACATACTACATGCATAATATCAGGTCTAGAAGTAGTTAGGTACAACAATCCTCTAATCATAGATCTATAGACAGTCTGATCCAACTTTAGAGACTCATCATCCTTTCTCAAGTGACATCCAGTGACCATGAGAGTACTCACTAGTTTTGAATCCTTCATACCAAACTTCTTCAACAACTCTTTGACATACTTAGCTTGAGAAATAAAGATACCACCATCTAGTTGAGTAATTTGAAGTCCAAGGAAGAAAGACATCCCACCAATCATAGACATCTCAAACTCTTTTTGTATCTCCTTTGCAAACCTCTTACACATATCATCTCCACAAAAGATGATGTCATCAACATATACTGCAATTATCAATATCATGTCTCCTTCTTCCTTGAGGTAAAGATTGCTATCTATAGTACCTTTCTTGAAGCCTTGCTGAAGTAAGTACTTGTCAAGCCTAGCATACCAATCTCTAAGTGCTTGTTTGATACCATACAAGGCCTTATTGAGTCTGTACACCATGTTCGGATCATTTGATATTTGGAAACCATCTGGTTGTTCAATATAAACCTCTTCCTCTATATCATGATTCAAGAAAGCTGGCTTTACATCCATTTGCCTTGAAGCTCTTATGAGTAGCAAGAGTAAGGAAAATTCTGATCAAGCCTCCACCCTGGCTACCAAAAAAAAGTCTCCTCAAAGGTAATGCCTTCAACTTGTGTACATCCTTTGCATACCAATCTTTCTTTGTTCCTTACAACTTCACCTTCTTCATTCAGCTTGTTCCAAAACACCCACTTTGTTCCTATAATATTCTTATTAGCTGGTCTAGGAACCAGATTTTTCTCTATCTGATCCAGTTCTTCTTCCATTCCCTTTATCCATCCATCATCTTTGCTAGCATCAGCAAAGGTTTTGGGTTCTAATTTTGATAACAAACACAAGTTTACTTGCTCATGTGTCTTAGCAAGCCTTCTCCTTGTCTTCACACCTTCATCCTTAACTCCAATGATCTAATTTGTTGAGTAGTTCTTCTAAACATACTTTATTGGAGTCTTAGGCATCTGCTATGGTTCTTGTTCCTTTTCTTCTCTCACTTCTTCTTCTTCATCTTCAATGCATGGAAAGATATCAGATTCAGAGTCCTCTGATTCTTGTGAGATCTAATACAAGTCTTCATCTACCTTGACATTTGTGCTTTCAATCATCTTTCCCAACCTCTTGTTGTAGCATCTGTAAGCCTTGATTCTAGTTGACTAACCAATAAAGATTCCTTCATAACTTCTTGAATCAAACTTTCCTAGGTCTTCTTCATCCCTTTTGATATAGAATTTTCTACCAAAGATCCTAAAGTATTTGATAGTGGGAGGTCTTCCATACCATAAATCATAAGGGGTCTTAGTGTTGTTGATCCTTAGTTGCACTCTGTTAATTAGATAGATAGCAGTGTCAACTACTTCCTTCTAGTACATATTAGGTAGATCTACATTCTTCAACATTGCCCTAGCCATCTCTTGCACAGTTCTATTTAAGGTGAAAATTGAAGAGGATTTGTCTAGATTGTTTAGGGTTGATTTGTTTTGGTCCTCCTTTCACCACTAAACATTCAAGGACATTCAATTGAGTAGGAAGTCTACTACAGATTTCATGTCACTTGGAACATAGGGGAAGATTGGAATTGTGTGAATTTGTTGTTCAATTAAGCCCAATTATGCTCAAAACCCTAGTTACATGAGTTCGTGAACAAACAGACAAATTACAAAAAATGATCGCACACAGAGATATCAAATGAAAATCAAATGTGTAGTAGATTTCAAAGTTTAGAAAATGGGAAAGTCAGGGACTAATGAGTGGGTGCCCTAGACCAGTGCCACAGTTTTTGTTGAGATCTGGGAATCTTGTCTACAACCTATTCCTGCTGTTTTGAAGATTTTCCTGTTGCGGGATCCAGAGGTCTAATGAGAGGGCACCCAAGTCCAAGTCCCTATTTTCTTCTCTAATCTACAATTCTAACAGTCTGTACTGCTCTCCTACAATTCCACTTTTTCTACTTTCCCAACTTGTAACCTGCAATCACGAAAAACTGGGTTGGGGCTTGTGGTGTGTAGAGGCTTCCCTCGGTCAAGCCCTGGAGAGACATTAAAGTCTTCTGAACACCGTTGTTAGATAAAGAGTGTGTATCCCTATGGGATAGAGGCAAAATATTAATGACAAAATGATAGAAAACACAATTGATATCACCTTGTAGTGAAGATCTCATGGAAGGAAGATGCTCTTCATGCCATGAGGAGATGGATGCCAAATCTGCAAATACAAACACAAGAACAACACAAAATTCTTCTCTACAACACTATGAATGCCTTGAATCACTTTCACAAAAGCTCTTGAATCAAAATTGCCATCTAATTTCCATCAGTTTACAAATGAATCACTAATCATGCTTATATATGCAACTACAAACATTCCCGTGAAGAATTTCATAGTTCAAACTTACCGTGTTGGCATAGGACCTAAATAATGGTCATAAACTGACACGTTGAAATTGGTCCTAAGCTAAAATAGGGCAGGACTAGGGCATGGGTGCCCAAGTCCCCCCTATTTCAGGTAGGACTTATGTTTAGTGCATCCCCTGAGTCCTATTTTCCATGAAACTTCAGGGTTTTCTCATCGGGAGTCATCAAAATCAGGCAAGATGCTCTAAATGCATTCTAAAGACCCGGGAGCTAAACCTTAATAAGAAAAATCCCCCAAGATTACTTTTTCTGACATAACAAGTTCTATTCTTCCTTTCTACTATGCCATTTTGCTGAGGGGTCCTAGGAGCTGATAGATGTCTCCTAATACCATGATCTTCACAAAACTTTTCAAATTCATTTGAAGTGAACTCACCTCCACTATTAGACCTTAAGCACTCGATCTTAGCATCCACTTCATTTTCAACCATAGCTTTGAACACCTTAAAGTTATCAAGAGCATCTAATTTTTCTCTTAAGAAAGTAGCCCAAGTTATTCTAGAATAATCATCAATAAGCAACATTAAATACCTCTCACCTTGTTGACTCTTTACTCTTGTACAACCACATAGATCAATGTGAATCAGCTCCAATGGCTTTGAAGAAGAATACTCCTTTCTTTTGAAACTTGTCTTTGTCTACATTCCCATTTGACATTCCTTGCATACTATGTTTGCAGGCTTGATTAATTATCTTGGGCATGTCTCTCACTGCATGAGTAGAACTGATCTTTACCATATTATCAAAATTGTTGTGTCCCAATCTTTTGTGCCATAGCCAAAACTCACTGTATTGAGCCACCTTTAGATGATGGATATCACCATATGTCTTGATACCTTCTGCAACTAGTTTTCTAGACCCTACCTTCCCGATTTTATAACATTTAACATGAAAGGTAAGATTATACCCTTTGCTGTACATCTGACTAACACTAAGAATATTATGTTTTAGTGCTTTGGCATAGATGACATCCTTAGTCCTATTCTTTCTATCAATAGTTATAACACCTTTTCCATAGATTTGTGCTGACTCATCACCACCAAACTTGACAGCACCACCATCCCACTTCTGAAGACTGATAAACTTCTCCTTGTCACCAGTCATGTGATTTGAGCAACCACTATCAATTTCCCAAGCCTTAGCTTCTTCTCTTGCATGAAAAGTAGTTCATACAACCATTGATCTGTCATTATTTTGAGTTGTTTGCAAGGCATTAGTCTTCTCACATTTTGTAACATCATCCCTTTTGTCACCATCACTCAAGGCTGTGAAAAGTGTTTCATCATTTGAATCATCACGATCCTCATCTTTTGAAGAGTAACTGCTCTCTAAGGAATACATACTTCTTTTTAACTTGTCTCTCTTGTTACTACCCCTACTTCCTTAAAAGGACATTTAGAAGCAAAGTAACCAACCTTTCCACAATTGAAACATTTGAAGGGTAACTTACCTTTGTATTTCCTAGTGCCTTTCTTTAGTCTTCTCACAAAATTTGCTTCAACTTCATCAAAGTTCTCATCTTAATCAGCAACTTCTTCCTTTGTCTTAATACTGACTTTAAAAGTATCTTCTTTCTTTAGAGCATCATTGCCAAACTATGTCATTTCAAAGGTAGTAAGGGAACCAAATAGTTTGTCTACAATGTATGTATCCAAGTTTGCATTCTCCACAATAGAAAATACCTTATGATTGTAAGATTTGGGAAGAGATCTCAGAATGTTCTTCACAATCTCATCTTCTTTCACTTCTCCACCAAGACCTCTGATGCCATTGACCACTTCATTCACCCAGAGCATATATCTAACAATGTGTTCATCCTCTATCATTTTTAGGGTCTCAAATTTACTTTTGAAGATTTTCATCTTTGCTTGCTTTACTTTCTTATCTCCTTCATAAATGGTTCCAAGTTTAACCCAAACATCTTTAGCAAAACTGTAATTCATTACCTTTGAAAGCCCCCAAGGTTACTTTTTTATGACATAACATTTAGCCCCCACTTTAATGTATGTATAAGCGCAAGACCAATACATGCATTAAAGTACAGTCAACAAAAACAGCAAACATGCCAAGGACAAAGAAGACACGCTAATCACAAAGAAGATAGTAACATGCACACAAAACACAGAGAAGATAGTTATAGTCACGCAAAACATGGAGAAGACAACATTGAAGACATACACAACAAATTGAATATAGTGAATGTAGTGAAGATAGTAATGATTTTCTTTTTCTTTTTCTCATATATATGAAATGTAGATGCAATTACAAGGAAAGTAAACACACCATCCATAATGCAGGAGGGACTCATCGCCACTGGTCTTTAAGACTGCATATGGGGCAACAGACACCCAAAAAATCAAGCATGCCATACAAATCAAACACGCCATACAAATCCCAAAGCAGAGGAGGGACTTATTGCCACCCATCTTTAAGACTATGCTTGGGAACAAACACGCAATACACACACGCTTGGAAGACACAGAGAAAACATGACAGACAAGCAATGAAGTGTTCTTGTTCTAGGTTCATCACCATCTTAGGCACATTACATGCACACACTGATGATTGGGCTTCACCACAACAATCGCCAAAGACATGCTTAAGGGTTGAGTTAGTCACAGAACTGCTCCCCGCCTCCGCAGAGGACTTTTTGAAAATGATAGGATGTGCACTCTCTGCAAGAAATACACCATCCCTGCCTCTGCAGAGGGCTTAAGAAAAGGATGTGATATCTCGCCTCCACAAAGGGCTTAAATGATTGCAATATATTTCAAATAAATCTCAAAGTGCAGGAGGGACTCATCACCACCAGTCTTTAAGACTGCACCTGAGAACAAACACATTGCTAACATCTAAAACAGATAGCTTACCTTATATATTCCCCCACCTTAAGGTGGTTGATAGAAGGTACCAATATCAAGCACGTTAAGGTAGGAAGAAAACACACAAGGGAACACAAGCTCTTGCAAAGCCCATGCCCCCCGATGGTGACATGTACTTTACAATTGCCAAATGTTCCCACAAACACATTCCTACAAAAAATTTAGCATCCATATAATCATGATAAACAACAATGCATATGATCATTTACACAAAGAGACGAGGTTATACTTCAGATTCGGAGACTGAGTATAACCGTGGGGCTATACCGTAGAAATCTCAAAACTGAGTGTAACCAAAGTGAGATTCAAAGATAAATAAAGTGTAAGGCTTAAATGATTGCAATAGATTTCAAACAAATCTCAAAGTGCAGGAGGGACTCATCGCCACCAGTCTTTAATACTGCCCCTGAGAACAAACACATTGCCAACATCTAAAACAGACAGCTTATCTTATATATGCCCCCACCTTAAGGTGGTTGATAGCAGGTACCAATATCAAGCACGTTAAGGTAGGAAGAAAACACACAAGGGAACATGAGCTCTCGCAAAGCCCATGCCCCCTAGAGGTGACATGTACTTTACGATCGCCAAATGTTCCCACAAATACATTCCTACAAGAAAAGTATTAGCATCCATATAATCATGATAAACAACAATGCATATGATCATTCACACAAAGAGCCGAGGTTATACTATGGATTCAGAGACTGAGTATAACCATGGGGCTATACCACAAAAATCTCAAAACCAAGTGTAACCAAGGCGAGATTCAAAGATAAACAAAGTGCATGGTTTGTAAGTGCGATAAGACACCATCAATATCACATGGAGTGTTTCTACTAGCCAAGCGTCGGATAATATATAACAACCCCATCATCATGTATGGACTTGATCCATTTATTGATTTCTCACTGAAGGGACACTAGGTTTGTATCATTATAATATGTTTTTCGTCATCTGCTCGCTAGATAGAAACACTAGAGGAAGGGAAACATTAAATTAAGAGAGGGGAAACAAGTGCCTTAGGGACAGTCACATAGGAGGGTGCCCCCAAGTCACCAACCATAATGCTATGTCCATAAGACACAACACACAATGGTGAAAATAGAGGAGAAGCAATATAGAAGAATGATGATACAAATAGAAGAAGGTCACAACAGAGGCGGTCTCCTAGTATCCTGGACCTTACAAGAGAATCATGGGTCATTCTAGGAGGCCTAAACAACACATAAGACATCACAGGGGAAACATAACATGAGAGGTAAAGGGTTAGAAATACTTACCTAATACTGCCAAATGTTAATAATATACAAATCTAGGAGGAGGCCACCCTTGAGAGCAACTATAATATGTTCTACAATAAGCATGGCTTTGGGAGGGAGAAATACACTTATTCACTATCCTCTTAGGAGGTGGAAGAAGTGATTCGACATCCATCTGTAAGAGATTTAATGTGAGAGACCTTTCATCATCTACTAGTGTTGCATCTTTTGAAAAGAGAGCATAAGAATGAAGAGAAGGTGGATAATTGTTGGTTATTGTATCTCTAGTAGTGTTCAAAGAATATGCAATCAAGCTTTTCACATCCTTAGTGATATCTAAGAGACCTAAACATTCAACCAAATGAAGGGGATCAAGGGTCTTTGCTTCCTTAATGATGTTCAAGGTACTTGAATATTCAACTAAAGGAGGAAGATTTATAGTATGATCCATAGAGGTTTCATGCACGATGACAGGGAGAGAGTTTTTATTGTTGTTAGTTGAAAGCTCAATATCTACCCATGGAATATTCTTAGTTGGAGAGGCTTCTTTATTCAGCAATATTTCATCTTGGCTAGAGAGAACATTGTAATAAAGAGGTGGTGGGACCTCTTCATTCATTAATGCTTCTTCTTGGCTAGAGAGAGCATTGGAATGAAGAGATGGTGGTATAATGTTAAGAGATGTGTCAATGAAATCATCCTCTTGCTTCAAAGTGTCCACATAAGGAGGAACAACTTTGGGAGAGGGATCATAAGGTAAACCTAAGTTATCATCACATGTAGGAGGTATAGTTGAATATTCAACAGAGAGAAAGTCATCTAAGGTTTCATCAAACATATTGAAGTCATCACTACTAAATGTATTTTTGGCTATAAATTTGGTGAGAACATCTAATATCGTAGGATATATTCCCATGAGACTTGTGAAACTATCAAAATAAAAAATATAGAAAAGATTTAATGTGTGGAACACATAGAAATATCGACATTATATATGCATTCTCTTTGTTCCAAGACTTTAGGATATTCATTAGTAAATTTAGAGAAATGATCAATGTCTATGATGTATGCAAACAATGCTTCCAAAGATGAATAACAAGAGATATCCATGATGCTAACTTAAAGAGCTCAAAGGTACCTTAGATGGGAGATTAGTCCAACTTTTAAACACTTGTTTGAGGGATAAAGGAGGTTATAAAGGACACACATAATATCCACAAAAAACCAAAGTGTAAAAAGTGAAGTAATGCAATCACAAGGTAAATTTGCAAGTTTTCTCAAAGAAGGTGTATTAAAGTTTTTATGGTGAGACACACAATGTGAATGTAAGATAATGAAAGATTTAAAACAAGATGATCAGATGATGTCAAATGTGTTCTTTCAATTGTATGCAAGGTCATATTTGAATGATTTTTTATATGGATGCAAAAAGTAAATGCAAAACTATATGCAAAAGTGGCCTAAAATGCTTGTTTTTTTTAAATTTTTCCAATGCAATTAAGTGAAAGAAAAGGTGTTGTAAGGAAATTGATGAAGTGTAGTGAGTAATATGTCTAATATCAGTCTAATAAAGTAATAATATACTTCACAACACACTTTTGATTCAAACCTAGGATGATGACAAGTCAAAACCTAGTGAAAATACACTACAATATGCAATTTTTCACAAATTTTCAATGCAAAGACCCAATAAAAAGGATGTTGTAAAGAATTTTAGGAGGTGCAACAGATTATAATAGTAATATCAATCACCTAAAACCATAGAACCGATCACAACATGCTTGGAGTGCAAATCTAGGTCAAACCCTAGGGAAAATATAGTCAAAATATGCAATTTTTCACCAAATTTTCAATGTAAGAGCCCAATAAAAAGGTTTTGTAAAGAATTTTAGGAAGGGTAGAAGATAATAGCCCTGATAAAATCCAATTAGTGCAGAAAAATCCTTTACAACAAGCTTAAGGTGCAAATCTGGAGAGACAATAAGGCCGAAATCTAGTGAAAAATCAAGGTTTTCAAACCCTAGGCATGAAATTTTGCAAGTAAACCACTATGATGAAACACTATAGTTAGAAATCAGTCCTAATGATTTTTTTAAAATGGTAGTAAAATCTGAAACAAGATTTTGACTACAAACCCTAGCTAATGCAAAAATAGGTTATATGGAAAAATGCACAATTTTAAGCAATTTTTATCAATTTAAGCATGAAAATGCAATCTAAATGAATTATGAATGAAAATTTTCTGTATTTTAAATCATATTTGATGATAATGATAGAAATTTATTGAAATTCAATGCCAATTAATCCAAATTATTTAAAAATGCAAGCTAAAAATGCCAATTGTTTTTCAAAATTTTTAAATGCAATAAGAGGAACAATGATATGAATGAATGAAATGAATGTAAATCTGAAGCACAACACTCATAAAGGTACAAAATTCATTAAAAACATGGGTTCACCAAAATGTTTAAGGTGAAAATTGAAGAGGATATGTCTAAATTGTTTAGGGTTGATTGGTTTTGATCCTCCTTTCACCACTAAACATTCAAGGAGATTCAATCAAGTAGGAAGTCTACTACAGATCTCCTGTCACTTGGAACATAGGGGAAGATTGGAATTGTGTGATTTTTTTGTTAAATTAAGCCCAATGATGCTCAAAACCCTAGTTACATGAATTCGTGAACAAATGGACAAATTACAGAAAATGGTCGCACACAGAGATATCAAATGGCAATCAAATGCGTACTAGATTTCGAGTTCAGAAAATGGAAAAGTTGGGGACTAATGAGTGGGAGCCCTAGTCCAGTGCCACAATTTTTGTCAAGATCTTGGAATCTTGTCTACAACTTGTTCCTGTTGTTCTAGAGATTTTCCTGTTGCAGGATCCAAAGGACTAATGAGTGGGCGCCCGAGTCCAGGTCCCTATTTTCTTTTCTAATCTACAATTTTGACAGTTTGTACTACTCTCCTACAACTCCACTTTTTCTACTTTCACAACCTGTAATCTGCAATCAAAGAAAAATGGATTGGGGGTTGTGGTGTTTAGATGCTTGCCTTAGTCAAGCCCCAGAGAGATATTCAAGTCTTCTAAACAACGTTGTTAGATAAAGAGTGCGTATCCTTGTGGGATAGAGGCAAAATCCAAATGATAAATGATAAAAAAACACAATTGATATCACCTTGTAGTGAAGATCTCATGGAAGGAAGTGTTTAGGGTAATATTGGATTTATTGATCTTTTATGGTTTAGATGTTAAAATCCTCCTTTCACCCTAACATTGAAGGATCTAGGGTCGAGTGGTGAGCACTATCATACCCTAGGTCACTTGCAAATGAGGGGAAGCTTGGATTAGGGAATTAATTATCAAATTTTCCTTCTCCTATGCTCAATTGACCATTAAAACCTTAATTATGCAAATACAACAACAAATTATCAAATTACAGAAAAAGCTCTTGCAAACGGGAGTAAAATACCAAATTACAGAATACCTATTTTTGGGGTTCCGAAGCAGAACAGTTGGGGACACTGGTGCGAGCACCTAAGTCCAAGGTACCTACTTTTTTGGGGAATCTAGACATCCTTCCGACACTAATCAGCCCTGTAACTTCTATTTCCTGAGATATATCTATGGAGGACACTTTTGTGGGTGCCCTAGTCCTAGAAGTGCTCCTTTGTCCAACTTTTCTTTAGATCTTGAATCCTTGATGTCTATCACTCCTTCCTGCAACTCCACTTCTTCCAGATGCGACACCTATAACCTGCAATCACAAGACTTGGTTTGGGGGTTGTGGTGTTTATAGGTTTGCCTTACAGAGGACACTTAAATCTCCAAACACCGTTGTCAGATAAAGAGGGCATGCCCTTGTGAGGCAGAGGCCAAAACCAAAGGAATCAATGATAAAAACATAATGATAAGTCACCTTGTAGTGAAGCTCTTATGGAGGGAGATTCTCTTCATGCCATGAGGAGATTGAAGCTCAAATATGCAAATATCAATGTACAAAACATACAAGTCTGCTCTTGCAACACAATAGAAAGCCTTGAATCACCTTGAGAACACAATAGCTTGCTAGTAATCATCTAATTGAAATCTGATTTACAAATGAATGCCTACACATGCTTATATATGCACCTACAAGCATTCCCACCAAGATATTAAAAATCAAACTTTATCGTGTCAGAAAAATAACCTCCTAACGGTCATAAACTGACACCCAGAAATTGGGGTTGCCCCAAAATAGGATAGGACTAGGGCGTGGGTACCCAAGTACTACCCCCTATTTTAGGTAGGGTACAACCCAAGGGGTCCACCTAGGTCCTATTTGCCATGGGACTTAGGTCTCATTCCATCGGGATGCCAAAATATGAACTAAAATGTCCTAAATGCACTCTAAAGACCTGGGAGCTAAACCTTATGAGGGAAAAGCCCCCAAGGGGACATTTTTTGATGTTACATTTAGCCCCCAATTTAATGTATGTATGAACACAAGGCCCATACATGCATTAAAGTAAGGTCACAAAAACAACAAACACACCAAACACGACAACAAACACACCAAACACAGAGAAGACATGCCTACAACATAAAAGGTAGTAACAGGCACGCAAAACATGGAGAAGATAGTAACAGTCACATAAAACACAAAGTAGATAGTCAATGCATAGAAGACACATTAATGCATGGAAGATAGAAATGATATCTTTTCTTTTCTTTTTCTTTTTCTTATATATATGAAATGCAAATGCAAGTACTGGAAAGTAAACAAACCTCCCATAATACATGATGCACTCATCACGCAGGTATTTGTATATGGGAAAACACACACGCAATACACGTAAAACCTCCCAAAATGCATGAAGCACTACTCAAAGGTGCTAGTCTGTGCATATGAAGCAACAAACACGCCATACAAAACAAGCACGCCAAAAAACACACTTGAAGACACAGAGAAAACACGACAGACAAGCGATGGTGTGTTCCCTATTTCTAGGCTCATCACCATCTCAGGCACATTACAAGCACACACCAATGATTGCGCTTCACCACAACAATCACCAAAGACATGCTTAAGGGTTGAGTTAGTCACAGAACTGCTCCCCGCCTTCACAGAGGACTTTTGAAAATGATAGGATGATGTAATCTACTTCGAGAAATACACCATCCCTGCCTCCACAGAGGGCTTAAGAAAAAGGATATGCTCGACATCCCGCCTCCACAGAGGGCTTAAGAAAAGGATATGCTCGACATCCTGCCTCCGCAGAGGGCTTACATGATTGATTGATTGATTGCAAACAAGCTCAGGATGCACGATGCTCTACTCTGGCGCAGGTCACTGCATCTGAGGTCAAACACATTGCTAACATATATAATAGACAGCTTACCTTATATGCCCCCACCTTAAGGTGGTTGATATCAGTTATTGATATCAAGTACATTAAGGTAGGAAGAAAATACACAAGGGAAAACTAACTTTCACAAAGCCCATGCCCTTGGAGGTGACATGTACTTTATGATCACCAAATGTTCCCACAAACACATCCCTACAAGAAACATGTTAGTGTCTACAACATCATGATAATCAACAACATCAATGCATATGATTAACCACACAAAGAACCAAGGTTATACAATGAATTTGGAGTTCGAGGATAACCAGGGGCTATATCACAAAGCTCTTCGAATCGAGTACCACCAAGGCTAGATTCAAAGGTAAATAAAGGTGCACGGAGCAACAGTATTGTTAAGGTTTGTAAATGAGATAGAAACATCATAAAATTCACTATGCAGAAAGCATGAGTGCTTCCACTAGCCAAGCGTCAGATAAGATATACAACCCCATCATCATATTAGGAACTAAGTCCAATTTTTGATTGCTCTCGAAAGGGACACTAGGTCCGCATCAATATAAATGTTTGTCATCATCCACCCGCTAGATGGAAACACTAGAGGAAGGGAAACAATAAATCAGAGAGGAGAAACAAGTGTCTTAGGGACAATCACATAGGAGGGTGCCCCCAAGTCACCAACCATGACGCTATGTCTGTAAGACACAACACACAACAATGAAATCAGAGAGAGAGGCAATATAGAAGAATGATGATACAAATAGAAGGTCACAATAGAGGCGGTCTCCTGGTATCTCAAACCTTACGAGAGAATCCGAGGTCATTCTAGGAGGCCTAAACAACACATAACACATCACGGGGGAAGCACATTACAAGAGAGATAAAGGGTTAGAGATATGTACCTATAGGGTCTACAAATTGTACGTTGGAGCTCTTGAACCTCTTGGAGAGGTACTCGATCATGTTTAAAGAAAAAAATGAGTGGTTCTTATGAAAGTTTTGTTTGTTATCATATGATGCTTGTTCATTAGATCCTTGTTTAAATGAGACTTTTTGTTGCTTATGAGGGGGAGAACCACTATTATTTCTGACTATTAATTGTCGTTTTGCTCTTTTTCAAATTTTAGCAAGTTTTCATTGTTGAATCTTTCTAGGATAGTAACGGGAATCATCCTATACCATCTTGCTCGTCTGTATCAGTTTTGTTCTTTCTTTTCAAAGACATTTTGATTATCTCCCAATCCATATAATGATAATGGAGTAGGAACCTCAGCATAAATTCCATTTCTTCGAGGACAAGGTTGATTATCCACTTGTTTCTTATCCACTTCAACCATACCCACGATGCTATCATAGTCCAAGTAATCATCCTCATCTACTTCCACTGGATCTTGTTCTACCATATTATTTTTAGTATGCTTAGGAAAAGGATTAGTGAAGATTTGTAAATTCTAATTCCGTGGAGCAACTGACTTATTTCCATTGTCATTCACACCTGATACTTGGATGACATTTGAATCAATAAGGTCTTGTATCTCATGTTTAAGGCACATACATCGTTCATTGTCATGTCCTTGCATCCGATGATAATGAAAAAAGGCATTAGCATCAAAGTAAGGTCCTTGTTTATTAGGATCAATAGGCTTGATCGGGGGAAGTTTCAGAATGTTATTACTCACAGCTTGATTTATGATAGAATGATAGGACTCAGATATCAGAGTAAACTTTCTTGGTTGATATGATGCTTTCTTTGGATTATTTATAGCAAACACATTCGTATTTGGTCCATTGATCTTGATGAAACTCTTATTATTGTTCCTTCTAAAGTTGTTTTGCAATGATCCACCCAAGGATTGACTAACTTGAGTCAATGAGTTTTGGTTTTCATACTGACTAGACAAAAGTTGATAATCATGAAGAGCGGTACATAAATGTTGAAAGGAGTTGTATTTCATCAAGAGAATCTTATCACAAATATTAGGTTGCAGATTTGTAATGAATATCTTCTGAACATCCTCATCTTTCATCTAATACTGAATTTGTTCGTAAAGTCCTTGATACCAACCAATGAATTCAGTCAACTTTTCTTTCGGAACTTGTTTACATCGAACCAAGTCAATAAGAGTGACTTGGGGTCCAATATTTGCTTGAAAATGTTGTAAAAATTGATCAATCAACTGCGAAAAGGAGTGTATTGAATTTGGAGGCAACGAGCAAAACCATTCTAAAGCAGTATGTTTGAGAGATCGTGGGAAAAGTTTTGCTAACAAATCCTCTTCAGAATAAAAATCACTACGCATAGTTGTAAATGCTGCCACATGAATATTAGGATCATCTTTTCCACCATATTTTTCAAAGAGAGGATTCTCAAACCTCTCAGGCATAGGAGTTCTCAAGACTGCATAGGATAATGGATTACGGGCATGATATGTTGGTAGACTAGGTTGCGAAGAGTTTATCAAATTTGTTACCTTTTGTTGTAAAGCAGTAATGCCCTGTAAAAGTTGGTTTAGGATGGCATCATTGGGAGATGTGGTTTGGTGTGAGGAATTAGAACCAAGGTAAGTAGGTGATTGAGCTTGAGATACAATAGGCGGAGGCTAAGAATATGTTAACGATGGTTGGCCATACTGATAGGTGGACGATGGTTGCGAGTATGTGATAGGTAGTTGGAATTGAGTGGAATGAATAGGTGGTTGAGAACAATTATGCATAGAGGAGGTCCCTTTAGGAACCAAATTTTGATAATCAAATCCCACATCTTTGTAATTAGTGCCATTAGATATTCCAATACTAGTGGTAGCATTACTACAAGCGTTCGCATTAGTTGTTAAGATCGTTGATGTAAAAGTGGGTACTCCTGTATTTGGTATAGGTATGGAAACTTGAGTATGAGATGGTGATAAAGTGTTTTTTGTTGCTTGCACACATTTGGTCACCGACATGATATTGGTTTGTACAATATGTGCTAGACCATGAAGTGCATTAACACCATCTTGTCCTTCTTTTATCAATTCTCTTATATTATGAATTGTAGGAACGACTTCTTCAGCTATTCTCTCATTTTCCATGAATGATTGGAATTCAGCTAGGTCTTTATCCAACTTTTCTATTTGCTCATCAGATACATATCCTGTTGCCTCAATAGTATTATCAACATCATGAAAATTTTGTTCTTCCATTGAGGTTGGAGGATGTATAATATCTTGCCCAATTTGATTCTCTCCCTTTGAAAAGAAGGTGTCCAAAGTACCAACTTCTTCCAAATCACTAGATCCCATTAATCTTTTGCTTCTTCTCAAAGGGATATTTTTTTTAGGATAGCATGTCATAAAGTTTGTACAAAAGCATACAACACACACTGCACAAACTAAGAGAACAACTCCTAGGAGAACGACCGAAATGCTTGATTTTTCGATACTTTTTTAAAGCCAATGAATGACACAAAGGATGCTATGACAATTTCAATCAAGGGAAGAAAGTTATATGTCTGATATCAGTCCAAAACAGCAATCTAATCACTCTCAACACACATGCAAATCCAAGATGATGCCAAGTCAAGATATAGTGAAAATATGTCAAAATAGACACTTTTTTCACCGAAATTCAATGCAAAAGAGCATAAAAAAGGGTGTTGTGAGGAAAATGATGATGGAAATCAAATAATATCAGTAATAACATCCAATTAGAGTCAAAATACCTAACACAACATGATTGTAGCGCCACTTACGGTAAAACCCTAGTGAAAATATAGCAAAATATGCAAATTTTCATAGTTTTTCAACTCCAAGACCTAGCAAAAGAGGTGTTGTAAGGAATTTTAGGAGGGAAAACAAATAATATCAGTAATATAAGTCACCTAAATCCATAAAATTTATCACAACATTGCTTGGAGTGAAAACTAGGCCAAACTCTAGGGCGAAAATAGCTAAAATGTGCAGTTTTTTGCAAAATTTTCACTACAAGAGCCTGTTAAAAGGGTGTTGTGAAGATTTATATGAAGGGAAGAAAATTATTACCCTGATAAAATAAAATTAATGCAAAAATATCTTTCACAACACACCTATGGTGCAAATTTATGAAGTCGATAAGGCCAAAATTAGTGAAAATTGTCATTTTCGAAGCCCTAGGTTTGAGATTTTGGAACAAAATGCTATGAGAATGATTTAATATTTGATTTATGATGGAAATTAAATAATCTCATATCTGAAAATGATTTTCAAGCTTAATCATGCAAAATTCCCATGTAAATTTAATTAAAATGCACCAAAATTGCTAGTTTTTGTTGAAATTTTTGATGCAAAAATGCAAATAATTTAAATTTAATTGCAAATTCACACTAAAATGCAAGACTATAGCCAAATAAAAATTTTAATGAGCCTCTAAAATTAGTATAAAAATATGATAAAAGATTTTGGAATTACTAGGTTATCTAAAAATTGACAAAATTTTCACAAAACCCTAGCAATTAAATGATGAAAATGCAATGCAAGATCTTGAATTTTTGTATTTTTCTATAATTTATATCAGATCGGATGCAAAAATCATGAATTAGGAAAAATTAGAAAGAATTGACATAATTTAGTAAGCCCAACAATGCAATTTTTTGTATTTTTCCAAATTTTTCAATTTTTTTGAAATTTTCTCAATGTAATAAATTAAATGACTAAATGAATGAATGAAATCACACCAAATTTGCAGACAAAAACTCAGCGAGTTA
This sequence comes from Cunninghamia lanceolata, assembly GCA_027924645.1. NCBI lineage: Eukaryota > Viridiplantae > Streptophyta > Pinopsida > Cupressales > Cupressaceae > Cunninghamia > Cunninghamia lanceolata. The sequence continues at coordinate 1,239,622 of BSBN01000826.1, read as the reverse complement.
CAATTTAAGTTCAAAGACACGATTTCACCAAAATGTTTAGGGTAAAATTGGATTTATTGATCTTTTTATGGTTTAGATGTTAAAATCCTCCTTTCACCCTAACATTGAAGGATCTAGGGTCGAGTGGAGAGCACTATCATACCCTAGGTCACTTGCAAATGAGGGGAAGCTTGGATTAGGGAATTAATTATCAATATTTCCTTCTCCTATGCTCAATTGACCATTAAAACCCTAATTATGCAAATACGACAACAAATTATCGAATTACAGAAAAAGCTCTTACAGACGGGAGTAAAATACCAAATTACAAAATACCTATTTTCAGGGTTCTGAAGTGGAACAGTTGGGGACACTGGTGCAGGCACCCAAGTCCAAGGTACCTACTTTTTTGGGGAATCTAGACCTCCTTTCTAATGGTGTCAGATTGTCATTGATGTCAAAAAGGTCTTGCAGGATCTTGGGTTGATCTTGTAAACATCTGAAGGTCACTAATCAGGAGGTTATACTTCAAAAGATAAGGACTTGCATCATATGTGTGCTCAGATTTGTGTTCAAAAGATCTTGGGTTGATGTTGTTGCTCATGTTATGGATGTGAGATTTGTGGAGTTAGTTTGAAAATACATGATCATATGGATTGGTATGATTGGTTTGGTAAAGAAAAGAATGTTGCTTTAAGGATATCAATTGTGTTTGTGCAAAGTCTTCTTTAATAGATCCTCAAGATTGAGTTACATCAGGATGTCAGTGATGTGTTGAGGATAGTCATGTGCTTCAGATGTTGATCATATAGGAGTTCAAATGGTTTACATGCATGTTCATATTCAAGCAATGTTGACACAGGTTGATCATGTTCTTGACTTGTTAAATCAGGTTGTTTATCGTTGGTGTTACAATGTATGTTTCAATCGATCTTGGTTTGACAAAGTTCACATTCTTCATAGCAGAATTCAATCCTAAATGATCAAAATTCAAAGTTCAACTTTGAAGGTTCACAGGGTAGAAATGACAACACTTGTTGATAAGGGAGTTCATTGATAATTGATATGGATATTCAAAGTTTGATTGAAGCTTGTTACAAAGGAAGTGAAAGAGTTGAGTTGATTAGTTGGTGTATCAGTTAAGATATACTTGACAGAGATAATGGTAATGGTTAAGGTATGATCTTTGTGACAGTGGCATTTAATTGACAGGAGGTCTTCATTATATCACATGTGTTTAATCAAAGGTTATTACAAATCTTCTATCCAACCGTCATCTATGTCTAATGCACTTTATGTTATGTTTGTGTGGTGACCGGTCGAACCAGTCACTGTCACTTAAGTGACAAACTGAGGGTAGCTGCATCGTTATTTCAACCGGCCCCTTTAACTTGTTAACCTGCTACACCAATCATCCTTTGAGGAGCTTGAGCGGGAGATATGCATCAACGGTTTTGTTTAAACAGAGTTGTGAGCGCCAAAAACAAATCAAAGGCTGATATTCAAATGAACTTCTTCTACTTGGAGTATCTTCTTTGACAGGCTCGGGGACGTCAAGGTTTTATTACTACAGTTTGTGTGCCTTTTTAAAGGCTATTTTTGGCAGATCTTAATAAGATTTTTCTTTCTATCTTTTTGAAGATTTCTTTCTTCCTCGTGGCAAAAGAATTAAAAGAGAAAGTCTTTTTGATTTTCTTTCTATTTTGTTAAGGAGAGATTTTTTTTAAAGATGATTTTGTTTGAGAAGTGAATTAGAATGAAAGACATTTTTTTTTATGGCAGATTGGATACAAAACCTTGAAGACAATTTTTTTGTGGACATAATTGATTGAAAGTTTTTTTTTTTTTTGAGAAGATAAAGAATTTGGTGATTAAATAAAATTGTAGGAATATGCAGAGAAGAAGAATTTGAGGAGTTTTTGTTAAGACAAAGAATGTTTATTGTTGGAGAGATGATTTATTTTCTTTGCAGATTGGACAATACAAAAAGAATATTCAAGATGAAAATGAAGAGACTTTTTGAAGATGATCAAAGAGATTTTATTTTCTTCTACAAGGGAAGATTAAAAATATTGCTGTTGAAGACAATAAATATGAAGATTTGCAGAAGATGAATTTGAACAGGTAGATTGAAAAAGCAGAGAAGAATTGAATGTGAAAGGACATATGGTATTTAATGACTCTACAAGTGTTTTGATTTGAGGTTGTATGAGTGTGCAGATCAATGATGAAATAATTTGTTAATACAGATGAATGTATAAAATATGAAAAACCAATTTGTAATGAAAGAGAGATGTTTCCCTGATCAGGTGAATTAGATGATTCAAGGATAAAATATGAGAGGATTGAAATGATGAAATATATGTTGCAGATGAGTTGATTTGAATGGTGCAAATCAGATTGAGTAGCAATCACTTCTTGCACATGAGATTTTTAGTTCTGATTGATTGAGAAATGCCAGTGAGGCACAATAGTATGCCAGTGAGGCTTGTAGGTCGGTAAGACCATTTGTCAGTGAGACACTTACATCAGCCAGTGAGGCTTGTAAAGATATTTTCAAGGTTAAGCCAGTGAGGCAGTTTTGGAGTGGTTTTTCTACCCCAGGAGGGTTTTCCACTCGTGCAAATTTGTGTTATGTCTCATATTGTTTTCACCTGTATGTGTGTATGTTAATACTTTGCTTATAAGGTTTTGCTCTCTTTCTTCATTCTTAGTCTTGTGCATATGTGTTTGATAAATCAATGATATCTTTCTCTCCTTGTGTTTTGAAAGTTAAAGTTTGCAAAAAGATTTGAAAATTTACACAACACTGATTCACCCCCCCTCTCAATGTTGTCTGAGACTCCTACACTTACGACACTGATCAGCCCTGTAACTTCTGTTTACTAAGATCTATCTGTGGAGGACACTTTTGCGGACACCCTAGTCATGCAAGTGCTCCTTTGTTTGAATTTTCTTTAGATCCCAAATCCTTGATGTCTGCCACTCCTTCCTACAACTCCATTTCTTCCAGATGCGACACCTGTAACTTGCAATCACAAGACTTGGTTTGGGGGTTGTGGTGTTTATAGGTTTGCCTCAATCAAACGCCAGAGGACACTTAAGTCTCCAAACACTGTTGTTAGATAAAGAGGGCATGCCCTTGTGAGGTAGAGGCCAAAACCAAAGGAATCAATGATAAAAACACAATGATAAGTCACCTTGTAGTGAAGCTCTCATGGAGGGAGATGCTCTTCATGCCATGAGGAGATTGAAGCTCAAATCTACAAATATCAATGCACAAAATATACTGTGAGGGGGAAAATAGGTTAATCCAATCAATGAAAATAAAACCCAAACATCAATGGAAGTTGAAAGTAAAGAAGATTAAAACAAGCACAAATGATATACTTACAAGCTCTTTACCTATCGTTTTCTATTGCTCACCTATCTGTTCTTGATCTTGATGGTGAAGCCCTCATAAGTGTTTTGCTCCCTTGCTTGTTGAAGATGACAAAGACAGAATGGCTATGATATTCATGTGTTTGAAGATGAGCTCCAAGCACACTAACAAATGGATATGAAGTGCTTAAGGAAATGGGGGTGCCAAAGGCGCACCGGTATCTCTGCAGCATAAGTTTGCACAATAATTGATATATATCAAATGAGGAAGAATAGTGTTGCATTTATAGAGATGTGTAGAAGAAGATCAATGGTTGAGGATAAAAGGGAAGATCAACAGAGGAGGATTGTTGAGGAACATGCAACAAATGGAAGAAAGACACGTGTCATTCGAAAAGCAGCTTTGTTGAGTTAACTCCTCTCTTGATGAGGATGAGATTTGATTTTCTTAAATTAGAATTTATTTTTCTACTTTAAGTGAAGATTTGTTTTAAAGATGCTTTAAAACTAATTTTGCTTTTGTAACTTAGTTTTTGCTTTTATGTGACAAGAGGAAAGTATTTTTAGAAGATAAGAATGATTTTTGTGAAGATAAGAATGCATAATTAAATAAATGAATTTATTTAATTATTTTGTAGATAATTGAGAGGAATAAATAAAATATAGAAATATATTTTATTTTGTGGATATTTTAGATTTTATTTAAATAAAATTTGTATTTTATTTAAATTTGGAACAATAAAAGGTTTTAATTAAATAATTACAATTATTTAATTATTTAGAAGAATGAAGTTGATGAAAATGAATTTAATTAATTAAATAAAGTGTAATTTATTTAATTAAATGAGAAGAGATGAATCAGATAAATAAATAAATTTATTTATTTATTGATAGAAGAATGTGAATGATGAAATAAATATTTAAAATATTTATTTAAGTAGAGTCATGCCAGTTTTAGGTGTATACATTTTGCCCCTCTTTGATGCAATGTGTTTTATCACGTTGTTTCAAAGAAAAAGAATTTTTGACAGTGATACATGCCCCCTCGAGAGATTGGATGGGAAGACAGCAGAAAGGCATGAGACAGACAATCTAACGATGAAGAAGAGGAGAAACAGGAGAAGAAATGGTTGGATGCAGAAGAAAGATGGTGAATGATATGTGATGCAAGATAAAATGATGACATACACAAGCAAGCAAGCAAGAATGCACAAATGATACAAGAACAGGCAAGGTATTGCCCTGGTCAAGCAGTAAACCAATGATATAGATCGATGATGTCTGGTGTTAGGAATGAAACATGTCGTATAAGACTCTGGGTTTGGTTTCGACAATGCAACATCCTGTCTAAGACATTTCATATGATAACAATTTATGACAGTGTTGTCATGGCGGGGAACGATATATCCCTAGAGCAACATGAAGGATAGTTATGACTGATTGATATGGTTTATGACAAGATTAGGATCAAGACCACTGATTGTGATTAGATGATTTGACAAGATGGCTTGACTCGATTGGTATGGATTTTAATCATTGCTCGAGAGATATGAAGACAGATAGAAATTTGATCGATAGAAGAATGACTCGATAGAAGAAATCACAAGCTTTTGTAAACATTGATTCGCTGCCTTTTGGATCTTTATTGGATGGGATATGGAGAAATGCATTTGGATATGGATATGGATAAGAGACACAATTGGACATGTTATGGATATGGATATGGATATGAACTGTAATTGGATACGGTATGGATATGGATATAGATATTTGTCATCTTGATATAGCAAGTATTTTGAAGTGCTTATTTCATCATTGGGCTTTATTATGTTGTAAGAAAATACAAGCATCTAGGTATAATTAAACCAAGATGACCTGAGTATTACTTACATAGATTTTGATATAGCAATTTAATACAAGCATCTAGTCAAAATTGAATCTAAATGACCTGAGTATTTCTTGCATTTCAACAGACAAGGATTGCCCCTTTTTATGTTTAGACCTCGGAGTCCTTGATGATCTTTTGCTAATCATGTCGTTAGACAAAAGTCATCACATTACTAAAGTTTATTCCACAAGCAGCAGACAAAGAAAATGATTATGCCCCCATCATAGCATCTCTAGCTTTTGGCATCCTCGAGTAGCATAGGAAGACATAATGACAAAAATCCAAGACCTTGTAAGTTAACCTATTCACAAAAAATTCTTTGCATTAGATGTGTCTTTTTGCCATAATTGATATAGAATCAGTTTGCGTGTTTCGATATGGTGCTCTGCTTTGGACAGGTTGATGTTTTGCATCAAGACTTTTGTTTGGAAGCGGGCTTTTGTTGCGCGTGCTTTGCCTGGTGAAAGGTGTGGATGTGGACAGACCGGAGGACAGACGATAAGGTAGGGAATGGATGGGTAGCAGAGCGTCGGAGGCGCATTGATAATGGCCTTGCCTACGTGATGACGCAGAGGCAACATAGTTTAGGAAGAACCCTAATGGACCTAAGATATGGATAAGAGGAGACACGATATGGAACAGATATGGATCGGATGATACTAATGACAAGGAAACACCACAGATAGGCAGATGTATGGGTGATAAAGAATGGAATGGGTACATAAGAGGATGGGCAATAGTGGATAGAAGGAATCAGGGATGTGATCTCCAAGGATTATGTCGCATAAGAATAACGTGCCCCATTGTAGGTAATATACTTAGGGTTTTTCATGACAATGCTTAAGACGAAGGAGGAGGATGAGAGGATAATGAAGGATTTGTGTGGTTTGGAGGGATAAGGTATGTCATGAGCCATTTAAAAACATTTGTCAACATTGTGCCCCCAATCTTTATCAAGATCAAAATTAAAGGAAAGGAAGATTTAGGATGGATGGACATGACAGGATAGGTATGTAATGGATAGAAGGATATGATAGGAAATGGTATGGAAGAAAACTGGTAGGAGAAAAGTGATATGCCGATGAGACAAGGTGCCCCCAAGTGTAGGTGACATGGAAGATCAACTTACATATGACGCCTGTTTGCCAAGTTTTCATCATGGTACTTATCCAAGGCACCTGTTTGCCAGATTTTCACCATTGGATGAAGGGATTTTTCTTTACTTTTTTTTCTTTTTTCTATTGTTGAATAATTGGAGAAGGTGGAATACAGAAGAGAGAGACTCCAGTATCTAGTTCCTTGAAAGGTGATAGTCCCACTAGATAGATGCTGTCGAACGAACCATGTCTAGTGTTCTCATAGATGTTGGTAGGGGATTGCATGAAAGTGAGATATGAGTATGTAGATAGCGGATTATGGAAGGTGCGATAATGGATGATGATGCAGAATACAGAAGGACTTATGCAAGGATGGAAGGAAGGTTTATGCAAAAGCATGGACCATAGGATAAGAGAGATATGTAGGATAGTAGTGGAAGGGAGGGGAGATGGAGTTATATAGAAGTGTTGTGGAATGGAAGGGAACCATGACCAACGGTTGCACGTACCATGATAAACATTGAAGTTGATGATAGGAGGGTGGTGTAGGAAGCAATGGAGATTTTTGCTTGGTGGATGAATGATTTAGGAATTTAGGGACCCACATAGACTTAGTATTTTTCTAATTTTTGCTTGCCATATGGGATGGAAGAATTTGAGACCTTTGGATGGAATGGGAGAAAGTGGATGGTTGAAATTCTTGAGAGGTGGATGCCTCATGTAACTTTAGGGCTTTTTGCTTAGGCACCCAAACCATTTTGCTTTTAGATTGTACCTGTGAAGGCATGGGTTTGGGTGTATGCAACTTTTGTGCAGCTTTTGGAGTAATCATTTGTTGCTTGGGGACCCACACCTTTTTCAATTTGGCATTGATGTGTATGGGTGTATGCAACTTTTGATATGGATAATTCTTTGATTCTTGGCTTTTATATCCTAGGTCATGAGGACTTTTAGGATTTTTGACATTATAGGTAGAGGCATCCACATATTTGTCATTGAATCCCCGTGGGATGGTGGAAGTGAGGTCGGTGAAAGCTCCTTGTTTAGACAATATGTGCATTTGTTGGCCATGATTGGGATATTTAGAGGATTTATAGATGGATGGATAAGGTGTTGGAAGAAGTGGAGGTAAATTGCTTGGAGGGATGTTAGGAGTTGGAAGTAGTGGAGGTAGATTGGATGGTGGAAGGTGTATGGTCACATGCTTTTGACAACTGTAGGAAGATGGAGGTGGAATGGTGACATATGTTTTGGGGATATGATAGGGTTTGTGATGAAAAATGGTAGACTTAGGAGGAGTGGAGGAAGTACCAACATCTCAGATTGTTCACCTTGGGGTATGTATCCAAGGCCATATGAAGGTGGAGGAACATTGACATGGATGGGCTCCAAAATACCTTGTTTGTGAAGGCCTGAGCCTTTACCCTGATAGTTCATATGTTGGAGTATGCGGCAGACAGCATGATTTTGTGTAGGTGGAACACTAGACACAAGTTCTTTATAGGATGAGGAAGACGAGATAGTGGATAATGGTTGTTGGTGTTCTAAGGAAGAACATTCATGCATGAAGGTAGTGAGACCAAGGATATAGGATAATGGACGTGCAGCTTGGTCAATAATGGATGGTGAAGGATCACTAGAATCTTGATCATCATTATGCTCTTTAGGATCTAAGTTATTAGGTTGATCATTCATGTGCACTTGGGAGGCAAGTGTCTCATCAGAGGAAGTGGAAGTTGTTGGATCATGGATAGGACTAGATGGAAGATGGATAGGAGTAATGGAGGTTTCTTGCTCATGAAGGGGTATGGGATCAAGTTGTTCATGGACATCTTCTTCATAAAAGGTAGTATCTTGATCATAGAAAAGATAAAGGTTATGGATGGGTTGGAATTGAATTTCCTTCTCATGTATAGTTGTTGGGAGATGGATAGATTCTTCATAGGTATTATCTTGATCATGGAAGAGATAAAGGTTATGAATGGTTTGAAATTGGATGGGGGTGTTTTGACCTTGATTTAGACAAAGGGTGGATATTTCCACATGCTCTAAGGTGTGCTCTTGACATAGCTCTTGGTCTTCTTGAATGGAAGTGGATAGCTCTTGGATAGATTCTTGGTTGACAACATGGATGTTCAATGGACTTTGACTTTGGTTCATGGTAGGAGGTTCTTTGATAAGCTCAAGGGTTTGCAAATGACATGAAGGTGTTGTAGGATTTGACATGGGATTGGAAGAATCTTTGGTAAGGTCAAGGACCAGAATTTGGGGACATGGTTGACTCTCTGGTAGTAGCCCTTGGATCACATCATTGGTAGGTGTATGGATAGGTAAATGAGGGGATTTAGCTTTCTCTCTAGCTTTTCTCTAGTTGTATAAATTTGGAAAAACTCTTTCCCACCACTCATCTGATTCTTTTTTGGTCATCCATTTAGAGTTTGAGGAACTAGATGGTGGTGTTGGTGTAGAACTGGTATGTTTTGGAATATGTGTCTTAGAAGGTGGCGAAGGAGGACTAGTAGATGGGGTGGTATATGATTTCTGACTTAAGGTGGTGCTTGCCTTGTCATGAGTATGGGAAAAGGATATACGATTTTGGGGTGAGGTGTAGCTGGTACTGGCACGTTCAGCTTGCAAGATTACCATTTCTTGTTGTAAGACTTGGGCTTGTTGAGAAATTGCTATACAATTTTGGGGCGAGGGATCTAAGCTTATTTGCAATTGCAGGTATTGGAGTTTTTGACCAAAATATTCTAATTGATTTTCCATTGACATAAGACTGGAAAAACTTACTGGTTTGGATGCGCAAAAACAAATGCACCAACACAGAGTGCAAAAGCATTATAAGTCGAATCAAATGTGCAACTCTAGTGTTTTTCCTTGTTTTCTTAGAAATTTTGCAAAATTTTGGATCGTTTTCAAGAGCTTCTATTTTTTTTGGTTTGAAAAACTTGGTGCTTGTGGATATTTTGATGTTCAATTATGGTAAAAACATAGCAAACACATAGAAGTTTTCCATGATTTTTATTTTTTTATATTTTTTTTTGTATTTTTTAGACTATTTTGACTCAAAACAAGTACACCCTAGGCTGGATGGGACAATATTTGTTGAATCCTCTAGTTGTGCCACTTAAAGTGTGTAGCTCCAGAATCTGGTAGCACCGGCTCCCCTCCACGGCACTCACTTCTCACGCATACCATATTCAGGTTTTCTTAGGCTCGTACCCACACCGAACCTTAGGATTGTCCCTGCTACCTCTACTAGGAGTCACTTGAATTGAGGCCGCTTCAAGAGATCTACCCTTTGCATGAACAAATAGGGGTTTTTGGCTTGCTACACAATTGGTTCTTAGTTAGGGCAACCGTTCGAGTGGTTACACATACGGCAGCACTACTCTCCGTTATGGAGTCTCCCAACCTCAAAGGGTTATGCCTTAGAGGGTTTTGGGGGAGGTTGGCCGTCGGTGTAACACAACAACACTCGTTGCTTGAGATTTTCACCTCAAGAACAATTTATTTTAAATGGCTTGGTAGGGCTTGGATTTAGCCTGTTACCACTCAGGGTCATTCCCACTTGGACAAGCATGCATCCAAGGGCAGGCCCCCCTAAAGGTTTAACAAATAGAATGACAAGTCTGGCACTTTGGTCACCCAGTTAAGGGGAGAGCATAAGCCTATTGTCATTTGCAAGCATAGAATACAATGGTTAATCCAACCTAGTTAAAAGTAGAAAAACTAAATGGGCTAATCTACTTGTGCACTCACATGATTGTTAACTTGGAAGTGTTTAGAGCATAGCAATGTTCATTCTCGTTTGTTTGAGATAGCAATGATTTAATCTAGGAAAGGAATTAACAATGCAAAGATAGCAATGGGTTCAGTTACTTTCTTCCTAGTTAGAGACTATGTGGAATTTGCATGCAATGCACTTGTTTACTTTTCCCCTAATTAGTCTAAATGAACTAGACAAAGTAGCTAAATGATCTAATCTAGCCACTAACCCTACAAAAATGACCATTAGCTCAAACACACAAAATTAGAAACCCTAAAAACAAAAAGCAGAATCAGAAGCACCGCACTGCAGTCTGAATGCGCAGAAACAGAGATTACATGCAGTGTTTTACAAAAGTGCTAAGACAAGTGTCAAAAGCACTATAACAAGAGATATATGCACTATTTTAATAGATGTGTTGAATCAGAGGACATATGCGCAGAAAGAAACAATCGGTTTGCAGAAATTTGCGTTTTCTAACCCTAGTTTGTTAAGATTTGGATAAAAATATATGTAGATGATCTCTTATCTCAAATCTAACCTCACCATTGCATCTGGGGGGGCATTTCCATAAATTTTGAGTATAAATTTGCCTAGATTTCATGAAAAATAGAGCGTTTGGCGAAGAAAACAACTTTCTTAAAATTCACTGCAAAACATATGTGCCATTTCAGAGGTCATATACACTGTTTCAGACTATATATGCACCATTTCAATGTATATGCACCATTGTGGAGGATGAATGCACCATTTTAGTGTATATGCACTGTTTCAGACTATATATACGCCGTTTCAGTGTATATGTGCCGTTGCGGAGGATGAATGCACCGTTGCGAAGGATGAATACGCCGTTTTAGTGTATATGCGTCGTTTCAGACTATATATGCACCGTTTTAGTGTATATGCACCATTTGGGAGGTCAAATGCACCAATGTTTTGTATGCATCGATTCGGGAGGTAGATGCGTCGCTTTTGGAGTCAAATGTGCCAAATGCTCGGATGCGCCAAATCGAAAGGTAAATGCATTGTTTCAGAAGTTATATACACTAGATGCCTCTGTTAGAAACCTGCTTCGTCACCTGTACAGACCTGTCACTTAAAAACACTCAATTTTTTTGATTAGTAAGAGGGGCAAGGGCCCCATGGTGAGCACCAAAATGTGATGGGCAAAATAGGTTAATCCAATCAATGAAAACAAAACCCAAACATCAATGGAAGTTGAAAGCAAAGAAGATTAAAAAAAACATAAATGATATACTTACAACCTCTTTACCTATTGTTTTCCATTGCTTGCCTATCTATTCTTGATCTTGATGGTGAAGCCCTCAGAAGCGTTTTTGCTCCCTTGCTTGTTGAAGATGACAAAGACAGAATGGCTATGATATTCGTGTGTTTGAAGATGAGCTCCAAGTACACTAACAAATGGATATGAAGTGCTTAAGGAAATGGGGGTGCCAAAGGTGCGCCGGTATCTCTACAGCATAAGTTTGCACAATGATCGATATATATCAAATGAGGAAGAATAGTGTTGTATTTATAGAGATGTGTAGAAGAAGATCAATGGAGGAGGATTGTTGAGGAACGTGCAACAAATGGAAGAAAGACATGTGTCATTCGAAAAGTAGCTTTGTTGAGTTAACTCCTCTCTTGATGAGGATGAGATTTGATTTTCTTGAATTAGAATTTATTTTTCTACTTTAAGTGAAGATTTGTTTTAAAGATTCTTTAAAACTGATTTTGCTTTTGTAACTCAATTTTTGCTTTTATGTGACAAGAGGAAAGTATTTTTAGAAGATAAGAATGATTTTTGTGAAGATAAGAATGCATAATTAAATAAATGAATTTATTTAATCATTTTGTAGATAATTGAGAGGAATAAATAAAATATAGAAATATATTTTATTTTGTGGATATTTTTGAAGAATAAAATAAAATATAAAAGTATATTTTATTTAGTGGATATTTTAGATTTTATTTAAATAAAATTTGTATTTTATTTAAATTTGGAAGAATAAAAGGTTTTAATTAAATAATTACAATTATTTAATTATTTAGAAGAATGAAGTTGATGAAAATGAATTTAATTAATTAAATAAAATGTAATTTATTTAATTAAATGAGAGGAGATGAATCAGATAAATAAATAAATTTATTTATTTATTGATAGAAGAATGTGAATGATGAAATAAATATTTAAAATATTTATTTAAGCAGAGTCATGCCAATTTTAGGTGTATACACATACAAGTCTGCTCTTGCAACACAATAGAAAGCCTTGAATCACCTTGAGAACACAATAGCTTGCTAGTAATCAGCTTATTGAAATCTAGTTTACAAATGAATGCCTACACATGCTTATATATGCACCTACAAGCATTCCCGCCAAGATATTAAAAATCAAACTTTACCGTGTCAGCAAAATAACCTCCTAACAGTCATAAACTAACATCCAGAAATTGGGGCTGCCCCAAAATAGGGCAGGACTAGGGCATGGGCACCCAAGTCCTCCCCCCTATTTTAGATAGGGTACAACTCAAGGGGTCCACCTAGGTCCTATTTTCCATGGGACTTAGGTCTCATTCCATCGGGATGCCAACATATGAACTAAAATGTCCTAAATGCACTCTAAAGACCTGGGAGCTAAACCTTATGAGGGAAAAGCCCCCAAGGGGACATTTTCTGACATTATAGGAAGATGCTCTTCATGCCATGAGGAGATTGATGCCAAATCTACAAATACAAACACAAGAACAACACAAAATTTTGCTCTGCAACACTATGAATGCCTTGAATCACTTTCACAAAAGTTCTTGAATCAAAATTGCCATCTAATTTCCATCTAGTTTACAAATGAATCACTAATCATGCTTATATATTCAACTACAAACATTCTCGCTAAGAATTTTGTAATTCAAACTTACCGTGTCGGCATAGGACCTAAATAACGGTCATAAACTGACACTTTGAAATTGGTCCTGACCTAAAATAGAGCAAGACTAGTGCATGGGAGCCCAAATCCTCCCCCCTATTTTAGGCAAGACTTATGTTAAGTGCATCCGCTAAGTCATATTTGCCATGAAACTTTAGGGTTTTCTCATCGGGAGTCATCAAAATCATGCAAAATGCTCTAAATGCATTCTAAAGACCCAGGAGCTAAACCTTAATAGGAAAAATCCCCCAAGGTTACTTTTTCTGACATAACAAGTCTTATTCTTCCTTTCTACTACCTCATTTTGCTGAGCGGTCCTAGGAGATGACAGATGTCTCCTAATACCATAATCTTCACAAAACTTTTCATATTCATTTGAATTGAACTCACCTCCACTATTAGACCTTAGCAACTTGATCTTAGCATCCACTTCATTTTCAACCATATCTTTAAACACCTTAAAGTTATCAAGAGCATCTAATTTTTCTCTTAAGAAAGTAGCCCAAGTCATTCTAGAATAATCATCAATAAGCAACATAAAATACCTCTCACCTTGTTGACTCTTTACTCTTGTAGGGCCACATAGATCAGTGTGAATCAGCTCCAATGGCTTTGAAGAAGAATACTCCTTGCTTTTGAAACTTGTCTTTGTCTATATTTCTATTTGACATTCCTTGCATACTCTATTTGCAGGCTTGATTAGTTATCTTCACCATGTCTCTCACTGCATGAGTAGAACTAATCTTTACCATATTATCAAAATTGTTGTGTCCCATTCTTTTGTGCCACAACCAAAACTCACTGGATTGAGCCAAAAAATATGTTCTTCCATTTACCTCCTTTAGATGATAGATATCACCATATGTCTTGATACCTTTTGCAACTAGTTTTCTGGACCCTGCCTTCCTAATTTCACAACATTTAGCACGAAAGGTGAGATTATACCCTTTGCTGCACATTTGACTAACACTGAGAAGATTGTGTTTTAGTGCTTTGGCATAGAGGACATCCTCAGTCCTATTCTTCCTATCAATAGTTATAACACCTTTTCCACAGATTTGTGCTGACTCATCACCACCAAACTTGATAGCACCACCATCCCACTTCTGAAGGTTGATAAACTTCTCCTTGTCACCAGTCATGTGATTTGAGCAACCACTGTCAATTTCCCAAGCCTTAGCTTCTTCTCTTGCATGAAAATCAGTCCATACAACCATTGGTCTATTATTGTTTTGAGTTGTTTGCAAGGCATTAGTCTTCTCACATTTTCCAACATCATCCCTTTTGTCACCAACACTCAAGGCCATGAAAAGTGTTTCATCATTTGAATCATCATGATCCTCATCTTTTGAAGAGTAACTACTCTCTATGGAATACAAACTTCTTTTGAACTTGTCTCTCTTGTTACTACCCCTTGATTCCTTAAAAGGACATTTAGAAGCAAAGTAACCAACCATTCCATAATTGAAACATTTGAAGAGTAACTTACCTTTGTATTTCCCAATGCCTTTCTTTAGTCTTCGCACAAAATTTGCTTCAACTTCATCAAAGCTGTCATCTTCATCATCAACTTCTTCCTTTGTCTTCATACTGACTTTAAAAGCAACTTCTTTCTTTGGAGCATCACTACCAAACTCTCTCATTTCAAAGGCAGTAAGGGAACCAAATAGTTTGTCTACAGTGTATGTATCCAAGTCTGTATTCTCCTCAATAGAAAATACCTCATGATTGTAAGATTTGGGAAGAGATCTTAGAATGTTGTTCTTCACAATCTCATCTTCTTTCACTTCTCCATGAAGACCTCTGATGCCATTGACCACTTCATTCACCTAGAACATATATCCAGCAATGTCTTCATCCTCTATCATTTTTAGGGCCTCAAATTTACTTTTGAAGATTTTAATCTTTGTTTTCTTTACTTTCTTATCTCCTTCACAAATGGTTCCAAGTTTAACCCAAACATCTTTAGCAAAACTACAATTCATTACCTTTGAAATTTATGAATCAGCTAACCCACTCATGATAGAAAACTTTGCCTTGGCATTGTTATCATATTCCTTAACTTCATTTTGATCTGTAGGAATAGTAGAAGGAACTTTTTAACTAGTCTTGACAGATTTCCAAACACCGCATCCTAAAGAATTGATATAGCCTTCCATTCTTAGCTTCCAAAAAGCATAATTTGTTCCATCAAACCTAGATATCTCACTGGATCTATTATGTTCCATCTCGGACCTTCCTCAAGTGGTTAAGCTTCCTTCAGAAGAACTTGGATCTGATACCAATTGTTGGACACACCACGATACTGAGAGGGGGGGATGAATTAGTATCTAAACAAATTCAACTTATCCAAAGAAAATTAAAACTTAAGCATCACAGTATTAACATAAGCATGAAAGATTAACACAATGCACATCAACACATAACGCCAGTGTTGGCAACTTGGCAAACATCATTAAGAGAGAGACACTGGTGGTATGATGATGAATGATTGTGCATGATGATTGAAGGTGTTGTCATTGATGGCAACAAGAAAAGGAATAAGGTTGGGACAAAGATTTTGGTATGGTGAAGAAGACTTAGTCATTCTGGCTAAGTGTTGGCAGTATACAAGAGACAGCGACATAGAGACAGTGTAATGGTTGGCATTGGTCCCCAGTTAAAGATCAGATCATGTAGTTCTAGTATGTTATTTTCAATCCTTAGGTGATATTATATCCAATATTTTAGCTCCTGATAAGTATTGGAAGCATATATTCAAACAACCTAAGTTCGGCTATTTAGGGGTAAAAGAGAAGGGTTTTAGTTTCAAGGGTAAATTCTCCTTTCACAACAAACATTCAAGGACATATCAACCGAGTTAAATCTCTACTAAGCAAGAGTATTCACCTAATAGGTTGGGCTATCACTTGGAATGATGTGGAAGCTCAGATGTTATCAATCAATATCTCAATTTAATGCTCAAATACTTTTAAAACCCTAATTATGCAAAATAGTGAATAAACTGGTAAATTCTGATAAATGTTTGTAGATTAAGGAAAAGACAAAGATTAATTACTGACCATTTTTCAAAGTTTAGAATTCAAAATATTCAAGGACAATGCCTTGGGTGCCCAAGTCTAAGGCACTATTTTCTTCACGGAATGCAGAACTCCTTCTAGTACTAATAATCACTATTCTGTCTGTTTTCATCACTCAAAATGCAGAGGACACTGCCCCGGGCACCCTAGTCCAAGGTAGGTTGATTCTCAAGATGTAGAAGCTCCATCATGTGTAGAATGTCACTGTAACTCTGATTCCCATCTCTAAAACTTCAAAGGACATTGCCCTAGGTGCCCATGTCTTGAAAATGCTCCATTTCACTTCTTTCTTTCAGATCTTGAATCCTTGTCATCTACAACCTTCCTCTGCAACTCCACTTCGCAAAACTCAATACCTATAACCTACAATCACAAAGGAGATTGGTTGGGGGTTGTGGTGTTTATAGGCTTGCCTCAGTCAAGCCCTAGAGAGACATTCAAGTCTTCCAAACACCGTTGTTAGATAAGAGTGTGTATCCCTGCGGGATAGAGGCAAAATCCAAATGATAAATGATTGAAAACACAATTAAATGTCACCTTGAATTGTAGATCTCATCTAAATGAAGGTTCTTCAATCACATGAGAAGATGAAGTCAAAACTGCAATCACAAACACAATAACAATGCTCTGCTCTGCAACAATGAATATCATGGATGCTCTAAAATCACAAGTATGCCTAAAGTTTGCAATCATCTTCTAGTTTACAAATGAAAACATAAACATGCTTATATATGCAACTATAAACATTCTCACTAAGAATTTCATAATTCAAACTTTACGTGTCGACATAGAACGTAACAACGGTCATATAACTAACACTTCAAATTAGGGCTTAACCCAAAATAGGGCAGGACTAGGGCATGAGCGCCCAAGTCCTCCCCCTATTTTAGCCAGGAGTCATCTCAATAGCACCCCCTAAGTCCTATTTGCCACAAGACTTCAAGGTTTTCTCATCGGGATTCAAAATTAATACACAAGATGTTCTAAATGCATTATAAGGACCCAGGAGCTAAACCTTAAGAGGGAAAATCCCCCAAGGGGACATTTTATGACATAACATTTAGCCCCCACTTTAATGTATGCATGAATGTAAGGCCCATACATGCATTAAAGTACAGTCAACAAACACAGCAAACATACCAAGTGCCATGAAGACACGCCAAACACATTGAAGAGAGTAACAAACACACAAAACATAGAGAAGATAGTTTTAGTCACACAAAACATGGAGAAGATAGTATTGAAGATACGCAAAACACAGTGAATACAGTGAATGCAATGATTATTTCTTTTTTGTTTTCTCATATATATGAAATGCAAATGCAAGTACAAGGAAAGTAAACACACAATCCAAATGCAGGACGAGCTCATCGCCACCAGTCTTGAAACTACATAAAGGGCAACATACACATAGTACAAATCTCAGAGTGTAGGAGGAGCTCATCGCCATCAGTCTTGAAACTACACTTGAGAACAAACACACCATACAAATCCCAAAGCATAGGAGGAGCTCATCGCCACCGGTCTTGAAACTATGCTTGGGAGCAAACACACCATACACACACACATGGAAGACATAGAGAAAACACATAAAACAAGTGATGGAAGAAACTTATTGCTAGGTTTGCTACCATCTCAAGCACACATGGATGATTGGGCTTCACCACAACAATTGTCGAAGACACGCTTAAGGGAGGATAGTCTCAGATCCAACCCCACTTGCTCAGAGGACTTTTAGAAAATGATAGGATGTGCAATCTCCTTAAGAAATACTCCATCTCTACCTCCACAGAGGGCTTAAAATAAAAAGGATATGCACAATATCCCACCTCCACAGAGGGATTAATGATTGTAATATAGAAATAAAGATGTGCACTCGCTCAGAGATACAACATCCCACCTCTGCAGAGGGCTTACAAGCATGCTTCGTTAGTATTAAAATCATCATACAACTTACCTTATATATACCCCCACCTTAAGGTGGTTGATATCATGTACCAATATCAAGCACGTTAAGGTAGAAAGAAAACACACAAGGGAACACGAGCTCTCGCAAAGCCCATGCCCCCAAAGGTGACATGCACTTTACGATCACCAATTAATTTTCACCAATTTAAGCATGAAGATGCAATGCAAATAAATGATTAATGATGAATTTCTATAATTTAAATCAGATATAATGAAAATAATAGAAATTAAATGAAATTAAATGCCAATTAATTCAAATTATGCCAAAATGCAAGTCTAAGAAGCCAATTTTTTCAAAATTTTCAATTTTTTTGTAATTTTTCGAATGAAATAAGATGAATGAATGCAAATCTATCACACAAAACTCAGCAAGGTGCACAAATTCAAAAACAAGGGTTCACCAAAATGTTTAGTGGTAAAAAGAGAGGGGTTTTAGCTTAAAGGGTAAATCCTCCTTTCACAACAAACATTCAAGAACATATCAACCAAGTTGAATCTCTACTAAGTGAGAGCATTCACCTAATATGTTGGGTTGTCACTTGGAACAATGTGGAAGCTCAGATGTTATCAATCAATATCTCAATTTAATGCTCAAATACTCTTAAAACCCTAATTATGTAAAACAGTGAATAAACTGGTAAATTCTGATAAATGTTTGTAGATTAAGGAAAATGACAGAGATTAATAACTGACCATTTTTTAAAGTTTAGAATTCAAAATATTTGAGGACATTTCCCTAGGTACCCAAGTCCAAGGCATTGTTTTCTTCACGGAATGCAAAACTCCTTCTAGCACTGATAATCATTGTTCCATCTATTTTCATCACTCAAAATGCAAAGGACACTGCCTCAAGCGCCCTAGTCTAAGGTAGGCTGATTCTCAGGATGTAGAAGCTCCTTTAGGTACATAATGTCACTATAACTCTGATTCCCATCTTTGAAACTTTAGAGGACATTACCTTAGGCACCCATGTCTTGAAAATGCTTCGTTTCACTTCTTTCTTTCAGATCCTGAATCCTTGTCATCTGCAACCTTCCTCTGTAACTCCACTCCATGAAACTCAATACCTATAACCTGCAATCACAAAGGAGTGTGGTTGTGGGTTGTGGTGTTTAAGGCTTGCCTCAGTCAATCCCCAGAGAGACATTCAAGTCTTCCAAACACCGTTGTTAGATAAGAGTGTGTATCCCTACAGGATAGAGGTAAAATCTAAATGATAAATCATTGAAAACACAAGTAAATGTCACCTTGAAGTGTAGATCTCACATAAATGAAGGCCCTTCAATCACATGAGAAGATGAAGTCAAATCTGCAATCACAAACACAAGAATAATGCTCTTCTCTGTAACAATGAATATCATGGATGCTCTAAAATCACAAGTATGCCTAAAGTTTGCAATCATTTTCTAGTTTACAAATGAAAACCTAAACATGCTTATATATGCAACTACAAACAGTCCCACTAAGAATTTCATAATTCAAACTTTAGGTGTCAGCATAGGATCTAACAATGGTCATATAACTGACACTTCAAATTAGGGCCTGACCCCAAATAGGGCAAGACTAGGGTGCGAGCGCCCAAGTCTCCATACATCTATACAACAATTCCTTAGCATAATTTTGTATTAGGTCAAGACCTATTTTGTAAATGTTTAAAGTGCATAAGTGGTTAAGTTTTTGGGACAACTGATTCACCCCCCTCTCAGTTGTCCAATGCATTCCAACAATTGGTATCAGAGCAAGGTTCCTCTAAAGAGAGTCTAACAACTCAAGGGAGATCCTAAATGGAGCCTCAAGAAAACCAACTACATACTGATGCACCCGAATGTTCGTCAAAAGATAATAAAGCCAGTTTGTCCAAGGAAGTGTTTTATGAAGACAAGAGGGTCAACAATCTAAAGTGTTCTAATTCAGAGGTATGCACCAACAATGAAGCTAAGTTTCAAGGTGAGAACTATTGGATGATTGATAGTAGTTGTTCAAATCACATGAGTGGTGACAAAAGTAAGTTTGGAAGTCTAGAAAGATATGATGGAGGGCTAGTTAAGTTTGGAGATGACTGCATTGCTAAAATATGTGGAAAAGGATCAATCAATCTTGGCAATAGACAAATTACTGATGATGTTTTTTATGTTAAAAATCTAAAGCAAAGTCTCTTAAGCATTGGACAATTATGCAAAAAGGGATTCAGTCTTGTATTTGAAGATTATACTTTTGAAATCAAAGAGAATTCTGGAGCTATAATGGCCATTAGAAAAAGGACAGAAGAGAATCTTTATCATCTCAGAAAAAGTGACATTTTTGGACTCACAACTTAGACTAATGAAAGCTGGGTTTGGCATAGAAGACTGTGTCATGCAAATCTTGATGATTTAGTAAAGATAGGCTTAGTTCAAATTGTAAGAGATCTGCCAGAAGTTGATCACTCAGATAACATCATTTGCAAGAAGTGTCAAGATAAAAGGTTGTCAAGAAGAGTACTATAAAAATCTTCCACTGAACGACTGAAATTGATCCATGCAAGCCTTTTTGGTCCTACAAGAATACGAAGCATTCATGATGACAGGTACTTTATGTTTTTCATTGATGATTATTCTAGAATGACTTGGGTTAGCTTTTTCAAAGATAAATCAAAAACTCTGGATGCACTCGAATCTTTTAAAGAAATGGTTGAAAATGAGCTAAACATGAAAATTAAGTGTTTGAGGATTGGTAAAGAAGAGGAGTTTGCCTCTAACAATTTCAATATGTTCTATGGAACCCATGGGATAGAGAAACAACTCTCTGCAAAGAATAAGATAATGGAAGAAGCAAGCAGGACTATTAAGGAAACTACAAAACTAATAATGGAAGAGGCAAATTTGTCAGAAGCATTTTGAAGGAGGCAATTCAAACTACTGTCTACACACTAAAAAGAGTTTAGGTAAATGCCAAAAATGAAAAGACTCCTTTTGAATTATGCTATGGAACAATACCCACTGTGAAATACTTCAAAATCTTTGGAAGCAAATGCCTTATCAAAATGGAAAAGGATGATGGCAAGTTTGAGGAGGGCATCTTTCTTGAATATTCATCGTGGAACAAAGCCTACCACTGCTACAATAATAGATTAGGAAAAATTATTGAAAGTACAAATGTCAAACTTAATGAGAACACTCATAAGTACATTGATTCAATCAATAAGGAATTGCAGAATGAAGCACAAGAAGGTTTCCAGATGATCAGTGATAAAACAAAGTATGGCATATGCTTGATTGCCAGTGTTGAATCTAAAGCAGCTATTACTGACAGTAAAGGGCAGCAAGTTTCTTTGGAAGACATTAAAAAGTCTGAGGAAGAAAACTTGGACTCAAAAGAAAATATGGCAAAAGTAATCCAAGAGCTAAATAAGGAAATCAAGGAACTCCAACAAAGTCTTAAAAGGAAAAGTGAAGAATTGAGTCTAGCAAATGAAGATACAACAAGGATAAAGGATCATATGAGCCAAGTTGTGAAAGAAAAGTCAGAAGAATGTGAGAAATTGGTAGAAGAAATTGTGCTTTTGAAGTTTCATCTAGAGGCAG
Source organism: Cunninghamia lanceolata (assembly GCA_027924645.1). NCBI lineage: Eukaryota > Viridiplantae > Streptophyta > Pinopsida > Cupressales > Cupressaceae > Cunninghamia > Cunninghamia lanceolata. The sequence goes on along the minus strand of BSBN01000826.1, from coordinate 1,217,965 downwards.
CCAACAACTACAAAAAAAATTTAAAATAAGCTCTGCGAAACTTGATGAGTTGCTAGCTAGTCAAAAGTATCTAGATGACAAACAAGGCTTGGGTTTTGAAAAGGGAGAGAGTTCAAATTCAGGGCAAGACAAATCTAAAGAAAGAAGAGGCAGATACCATCCAGTAAATAATCAAAGAAAAAGACCTAAAGGACCTTCAGTCAGACAACCAAATGCTCAAAGATACCCATCTTTCAATGGATACTATTTTAAATGCATTAAGTATGGTCATAGAGCTATTTAGTGTAGAAGAAAAATAAATCAAAATGTTCCATCCTTCTCTGGTCAATGTTTCAACTGCAAGAAAATAGTTTATAAAGCAATTGAATGCAGAAGTGTGTCAAGGAGTTATCCAAACAATTCAAGGATTAGTCAATCTTTCAAGGGACAATATTTTGCATGCAATAGATTTGGGCATTTGGCAAATTAGTGCAGATCAAGGCTGATTCCAAATTATAGAAGAAATCAAGGTCAGATAAATGTTGTTTGTTTCAATTGTAACAAGTCCAAATATTTTGCCAAATTCTACAGAAGCAGAAGTGCAATAAGAAACCATCCTGTAGAGAAAGGTAAAGCAGAGAAGAGAAATGACAAGGGCAAGAACAAGACTGATACAACATAAATTAAGAATGAGATGAGCAAGATCTGGATCAGAAAGGATATAAATAAAATCAAGGATGGATTCGTACCAACATCTGGTGTAGATACTTCCTCCGGGAAGTAAATTGAGAGTTCTGGCTCAGGGGGAGTAGTGTCAAAAATCTAAGTCCCCCATCTAGAAAGTTGGTGTTAAAATCCAGCATAGAGATATACAGTTGAATTCGAAAAGACAAATCCTGTGAAGAGGATAAGCGAATGCAAAACTTTTCTAAGAAATGCAAAGTGATTTTGAAATGTCCATGTTTGGTGATATAAATTTCTTTTTAGGTCTGCAAATAAATCAATCAGATAAAGGTACCTTCATTTCTCAGTCTAAGTATGTGAAAGAGTTGTTAAAGAAATTTGGGATGGAAGACTCTAAACCAATAAATACTCCCATGATAACTGGTTGTAAGTTGATAAAAAATGATGATTCACCTATGACAGATCAGAAAAGGTATAGATCTATGATTGGAGGATTACTTTATCTGACTCAAACTAGACCTGACATAATGCATGCAGTTTGTCTTGTGGCAAAATTTCAAGCATAACCTATTGAGTCACATGTGATGGTAGTCAAGAGGATTCTGAGATATTTGAAAGGCACAATGGACTATGGTCTGTAGTATCCCAAGGACAATGATTTCACTCTCAGTGCATACACTGATGCAGATTGGGCCAGAGATGTGGATGACAGAAAAAGTACAAGTGGAGGTGCATTCTTCTTAGGTAAATGGCTAGTATCTTGGATAAGCAAGAAACAAGATTCAATATCTCTGTCCACTACATAAGTAGAATATATTGCGGTAGCATGTAGTTGTACTCAAGTGTTATGGATGAAGCAGACATTGAAGGACATCAGAGTTGTGTATGAAGATCCAATTACAATCTTTTGTGACAATACAAGTGCCACAAACATATCAAAGAATCCGGTAATGCATTCAAGGACAAAGCACAATCCTTAAGATATCACCTTCTGAGGGAAAAAGTGACAAAGAATGAAGTCAAGTTGGAATACGTATCTACAAAAGACCAGATTGCAAACATTTTCACCAAACCTCTGCCTAAGGATTCTTTTGAGTATCTCAGAGAAAACTTAGGGGTTATTACCCTTCCTGCTCTAAACTAATATGCACAAGAGTGCATCAGTCCAGTGGTGCTTAGAGTTTCTTCTTCAGATCCGGATTGATGCTTTTAGGGCTACTTCTCAGGGGAGTAGTCAGAGAGTTCAGAAGAGAGATTGAATCAGAGCAGAAGAGTGCAAGTATGTGCCCTTTACCATTGATGTCAAAGGGGGAGAGAAATCAAGTGAAAAACTCAGAGAGAAAGAGTGCATATGTGTAAAGAGATAGGGGGAGAATCTTGTCTTGATGGTTGTTGTAGTTTTTCACATCTTATGTTGCCACCAATGACAAATGGGGAGATTGTTGCAAGTATGTGCCTAATTGGCATTGTCATTGATGTCAACATATCTTTGTTGTCATTGGTGTCAACTGTATCCTATTTTTTTATTTGTTTAGAAGCTTTATATGTTGAGGATATTGATAAAATTAGCCTCTCCAAAAGAATCATAAAGTAAATAGTGAATCACAATGAAGACAATGAGTTGCATACTAAAGAATGGTCTAGAAAATTGCTCCGCATTTCTTGTTGATTGAAGATCTTGGACTGTGGATTGGAATTTATTTAGAAGTATGGATGAAGATACTAAATCTTGAGTTTGATCCTTCAGTATGAAGATTTGAGTGAGTTACATTCACCTAAGTAAAACTTGCTTTTTTTGATTATTCACTGGTGCCTAAGAGAAAGTATTTTGCTCTGCATTCCTCAGCATTAAAGTGTTTTTCTCTGCGGTTCTAGAGGGAAGTCTAGGATGATGATAAATTCCTACAATTGCAATGGTTCATGTTTTGGTGGTCCACAAGCTATCTTTCTTTTATGATAGTTGAAGATAGTGAAGTTCATGTGCTCCGGTGTGAAGAATCTCATGAATAAAGTGGCTTGAGTTTGTGCGATTGCTCCTGATGTTTTTAACGTGCTTGTGGATACCTCTTGATCATGTTCCTACCTTTACATTAGTCCGCGTTAAGGAATTGAGATCATGTTTGACGATTATTCCCAAATAATGTAGCGTGTAACAGTCTTAGCTGACTTGGTTAATTCCAGTGATTGCGGAGATCCCTTGAAGATTATGGAAGCATGTTGTGGTGTGGAAGATCGTGTTTGAGTCCTAGATAAGGTATGTCGTGATCCGCATTCATCTATACAACAATTCCTTAGCATAATTTTGTATTAGGTCAAGACCTATTTGTAAATGTTTACAATGCTGACCTTGGAGATTGTTCCAATGGTTGATGATTGTAATGCCAACCTTGATGATCATTCCAAGGTTGATGAAGTGTATAAGTACTTGTAATTGAGTCATGGAAAAGGTGTCCTTGGTGTGAAGATGTGAAGATAAGGAAAAGGGCAAAAAGGTAGAGCAGAGTAGAGGAACCACTGTACTTCAATGTATTAATCTCAGACATGAAAATATTGATCTTGACAGTGAGCCGCCAGTAGGGTTTAATAGCCCTTAGGGTTTAATAGGGCCCTTATTGTAATCTTTCTAGGTTTAGGGTTGAGGCAGTGAGCCTGCTAGACCTAGCTGTACTTCATGGTAGTCAGTCAGCATGTTCTAGGGCCATGGAGTGACCAAGCCTAAACATCATTTTTCAAATATTACAATATATATTGAGAGCTAATCCTCTCCATGGTTTTTCCCCACCTTGGGGTTTTCCACGTAAAAATCTGGTGTCTCTTGTGTTTGATGTTGCATCTATGTTTAAGGTTTTGATTTCATGCTTTCATTGTTTAATCATAATAACTATGGATAAGGTGTTAATGTTTAAAGTGAAGAAGTGGTTAAGTTTTTGGGACAAATGATTCACCCCCCTCTTAGTTTTCCGGTGCATTCCAATAGTCCTCCCTATTTTAGGCAAGAGTCATCTCAATAGCACGCCCTAGGTCCTATTTGCCACAAGACTTCGGGGTTTTATCATCGGGATTCAAAATTAATACACAAGATGCTCTAAATGCATTCTAAGGACCCAGGAGCTAAACCTTAAGAGGGAAAAGTGCCAAAGGGGACATTTTCTAACATAACACCAGTAGAGCAAAATACAGTGCTATTTAGAGTAGAACACTCAATTAACTTAGTCTGCATTCCTCCAGTGTTGCATATCTTATTATGCAGTTTTGAGGTGCTGTAAACACTTGTATGAAGTGTCTAAATCCAAAGTTGCAGGTTCTGAGATCTACCAGAAAGATAGTTGTGAGTGTATAAGTATCGCTACTTGTTCTGGTAGAACTTGACTGTGACAAGGCATGTGTTCTTGTGGTCCACGTTTTTCCGCAAAAGAATATTTTGCTCTGTAGTTCTAGAGGTATGATCTATGATGTCTAAGGAGTCTCTGGTATGATTTTGAGCAAGTATTGTGATTTTTAGTGAAAGATGTAGTTTGACAAATGTACTGAACCACTGGCAGTCTATGTTTGAGGCTGACATGTCAAGTCTAATTTGCATGCAGTAAGTTCTATTATTTAGAACTTAATCTTGAGTGGTGGTATAGTTGAGGCTGACATATGAGAAGGTATTTCAAATGTTATTTGGGTCCACAATGCATTTTGGTAAGTAGATTTGGCTGACAAACTATGAGTTTATTAACTATACACTTCATCTGTGTATGCCGACCTAATGTGAAGATTTTAAGGGTTACATATATATATATATATATATATATATATATATATATATATATATATGTGATCAAATTTGGTGTTTGACAAAGGAGATATGAATGTGAAAAAGTGTGTGTGCGACATGCGAAGTTTGATGGATTTGTGAGTGTGGTAAGAGTAGAAGAAGAGAGATCTTGTTCCCATGTAAAAATAGAGTAGTGAAACAGAGTAGTCATAGATGAAGAGTTTTGAAATAGTATTGTTGAGCTTCAGTGGAACTATAACCACAGTGATCCATCTTCTTTCTTTCTTTCTTTCTATAGGCAATGAGCCTTCTTGTAGTGTGCACTTATTTTGGGAGTGAGCCCTACACAGTGAGTGCTAAAGAAGTGAGCCTTCTTTGTAATTTGGTATTGTTCCTACATAATATATTGTGAGGTAACACTCACCATGGTTTTTCCCAGTTTTGGGTTTTCCATGTAAAATTCCTGTTGTTCATGTGTGATGCATTGTGATTGTTTCTTCTATGTTTAATTTGCTTTGTTATTGCATGTGATAAATGGAATACTAGTTTAATAAGTAAAAGGTTTAATATAATATTGATTCACCCCCCTCTCAGTATTCTGGGTGTTCAATAATTGGTATCAGAGCCTATTCTTTGGAAGAAGTCTAATAGCTTAAGGAAGATCTTGGAGATTAAACACGTGGCAGGAAAAATGTATTCTACTCCTCCTGAAGAAATTGACTCAACTAAAACTATAGAAGAAGATTGCATACTTGTCAGTTAAGAAGAAATCAAGGTTTCCCTTGAAGATCTTGAAAAGGTTGAAATAGAAAATACGGATCTAAAAGATAATGTCAAGTAGGTAGATGATTGCATCAAAAAATTGAGGGAGCAAGTCAAGAGGTTCAAAGAAAAATATAAGGAGGTTAGTAAACAATTGATATCTGCAAATGAAACCTTGAATGATCTGAAAGTGGAAGTTGTAAAAAGAGAAAAAGCAAAAGAAGACCTTTAAATCAGTTAGTGAAAAGCAAGTCTAAAGACTGCACAAAGCTTGAACAAGAAGTTATGGATCTGAAAGTTGATCTGAAACATGCATGGAATTCAGAGTAAGTGTTGCCCAACTTGATAGAATACTTGCAAGTAAGAAGAGTCCTAATGACAAAGAAGGCTTGGGATTTGAGAAAGGTGAAATCTCTAAAGTAGGTCAAGAAAAAAAATGCTAAGATCAAGAAGGACAAAGGTAAACAGATCCAAAATCAAAGGAATAGACCTAGAAGACCATCGGTCAGACAACTAAATAATCAAAGGTACCCCTCTTTCAATGGTTATTTTAATACATGCAATAAGTTTAGTCATAAGGCTACTCAATCTAGGAGTAGAATGAATCAAAATGTTCCATCATTCTCTAGTAAGTGTTTCACTTGTAATAAAATAGGTCACAAATCTTATTAATGCATAAGTTGGATAAGGAATCATTACAACAATGGAAGGAATGCTCAAAATTTCAAAGGTAATTGTTTTATATGCACAAAGTTTGGTCATAGAGCTAGTGAATGTAGAAGTCAGATAAGGAAAAACTATAATAATGGAAGGAACACTCAATTTTTCAATGGGAATTGCTTTGCATGCAATAGATTTGGACACAAGGCTAACTAATGCAGATCAAGGATGAAGGAAAGGAACAATGGTCAGAGAAATGTTGTATGCTTCAATTGCAACAGGCCTGGACATATTGCAAGGTTCTATAGAAGCAAGAATATGAAGAAGGATGATTAGGCATAGATGAAGAAACTAGTACAAAAGGTAGATATAACAGAGATCAAGAAGGAAATGGACAAGATTTGGGTTAAGAAGGAAGTACATGAGGTCAAGGATGAGTCCGCACTAGACTCTGGTGCAGGTACTTCCTCCGAGAAGTAAATTGGGAGCTCTGGCTAAAGGGGAGCTTAAATGAAAAATCTTGTTTTCCCAACCAGAAAATGGTGCTGACATTCAACATGAAGGTATAATCTAGAAAACAAGATAACACATCTTTTGAAGAAGATTCTAGTAGAAAAGAATCTAATGCGATGGATTACAAAGCAATTTAGATTGACTGTGGGTGGCAGAGTAAGAGTTTGACAACTTCTTAATCCAACATTTATGACGATTAGGTTTTGATGAAAAAGGGATAAAAGATAATTCATTTGAAAGGAAATTATATTGTATTCAAACCCTCAAGTGTCTAAGGAGATCTGAGAAGTGAAATTAAGGTGAATCCAAGTATTTGGCGATTGGTGTGAAGAAACTCTAACCGGAAACCAAAAGGTATTTACAACTCTCTTTCTCTTGAATTTTTTTTTATGTTGAATCTGTAAAGATGTCTACTCCTCAAGTAGTTGAGATAGCAAAGAGGCCCTATCCTAAGTTCAAAAAGCATCCCTTTAAATCATTAGAGATTGATTCGAATGGCGCATTTTATGAAATTCCACATGGTGTTATGCATCTAGAAGACGTTAAGGCATATATACATGCAAACCTAGATGAATATGATCATGGAAAATTAGGGGAAATTTATCTGAAGGAATTGACTGATGACAAATTTGAGCTAAAAGAAGAATATAGTGCTCTGTATGAGAAGAATTTGGACACTTGGTTGGATTTTCCAGTATTCTCGGATGATGCTTGGGTTAGGTATGTTTTGAGCAGGATTCATGATGAGTTCTTTTGGCTTGATATGCCTTATATGATAACAAAGGATGCCATCAAAGCAGTAACTGGCATGTGTTCCACTGGAAAGGTTCCAGCTTTGAAGTCTATGAAGAACAATACAATAATGCAGTTGACAGGTGCAAAATTTGATAAGAGGGCACTAACTATAAATGATATTGTGGATCTAGCGGTTAGATTTGCATCAATGGTTATTGGTTACAAGGTCTATTTCTCCAACAGGAGAACTTGGTCTCTGCAACAACCATATATACAACATATGATATGGTTAAGAACAACATAAACTATGACCTATGTGAGTTGCTCTAGCAACAACTGATGGAAAACCTAAAAAGAAAAAATGACACAAAATATCCCTTCAAGAATGGAACTCTAATCATATGCCTATTTTTCTATTTTCTAAAGGAGTTACTAGGTATTGATAATATTGGTTGGATTGGTCACTCACCAGTAGCATCACAAATCAGAAATCATCTGTAGAGTTTGGGAAATGCTGATAGACAAAATGCAGCTTTATGAGGATATTTTAAGAATTTCCAAAAGAAAATGTAGGCTAGGGCCAGGATCCTTGAAAAGATAGTAAAGAAATATGAAAAGGACATTGTATTTATGGTGGACAAAGACAAATGCCTCATGGAGACTGTAGAACCAAGAACTGTATGGGTCCCAGCCATGGGATATGAAGTCACAGAGGAAGTTTCAATTGGATTGGCTGATTTGATGTTAAGAAAACCAAAAGACCTAGGTAAGGAGGGAAGATTTGGAACATTTGAAGAATTATCTTTCAAAGTCCATTTGGAACAAAAACAACCAGAAATCAAGAAGAATGCAAGAAAAATGGCAAATGAATTTGTTAAAATCCAATGATTTATAGATGAACAAAGAAATGAAGCAAGAACCAAGGTAGAGGCATCCAAGACTGCAAGTACTCTGGTAGGATAAACATCAAGAGCTCCGGAGAAGAAAGAAGAGAAATCTGAGAAAGAAAAGCCTACCTCCAACTCTGGAAGAAGAACAAGAGCCTCCACCTTCGCAGTAGCTACTTCCAAGAGCTTTGGACCTGATAAAGAAAATACAAAGCCTGTAGATATTGAAGAGTAAGTGCCAAAGAAGAAGCCAGAAGAGAAGAAGAAAAGAAAGAAATCAAACGCTACAAAGAGAGTATATGTAAGCCTTGGAGGAGAAGAAGAAGAGGAAATAGACACAGATGAAGAAATCAAGGCAAAAAGAGTGAAGACATATGAAGCCACTTCTGAGAAGCCCTCCGGAAAGGCTAAGGGTAAGAAGAAGAAGAAAGAAGAAAAGACTAAGAATAGAGAAGAAGAAGAAGAAGCAACTATATCCTTGGAAGCCATAGTCAATGCATTTGCTCAACATGGAACCCTGAAACCCATTGCTAATATGTATGATGAAAGATCAAATGCAGATAAGGTAATAATTGAGACAACAGTTGTAAGATACTTGGATATGTTTAGTAAAACATTAATTGAAGGTATAAATGAGTTACTAGATAGTTTAGCCAGCATCATGAAAACAAGAAAAGAAGGGGCCATGGCCAAAAGGTTAAAGTCACTAAGAATCTCAGTGAGGAATTTAGAACCAAGAAGAGAGTAAATGCTCTGATGTCTGGTGACACTAAGAAACTGGTGAAGGAGACTGAGGAGATAACACTAAAGGTGTTACTTGAGCTGCAAATTCCAACTATTGTTGACACTAATGAAGAGGAACAAAATACTAGTGGTGATAATACAGTTTTGGAGATAAATGTGGAACACAGCATGAACCAAACTGCAATCACTCCTCTGGAAAGCTCTGGAAAGGATGAAGAGATGAAAGATTATGAGAAAGAGAAGAGCTCTGAAGAAGCAAAGGCAGCTCCAGAAGAAAATATACCTGAGAAACAAGAAGTAGAAGTGGCACCTGAAGAAAATGTCCTTGAGGACCAAGGTAAACAAAGAGAAGAAGCTGATGAGCAGATGATAGATAACTTTGCTCTAGAAACAAATGATGACAGATAAGAACTAGCTCTGGAAAGAGAGGGAAATGAACAAGAGCCTATTCATGAAGAACCTCTGAAGAGACATGATACTGAGATGTCTCATGAAGTATCTCATGATGAAGACAAAAGAGACAATGCTGACTCTTTGAGAAAGTTTTAGGAGAAGCAGAAGGAAGATCAGATTTTGACCATACCTAAGCTATTGCAAGGACCTATTAACCTTTCTACAATGTCCCCATTGTAGAAACTAAGACTTGGGACAATTTTTCAAACTACTGCACAAGAAGAGATATTGAAGTCCCATATGGAGGATAGTGAGTTGATTGAAGATGCATCAATTTTTTTTGAAAAGATCGTGCCCAAAATAAAGAGAGATACATATTTGGGTCCTGGTGGTACCCTCAAATTTTGCAAATTTGATGTGCCGATATTCTTACGAGATGTCGACAATGGTTAGGTCGACAAGCTGCTCAATCTACCCCAGAGGCCACCTTCGTCAATTAAAAATTTTCAACTCAAAAATTAGCTTGCAAATCTAGCTAGTGGGAAGTTTTTTGGTACATTTGGTAACATGCCTGCTCAATTTCGTGCTCCCGGGACGAGTTTCAGTGGGGTATTTAATTTTTTTTTAACTACGATCGGGCTAATTTTGGCAATCTGAAAAGTTTCAAATCTTGCAATTTTGAGGGTGACCCAGTTGTCGATTTGGTCTCAAACCTCTTTAGTTTCAATTTCATCAAAATTTGAGACCATATTAGGTGCTTGAATTTGGTCAGCGAAGCGGATTCTAAGCAAATGGGTTTTCTTGAAATAATTGATTGTCCCTGTAAAAATTCTTGTGGTCATCGAATGCCAGGTTTGCCTGTGGTGAAAGAGCACCATGTGCCTGTCAGAGGAAATTCAAATTTTGCCAAAGTTTAAGGTTTAAAATGCATATATTTTAAAGGTAATATAAAATAGCATTTTAATATATAATAAAAAGGGGCATATTAAAAGGTTTGAATGTGAGATAACAAAGTCAAATATTAAGGAAGGTTTATTTTCAACTTTGCAAAGTTTATAAACGACAAAAATGAAGGAGCGATGGTGCATATCCCACCATCACAGCCTTCTTTGCTGCACCAACAGGCACCCCACGATGGTGCGATATGCCCATTGTAGGGCATCCTGTTCCTTTCCATCCCTTTTGCAGGTTAAACAAAGGCTTTTCGTTCACTATTGAGATGGTTTCAACGAATTTTCTACTGCTCTAGGCATATTTTGTTGCTGATTCGAAGCTGCAATCACGTTTTTTTGGTCTCAGGCACTTTTTTGAAGGCAATTTTTGGCCCAAAATTGCTGTTCCAGGCTGCAAAATCTTCCCATGACCATACCTCATGCATTGGCGAATGTTTTTTGGCTGTTTGCAAGGATTTCAGAGTGCCAGAGGAGTGAAAAACGCCTAGTATTGGCAAAAAAGGACACAAAGATGTTTTTTCTAGGCAAAAATTAGACATAGATATTGATGTGATGGTCTTTCTATGGTGGAGTGCGATGAAAGAGCTGGAGAAAAGGTCTCAGAGGTCACATATTGCAGAGAATTTGGGAGACTTCAGCTCTTGTCATTCAAATTGGGGATATGTGAAAAATGTAAATTTTTAAAAGAGGAAATTAGAACATGTTTTATTTATTATTAAATCTTCTCCTCTTTTAATTGTAATATTTTATTCCCAATGTCATTTTGGAGGGAAAATGTAATGGAAAAAGTCTCACCTACCTTCAGAATGTAGTAAATTTTAGGGCAACATGTTCTTGGCCTTTAAGAACATGTTATTCTTCATTGTAAAAGGCGGCTGGATTCTGAATACAAGGTATTCACACTTCTGGGAGATAGCATTCTATAGGAAAAGGTAGCTAGATTTTGGGTTGTAGAGGCATATTTTACTGTGTAAGTGAATATTTCTAAATGATAACTCTCTTTCCAGATTGAGTCATATGAGTAACACATTTTGTGTGGGTTGTTTGTGACTGTCTCCCTAGATATTTGCATTTTTCTTTAGAACAAAGTTGCCAAGGGTTTATGAGTTCTTCAATATACATTTGCTATGTTGCATGTTTGATTTTCTACATCTATTCAAGGAGTAGATTAAAACTTGCTTTAGATTAAACATGGAGGAAAGTGTGCAATATTAAGGGATTATTGAAGCATATGGTCATAAATGATTCTCTTTCTTGGGCAAACTACTATTAGGTAGTAATTTTATCATTTTTAGTCCCCTGGTTATGAGTTTCTGCTATCATGAAGAAGCATTTATACTATTGGGTTTGACTTTGCTACCTAGATAAGGCACCGATCTGGAGTTTTATCTGCCCAAAGGTCTAGGAAACCCAACAATTTAAAACAAATCATTTTATTCAAACCATTTTATGATTTTATTTGTTTTAGGTTAGGATCTTGCATGTTCTCAGATTTAACTAGATAGATAATCCAAGACCATTGCCAGTCTGGGGTAAATTTCATAAATCTTGGTGCATACATGAGAACATTCTTCCTGGTGTTGAAAAGCTATATTTATATGTTGTGAATGAGGGATACCCCCTAGGTACGGGAGAACCTAAAGTGCAGGGGAGACAAGTGCAAACAATCTCCCGTCTTGGTTGGCCAAATCTTCCATTAAACTCGAGCATAAGAAGTGGCAAATCTTTAGAGTTTGATGTCTGTCGATCTGGGAATGAACAAAACTGGCGAATCCACTAAGGATGATTGTCAAATTTTGCTATGGAGTCTCTGAATACCAGTGCGGGCCTGTGTCATGGGTGTATAGAGTTAGCACATGAATGTTGTTTTATTATTTCCCTTTGGAGGGTGGCGACTCTGCTTACTGTCATTGCAGCATGATCAAAGAAAGACTGTATCCATGGTGCTCTGCTAGTCTGCGAATCTAGAAGGAAATTACCTTCTTAATAATTTGTCCTCTTTGGAGGTGGCGACTATGTTGATTGAACCTATTTGAAGCTGCAATATATTCCCGGGTACTCAATCTTTTTCATTCAAAATGATTAAAATAGAACACCAGTCCTAGTCATGCTCTCAGAAAAGGTCATTCTTTATTGAAAGGACAAAGCCTTGTATTTCAATGGTATTAGTGGTTACCCAAATGTTGTCCCCAGTAAAATTAGAAAGTGTGCCAAAATATAATGGACATAATTCTAAATCAGCAAATAAATATCTACAAAATTTGTGTGATTTGATAGAAGACTATGAAATTGAGGGTGAAGATGTTGTAATGAAACTCTTTGTTCAGTCATTAAAGGATGATACTAGGGTTTGGTTTTCAGACTTGCTTGTGCGTTCAATTTGTTCATGGGTAGATTTAGAAAATGCATTCTTGGAATAGTTTTGTGATAGGACTGATGTGGCCTCATTGATTATACAATTCATGAACATTCAAAAAGAAAGTGATGAATTGGTTCTAGCCTTTAATTTAAGGTTTACAAAATTGCTCAAGCATATACCTGAATACATGAGACCAAATGATGGATTGTGCCTGGTAGTCTACCTGGCTGCATTTGATGAAGAAATGAGTTATTTACTGTGGGATAAAGAGCCCACCACATTGCATTAGGCCTATAAATTTGCCATGGACATTAAAAATAATCAGAAGTATGGAATGCCAATAGGATACATGACTGCAAGCTTTCAAAATAATTTGCAAGATGAATGCATTTTTGTTGCCCCAGTAGATCATGGAGAGTTTCAAGTCATTAGTGAACAAGTTGCAAGTACTGTTGATCCTATGTTCTTTGTTCAACCATTATTTGACTTGAGGAGACAAGGAAGAGAATCACCCTATGCCCTATATGCACGATTCATGAAGACCTGGCTAGAAATCCTAGAATGTTGCAGACCTGAGGATTCTTTGTGTGATGATTTGTTTTGTGAAGTTTATAAATCAGGTCTAAGTACTTTGCCAGAAGATTTGAAGCCTGAAAATCTTGATAAGATATTTGATTGGATTGGGATTATGGAAAGAGCTAGAGGTGATTATGTAGGAATAGTTATGTCTGAAAATATTAATGGCAGTCATGTTATTGAGTAAGGTCACGACATAATGCATAAGGAGAAAGAACTCATGATACAACAAGAAGAGCAGGTCTACAATAAAGGAAATAAAGATTGTGATCAGCCCATGAGAGAAGAATGTGTAGATACAGATTGCAGAGATATACATGAGGTTACCTCTTATGGTAACATTGTTATTGAGGAAACACAGAAATGCACGGGTGCTAGGTTTGATAACTCTCCTCATCATTCAAATAAACATGATGATGTTTGTGCTGTAGACGATTATTTGTATGAGGTAGCTATGGAGATTTTCACTCAGAATGAGGAGGATACCGACTCAATGAATGGAAAGGAATGTGCTGATATTTGTCAACAATCAGACCTATGTGTGAGCCTTTTAGATGATGAAATATATGATGTTGAATGTGAATGTGATGATTGTATCTACAATGTTGAAGTTGAAATGTTTACTTTTTATCATGAATGCATTGGTGAAGAGGAAAATCAAGGTCACTATTCAGATGTGAATGGACAAGTTGCAGATGTTCAGGTTCATACAACAAAGGACAGTATTGATTGCGATGATAGGGGTGACTCTGAAGCTTCTGATAAGGGGCAATATTCTAATTTCTTCATGCCTTCTTTTGAGGTATTTCAGGCAGAGTTTAATGATGAAAGTGTTGAGCACAATGATGATGGATATGAGGATGTTTTTAATAATGAGCTCCTTCAGCCTATTGCCGATGGTGACTATGAGTATGATCAATTTTTAATTGATTATGATTATTTGTGTGAGCATGCCTTGCAAAATTTTACTTTAGGGTTGAAAAGTTTGAATGAATATGAAAGCCAATGTTCAATGGAGCAAGTAAAGATGTTGCACATGTATGAATGTTACATGATTAGTGAAGAAGATGACTCCAAGGTTTTACATGAGGCTTCCACTCAGTCTAATTTTTTAGACTTGGAGCTGCATTTTGGCCTTAATGAATCGAGGAAAATACTTCTTGATGAGACTATTGAACAAATTTTTTAGGAAATTTTCATGTTTAATGTGCAAACTGAACATGTTTTCAAGATTTATGATGCCAACTGTCAAAAAGACTATGATTGTTTTCAATTTTCAGTTCAGTTGGGTGAGCATTTAGTGAAACATGACAGTGATATGAATAAAGTGAAATATCTAAATGATTGTGGATTTTAGTTAGTATGCAGTGGTCAGATTAATAGAGGTAATATTGACAGGGGCAGGCTCAGTGATGTGGTTAGGCAAGGCAATGACAGGGTTAGTTTGTGGGCAGATCATGACAGTATTTGTTGCAAATATGTGCCTAAGTGGTGTTGTCATTGATGTCAACATATTCTTGTTTCCCTTAGTGTCAACTGTATCCTATTTTGCTGTTTGTGTAGAAGACCGAATTGTTGAGGATATTGAGAAAATTAATAACAAATAATGCATGTGGATCATGTGGGCATGTAGAGGATTGTCAGAGGTTGTTCCAATCAAGATTTGAGAAGTTCGCATGAAGATTTGAAGGAAGTTATGGCCATCTGAATAGAATCAGTTCCTGCACTAATCAGGAAAGACAGAGTGATAGGAAAGAGGTCTGGATTGCTTTGGTAATATAAGATTTTGATTTGCAGATCTGAAGGCATGTTTGGGAAGTCAGTGTGTATCATCAACTCGAGCAGCTTGTGGTTTGGAGGTCCACAAGCTATCCTTCCAATCTAACAGTCATGGCAGAGTGTGTTCTTGCAGTTTCGAAGGAAGATTCAAATGTTTCTAATAATATGGTTTAGAGTGAATGTTATTGGTAATTCCAATGTGCTTGTGGAGGTCTTTGGATCGTGTAGCTACTATGTTGGAGGTCCACATTGAAGTTTGAGCTTGTTGATTGAAGATTTCTTCTTGAGGGTAATGTTCTTCCCAATCGTGGCCGACCGGATGTTCCTAACCTGTTGCGGATACCTTAAATACATTTTTATGAAGAGTGGAGTGGTTGTAGTAGCAGATTCAAGTCTCAGTTATATTTGGCCGATAGTGTGATGATCCGTGTCAGGTTTAGCCGACCTTGTTGATCATTCCAAGGTTGATGAAGTATATAAATACTTGTTGGAGAAGTACCAAAATCATCCTTGTGCAAAAATAGATAAAATCAAAGGATTAGGAGCAGAGCAAAGAAGGAAAGGATCAAGAGTAGTGCAGAGTGTGAAGAAGAGTTTGAGGCAATGCGAAAGTTCTTGAGCATTCATTGAAATTAAACCAGGCATGAAATAGATGGTAATTCTCAGTTAATTCTTTCTAATTAAATTCTATAGGCAATAAGCCTCTCCTTTTGAGCAGTGAGCTCTGGGCAGTGCACCTAAAGGCATGTGCCTTCTAATTTTCTAAGTACTTTTAATAGGGTACACATTTTGTGGGTTAACCTGCACTGTGGTTTTTCCCTTAACCGGGTTTCCACGTTAAAATCTTGGTGTCAAATGTCTTGATTATACTTCTACTCTTATGTTGTTGATTCATGTTTAAATGCTTGCATTACTAATCTGATAATAGGATAATAAAGAAGACTAAAGGTAGAAATTTTTTTAAGGGACAACTGATTCACCCCCCTCTCTCAGTTGTCTAGTTCCAACAATTGGTATCAGAGCCAGGTCCTCACATAAAAGCCTAACTGCTTGAGGAGATCCAGGATGTCGACCTACAAGAAGGATAGTCCAAGATTTGATGGAACAAATTATTCTGTTTGGAAAGATCACATGGAGTTCCATTTGCAATGCATGGGCGATGCTTATTAGGCAATAACCAGTATTGAGTATAAACCTCCAGAGAAAGGTCCTTCAACTCCTGATCAAGTCAAATATGCTAAAAATAATCTTTGAGCTAAAGGAGCCTTGTTGAATGCCCTGACTGATTCAGAAATGACAAATGTTTTTGGTCTTAAAATCACTTATCAAATCTGGAAAAAATTGGAGTATCTGTATGAAGGTGACAAATATGTCAACTGTGCAAAACTGCAAAGTCTGAGAGGAAAATTGGAAACTATGAGGATGAACAAGGATGAAAAGATCACAATCTACATGTAAAAGATAAATGAAATTGTGTGTGGCATCAGGTGTGCTGGTGGAGTTTTGGAAGAATCAGAAATTGTATCAAAAGTACTTAGATCTTTACTAGATTCTTACAAACATAAGGTTGCAGCTATAGAAGAAATCAGGACAGTCTTAGAAGTCACAAGAGATCATCTGGTTGGCAAAATTTCAGCCTTCAAGTTAAGCGAGTTTGGTGATTCTCTTCCCAAGTCAGAATCTACATTTAAAGCCAGTGTGTATGGAAAACAAAGATATGATCCGGGTGAAATCTCTTTTGCAAGATCAAACAGACTTGCAAAGACAAGAAAGGATCTTGAAGATGTTGAGATAGAAACAACAGGCCTTGAAGCTCTTATTTCTAGAAGAATGCCAAGAGGATCTAGTAAGTATGAAAGAAAATTACCACTCAAATGCTTTGCTTGTAATAAGATTGGTCATTTTTGCCTCAAGATGTCCAGAAAAGTTTTCAAAACCTAACCCTAACAAGTTTAAAGGTCAAAAGAAATGTTACTATGTCCAAGAAAATGGAGAACAGGTAACAGATGATGAATCTGATCATGGAGGCTCCTCTGAAAATGATTGGGTGTTTATTGCTATCAAAGAAGAAGATCTGGTGTCTACTGAATCTGCTAGCTGTGAAAATGTAGAAAGTGTCTTGGTTGCTCAAGTTATTGAAAGGGATGAATGGGTGATTGATAGTGGATGCTCTAATCACATGACTGGTGACAAGAGTAAGTTTGTGAACTTTGAAAACTATGAAGGAGGCCTTGTAAAATTTGGAGAAAACTCAGTTGATAGAATCTGTGGTAGAGGATCCATCTCTTTTGATGGCAAGAACAACACCAATGATGTTCTATATGTGGAAGGACTGAAACATAATCTTCTCAGTGTTGGACAGTTGGTTGACAAGGGTTATGCTCTTCAGTTCAAGGATGGAAAATGTAGAATCTTGGAAAGCTCCAGAACTTAAATTGCATGAGGTACTCAAACTAGAGGTAACATCTTTCACTTAAGTAGTTCTGGTAAAAGTTATTTGATTGCTCAGACAGATCAAAGTTGGCTATGGCATAGGAGGACATGTCATGTGAATTTTGACAACATTGTCAAAATAAGTTCCACTCATTCTGTAAGAGATCTTCCGAGACTTGTCAAACCGGATAACATATGTAGAGAATGTCAATTAGGCAAGCAGAACAAAATTTCTTTTAAAAGTAAGGAACAAGGTTCAAGTGAAAGAATGGAACGGGTACATATTGATCTCTGTGGTCCTACTAGAGTTAGGAGTGTGCAAGGAGACATATATTTCATGTTGTTAATTGATGACTACTCTCGGATGATGTGGGTAACCTTTCTAAGAGAAAAATTAGAAGCCCTTGACAAGTTTAAGGTGTTCAAGATGATGGTTGAAAATGAGATTGGTGGGAAATTAAAGTGTCTAAGATCTGACAGAGGTGGAGAATTTACCTCCGGTGATTTTGATGCTTTCTGTGAAAAGCATGGAATAAAAAGATAGTTATTTGCTCCTAGGAATCCTCAGCAAAATGGAGTTGTGGAAAGGAAGAACATGACCATTCAAGAAGCTGCTAGAACCATGATGATGGAAACAAATGTTCCTCAAGTTTACTGGAGAGAGGCTGTGAGTACTGTTGTCTACACTTTTAACTAGGTGTAGATCAAAGGAAATTCTAGTAAGACTCCTTATGAACTTTGGTTTGGTCATTCTCCAACTATGAGATACTTCAGAGTCTTTGGTAGTAAATGTTATATTAAAAGAGATGAGGACTTAGGTAAGTTTGAGGCAAGAAGTGATGAAGGAATATTTTTGGGATACTCAACTCAAAGCAAGGCCTACCGGTGCTTCAATAAGAGATTAAAGAAGATTGTTGAAAGTGTGAATGTTAAAGTTGATGAGAGTAAAGAAGGACACTCTAGATACTCTGGATATGACTCAAATGATAAAAGTTAAAATCAAGGAAGGCAAGTTCAAGTTCAGACCTAGATTTAGTTTGAACCGGTGACTCCAGAGGTTAACACAGATGATGAGGAACAAGTTCAAGAAACAGAAGCTCCAACAATTTCCAAAACTTCCAGGTATGTAAAGTTAAATCATCCTAAAGACCAGATCATAGGAGATAAGAGTAAAGGTGTTCGAACTAGGAGAAAAATGTCTGAAGATCAAGAAGAGATTTGTCTGATTTCAAGAATT
Organism: Cunninghamia lanceolata; assembly: GCA_027924645.1. Taxonomy (NCBI): domain Eukaryota; kingdom Viridiplantae; phylum Streptophyta; class Pinopsida; order Cupressales; family Cupressaceae; genus Cunninghamia; species Cunninghamia lanceolata. Next base: position 1,199,511 of record BSBN01000826.1, on the reverse strand, counting down.
GAACCTAAATCAGTAAATGAAGCTTACAATGATGAAAACTGGGTTAAAGTAATGGAAGAGGAATTGATGCAAATTGAAAAGAATCACACATGGGATCTAGTTCTTAGACCTAAGGACATCAGAATTGTGTTTGAAGAGCCAGTCACAATTTTCTATGATAATTCTAGTGCAATAAGTATTTCAAATAATCCAGTATTGTATTCAAATACAAAGCATATATCTATCAAGTTTTATTTCTTGAGAAAGTAAATGAGAATGAAGTCAAGTTGGAGTTTGTGCCTTCCAAAGATCAGATGGCAGACATTTTCACCAAGCCCCTTCCCAAGGATACTTTTGAGTATCTCAGAGAGAAGTTAGGGGTTATTACTCCTCCTGAATAGAACTAAGATGCATTAAGGTGCATCAGTCCAGTGAGATTCACATCCATATCCTGTGATCCAAATTAATGTTAAAGAGGTACTACTCAAAGGGGGAGTAGTCAATATGCAAATTTTGGGATTAGTTTGAAGCAAAAAGGGAGAAAAGATAACAAATATGTGCCCTTTGCCATTGATGTCAAAGGGGGAGAGAAGTCATGTGAAAAACTAGTTGCTGATGTGAGAGGGAGCACTAAAGAAAGTAATTGCAAAAGTGAGAAGAGAAAGGGGGAGAAGTTTTTGTCTTGATGGTTAGATTCATTTTTTCACATCACATGTTGCCATCAATGACAAAGGGGGAGATTGTTACAAATATGTGCCTAAGTGGTGTTGTCATTGATGTCAACATATTCTTGTTGCCATTAGTGTCAACTATATCCTATTTTGCTGTCTGTGTAGAACACCGGATTGTTGAGGATATTAAGAAAATTAATAACAAATAATGCATGCGGATCATGTGGACATGTAGAGGATTGTCAGAGGTTGCTCTAGTCAAGATTTGAGAAGTTCACATGAAGATTTGAAAGAAGTTATGGCCATCTGAATAGAACCGGTTCCTGCACTAATCAGGAAAGATAGAGTGACAGGAAAGAGGTCTGGCTTTCTCTGATAATATAAGATTTTGATCTGTGGATCTGAAGGCATGTTTGGGAAGTTAGTGTGTATCATCAACTCCAGTGGCTTGTGGTTTGGAGGTCCATAAGCTATCCTTCTAGTTTGACAGTCATGGCAGAGTGTGTTCTTGCAGTTTCGAAGGAAGATTCAAATGTTTTTGATAATATGGTTTAGAGTGAATGTTATTGGTAATTCCAATGTGCTTGTGGAGGTCTTTGGATCATGTAGCTACTATGTTGGAGGTCCTCATTGAAGTTTGAGCTTGTTGATTGAAGATTTCTTCTTGAGGGTAATGTTCTTCCCAGTCTTGGCTGACCGGATGTTCCTAACCTATTGTGGATACCTTAAATACATTTTTATGAAGAGTGGAGTGGTTGTAGTAGCAAATTCAAGTCTCAGTTGTGTTTGGCCAACAGTGTGATGATTTGCGTCAAGTTTAGTAGACCTTGTTGATCATTCTAAGGTTGATGAAGTATATAAATACTTGTTGGAGAAGTACTGAAATCATCCTTGTGTAAAAACAAATAAAATCAAAGGAAGGATCAGGAGCAAAGCAGAGAAGGAAATGAACAAGAGCAGTGCAGAGTGTGAAGAAGAGTTTGAGGCAATGCGAAAATTCTTGAGCATTTATTGAAACAAATCAGGCATGAAATAGATGCTAATTCTCAGTTAATTCTTTCTAATTAAATTCTGTAGGCAGTGAGCCTCTCCTTTTGAGCAGTGAGCTCTGGGCAGTGTGCCTGAAGGCATGTGCCTTCTAATTTTCTTGAGTACTTTTAATAGGGTACGCATTTTTTGGGTTAATCCCTACTGTGCTTTTTCCCTTAACCAGGTTTCCACGTCAAAATCTTGGTGTAAAATGTTTTGATTATACTTCTGCTCTTATGTTGTTGTTCATGCTTAAATGCTTGCATTACTAATATGATAATAAGACAATAAAGAAGACTAAAGGCAGAAAAAGTTTTAAGGGACAACTGATTCACCCCCCCCTCAGTTGTCTAGTTCCAACAGTATCTTTAGGCTTGACCTAATGAAATCAGATGAAAATAGGATATTTGACACAGGAGGATTCTAGTTTTTCATTTTTGGGGGCCCGGGGCCATCAAATAAAATTAAAGATGATTTTTAATGCAAGTTGGAATATTTGCTCTGTAGCCCAATGGAGTAGGCATCTGGTCTACGTCCTGGAGATAGCTAGAATCTCACCATGCATGCAAGAGGCATGCGTGCCTGAGCAAGAGCCACTGGTGGCACTCTCAAATTTTGCAAATTTGATGTGCTGATATTCTTTCGAGATGACAAATGTTAGGTCGACATGCTGCTCAATCTACCCTGGAGGCCACCTTCGTCAATTAAAAATTTTCAACTTAGAAATTATCTTGTAAATACAGTTGGTGGGAAGTTTCTTGGTGCATTTGGTAACACGTCTGCTCTGTTTCGTGCTCCCAGGATGAGTTTCGGTGGGGTATTTAATTATTTTCTAACTGTGACTGGGCTAATTTTAGCTTTCCACAAATTTTCAAATATTGCAATTTTGAGGGTAACCCAGTTGTCTATTTGGTCTCAAACCTCTCCAGTTTCAATTTCATCAAAATTAGAGACCATATGATGCATTTTTTAATGCATTCTAGTTGTGGTGGACTCATCCGGCGGGTCAGTTTACAAAGTAGGTGCCTGAATTTGGTCAGTAAAATAGATTATGAGAAAATGAGTTTTCTTGAAATAATTGATTATGCCCATGTGCAAATTTTCACGATCGTCGGATGTTCGGTTTGCCCACGGTGAAAGAGCGCCATGTGCTCGTTGGAGGAAATTCAAATTTCGCCAAAATTTAAGGTTTAAAATGCATATATTTTAAAAGTAATATAAAATAGCATTTTAATTTATAATAAAAAGGGGCATATTAAAAGGTTTGAACGTGAGATGACAAAGTCAAATATTAAGGAAAGTTTATTTTAAACTTTACAAATTTTATAAAGGAGGAAAATGAAGGAGAGATGGTGCATATCGCACTATTGCAGCCTTCTTTGCTGCACCATCACAGGGCATCCCTTGCCTTTCTATCCCTTCTGCAGGTTAAACAAAGGCTTTTCCTTCACTATTGAGACGGTTTCGACGAATTTTCTGCTGCTCTAGGCATATTTTGTTGCTGATTTGAAGTTGCAATCACGTTTTTTGGTCTCAAACACTTTTTTGAAGACATTTTTTGGCCCAAAATTGCTGTTCCAGGCTGCAAAATCTTCCCACGACCATTCCTCATGCATTGGCGAATGTTTTTTGGCTATTTGCAAGGATTTCAGAGTGCTAGAGGAGTGAAAAACGCCCAGTATTGGCAAAAAATGACCCAGAGATGTTTGGTTTGGGCAAAAATCAGACTTGGATATTGATGTGATAGTCTGTTTATGGCGGAGTGCGATGATAGAGCTAGGCCACATGTTGCAGAGAATTTGGGAGATTTCAGTTGTTGTCGTTCAAATTGGGGATATGTGAAAAATGTAAATTTTTAAAAGAAGAAATTAGAACATGTTTTATTTATTATTAATTCTTCTCCTCTTTTAATTGTAATATTTTATTCCCAATGTCATTTTGGAGGGAAAATGTAATGGAAAATGTCTCACCTACCTCCAGAATGTAGTAAATTTGAGGGCAACATGTTCTTGGACTTTAAGAACATGCTGTTCCTCATTGTAAAAGGGGGCTGGATTCTTAATACAAGGTATTCACACTTCTGGGAGATAGCATTCTCTAGGAGCAAGTAGCTGGATTTTGAGTTGTAGAGGCATATTTTGTTGTGTAAGTGAACATTTCTAAATGATAACTCTCTTTCTAGATTGAGTCATATGAGTAACACATTTTGTGTGGGTTGTTTGTGACTGTCTCCCTGGATATTTGCATTTTTCTTTAGAACAAAGTTGCCAAGGGTTTCTGAGTTCTTCAATATACATTTGCTATGTTGCATGTTTGATTTTCTACATCTATTCAAGGAGTAGATTAAAACTTTCTTTAGATTAAACATGGAGGAAATTGTGCAATATCAAGGGATTATTGAAGCATATGGTCATAAATGATTCTCTTTCTTGGGCAAACTACTGTTAGGTAGTAATTTTATCATTTCCAGTCCCCTGGTTATGAGTTTCTGCTACCATGAAGAAGCATTTATACTGCTGGGTTTGACTCTGCTACCCAGATAAGGCACCAATCTGGAGTTTTATATGCCCAAAGGTCCAGGAAACCCAACAATTTAAAACAAATCATTTTATTCAAACCATTTTATGATTTATTTTATTTTAGGTTAGGATCTTGCATGTTCTCAGATTTAACTAGTTAGATAATCCAAGAACATTGCCAATCTAGGGTTAATTTCATAAATCTTGGTACATACATGAGAACATTCTGTCTGGTGCTAAAAAGCTATATTTATGTGTTGTGAATGAGGGACACCCCCTAGGTGCAGGAGAACCTAAAGTGCAGGGGAGACAAGTGCAACAATCTCCCGTTTTTGTTGGCCAAATCTTCTATTAAACTTGAGCATACGAAGTGGCAAATCTTTAGAGTTTGATGTCTGTTGATTTGGGAACCAACAAAACTGGCGACTCCACTGGGGATGTTTGTCAAATTTTACTGTGGAGTCTCTGAATACCAGTGCTGGCTTGTGTCATGGGTGTGTAGAGTTAGCACATGAATGTTGTTTTATTATTTCCCTTTGTAGGGTGGCGACTCTGCTTACTGTCATTGCAGTGTGATCAAAGAAAGACTGTATGGTGCTCGACTAGTTTGTGAATCTCGAATGAAATTGCCTTCTTAATAATTTGTCATCTTTGGAGGTGGTGAATCTATTGATTGAACCTGTTTGAAGCTGCAATATATTTCCAGGTACTCCATCTTTTTCATTCAAAATGATTAAAATAGAACAACAGTCCTAGTCATGCTCTCATAAAGGTCATTCTTTATTGAAACATACAAAGCCCTATATTTCAATGGTATTAGTGGTTACCCAAATGTTGTCCCCAGTAAAATTAGAAAGTGTTTGCCAAAATATAATGGACATAATTTTGAATCAACAAACAAACATCTACAAAATTTGTGTGATTTGATAGAAGACTATGAAATTGAGGCTGAAGATATTTTAATGAAACTCTTTGTTCAGTCATTAAAGGATGATGCTAGGGTTTGGTTTTCAGACTTGCCTCTGTGTTCAATTTCTTCATGGGTAGATTTAGAAAATGCATTCTTGGAACAATTTGGTAATAGGATTGATGTGGCCTCATTGATTATACAATTCATGAACATTCAAAAAGAAAGTGATGAATTGGTTCCAGCCTTTAATTTAAGGTTTACAAAAATGATCAAACATATACCTGAATACATGAGACCAAATGATGCATTGTACCTATTAGTCTACCTAGCTGCATTTGATGAAGAAATGAGTTATTTGCTGAGTGATAAAGAGCCCACCACATTGCATCAGGCCTATAAATTTGTCATGGACATTAAAAATAATTAGAAGTATGGAATGCCAATAGGATACATGACTGGAAGCTTCCAAAGTAATTTGCACGATGAATGTGTTTTTGCTACTCTAGTAGATCATGGAGAGTTTCAACTAATTAATGAACAAGTTGCAAGTATTGTTGATCCTATGTTCTTTGTTCAACCATAGTTTGACTTGTGGAGACAAGAAGGAGAATCACCCTATGCCCTGTATGCACGATTCATGAAGACCTAGCTAGAAATCCCAGAATGTTGTAGACCTGAGGATTCTTTGTGTGTTGATTTGTTTTGTGAAGTTTATAAATCAGGTTTGAATACTTTGCCAGAAGATTTGAAGCCTAAAAATCTTGATCAGATATTTGATTGGATTAGGATTATGGAAAGAGCTAGAGGTGATTATGCAAGAAAAATTATGTCTTAGAATATTGATGGCAGTCATGTTATTGAGTAAGGTCATGACATAATGTATAAGGAAAAAGAACTCATGATACAACATGAAGAGCAGGTCTACAATAAAGGAAATAAAGATTGTGATCAGCCCATGAGAGAAGAATGTGTAGATACAGATTGCAGAGATATACATGAGGTTATCTCTTATGGTAACATTGTCATTGAGAAACCACAGAAATGCATGGGTGCCAAGTTTGATATCTCTACTCATCATTCAAATAAACATGATGATGTTCCTGCTATAGATGATTATTTGTATGAGGTAGATATGAAGATTTTCACTCAGAATGAGGAGGATACTGACTCAACGAATGGAAAGGAATGTGCTAATGTTTGTCAACAATCAGTCCTATGTGTGAGCCTTTCAGATGATGAAATATATGAAGATGTTGAATGTGAATATGATGATTGTATCTACAATGCTAAAGTTGAAATGTTTACTTTTTATCATGAATGCATTGGTGAAGAGGAAAATCAGGGTCGCTATTCAGATGTGAATGGACAAGTTGCAGATGTTCAGGTTCATACAATGGAGGACATTAATGATTGTGATGATAGGGGTGACTGTGAAGCTTCTGATAAGGGGCACTATTTTGATTTCTTCATGCCTTCTTTTGAGGTATTTCAGGCAGAGTTTAATGATGAAAGTTTCGAGCACAATAATAATGGATATGAGGATGTTTTTAATAATGAGCTCCTTCAGCCTGTTGCCCATGGTGATTGTGGGTATGATTAATTTTTAATTGATTATGATTATTTGTGTGAGAGTGCTTGGCAAAATTTTACTTCAGGGTTGAAAAGTTTGAATGAATATGAAAGCTAATGTTCAATGGAGCAAGTAAATACACTGCCCGTGTATGAATGTTTCATGATTAGTGAAGAAGATGACTCCAAGATTTTACATGAGCCTTCCACTCAGTCTAATTTTTTAGACCTGGAGCTGCATTTTGGCCTCAATGAATCAGGGCAAATACTTCTTGATGAGACTATTGAACAAATTCTTTATGAAATTTTCATGTTTAATGTGCAAACTGAACATGTTTTCAAGATTTATGATGCCAATTGTCAAAAATACTGAGGGTTTTTAATTTTCAGTTCAGTTGGGTGAACATTTAGTGAAACATGATAGTGATTTGAATAAAGTAAAATATCTGAATGTTGTGGATTTCAGTTAGTATGCAGTGTTCAGATTAACAGAGGTAATATTGACAGGGGCAGGGTCAGTGATGTGGTTAGGCAAGGCAATGATAGGGTTAGTTTGTGGGTAGATCATGATAGTATCTTTAAGCTTGACCCAATGAAATCATATGAAAATAGGATATTTGACACAGGAGGATTCTGGTTTTTCATTTTTGGGGCCTGGGGCCACCAAATAAAATTAAAGATGATTTTTAATGCAAGTTGAAATATTTGCTCTGTAGCCTAATGGAGTAGGCATCTGGTCTACGTTCTGGAGATAGCTGGAATCTCGCTATACCTGCAAGAGGCATGCATCCCTAAGAAAGAGCCACTGGTGGCACCCTCAAATTTTGCAAATTTGATGTGCCGATATTATTTCGAGATGTCGACAAAGGTTAGGTCGACAAGCTGCTCAATCTACCCTGGGGACCACCTTCATCAATTAAAAATTTTCAACTCAGAAATTATCTTGCAAATATGGTTGGTGGGAAGTTTCTTGGTGCATTTGGTAACACGCCTGCTCTGTTTCATGCTCCTAGGACGAGTTTCTGTGGGGTATTTAATTGTTTTCTAACTGTGACAGGGCTAATTTTGGCAATCCAGAAAGTTTTAAACTTAGCAATTTTTAGGATGACCCAGTTCTTGATTTGGTCTCAAACCTCTCTAGTTTCAATTGCATCAAAATCAGAGACCATATGATGCATTATTTTAATGCATTCTAGTTGCGGCAGACTCATCCGGCGGGTCAGTTTACAAAGTAGGTGCCTAAATTTGGTCGGCGAAGCAGATTCTGAGCAAATGGGTTTTCTTGAAATAATTGATTATGCCCATGTGTAAATTTTCATGACCGTCGGATCCCAGGTTTTCCCGCGGTGAAAGAGTGCCATGTGCCTATCAAAGGAAATTCAAATTTCGCCAAAGTTTAAGGTTTAAAATGTATATATTTTAAAGGTAATATAAAATAACATTTTAATATATAATAAAAAGGGGCATATTAAAAGGTTTGAACGTGACATGAAAAAGTCAAATATTAAGGAAAGTTTATTTTAAACTTTGCAAAGTTTATAAAGGAGGAAAATGAAGGAGTGATGGTGCATATCGCACCATCGTAGTCTTCTTTGCTACACCAGCAAGGACCCTTGCGATGGTGCGATATGCCCATCGTAGGGCATCCCCTGCCTTTCCATCCCTTTTGCAGGTTAAACAAAGGCTTTTCCTTCACTATTGAGACAGTTTCGACGAATTTTCTGCTGCTCCAGGCATATTTTGTTACTGATTCAAAGCTGCAATCACGTTTTTTGGTCTCGGGTACTTTTTTGAAGGCATTTTTTGGCCTAAAATTGCTGTTCCAGGCTGCAAAATCTTTCCACGACCATTCCTCATGCATTGGCGAAGGAGTAGATTAAAACTTGCTTTAGATTAAACATGGAGGAAAGTGTGCAATATCAAGGGATTGTTGAAGCATATGGTCATAAATGATTCTCTTTCTTGGGAAAACTACTGTTAGGCAGTAATTTTATCATTTCTAGTCCCCTAGTTATTAGTTTCTACTATCATGAAGAAGCATTTACACTGTTGGGTTTGACTCTGCTACCCAAATAAGGCACCGATTTGGAGTTTTATCTGCCCAAAGGTCTAGGAAACCCAACAATTTAAAACAAATCATTTTATTTAAACCATTTTATGACTTATTTTGTTTTAGGTTAGGATCATGCATATTCTCAGATTTAACCAGTTAGATAATCCAAGAACATTGTCAATCTAGGGTTAATTTCATAAATCTTGGTGCATACATGAGAACATTCTGCCTGGTGTTGAAAAGCTATATTTATGTGTTGTGAATGAGGGATACCCCCTAGGTGTGGGAGAACCTAAAGTGCAGGGGAGACAAGTGCAAACAATCTCCCGTCTTTGTTGGACAAATCTTCCATTAAACTTGAGCATAAGAAGTGGTAAATCTTTAGAGTTCGATGTCTGCTGATTTGGGAACTAACAGGTCTTACTGCTCAATTGAAGAAGCTCATGGAATCAATCAATTCTCATTTTGAGTCCTTGAAACAAGCTGCAGAAAAGAAGGTAAGGGCAGAGATTGATGACAAAAGGTTAGTAGAGCTAAATAATAAATTGGCTCAAGATAAAATATTCTTATATAAGAGCATAGATTGTGCAAAGATGACCATTAAAGAAGCTAGTGAACTATAACAATTTTTTCTTACATGGCCTAATAAGACTAAGGATATAAAAGAGAAAATAAATGGATGGGAAGCTCAAATAATGAAGATATCTAGAGCTTATGACCCGATAAAAGATGCTATTGGCAATCAGAGGGCACAAGTTGAGACCATTCATTCTAATATACACAAGTTGTAGACCCAAAGGGAGGTCATAAAGCATAGAATGAGCCAGCTCTGGGAGATAGCAAGCTTTAAGATTGCATCCCTAACCAGGCTAGTAGTAGCATCAGAAAAATAAGGCAAATCACTGAGGCCCCTGCTACTGTGAAGAAAGCAGAAGAGTTGGTGTCCTAGGTTAATGGGCACATACTAGTTTTGAGAAATGCTAAGGTCAGTTGGGATGACTTGAAGTGGTACAGCTGAAGAAGATCTACAAAGATATTCTTCCTGAACAATAAAAAACAATTTGATTTCATTTGTATATATGCAGACAGTATAAACAATTTTGAAGTTTTGGTAACTTGTACATATTTCCATATCATACACCTTTGCCATTGATGTAAAAGGGGGAGAATAAAGCATGTGAAAAATAAAGAAAAATAACTAAAAAATATGGTGAGAAGCATGAAGTTAGGGGGAGCAGTGTGAAAAGGGAAAGGGGGAGAAATGCATCAGTTTTTCAGATCAAGTGTTGCCATCAATGCCAAAGGGGAAGATTGTTAGCAACTTGGCAAACATCATTAAGAGAGAGACACTACTGGTATGATGATGAATGATTGTGCATGATATTTGAAGGTGTTCTCATTGATGGCAATAAGAAAAGGCATAAGGTTGGGACAAAGATTTTGATCTGGTGAAGAAGACTTAGTCATTCTGGCTAAGTGTTGGTAGTATACAAGAGACAACGACCAAGAGACAGTGTAATGGCTGGCATTGGTCCGTAGTTGAAGATCAGATCATGCTATTTTGGTCTGTTGTTTGCAGTCCTTAGGTGATCTTATATCCAAGATTATAGCTCTTGATAAGTACCAGAAGAATATCTTCAAACAACCTAAGTCTGGCAGAGCATATAATACAGTGTTATTTAGAGTAGAACACTCAGTTAACTTAGTCCGCATTCCTTCAGTGTTGCATGTCTTATTATGTGCTTTTGAGGTGTTGTAAACACTTGTATGAAGTGTAAATCTAAACTTGTAGGTTCTGAGATCCACTACAAAGATAGTTGTGAGTGTCTAAGTATCGCTACTTATTCTGGTAGAACTTGACTATGACAGGACATGTGTTCTTGTGGTCCACATTTTGTCGCAAAAGAATATTTTGCTTTGTGGTTCTGGAGGTATGATCTATAATGTCTAAGGAGTCTCTGATATGATTTTGAGCAAGTATTGTGATCCACACTGAAAGATGTAGTCTGACAGATGTACTGAACTGGTGGCAGTCTGTGTTTGAGGTTGACATGACAAATCTAATTTGCAAGCGGTAAGTTCTATTGTTTAGAACTTAATCGTGAGTGGTGGTATAGTTGAGGTAGACATATGAGAAGGTATTTCAAATGTTATTTGGGTCTGCTATGCATTTTGGTAAGTAGATTTGGTCGACAAACTACAAGTTTATTAACTATACACTTCATCTGTGTATGCCAACCTAATGTGAAGATTTTAGGGTTGTAGATATGTGTGTGTGTGTGTGTGTGTGTGTGTGTGTGTGTGTGATCAGATTCAGTGTTTGATAGAGGATATATGAATGTGAAGAAGTGTATGTGCGACATGCAAAGTTTGATGGATTTGTGAGTGCGATAAGAACAGAAGAAGAAAGATCTTGTTCCCATGTAAAAATAGAGTTGTGAAATAGAGCAGTCGGAGATGAAGAGTTTTGAAACAATATTTCTAAGCTTTAGTGGAACTGTAACCATGTATTCTTAGATGCAATCAGAGTAGTTCTTTTGGTAGTGAGCCTTCTTGCAATGAACACTTCTTTTGGGTGAGCCCTAAGGCAGTGAACCTTCTTTATAATTCAATATTGTTCCTACATAATATAATGTGAGCTAACACTCACTGTGATTTTTCCTAGTTTTAGGTTTTCCACGTAAAAATCTTGGTGTTCATGTGTGATACATTGTGATTGTTTCTTCTATGTTTAATTTTCTTTATTATTGCATGTGGTCAATGGAATACTAGTTTAATAAATAAAAGGTTTAACATAATACTGATTCACCCCCTGGGTGTTCAACAACCAGATATACGTGGAAAACCCAAGAAGGGAAAAACCATAGTGAGGATTAACTCACAATATATGAAGCTCAAATAACAAATTTGTTTTAGGGATACAACCCAAGGAAGCTACTATTCCTTGAATTGAGCACTTTTAGAACAAATTACAATATGATAGTCTTTCTATTGTCTGAGAACTGACATTCAAATTCACACCTTTGATGATTGTAATACTTCCTCTTCACACTTCCTTCTAATGATTAGGTCAATTAGGCACACTCTTCAATTGACCACTGTCACATATAAGTCTTCAAGATGAATAAGGACATCATCTACAACTTATGCTCTTTCTCCTTTAGTCGTACATCATAATGCTATCATTCTGCTCTTTTTCTTTCTTGCAACCCTTATCAATCACTCTACAATCACACCTCACCTAGACTAACTAGGTTCACTATATATACATGATATTACATTGATTACATTACTTTTTTGGCTAGAGACAACATGAAAAATACATTTACAAGTCGACCAGACAACACACAACATGAAAAATGTAGAGGACAAGTCCTAAACAAGACTACACGCTACACCAGCAAAAGACCCATGCCTTGTGGACATCAACACTTGTTTAATTAGGTCCAAAACATCCTTCATAGCATCAAACATCAAGGAATTACATCTACAAACTCTGCTCATTTGAAAATAGGACAACCTTAAGAAAAAACACATGACCCTTGAAGCATAATAGCCACAACAACTTGAAAACTTTGTGTGGTACTGGAAACAAGAAAGGTCTTCATGAAACTTTTCCAGGTGAGTCTATAGGACTCATACAACATCTACAAACACTCCTTCACCTCCACACATCAAATATTTTGTGCCGCACATCTTCAATCATGAACTCTGAGAACAACATGTCATATAGAACACACTGCAAGATACTGTCATTGAGAAACTGAGCTTTCGAACCACCAAGAACCTTGAAACTGCAAGGAACCATGTAATGCACATCCATAAACATGTACACAAAACCACAATGGTAAACATTCACATCTGGAGGAATGCAGAGCATTCCAACATGCCTTCAACACTAGCTCACTCTGCTAGAACACATGCCGGTACTCTATCATGCATAGCTTTCACAGTAGAAGGACAAATAATCTGAAACTTTGGGATTATGACCTTCATTGCACCCTGAATATATTTCTAGAACCACATAGCCATATCTACAAATGTGGAGGAATCTCAAGCATTCTATTGCCATATAGTAACTATCTTCAATATTGTAATTCAATCATCATGGAACTTTGATCAGGACATCAATAACATCTTCTCAACATTAGCAACACATCTAATCATCTTATTGCTTCTAATTCCCATATTAATGTGTCTTCATACTCAACTATGCACTAATCAGAACATGACATCCAATCATGAACTCCATCACATCTCCATGATAGTGTTCACATCAATGAAAATCTTGTGATAGTGTTGACATCAACGACAACCCTAGGAACCATATGTGTAACAACGTCTCCATTAGAGGGGTTGCCTCCCTTATTGGAGGTGTATCCTCTCAATGGATTGCCCCTTTCTATTCTAGAAGACCTCAAATTATTTCTATTGTTTTCCCTAAAGTATGGCATATATATAATGAATTCACATTTCTGTTGTATACTTTTTCTTTCTGCACATACATGGTTTTTTAACATCATTTACTTGTAAATTTTTCTGGTTTAAATTCCTATGTGATATGTCAAATTCCATGTACGATATTCACTATGAAGGTATGCGACCTACAGTATGTGTTTCCTATGATTCTAGTTAACTGGATTAAAATTTTCTTGCAGGTATTCGAAACAGATGGTCATCAACTAGAACTATCTAATTCCACAACTACCCTAATTTAGTGAAATTACATACTGTACTAGTTAAATATACCATGTTTTTTGTTGCTAAAGACTTAGAATTTACAAGCACTAGAGAAAAATGCAACCTACAGTTGCTCAGAAATTTTGAAATGAACAGAAGAAAATATCTATTGCCCTTTGGCTAAATAAGCATGGTAAAGGAATTCCTTGTAATCTATGCTCAATTTGAATAGTCTAGTAAAATCCTTACCTCAAATCCCCCTGCAAACTCTGAAATTCTTTTGTCCAATATCTCTAGATTTCTTCCTTCACCAAATTTCCCCTTTTCCTCTCTTTTCCCAATTCCATTCCTCTGTAGATGACATCCCTCAAACTCCAAAATTCCATAATTGATAAGCCTTCCCTCCTTTTTCCCATAGCTCTAGGTGTTTTCTAACATGTTATTTTATTTCCAAGTAAAACCTTGATAAATTCCCAGTGGTCTTTGCTCAATAGCTTAGGTGGAACAATTTGCAAAGATTTCTCATTTAAATAGATGTTAAGCATGGGAATAATATTATTCCATGAGATATTAAAATAATGCAATTATTTCCTCGTAATTTAAAGTTATTAATATATTACTTCATCCTTTATTTTTATAAAACTTTGTTGATAATTAAAATAGTAAAACGTGCTACACATATTACTAACAATATTTGCTTTTTCCAATTACTTGGCTGTAATAATAATAAAACAATTTACATCGTTTAATTATTATATACTTTTTTATTTTTATTTAAAGGATAAAGCAAAAATATATTACTATATCCCTATTATTTAACTCAATTAACTATTTATATCAATTAACTATATATATGTGTGTGTGTATCTAAATATATATTTGTTTAGTGTGAAAAGAGGGAAGATCATGAGATTAATGGTGTTTAAGTTAGATCCTCCTTTCACTACTAACATTGAAGGACATTTAACCAAGTTGAATCATAACTTTTGCAAGAGGATTCAGCTACAGGTTGGTTGTCACTTGTAACAATAGGGAAATTTGGAATTTATTAATTAATGTATTAATTTAATGCCCAATTATTCTTATAACACTAATTATGCAAAATCATAAACAAACAGACAAATCTTGACAAATGCTTGCACACAAAGATGTAATATTCAGTGTAGAAACATATCAAGTTTCAAGATTCCATATGCAAAAAAGTTAGGGGCTAAAGAGCAAGCACCCAAGCCCAAGGTAGGAACTTCTGCAGGGATTTTCAAAAGTTGTCAACTACTGATTATCACTATCCCAGAGGTTTTCTGCTCAGAAGATCTGGAGGGCTTCAAGGCGGGCACCCAAGCCTAGGTAGTGCTTTTCTTCTCTAACCTGGATTCTATACTCTCTACCACAACCTCCTGCAACTCCACTTCCACACACTGGGGGTTGTGGTGTTTAGAAGCTTGCCTCAGTTAAGCCCTAGAATGGCATTCAAGCCTTCCAATATTGTTGTTTGATAAAGAGTGTGTATTCCTGTGGGATAAAGGAAAAAACAAATTGATAAATTGATAAATGATTGATTCAACACAAAAATATATCACCTTGGAGGTGTATCTCGCATATAAATGAAAATCCTTCAACACATGAGAAGATGAAGCCAAATCTGCGTAACAAACACAACAATAATATTCTACTCTACAACAATGAATGTTTTGAATGCTCTAAATTCATAAGTTCACCAAAAGTTCATAATCATCTTCTAGTTTACATTTGTAAACCCTAAACATGCTTATATATGCATTCCTGCTATAAATTTCATAATTCAAACGTAAGATGTCGGCAACAGAAGCTTTTAATGGTCACATAACTGACATTTAAAATTTAGGTCCTGACCAAATAGGGTAGGACTAGGGCACAAGCGCCCAAGCCCTAGGCCCCATTTTGAAGGTGAGATTAAGTTCAATAATGTCCCATTAACCCCATTTGACATGGGTTTTTAGGGATTTTGCATTGAGAGTTAAAATTAACATGCATGATGAAAAACAAGGGACCTGGGAGCTAAACTTAGGAGGTAAAAGTCCTAGAGGGACATTTTACAACATAACATTTATCCCCCACTTTAATGTATGTATGATCTTAAAACCTATACATGCATTAAAGTACGGTCAAAACACATCAAATATGCCAGGCACTTGAAGCTAATGCATACACAAAGATTGAGGAACTATTTCTAGCCCCTTGTCTCAGGTAGACATTAGAGAAAACATGCTAAAAGATAGTAATAGGCATGTAAAACATGGAGAAGATAGTAATAGGCGTGTAAAACACGGAGAAGATAGTATTGAAGATAGGCAAAACATGATGAATATAGTGAATGCAGTGATTATTTCTTTTTCTTTTTCATATATATAAATGAATGATGATGCATGGAAAGTAAAAATGCAACACACAAAGCCAAAATGTAGGAGGAACATTTTGCCACAATCTTTAGACTACATATGGGGGAAAAGATGTGCAATACAAATCTCAAAGTGTAGGGAGGGGCATTTCACCACACATCTTTAGACTGCACTTGAGAACAAGCATGTCATACAAATCCCAAAGCATATGAGGCAAATTTCATCACACTCTTTGGACTATACTTGGGAACAAACACGTCATACAAGACCTAAGTGTAGGGAGGGGTATTTCACCACACAACTTTAGACTACACAAAGGGGAAAAACATACGAAAGACACATGAAAAACATGAGCACCGTATAGTATGCTAGAGACATACTATATGTCTAAAACATGGCAAACAAGGTGATGGAAGGAACTTATTGCTAAGTCCCCACCATCTCAAGTATGCTGTAGGTACACCTGATGGTTGGGCTTATGACACAATAACCACCAAAGACATGCTTAAGGGAGGATACACCAACCCCACCTACTCGGAGGACTTTTGAAATAAAAAGGATGTGTACTAGCTCAAGAGATACACCATCCCCACCTCTACAAAGGGCTTTGAATAAAAGAATATACACGATATCATGCCTCCGCAGAGGGCTTAATGATTATAATATAGAATAAAGATGTACACTTGCACCGGAGATACAATATCCCACCTCCATAGAAGGCTTACAAACATGCTTCGTTAGTACCAAAATCATCTACAGCTTACCTTTATATGCCCCCACCTTAAGGTGGTTGATATCGTGTACCGATATCAAGCACATTAAGGTAGAGAGAAAATACACAAGGGAACAAGAGATTTCACAAAGCCCATGTCCCCAGAGATGACATGTGCTCACAATCGTTGAAAGTTCCCACAAACACACACTTCTTAATCTAAGCAATGCATGAAAACAAAGAAGCCAAGGCTACACAAATGGGTTTGAGTCCAAGTATAGCTGTGGGGCTTATACTGCAAGCATCTTAGAACTAAGTGTAACAACAAGGTGAGACACCCAAAATAAATAAAGTGCATGGAGAAGATGTATTGTTATGATTTGTTAGCACGATAAGACAACATCAAATATCGCATGAAGTGATTCTACTAGCCAAGCATCGGATAATATATATCAACCCCATCTTCATATATGGACTAGGTCCATTTTTGCTTTACTTTCTGAAGGGACATGCAGTCGTTATTAGTATATGTTTGTTTTTCATCATCTACCGACTAGATAGAATCACTAGAAGAAGGTAAACAATAAAATGAGAGAGGAGAACAAGTGTCTTAGGAACAGTCATGTAGGAAGATGCTGGGCCAAGTCATCAACTGCAATGCTATGCACCTAAGACACAACACACAACAATGAAAATAGAGGAGAAACAAGATAGAAGAATGATGATACAAATAGAAGAATGGTCACAACAGAGGCGGTCTCCCGGTATCCTTGACCTTAAAAAAGTAACAAGGGTCATTCAAGGAGGCCTAAACAACACATAACATGTCATGGGGGAAACACAACACAAGAGGGGAGGTCACATAAATGAGAAAATGATGCTACGACATAGGTGACCACCAGGGTTAGAAATGCAGTTGTCGACAAGCAGATCATTGTCTTCCCAATCTCAAATGCGAGAGGAATGAGGTACATAAGGTACAATAGCCCAACATTTGTCACTATTCTTAATCTCTTTCTCTTCAAGCTTTTCTTTGTGTGGTTCAATGTTAGGTGGAATGTTTTCTTGTTAAAGTTCATTTCATTGGGCAAAAGCTTGTCTTCTCTTCCTCCTTTCTCTTGCTTGTCTATTCCTTCTTGTCTTATTGATTATATCTTCAAAAGTAATCTCATGTTTTCCATAGGTTTTCTTATCTCAGAGGATGAAGCTTTCTCAAATATAATTTGTCTTGATGAAGTGCTTTGTTTTCCATGAGTCACTCCCGATCCTTGTAAGGATGATAGAGGGATAACTTCAGCATAGAGTCCTTTACCTTTATCTCT
Source organism: Cunninghamia lanceolata (assembly GCA_027924645.1). Lineage (NCBI taxonomy): Eukaryota > Viridiplantae > Streptophyta > Pinopsida > Cupressales > Cupressaceae > Cunninghamia > Cunninghamia lanceolata. The sequence goes on along the minus strand of BSBN01000826.1, from coordinate 1,181,689 downwards.
AGGAAGTTCTTCTAATGCAGGTTGTTCTTCTCTTGTTGCTTGTTGAATAGAAGGTCCGGCCACTTTAAATAGAAGTTTTGCTTTGTATCATCTATATGCTAAGAAAGATTGGTCTCTTCATGGATTAGGTTCTTTATCAGGTTGTGGCCAAAAGTAATCAAGAGTAAAGTTCTCCATAACCACGAGTTGCCATGTATTACGACGAATAATATACACTTGTCCATGTAAAGTGAATTTTATGCATTTGTGAATAGTTGAGGGGATAGCCTTCATAGATTTGAACCATGGATGTGGAAGAGGTCAGATAAATGGATAACATCAAATACTTGTTCTACGGCTTTATTGTAAACTGTAACCAATAAAGTTATCTTCCCAAAGGTGGGCATGAAAGCTCCAGTTTGTGTCTTAATCCTTAAATTCGAAGGTTCATAATAATCTTGTATTAAGTCATATGCAAGAAGGAACTCTTCCATTACCACATTAGTCATGTAATTAGGATCTATAAGTGTACCATGCACAGGAATCTCCATTATACTCATAGTGATGTAGAGAGGCCCTTCAATATCACTCATTGTTTTATCATAAGGTGTAAATGTTATTTTAGGTTCAGGAGTTTTTCTTTTCAAATAAGGCCTAGGAGGGAACCTAGAATTATTATTATGATTATAAGCCATGTGTGTATGTTTTCAAATGGATACCAAATCTGATTTTAAAAGAATTTGATATATATGCAATGAAATAGATGTAAAACTATGTATGTTTATGACTTTAAAATGTTTGATTTTTTCACTTTTTTCAATGCAAATGCCTAAAAGAAGTAGTGTTGTAAGGAAATTGATGATGGGAAGTGAATTATAACCTTAATATCAGTCCAATAATGCATCCATATCCTTCACAACACACCTATAATGCAAATCTAGATAGATGACAAAGCAAAATCTAGTGAAAATGCAAGGTTTTCAAACCCTAGTTGTGAAATTAGAGCATAAAACTATGCAAATTGATGTATGAATGAATTATAATCAGATTTAAGATGTGAAATATCTCATCTCAGATCTGAAAATGATGTTACAAGTTCTACAATGCTCAATGCAAGTGCAATTTTTAAGGAAAGATGAGTGAATATGCTAGTTTTTTGTTGAAATTAACTATATAAAAATGCAAAACTTGAGATGTAAATGCAAAAACACACTATGATAAAACAATACAATTAGAAATCAGTTCTAAAATAGTGTTTAAAAGATTAGTAAAATTTGAAACAAGATTTTAACCACAAACCCTAGCTTTTGGAAAAAATAGGTTATATGAAAAATACACAATTTCAAGCAAAATCTAACAATTTAATCATGAAAATGCAATGAAAATGATTATATAATGATGTACTAATGTAATTTATATCAAATCTGATGTAAAAATCAAAGATTAAATGAAATGTAATGAAATTGATACAAACTATGTCAAAATGCAAGCCTAGGATGACAATTTTTTTCAAATTTTTCAAAAATTTCAATTTCTTTTACAGATTTTCAAATGTAATAAGATGAAAATGTAATGAATGAATGTAAAACTGAAGTACAACACTCATAAATGTGCAAAATTTAATAAAAACATGGGTTCACCAAAATGTTTAGTGTGAAAAGAGGGAAGATGAGATCAATGGTGTTTAGGTTTGATCCTCCTTTCACTACTAACATTCAAGGACATTTAACTGAGTTGAATCACAACTTTTGCAAGAGGATTCACCTACAGGTTGGTTGTCACTTGTAATGATAGGGAAATTTGGAATTTATTAATCAATGTATTAATTTAATGCCCAATTATGCTTAAAACCCTAATTATGCAAAATTGTAAACAAACGAACAAATCCTGACAAATGCTCGCACACAAAGATGTAATATTTAGAGTAGATACATACTAGGTTTCAAGATCCCGGATGCAGAAAAGTTGGGGGCTAAACAGTAGGCGCCCAAGCCCAAGGTAGGAACTTCTGCGGGGATTTTCAAAAGTTGTCTGCTACTGATTATCATTGTCTTGGAGGTTTTCAGCTTGAAAGATCCCGAGGGCTTTGAGGCAGGTACCCAAGCCCATGCAATGCTTTTCTTCTATGATCTAGATTCTATACTCTCTATCACAAGCTCCTGCAACTCCACTTCCATAGAATACGACACCTGTCACCTATAATCACAAAGAAGGGGGTTGGGGTTGTGGTGTTTAGGAACTTGCCTCAGTCAAGCCTCGGAATGGCATTCAAGCCTTCCAATACTGTTGTTTGATAAAGAGTGTGTATCCCTATAGGATAGAGGCAAAAAAAAATTGATCAATTGATAAATGATTGATTCAACACAAAAAGATATCACCTCAGAGGTGTAGCTCGCATATAGATGAAAATCCTTCAACACATGAGAAGATGAAGCCAAATCTATATAACAAACACAACAATAATATTCTACTCTAGAAAAATGAATGCTTTGAATGCTCTAAAATCATAAGTTCACCAAAAGTTCATAATCATCTTCTAGTTTACAAATGAAACTCCAAACATGCTTATATATGCATTCTCGCTACAAATTTTGTAATTCAAACTTAAGATGTCGGCAATGGAACCTTTTAACGGTCACATAACTGACATTTAAAATTTAGGTCTTGAAAAAATAGGGCAGGACTAGGGCGCGAGCACCCAAGCCCTAGGCCCATTTTCAAGGTAGGATTAAGTTCAATAATGTCATCTTAGCCCCATTTGACATGGGTTTTTAGGGATTTCCCATCGGGAGTTAAAATGAACATGCATGATGAAAACCAAGGGACCCGGGAGCTAAACTTAGGAGGTAAAAGTCCTAGGGGACATTTTATGACATAACAATACTTATTTGTGCTATATGTGTGTAAATACATATATATATGTGTGTATACTTATATATCATATGTATGTATATACACCCATACACCCACACTTGCATTACCTACACACATATACGTATATATGCATTATTACATCCTAAAGTTAATTAGTTGAAGTTGTTACTAAGGTGAAACTGAAACAATGGGAATCAAATCTGAAACTTACAAACTAACCACAAACCCATCCTATATGCAATTATGAAATGATAATTTAGTGTGTGAGAGAGAGAGAGAGAGTCATGCAGATGACCTTAGAAGTACTAGGTTCCTCTCCTCTATGATACTACCCCATCGAGAAGAGGTGAATGATGAATCCTGTCACACTTAGATGCCAAAATTGTAGTTAGTCCACAACAACTGATAACATATACACCATACAAATTATAATTTCAAATATGCTACTATAACATAGTATAACATCTACTCATTTACTAATGTAGATAAACAATCATCTAGATGGTCAGAAAGCATCATATGTCACTAATCAAAAACATCATACATGTCTGTACAAGTCTATAATAACAAAACTGTAGCATGTAACAAGTCTATAATAGACAACATTGTGGCATGTAACAAAATGGGCTATGGCATCCCTCCCCTCTAGGAGTTTTCATTGTCCCGATGATATCCAAAATGTCTAAAGGAAAACTAGAAAAGATGAGGAAAGAGTTGTTGCATCTCTGTAAAATCTTCCCAGCTAGCACTGTCTTCTGAAAACTGATCCCACTGCTCCTTGCACTGGGCTACTTCCCTATTGCGCAACTTAAGCTTACACTACTCAAGGATTTGTAGGGGTTCTACTTGTACCACTCCTAGATCTTGAACTTGCAAGGCCCACCAAAACAAAATGTGAGTGGCATCAGGATGGTAAGGTTTTAGCAAAGAAACATGAAAAACATCATGCAACCGAGAGAGAGATGGCAGTAAGGCCAATCCATAAGGTACAAGATTTATCACATCCAAAACATCAAAGGGTCCCACATATCTAGGGGCTAGCTTGGCCTATTTGCCAAATGATATAGAACTTTTATGCGGTTTAACCCTGAGAAACACCTTGTCCCCTACTGCAAACTAACAGAAACTCCTTTTTTATTAGCATAGCTCTTCTATCTATTAGAAGCTTCCTTCAGTCTTTCTCTGATCATTATCATTTGTTCCTCCATATCTTTGAGCATTTCAGGGCCAACTATTACTCTATATTCTATTCTATCCCAACTGACAGGGGTACAACATTTTCTGCCGTAGAGGGCTTCAAAAGGAGCTATGCCTATTGAAGATTAGTTAGAATTGTTGTAGGTGAATTCAACCAATGGAAGGTATTCCTCCCATTTACTCTGTTGATCCATATAATACATTTGAAGCAAATCTTCAACAATTTGATTAACTCGCTTAGTTTGGCCATCTGTCTACGGATGGTATGCTAAACTGAAATTAAGATGAGTTCCTAGGGTAGTATGCAGAGTTTTCCAAAACCTAGATGTCATCCTAACATCTCAGTCAGGAATAATGGTTTTAGGTACCCCATGAAGTCTGAAAATTTCTTGCACAAATCTTTTAGCCAAAGTCAATGAGCCATCTATCAAATTCCTTGGTATAAAATGGGCTACCTTGGTTAATTTGTAAATCACAACCAGGATTACATCATGTTTAGCTTTGGACATGGGCAACCCTTGTATGAAATCCATAATAATTACTTGCCATTTTTGCTCTGGTATATCATGTGGATACAAATATCCTGCTGGGTGAACATGCTTAGCTTTTACTCGCTAGCATTCTAGACATTTGGCCACATACTCAGTCACTTCCCTTTTCATACCAAGCCAGAAGTATAATGGTTTTAGGTCAGCTAAAAGTTTTTTTACTCTGGGATAACCTGAATAACGAGCATTATGAGCTTCCTCAAGAATTTTTTATCTCAATTCACCATGACTCAGTATAGACATCCTATTATGGAATCTGAGTAACCCATCTTGTTCAAGCTTGTATCCTTCCAACTGATAGTTAGAAGTATCCTTTTCTAAAGCTGATTTAACTGTCATATAATGCTCATCATTCTGAAGTTGTTCTATTACTTCATCTCTGAATGTAGAGTGAAAAATTTCAATTGCCATAATGTGTCTTCTCATGCTTAGAGCATTGGCTACTCTATTTTCTTTTCCTTTGATTTAATCAATATCAAAGTCATATTTGCTAAGAAATTCAAACATCTTCTCTGATGGTCACTTAAGTTGGTTTAGGTGAAGATGTACTTAAGGCCTAAGTGGTTAGTTTTCAACTCAAAAAGTTTACCAATTAGATAGTGTCTCCACATCTGTAGAGCATGCACTATTGCAACCAATTCTAGAACGTGAGGTGCATAATTAATCTCACAAGTCTTCAACTTTTGAGACTTATATGCAACAAATTGGCCATTTTGCATAAGAACCCCACCTAAACCATCTCTTGATGCATCTGTTATAACTAAGAATTGTTGATAACTGAGAGGGGGGGTGAATCAGTTATCTTAATTATTTCATCTTTTTGAGCTTTCTTAATAATTAATACAACATCAATTCAAATAAGCAAACATAACCATGAAATGGAAATACACATGACACAATATTTTTGATGTGGAAACCCTGTTAGGGGAGAAACCCATAGGGTGATTAACCCAAGATTGTATTCTCTGTTAGAAGAATAGAAATACAAAATGGCACTTGCCAATTAGGGCTCACTGCCCGAGCACACTGGTCACAAGAGACTCACTGTCTATAAGTTGTAAGAAGAATAATAAGATACTTGAACTAATGAGAAGCATCCTCACATGCTGGAGTTCAGTTTTGGTTAGGCTCTATAAACTGATCTGCTGCACTTCATCCTTCCTCTTCTTTTGTTCTGCTGTCCTTTCACATATCAAACCTTTCTTACTACTTTTTTTCTACTCTTCTACTTTTCTTCACACTTAACACAACACACACACATTCATCAAAAACCATCTAGTATATATATATCCACACAAGGGATTTCATCCTCTTTCTAGTCGGCATCCGGAATAGTCAATATTTCCCAAACTCTAGTTTGTCGGCTGAATCCTTACTTACCAAGTGACGCGGATCTAAAAGAAACTTATAGAAGTCATCTAACAAGTCAGCCAATCATGAATGAAACCTTAAGAATCTTTATCACCATTAGCATCTCATCTGGAATAACTTCTGATGCTCTACCTATTAGTTCTTCCTTTATCTATTCTACCAAACCGGACCCCAATACTTGAATGCTTATATCTCTTTACTCTTGCATCATCGGAGGCTCAATTCCTAGAATCTATTAGTCAAGGTACTCCTCTTGACTTCCCCAAGTCCGCACTTTCAAAAGATACTTCCTCTGAGAGATCCGGACCTGATTGTCGGACCTTGCCACATACTCTGTTCTTGCTTATTGGACCACAACACTCTTCAATCTGACTTCCGGTATAGGCACACCATGTCCTGTGGATGTGTGGGATGAACTTTGTTGCCATCAATGACAACAATTATGAATCTACAATGTGTCTCTTGGCAACAATCTCCCCCTTTGGCATTGATGGCAACAGTTAGTGAAAAATGACTAAGTGTTATACTATACTCCCCCTTGGTTTGATGCTCTCTTCTAATGTAAACTTTACCGGAGCTCCCCCTTAGCTGGATTCCACATTTTTCACTGTTCCTCACTCCCCCTTTGACATCAATGGCAAAGGGTAGGGTCCGCACACAAAAATTGCCCAAAAATTCAACTATACTTAGTCGCATAAGTATATAAACAGGTTTTACTTACATATATTGTAATATGTCTGCAAAAGTTGTCTTCAACTGTACAACTTCTATCGCCCAACTCTACTTTATCCTATCCAAAATTGAGATGTGACCACTCAACAGGAATGCAAAAGCTTCTGCCCTCTTGAGATCTATTGGATCACTAGTCCAGGCTGTGGTCTGGGCATTTGTTAGGACCTCATGCATGGCCTCTAATTTGGGGATAATCATCCCTCTAAGCTCACCCATCTGACTTATTATTGTTGGCAAGAGACACTATATGGATTCATGGTTGTTGTCATTGATGGCAACAAAGGTCATCCCACATATCCGCAATTCATGGTGTGTCTCTACCGGAAGTCAGAATGAAGATTGTTGTGGTCCGGTGAATAAGAACAGAGCTTATGGCAAGGTCCGACAGATTGGTCCGGATCTCTCAGAGGAAGTGTCTTGGTGCAGTGCGGATTTGGGGAAGTCAAGAGGACTACCTTGAGTAGTATATTCCAAGGATTTAGCCTCCGGTGATGAACAAAGAAAAAGATATGAATAGTTGAGTACCGGATTCCTGAGAGACAGTGAGAACAGAGGAAGAACTGACTGACAGAGTATCAGACTATTTTCCGGATGTGTTACTGTTGATGGTAAAGGTTGTGAAGGCATGAATCATGTTTGGCCGACATGATTAATGATATCTACAAGTATATGCTTGATCCGCATTGCTTGGTGAGCAAGGATTCAGCCGACAGAATAGAGTTTGTAAGAAACTAGACTGTTCCGGATGCCGACTAGAAAGGTGATGAAATTACTTGTGCGGATATATATAGAGGATGGATTTAGTTGTGAAGTGTGTGATTGTGGGAAGGCACATGCGAATAAGTGCAGAACAGAGCAGAAGTAGTAAGAAAGATCCGGTATGTGAAAGGATAGCAGAATAAAGAACAGAGGAAAGATGAAGTGCAGCAGATCAGTGTACTGAGCCTAAACCGGAACTGAACACCAGCATATGTAGATGCTTCCAATCAGTTCAAGACTGTGATTCTTATCACTTTGTAGATAGTGTGTCTCCTTGTAGGCAGTGGGCCTCTTTGTGAGCAGTGTGCTCGGGCAGTGAGCCCTAATTGGCAAGTGCCATTTTTGTAATTCCCTATTCTTCTAACAGAGAATAATCTTTGGGTTAATCACCCCGTGGTTTTCTCCCTTAACAGGGTTTCCACATCAAAAATACTGTGTCATGTGTTTCTTATTTCATGGTAATGTTTTTGTGTTTGATTCAGTGCTGCATTAATTAATAAGAAAGTTCAAAAAGAAAATAAATAGGATAACTGATTCACCCCCCCTCTCAGTTATCAACAATTGGTATCAGAGCCAAGTTCCTCCTAATAGAGCCTAACAGCTTGAGGAAGATCTGGGAGTTCAAATGGATGCATATGGTTTAAGGGAGCAACTCAAGACTACCCTTAAGGATCTTGAACAGTCAAATTCTGAAGTCAATGAATTAAAGGAAAGACTCAAACAGGCTGATGAATTCATGAGAGAATTAAAAGACAAATTAAGTCTCTCTATGAAAAAGAGAAAGGAGCTACTCCAACAATTGGCAAGACAAAGTGAAGAAAGAAATACAAATGAAGAATTGACTGAGCAAACCAAATTATGTGAAAAGTTATCAAAAGAAGTCATTATGTTAAGACATGAAATGGAATTAGGAACTATAAAGTTTACTCAAGAGATTGAAGAAAAAAGAAAAGCTGAAGACAATCTAAGACAATCTCTTAAAGAAAAATCAGAAGAATGCCACCAGATGGACAGGATTATCAGACGTCTTGAATCTGATCTTGAAGATGCCAAAGATAATGAAGAAAAACTTGAGGATCAAATTGCCTCTCTCAAAAGAGATCTTCAAACAGCAAATGAATATAAAGAAAAATTTAAGATAAGTTCTGCCCAACTTGAAGTACTTCTTGGAAGTTAAAAGAGGACAGATGACAAGTATGGTTTGGGATATGAGAAAGGAGAAAGCTCCAGATCCGGTCAAAAGAATTTTGGATCAGAAAATCCAAGGAATAGGCCTAGAAGACCTCCGGTAAGACAGCCCAATGCTCAAAGATATCCATCTTTCAATGGATACTGCCACAGCTGCAACCACTTTGGTCACAAAGCTAATCAGTGCAGAAAGAGAATGAATTAGATTAATTCATCCTTCTCCGGACAGTGCTTTAACTGCAAAAGGTATGGACACAAATCCCATGAATGCAGAAATATGCAAGTAAACAATTCATTCAAAGGTAGATGCTTTACATGCAATAGAGTAGGTCATATGGCTAATCAATGCAGATCAAGAGGTTATCAGTCAAATATGCAAAGAAATGTTATTTGCCAAATCTGTAATAGGTCCGGTCATAATGCTAAAATCTGTAGAAGCAAGAATCAGGACAAAAGAGGTCCGGTGTATAATCAGAATCAAGACAAGGGTAAACAAAAGATGAATGCAGATGAAGTTAGGAATCAGATGAGCAAGATTTGGGTGAAGAAAAGTTCAGAGAATGTAGAGGTTGGATCCACACCAGACTCTGGTGCTGATATTCCTTCCGAAAATTAAAAAGTGAGCTCTGGCTCAGGGGGAGACTCAAAGAAAATCCTGTTCCCCCAGCCAATCAAGTGGTGCCGGATGTGGCACAAGATGCGGAGTAAAGGGTTTAAAGATATAAGTCTTGAGATGATCCAGATAATATTTCAGAGGTCCGCATGGAGATGTGAAGAAGCTGTGATCGATCAAGTAAGACTTGTTCCGGGAGATGCTCCGGAATGACAGAGGATTACAAAAAGGTCCGAAGAGATCCAGAAGTGCATTATCTTATTCTGCGGATTGGATAGAGTGTTTGGGATGTCCTTGTGATGTGTTATCTCGATTTATTCATAATTGAAAGATCCGCATGATGTTCATAGATCAGGACTGATCCGGGATACTCCAAGCTATCCGGACAAGGCAAACTGAAATAATATAGGTGAAGCATTTATTGCAAATAGATATTAGGGTTTGCGAAATGATATAAGGGATTTCTCAACAATCATTTGATCATTCCACATCCAAGAAGAAGCGAAAAGCGGAGCTCTGCAACAAAATTCATCAAGTTTACCGAAGATCTCCTGCCGAAGTCATTACATACAGAAATCAATCCAGCTACTCCGTGCAACCGAAGATGCAAAAGGTATTTTCCACTTTCAATATCTTGCTACAAATCTTTTGAAGAAATGGCTACTCCAAATATAGTAAAAATCTCAAATAGGCCCCGACCTGAATTTAAGAAACATCCATACAAGTCATTGGAGGTAGATCCCTTAGGAGCATTTTCCAGTGTTCCTCACGGAGTTTTACACACAGAAGACATTAGGGTTTACATACATGCAAGCATTAAGGAATTTGGGGAATTCAAATTGAGAGATCTCTATCACAAACAACTGATAGACAATGCTTTTGAGCTTAAACCAGAGTATAAGGGTATCCAGAAGAAACAATTTGATCAATTCATTCATTTCCCCTACTTTGAAGAAGATGAATGGGTCCGGTATGTACTGAGTAGGATGCATGACAACTTCCTATGGCTGGATAGACCCTGCAAGATCACAAAAGAGGCAATTAGAGCAGTAACTGGTCTATACTCTTCCGGAGGGATACCTATCCTCAAATCTGTCAAGAACAACATTGTAACTGAGGCCACCGGATCAAAATTTGATAAGAGGGCAATGACCATTGAAGATATTTCAGATCCGGATATCAAGTATGCATCCATGATAATAGGATACAAGATCTATCACTCCAGCAGGGAGAATTCTGTATCCGGAACTGCAGTATATACTGCCTATGAAATGCTAAGGAAGAATGCAGAATATGATCTCTGCGAACTGCTCTTAAGCTAATTAATGGAAAATATACAGAAAATCAAGAAGGACAAGAAGAATTCCTTCAAGTATGGTACTCTTATATTATGTCTATTCTTCTACTTCATGAATGAGCTGCCCGAATCAAGTGGATGGGCATGGCAGAATGACAAACCTGTTGCAGTACAAATAAGAGACTATCTACATGGGCTTGGGGATGCCAAAGCAAGAAATACAGCCCTATGGGGATACTTCAAAAACTTCCAAAGCATGATGCAAGCAAGAGAGAGAATTCCCCAGTCTCTTGTTGAAAAATACAAAGACTCTGTGTGCTTTATGGTGGACACTGATCAGTGCCTAATGGAGGCAGTGGAGCCAAGGACTGTCTGGATCATGCCCATGGGGTATGAAGTGGATGAACAGATAGTGGAGCTGCATGTTCAACACATGCTAAGTCAGCCCAAAGATCCAAAGGCAGAAAGGTTTGGAACCTTTGAGGAGCTGAGTGTAAAGATACATGTAGAACTCAGGGAACCTGAGATAAAGAGAAAGGTGAGAAAAGAAGTAGAGCACATTGCTCAAGGCCTAGGCATCTCAAAAGAGGCACTTGATGCCAGCTGGGAAAAGAGAAGAAAATCTAAGGAAGAAAAGAAAGAGGCAGAAAAGAAAAGCAAGAAAAGTGCTCCGGTGGAATCCTCAACCTGGACCAGATCATCAAAAGGATCCACACCTATCAAAACCAAAAGCTCAAAACCGGAAGTCCAGGGATCCGGTAAGAGATCCAAGACAAAAGCCTCAAGAGCTTATCAAAGCCAAAAGGATGAAGAAGAAACTGAGTTAGATGAGGGAGTGAAAGAAATAAAGAAACAGAAAAAGAAAGGATCCGGTAAACCATCTTCTGGCCGAGACAAGGAAGAAATGACAGAAGAATTTTCTGAAAAGCCCACCCTGTCTCTAGACAGTGTAGTCAAATCAGTCACTGTGGATGGGAACCTTCAACCGGTGGCTGAATTCTATGATGACTACAATGAGGCAGATCAAAAGATCCTGCAAGAAGCCATAATAAGGTACTTGAACATCTACAATAAAGCTTTTATTGAGATTATTTCTGAAATTCCTAAAAGCCTAGAAAAGGAATTAGAAATAAGAAAGAATAATGCTCATGCAAAAGATCTTGAGATCCGGGAGTAGATAGCTATTCAGCTATATCCTCAAATTGATCCCAAGACAATGAACATAATATTCAAAGATTGCAAAGATGAGTTCAAAAGTAAAGCCAGGATGAATCAACTCATGCTTGGTGAGACTAACAAGGTGGCCAAAGAGACAGAAGAGATCCTCCGGAAAGCCTTCAAAAGTTTCAATCTTCCTGTTGTAGAGGACTTAGGTGCAGAAACAGCTGTGGACTTGGAACCCTCTGCTCCAGAAGAAGTGGCCTATGAACAGGCTAGCATCTCTCCTCCGGTTTCCCCTACAGTCTCTGGATCCAAAGAAGAAGAGAAATTACAGGAGAAGGAAGCAGTGGTGAAAGATACAGAGGTTGACAGTACCAAGGGTGCAGAGAAAGAGAAGACTCCATCAGAGAAGACCATGACTGATAGCGGTAAGAATGTGGATGGAGAGAAAATCCCAAAGGACAGTTCCAAGACTGCAGAAGAAAAGAAACATCTGTCTCCGGCAAGAGACACTGCACAAACTGTTCAACAATTTTTGAGCAAAGAAACAATAGAGATCGATGAACCGGAGCTACTACAAGGCCCATTCAACTTTGATTCCCTCTCTCCGGTGCAGACAATGAAGATAGCCTCATTTGCAAATGCTAAGGCAAATGAAAAGCTCCTAAAGTCTCATATGGAAGACTGTGAGTTGATAGAGGCTGCCTCCGGAGTGCTTGAGAAGATTATGCCATCGGTCCAGATAGATCCGGCAGCCTCCTCTTCCGGTAATCTAAAAACCTTAGTAGTGTTGATACACATTTTGATTCTCTAGAAAAATCAGCTGAAGAAAAGGTCCGGAAGGAATTTTTGGATAAAAGATTTTCAGAAGTATTAGGATTAATCTCTAACGATAGGAGAAATATGAGTATCGGAATAAAGAGCTTAGAAAATGCTCTTAAGGATGGCGGTGATATTTACAAATTTTGTATCTCCTGGTCAAAGGCAACAGTTGAAATAGATAAGAAAATAAAAGCGGAACAGGACAAACTACACAGTTTGTCTCAAAGTTTTGATCCTCTCTCTTCCATAGTAAATCAAGAATGTCAAACTATTGCAATCACAAATGCAATAAAGAACTTTGAGAAGGAAAGGAAGAATATTACTAACTGGATGGGAGAACTTAGAAGGATTATAATCCCTAAGTTAGAAACTATGCATGAGGCCATCAGTGATGCTCAGACCACCGCCCAAACAAATGATCCGACAGATCTCAACAGGGCAGAAGCTTTTGCATTTTTGTTGAGTGGTCACATTTCAATTTTGGATAGAATGAAGCAAAGTTGGGCTACAGAACTGATCCAACTGAAGACATCTTTTGCAGACATTCTTCAGTATATGTGAGTATGTAAATATGCGGCTATGTATAGAAAATTTTTGAAAATTTTAGTGTGCGGACCCTACCCTTTGCCATTGATGTCAAAGGGGGAGTGAGGAGCAGTGAAAAATGAGGAATCCAACTAAGGGGGAGTTTCAGAAATTATATATAAAGACAGAGCATCAGCAAAGGGGGAGCATAGTGTAAACACTTAGTCATTTTTCACTAAGTGTTGCCATCAATGCCAAAGGGGGAGATTGTTGGCAAGAGACACTATATGGATTCATGGTTGTTGTCATTGATGGCAACAAAGGTCATCCCACATATCCGCAAGTCATGGTGTGTCTCTACCAGAAGTCAGAATGAAGATTGTTGTGGTCCGGTGAACAAGAACAGAGCTTATGGCAAGGTCCGACAGATTGGTCTGGATCTCTCAGAGGAAGTGTCTTGGTGCAGTGCGGATTTGGGGAAGTCAAGAGGACTACCTTGAGTAGTATATTCCAAGGATTTAGCCTCCGGTGATGAACAAAGAAAAAGATATGAATAGTTGAGTACCGGATTCCTGAGAGACAGTGAGAACAGAGGAAGAATTGACTGACAGAGTATCAGACTATTTTCTGGATGTGTTACTGTTGATGGTAAAGGTTGTGAAGGCATGAATCATGTTTGGCCAACATGATTAATGATATCTACAAGTATATGCTTGATCCGCATTGCTTGGTGAGCAAGGATTCAGCCGACAGAATAGAGTTTGTAAGAAACTAGACTGTTCCGGATGCCGACTAGAAAGGTGATGAAATTACTTGTGCGGATATATATAGAGGATGGATTTAGTTGTGAAGTGTGTGATTGTGGGAAGGCATATGCGAATAAGTGCAGAACAGAGCAGAAGTAGTAAGAAAGATCTGGTATGTGAAAGGATAGCAGAATAAAGAACAGAGGAAAGATGAAGTGCAGCAGATCAGTGTACTGAGCCTAAACCGGAACTGAACACCAGCATATGTAGATGCTTCCAATCAGTTCAAGACTGTGATTCTTATCACTTTGTAGATAGTGTGTCTCCTTGTAGGCAGTGGGCCTCTTTGTGAGCAGTGTGCTCGGGCAGTGAGCCCTAATTGGCAAGTGCCATTTTTGTAATTCCCTATTCTTCTAACAGAGAATAATCTTTGGGTTAATCACCCTGTGGTTTTCTCCCTTAACAGGGTTTCCACGTCAAAAATACTGTGTCATGTGTTTCTTATTTCATGGTAATGTTTTTGTGTTTGATTCAGTGCTGCATTAATTAATAAGAAAGTTCAAAAAGAAAATAAATAGGATAACTGATTCACCCCCCCCTCTCAGTTATCAACAATTATGTTCTTCCTCTCCTTTTCAAGTTTCTTGATCTCATTCATGACTACAATAGTTTGACATTCCTGGTTTACTATAGATACAGTGAGAGGATCAAAATTCTGAGAGAGGCTTGACAGTTTATCCTTTTGTTCCTTTACTTTTCTCTCAATATCCTTGGTCATTTTGGACTAGGATACACAAAATTTATAGATATCTCTGCCATCTTTAAGAGCATTTTCTAATCTCTTTATCCCAATATCCATATTTCTCCTATCATTGGTTATAAGTCCTTGTAACTCTGAGAATCTTTTATCCAAAAACTCTTTCTGGACTTTCTCTTCTGCTGCTTTCTCTAAAGAATCAAAATGAGTACTAACATAATTTTCAAGAGACTTTAGATTACCAGATGTGGATGCTGTAGGATCCTTTTGGAAGGATGGCATGATTTTTTCCAGTACACCAGATGTAGTTTCTATGAGTTCACAGTCTTCCATGTGAGACTTCAACATTTTTTCTGTTGCCTTTGCTTGAATGAAGGAAGCTAGCTTCATGGTTTGCACCGGAGAGAGGGAATCAAAATTGAATGGACCTTGAAGTAACTTTGGTTCATCAAATTCCATCATCTCTTTGGTCAAGAAATCCTTAACTGCTTCTGCTGTGTCTCTTGCCAGAGACAAAATTTTCTCCCCTTCTATAGCCTTACCACTATCATCTGTAGCTTTTTTTGTCCTTGACTCTTCTTTTCTTTCCTTTCCTTGTTCTTCTTGACTGGTTTTTTCTTTTATACTTTCTTCTCCTTTAGATCCGGAGACTACCAGAGAGTCTAGATTTAATTCTCCTTGGACTTCCTCTTTCGGAGTAGAGGAAGCTAAGTCCTTACCTTTTTCTTCACCTGTCTCCTTTACCTCTTCTACTACTATCTCAGTAGTTTCTTCCTTGTCGTCCATGGCAGAGGGCTCATCACTTATGTCCTCTATGATAGGAATGTTGGACCTTTTGTAGGCATTCCAGAGGATTTCTTCAGTTTCTTTAGCTATTTTGTCAGTTTCTCCAAGCATAAGCTGATTCATTCTTGCTTTGCTCCGGAACTCATCCTTGCAATATTTAAAAATCATATTCATTTGTTTCTGCGTGATTGAAGGATAGAGATGAATAGCTATTTGTTCCCTGATCTCAAGGTCCTTGGCCTTGGCATTGTTCTTTCTGATTTCTAGTTCTTTCTCTAGGCTCTTTGGAATTAAAGATATAATCTCAAGGAATGCTTTATTATAAATGTTAAGGTACCTAACTGTGGCTTCTTGCAGGATCTTCTAATCAGCCTCACTGTAGTAGTCATAAAATTTAGTCATTGGTTTCAAATTCCCATCCATAGTGACTGATTTGACTACATTATCAATGGACAAAGTGGGCCTTTCAACAAACTCTTCTGCCATCTTTTCCTTGTCTTCACCAGTAGAGGGTTCACCAAATACTTTCTTCTTTTTTCTCATTTTCCTTACCTCCTCTTCTGATTCTATCTCTTCTTCATCCTTCTAACTGATATAAGACCTTGTGGCCTTCATCTTGGTTCTTTTCTCTTCTTTACCGGATGATTTTGCTTCTGATTTTGATGCCTTTGAGGTCTTAGCAGTTGTAGGTGTAGACCTCTTAGAGGATCTGGTCTGGGAGGGAGCTTCTACCAGATCACTTTCCTTTTCTGCTTCTTCCTTCTCTTTCTCTGCCCTTTCCATCTTTTCTCTATGTGCATCAAGTGCCTCTTTTGAGATTCCATGCCTCTTGGCAAATTCTTCTACCTCTTTTCTCACTTTTCTCTTCATCTCCGGTTGTCTGAGTTCCACATGGATTTTTATACTTAATTCTTCAAAGGTTCCAAACCTTTCTACCTTAGGATCCCTGGGCTGACTTAGCATGTGTTGAACATGCAGCTCTACAATTTTCTCATCAACTTCATACCCCATTGGCATGATCCACACTATTCTTGGTTCCATAGCCTCCATTAGGCACTGATCAGTTTCTACCATAAAGCACACTGTATCTTTGTACTTCTCAACCAGAGATTGGGGAATTCTTTCTCTAGCTTGCATCATACTTTGAAAGTTCTTGAAATATCCCCACAACGCTACATTTCTTGCCTTAGCATCCCCAAGCCCATGCAGGTAGTCTCTGATTTGGATTGCAACAGGTCTGTCATTCTGCCAAACCCAACCACTGGATCCGGGAAGCTCATTCATGAAGTAGAAGAATAAACATAATATCAGCCCACCATACTTGAATGAGTTTTTCTTGTCCTTTTTGATCTTTTGTAGGTTCTCCAATAGTTGGCTTAGAAGAAGTTCACAAACATCATAGTCAGCATTTTCTCTTAGCATCTGATAAGCTGTATAAACTGTAGTTCCCGGTACTAAATTTTCCCTACTGGAGTGATAAATCTTGTAACCAATTATTATGGATGCAAATTTGATATCCAGATTAGTGATATCTCCAATTGTCATAGCTCTCTTGTCAAATTTTGATCCGGTTGCTTCACTCACTGTCTGATTCTTGACAGATTTAAGAACAGGTATCCCACCGGATGAGTGCAGACCAGTTACTACCCTAATTGCATCCTTGGTGATCTTAAATGGTCTATTCAACCATAGAAAGTTATCATGCACTTTGCTCAACACATACCAGACCCATTCATCTTCTTCAAAACAAGGGAAATCAATGCACTATGCAAAATGCTTATCTTGGATGGCCTTGAACTGAGGTTTGAGCTCAAAAGAATCATCTATTAATTGATTGTGATAGATATCAACCAGCTTAGATTCCCCAAATTCTTCAATATTCGCATGAATATAAGCCCTAACATCTTCTACATGCGGAATGCTTGAAAAGGTGCCTAGGGGATCAACTTCTAGAGATTTATATGGATGCTTCTTAAACTTAGGGCGTGGCCTATCAGAAATCTTCACCACATTCAGAGTGTCCATTTTTGAAAGATTTACAGAGAGATATTTAGCAACGAAAAATACCTTTTACACTTCTAGGGTTCGCTGAATGAACCGGATTAATTTGCTAGATGAATTGACTTCAATGGTTGATCTTTGAAAGTTTGAGACAATTTGTTGCAGAGCTCCTTTTCTTTTCTTCTTGAGTGCAAATGTGCAAATGACGAATGAATGAACTCTTTTATTTCTGGGAAAGCCCTAATTTCATACTGCAATAAATGCGCGACCTAATTCATTTCGGTTGCCTTGTTCATCTTATTCTGAGACAGATCTTTTCCAGATCACTAAGATACACTTAGAGTCATTCTTAGAGAATAGTGATAATCTATCTTCCTTTCCTTAATCATTTGATCTATCCGTAGATCAAGATTCCATAGTTTAAATCATGTCGGATTTAACTGTGAAAAACCTACTTGTCACCGGATGATTGATGAACCAGATTAGTTTTCAACTTGTTCAAAATTTCTTGCGGATCTTCCATCTTTTAACCAAAGCTTATTTAGATGTCCCTTTGTGAACCCTTTAAATTTGCAACTCTCCTTGTGCCAGTTCTGGCACCAATTAACTGGCTGGGGGAAAATGTTTTTCTTTGTGTCTCCCCCTGAGCTAGAGCTCACCTTTTAATTTCTGGAAGGAATATCAGCACTAGATTCTAGTGCGGATCCATCCCCTACATTTTCTGTACTTCTCTTCACCCAAATCTTGTTCATCTCACTTTTAACTTCATCTGCATTCACTTTTCCTTTTCCCTTGTCTTGATTCTGATTATGATGTACCAGACCTCTTTTGTCCTGATTCTTGCTTCTATAGAATTTTGCAATATGACCAGATCTATTGCAATTGTGGCAAACAACATTTCTTTGCATATTTGATTGATGTCCTCTTGATCTACATTGATTAGCCATATGACCCATTCTATTGCATGCAAAGCATCTACCATTGAAAGAATTGTTCACTTGCATATTTCTGTATTCATGAGATTTGTGACCATACCTTTTGCAGTTAAAACACTATCCAGAGAAGGATGTGTTAGTCTGATTCATTCTTCTTCTGTACTGATTAGCTTTGTGACCAAAGTTATTGCAGTTGTGGCAGTATCCATTGAAGGATGGATATCTTTGAGCATTAGGTTGCCTCACCAGAGGTCTTCTAGGCCTGTTTCTTAGATTTTTTGATTCAAACTTCTTTTGACCGGATCTAGAGCTCTCACCTTTCTCATATCCCAAGCCACACTTGTCATCTACCCTCTTTTGGCTTTCAAGAAGAACTTCGAGTTGAGCAGAACTTATCTTGAATTTCTCTTTGTATTCATTTGTTGTTTGAAGATCCCTTTTAAGAGAGACAATTTGATCTTCTAGTTTTTCTTCATTATCTTTAGCATCTTCAAGATCAGATTCAAGATGTCTGATTATTCTATCCATCTTATGGCAATCTTCTGATTTCTCCTTGAGAGATTGTTTTAGATCATCTTCAGTTTTTCTTTTCTCTTCAATTTCTTGGGTAAATTTCATGACTCTTGATTCCATTTCATGTCTTACCATGATGATCTCTTTTGACAATTTTTCACATAACTTGGTTTTCTCCTTAAGATCTCCATTTGTATCATTTGCTTCACCTTGACTTGCCAATTGCTGAAGTAGTTCCTTTCTCTTTTTCATAGAGAGACTTAGTTTCCCTTTTAGTTCATTTATGAAATCATCAGCTTGTTTGAGTCTTTCCTTCAATACATTGACTTCAGAATTAGATTGCTCAAGATCATCTAGGGTAGACTGAAGTTGCTCCCTCATACCATACACATCCATCTCAATTCCCAGATCTTCCTCAAGCTGTTAGGCTCTGTTTGGAGGAACCTAGCTCTGATACCAATTGTTGATAACTAAGAGGGGGGGTGAATCAGTTATCTTAATTATTTCATCTTTCTGAACTTTCTTAATAATTAATACATCATCAATTCAAATAAGCAAACATAACCATGAAATGGAAATACACATGACACAATATTTTTGACATGGAAACCCTGTTAGGGGAGAAAACCATGGGGTGATTAACCCAAGATTGTATTCTCTATTAGAAGAATAGAAATACAAAATGACACTTGCCAATTAGGGCTCATTGCCTGAGCACACTTCTCGCAAGAGACTCATTGTCTACAAGTTGTAAGAAGAATAATAAGATACTTGAACTGATGAGAAGCATCCTCACATGCTGGAGTTCAGTTCTAGTTAGGCTTTGTAAACTGATCTGCTGCACTTCATCCTTCCTCTTCTTTTGTTCTGCTGTCCTTTCACATACCGGACCTTCCTTACTACTTTTTTTCTGCTCTTCTACTTTTCTTCACACTTAACACAACACACACACACACATTCATCGAAAACCATCTGGTATATATATATCCGCACAAGGGATTTCATCCTCTTTCTAGTCGGCATCCGGAATAGTCAATATTTCCCAAACTCTAGTCTGTCGGTTGAATCCTTTCTTACCAAGTGATGTGGATCTAAAAGAAACTTATAGAAGTCATCTAACAAGTCGGCCAATCATGAATGAAACCTTAAGAATCTTTATCACCATCAGCATCTCATCCGGAATAACTTCTGATGCTCTGCCTATCAGTTCTTCCTTTGTCTGTTCTACCAAACCAGACCCCAATACTTGAATGCTTATATCTCTTTACTCTTGCATCACCGGAGGCTCAATTCTTGGAATCTATCAGTCAAGGAACTCCTCTTGACTTCCCCAAGTCTGCACTTTCAAAAGATACTTCCTCTGAGAGATCCGGACCTGACTGTCAGACCTTGCCACATACTCTATTCTTGCTTACTGGACCACAACACTCTTCAATCTGACTTCTGGTATAGGAACACCATGTCCTGCGGATGTGTGGGATGAACTTTGTTGCCATCAATGACAACAATCATGAAGCTACAATGTGTCTCTTACCAACAAGAATCTCCTATTCAGATCTGGCACAGTGAGAATAGGAGCGGTAATGAGTTTATGTTTTAAAATTTGGAAGGCTTGTTCATATTTTTTAGACCATTCAAATTTCTTCCCCTTTTTCTGAAGGGTAGTGATAGGGTTTGCTATTTTTGAGAACCCTTCAACAAATCTTCTATAATACCTTGCTAGGATCATAAAGCTATGGACATCCTGAATGTTTGAGGGGGTTGGCCATTCTATTATGGCTTTGATCTTAGCTGGGTTGACTGATATTCCTTCTATTGAGATGATGTGACCCAAATAATGCACTTTCTTCTGATAAAAGGAGCATTTAGATAGTTTCCCAAATAAACAATGTTTTCTTATACGTTGAAGCACTAATCTTAAATGTTGTTCATGTTCCTCCTCATTCTTGGAGTAGATGACAATATCATCAATGAAGATTGTGACAAATTCATCTAGGTAATCTCTAAACGCACTATTCATTAAATTCATAAAATCTATAGGTGCATTGGTAAGGCCAAAAGGAAGAACTGTAAACTTGTCATGCCCATAACAAGTTTTGAAAGTAGTTTTGTGTATGTCTTCCTCCTTGATTCTTAACTGATGATATCCTAATCTTAAATCAATTACTCAGAATATGGTTGCTTCCCTCATTTGATCAAAGAGCTCACTAATTCTTGGCAAAGGATACCTATTTTTGATAGTCACCTTGTTGATCATTCTATAATCAATGCACATTTAGAGGGTAACATCTTTCTTATTTACAAAGAGTACTGTGCTCCCCAGAGTGACATGCTTGGTAGAATCAAACCCTTGTCAAGCAATTCCTACAACTAAACCTTCATCTCATATAGTTCGAAAGTAGTCATTTTATAGGGATCTTTTGATCGTGGTTTAATACCAGACCTAGAATATCAATGGAAAGGTAAAATTCCCTCTTTCATTGGTAGACCAGGCAACTCTTCTGGAAACACATCTTAGAATTCTTGAAGTACTAGAAAATTGTCAATGGAGGGTTCTTTCTCTTCTCCCAAATCCTCTATATGAATATATTATAGAGTGTATCCCTTCCTTTGAGCTCTCTTTACTTGCATGGTAGAGATCTGTCTAAGGTTTATGCCCCTTTGAATGCACCAAACACCTTGCTTAGGTTTCCATAGTCGTCTCTACAGATTATTGTCTTCTCAAAGAAATTTACTATATGGCACTGTGTTGAGTTAACCAATTTATTCCTAGAATCACATCATGTGATCCCAAAGGAGCCACATAAAGGTTAACTTGAGTTACAAAATTTGGTAATGATAATTCACTACATGCTAGACATTGGTCTACCTTTCTCTCATCTCAGTTACCATACATTATTGTCCAGGAGTTGGCCATGAAGCCAGCCTTCCTGGGTAATCTTTATACTACTCTAGGATCAATGAAACATTTAGTAGCACCAGTGTCTATAAGAACATTAATTGAAAGGCCATAAATCATACCTGCCATCTCAATAGGAGTGGCTTTGAAGTCGGCTTGTCTATTATGTACTATCACATGGATGCAATGTTGAAAAGGTTAATGTTGCTAATTTCCTTTTGTTCATTCAGCTATCCTCTAAGGGCATTTATTAGCATAACACTCACCCCCATAGTTAAAACACCCACCTCTTGATCCTTCTTTGGGTTTTTGAAACTTTCCCTTTTCGTTACTATCATTTACCCCTTCACTGAAAGTCATGGGTTTGGTGTAGGGTTTACTTTGCTCACCCCCCTTTGCAAATGTATTCTTGTTTTTCTTCTCCCCAAATTGATTACCCTTTTGATTCTTCTATTTGGGAGAATTCATAGGAGGCTAATTCTAGTAGTTCTTCCCTTTCTCCTTGCTTTCCCTTCTGAATTCTACAATACTATGAAGCTTCTATTCCTATTTTATTGCCTTTTCAAGGGCTTCATCCATGGACTATGGGCCATGAAGATCTACTTCTAAACCAATCTAGTGTTTTAACTCCAAAATAAACTTCCTTACATGAAAGTGCTCATCCTATTGGTAGAGGGGAACATATTTGAGAAGTTGAACAAACTTCTCCCAGTATTGAGTTACTAAAAGATCTCCTTGTCTTAGGTTTTGCAACTCATTCATCTTTCTTTCAAAGTAGTGTTGTTGAAGCCATCATTTCTGAAATAGGGATAAGAAGATATCCCATGTCAAGTTTTCAAATGAAAGGTGCTTCTCTATATTAGCATTATCCCACCAGGTGGTTGCCTCCCCTTTTAAATAAAAAGATGCCCAAACTGCTTTAGTTTCCTTAGAGAGGTTACGCAGTTCAAAATATCTTTCCATTTCCACTATCCATGCTTCAGCACCATCCCCTACAGCCTTGCCATCAAATTTGGGAGGTGAGATTTTCTTTAAATCCTTGGCTAACTCATTCTCAATTTTGGCTCTTTTTCTTCCAGGTGTGGATTCATTTTCATATAGAATCTATTCATATTGATCCCTTTTATTTATTTAGATTTCATGTTGCTCATTTTGATTTGGCATGGACCTAGTGGCCCTAACCTCATGTTCTAGGGCATTCATTCTAGCCTTGGTGTCTGTCAAGATATCTAGAATTTGATCTAATTTGTTTTCTTGAACCCTCTCATCCCTAGGTTCATTCTGATTTGTATTGTAGGAAGGTTCCATTAATGAAAATCCTTGAAAATTCATGAGTTGCCTTAGAAGCAAGTAGACTCAATAGTCTCCAGAGTTTAACCCAGAGCTCTAATACCAAATGCAACAACAATCCATTATAACCATATAATCATGTAACATCCAATATAACCATATAGCATATATGAACTTAGTTCTACATTAAGCATCATATAAGATATCATGTAATCTTTTCCAAGGTAAGTCTATCATGAAATGTTGAAAAGACTAACAATGAGTGATAAAATACATAATAGTACCTTAACACTTAAAAACTTTTAAGTTTATCATATAAAGATAATAGATATCATCGATGTTCTACATCAAGCATCATTTTATCATCTTTGGATAAAAAGATAAACCAATCCCAGATAAATCATATTCAAAGTTATACAATACCAACTCAAAATAACTCATAAAGCAATCAGGCTTTACATATATTCACAATGTTGAATACTCAACATAATAAAGAAATAGATATATCAATTTTACAAGAGTACATATCTTTATTAGATGTAGGTCCAAGTTCTCAATGTGACGTGGCATCTCGGTGCAATCTCTCGTCCATAGCTCCTCCTTCATACCTCGAAGTTGAGATAGTGTCATAGAGGTGACTTCCACCCTAACACGAAGCCAAAGCTTCCCCAAGCTACCCACATAGGCAGCCCAACCCGTCTCGAAGAAACTAGTTCCTCAAGGTCACCATGCATGACAGTGAAATAAATTTAACTATGCATTCTACCCATTGGCCAATGCAAACATATAGATATGCAACCATAAATTCAAGATGGCATCAATGATTTCAATCCTTCAGAAAAACATTTCCACTTGAAATCAAACCATTCACATCAATTATGCATGTTGGCAATAAATTTATAACCAATTCTAATATCCAGGAGTACCATTAAACTAGTCATTAAATAATGATTTCAAGAGTTTATCATCTATGGTCCAATGTAAAAAATTTATTTTTCTTAAAATTTAGTAGATGAGAGATTTACTCTTTCAATCTTTCTTGGTTATTTTCTAATGAAAATCTATTTATCATAGTAATTCTTCCACTTTCCTTCCTTCTATATTATTTTCTAGCCTTTAATAAATTATAAAGTAACAATAAATCCTTAATACTTATGGCTCAACTGATTTATTTATTCACTTCCTTAAAAAGGTATGTTTCCTTTTTTAAACAATAGTTTTTAAAAGTATTTGGAAGGATCTCAAAAGCATTTAAATATGTTAAGTAATGAAAGATTATAAGATATCATTTAAAGTGAGGAGCATATTTATTTGCTATTTCTTTCTGCAACATTAATAGAGGAGATGCCTCTAATGGATGTGTCTCCATTGGAGGGGTCGCCTCCCTTATTGGAGGCATATGCTCTCAATGGATCACCCCTTTCTATGCTTGCAGCCCTCAAATTATTTTTGTTGTTTTCCCTAAAGTATGGCATATATATATAATGAATTCACATTTCTAATGTATACTTTTTCTTTCTGCACATACAAGGATTTTAACATCATTTACTTCTAAATTTTTCTAGTTTAAATGCCTCTGCAATATGTCAAATGTCATGTACTATATTCACTATGAAGGTATGTCACCTACATAATGTGTTTCCTATGATTCTAGTTAACTAGATTAAAATTTTCTTGTAGGTATTCCAAACAGATGGCCATTACCCAGAACTATCTAATTCCATAGCTACCCTAATTTAGTGAAATTACATACTGTAGCAACTAAATATACCATAATTTTTGTTGCTAAAGACTCAGAATATACAAGCACTAGAGGAAAATGTAACCTACAGTTGCTCAGACATTTTTAAATGAACAAAAAAATATCTATTGCCCTTTGGTTAAATGAGCATGGTAAAGGAATTTCTTGTAATCTATGCTCAATTTGAACAGTCTGGTAAAATCCTTACCTCAACTCTCCCTACAAACTCTGAAATTCTTTTGTCCAGTATCTCTAGATTTCTTCCTTCACCAAATTTCCCCTTTTCCTCTCTTTTCCCAATTCCATTCCTCTGTCCAACATCCCTCAAACTCCAACATTCCATGTTTGATAAGCCTTCTCTCCCTCTTCCCAAGGCTCCAAGTGTTTGTTAACATGTTATTTTAGTGCCAAGTAAAACCTTGAAAAATTCCTAGTGGTCTTCACTCAACAGCTTAGGTAGAGCAATTTACAAAGATTTCCCGTTCAAATATATGTCAAGCATAGGAATAATGTTATTCCATGAGATATTAAAATAATGCAATTATTTCCTCCTTTCCTCAGAAGTAATTTAATGTTATTAAAATATTACTTCATCCTTTCTTTTTTTATAAAATTTTGTTGATAATTAAAATAGTAAAACATGTTGCACATATTAATAGTAATAATATTTGCTTTTGCCAATTACTTGGTTGTAATAATAATATTACTTTTATTGCTAAAACAATTTACATTATTTAATTATTATATTTTCTTTTATTTTATTTAAAGGATAAAGCAAAAATATATTACTATATCCCTATTATTTAACCTAATTAACTATTTATATCAATTAACTATGTGTGTGTGTGTATCTGAGTATATACTTATTTGTGCTATATGTGTGTACATACATATATATGTGTATACTTATATATCATATGTATGTATATACACCCATACACCCACACTTGCATTACCTACACACATATACGTATATATATTTATATATACATTATTACATCCTGAAGTTAATTAGTTAAAGTTGTTACTAAGGTGAAACTAAAACAATAGGAATCAAATCTAGAGCTTACTAACTAACCACAACCCCATCCTATATGCAATTATGAAATTATAATTTAGTGTATGTGTGAGAGTAATGCAGATAACCTTAGAAGTACTAGGTTCCTCTCCTCTATGATACTCTCCCGTTGTGAAGAGGTGAGTGATGAATCCTGTTGCACTCAGACAACAAAATTTTAGTTAGTCGACAACAACTGATAAAATATACACCATGCAAATTATAATTCTAGATATGCTACTATAACATAGTATAACATCTACTCATTTAACAGTGCAAATAAAGAGTCATCTAGATGTTTATAAAGCATCGTATGTCACTAATCAAAAACATCATACATGTAAGTACAAGTCTATAATAACAACACTGTGGCATGTAACAAGTCTATAATAGACAACATTGTGGCATGTAACAAAATGGGCTATGACATATTTTCTATTTTTATTTTGAATTAGAATAATGTGCTCATGTTATATAATGTACTCATGCTATAACATGAGCATGCTATAATGTGCTCGCACTATAAAAAAAGCATGTTATAACACAAACATGTTATGGCATAGGTATATCTAATCCATAACATGTTCATGTTAGAAAATGAACATGTCATGCCTCAGATACATACAAACCATAATGTGATCATATTCCTTAAAAACATTTTACAAATTTGTTTTGGCTACTCATCTTCATGCACATACCTAGTCCTTTACATTGGGTCCATTCCATGGATCGTATTTCTATCAACAATAGATTAACCTCAACACTTATCATTGTACCATCATACTATCCACATCTAAACTTCTCATTATATGTTCTCTTATCCTTCCACTTAAGGCATACCTAGGTCAAAGATTAGATCATGCTCCATGACAAGTCATAAGCCCAAGAGTATCTAAGATTTTGTGGTTATAGGTTCTCCTTTATAGAAAATATGTGTAAGATCCCTTAGTGATGTCATTATACAAACTCATTTATGGCCTTTTATATTTGTATGGAGCACATTCAAAAGATAAAGATTAAAGTTTTAAAAAATAAAGAAAATACATGATCAAGATCATTGATATGCCTCTTATCCTAGTTAAAGATCAAACTCCAATGTTAGCCTTGTGTAAGTAGACCCAAATATCCTTTAGGGTATGGTAGGTTAGTAGACTAGAATAGAACAACCCTCATATCATTCATTCCACCTACCTTTTCATGCAGGTACCTAATTTTTGTAGTTGGTTATTGGCTCTAGTAAGGTCCTAGGGAATGGAAAGTATGTCATAGAAATGTAGGTGCATTTACATGCATATATCATAGGCTTCATTAAATTTAGTTACTACTTCTCTAGTTAGCCCAACCCTTAGATTTCCATCTAGGGTCCCTAAGAATTTCAATGTCAAAAGGTCCTAGTGTTTCCACTTTGACTAGGGTGTCATATTTCCCATAATGATCACTAATCACCATAGTGGTGTCTTACTACATCCCCCATGTCATTTCCACCTTCCCCAAGTAATATATCATTTCCCATTAACTATATGCCACTTATCTATCCCCCTCTTAAGGTGCTTCAAATTTGAATATTTAATTATGGCACTTGCTTCCTATATTTTCACACTTATCTTGTATCCCAATAGTCTTTGCATTAGGTGGTCATGTCCATTGAGAACATCTAGTATAAGCATTGATTTGTTTAAAATAATTTCTTTGCTTCCATTTATCACATCCTTTTGTCTCCTTAAGATTTCCTATCTAGTATTCATTAGATACCATTTTTCACATTTTCACATTCATTTTACTTGTATAAACATTTGGTATATTTCATTTTCAACATCTTAATTATTTCATTCCAATCACTTATTATGTTTGGTACTATGATTTTCATGAAGTACCTATTAATGGAAAATCCTATCTATGGGTGTGATTAGACCATGACCATTACAATGAAGAATTAATAGGAGTGGATGATGGGGATGGAGGACTATGACCATTAAATTATTTAAAAAATCTATCTAAATAATTCTAATAGGAGAATGGGAGAATTAAAGTAGGATTCATGAAGATTTTGTGCTTCTTGGTGTTCATATAAGTTACAACATGAAGCTAATGGAACCTTTAAATGTTACTAGAACTACATGATTTTGCCATCTTTATGTGTCTAAATAATAAACAAGAGCTCTAAAAGAGCTGGAGTCCCTGCCAAAGGGAATAAATAAGGGCATGGAAATTTGTAATAGATATAGTTAAACTTAGTGCTTAACCTAATTTAAGTAGCATGTGTTGATTAACTATAATACAAAATGTTAAGTTTTACTAAACAAGGACATTTTGAGGTAAAAAGTTATTTATATTTGTTTGGTTTGTATTTTTATGGAATAAAATGCACTTAGAGTTAAAACTAGTGTATATAATTGAAATTTGTCATTTGCTTTTTCTTTATGCAATTAGTATTTGGTAATTAGTGAAAGTCATTATGATTTCATTCTTAGTTGTTATATTTTGTGAAATCAATAATTGTTGTTCAGTTCTGGAGTTAGACTATGCTAATCGACTAAGATAAACTAAGTAGAATAGAAATTAGACGTGTTGAAATAAAATAGAAATAGATTGGGGCTTATTTAATTTTGATGTTCAATAGAGAATTATTTATTATTTTGATCATATTTTTTTAACATGGCTTAGAATAACTTAAAATTAGGTGGTTGGAAGCAAAATATCAAAATCTTAAACTAGGTTGTGGTCAAAATTATAGAGGGACATGATCATGCATGATTTGTCCTCCTCACACAATTTTTTTGTCAATGGAATTTGACCTTCAGTGCATGTGGAAGATGGTTAGCCAATTTACATCTTTAAAAGGGAAAACTAGGTAGCTAAGAAGTATCACTGAGTCCTACTATTAGAATGGGGAAAGAAATTGACTTACTTTTTAGCAATCAAGATTGATTGAACAATGAATAGAGAATAAACAAGTGTGTTGGATGTTGGTGTAGATAGAGTAATTAATCGTGGAACATACAAGTATTAGTGATAAATATGTGAATGTATTGTTATATCTTGGTTAGATACTCTCCATATATTCCATCTCCATGTGATAATTGAAATAGCAAGATGATGTCTTTGAATATATGACGGTATACATGTTACTCAAGGCCTTAAGGAGTCAAGGCCACTTAATAGAAACATGGAAGCAAATTGATTAATTGTAGAATGGAATTCATAAGAACATAAGCATGAGTTCAAAGTGGTTTAAAATGAAAGGAACAAGTACAAGGTTTGCACTTTTCTCCTCTACATTTTGATGTCACTTTGGTGTATGTGCAAGGTGGTGTAAAATGAATGGGGGAGAAAAACTAAAAATAATTTTGATAGAAAGGAAATGAAGCTTTTGGAATTTGAGTTTCCCAAACAAGTATATGCTCCTAACCCATGAAAATTGTTCATGAATTAAAAATGAAATTAGTAATAATATGCCCCATCAAATTGTGAATTGCAAAGGAGTGCACATAAATCAAGCAAATAAATTAATTAATGTCATATTTATGCTTTTTTTTTGTAGAAATTTATATTGGTTTCTAGAGAACGAGCTTTAGATTCATTCATATAATGACACTGCAAATAAAAATGTCATAGTACCATGTGAATATTCCGATAAGAAAATGGATGAATGGCAAGGAACATAATTGCAATATTTTTGTGGACTATTTTGGCACAATTTGTATATTTGTAAAAATTTGTCAAGTGTCCATGTGGAAACATCAAAGGATGTCATAATGCAATAAGGTGAAATCAAGCAATCATCTTATGAATATCCATATTAAAAAATCTTTGAACATAAATATGATGACACAACTTTTATTCGATAGGTTTTATCAACATGAGGATAAATATCCTTCAATGAATTGTCTAAATCAAAAATATGATATTGCATAAATGACAATGAAATATGAAATATCTAATTTATAGAATTTCAAACATCAAAGGATGCCATAATGCAATAAGGTGAAATCAAACAATCATCTTATGAATATTCATATTAAAAAATCTTTGAACATAAATATGATGACATAACTTTTGTTCGATAAGTTTTATCAACATGAGCATAAATATCCTTCAATGAATCATCTAAATCAAAAATATGATATTCCATAAATGACAATGTAATATGAAATATCTAATTTATAGAATTTCAAATAGTTTTATGTACATTGAATCACTTAAACTCATGGATGTAGAAAAAATAATTTCATTGCTATCATAGCAACGTGGATATGTGATGTGTATAATAGGATTAGAAGCAGTAGGGGAATCTGTGCAATGTGTAATGTCCAGTGGCAAACTGCATTCATGATTTTAGAAGGTGGTAATATGGCATAAATGAACGCTAATTGAGTTACCTCAATAACAGGCCAACTACCATGGAGACTGGTATCATGAGTTGTAGCATCTGGACGAAGGCTGAAGAACAGCAGGGCATTGCCTTTTATGGGTTTTACTGCATACAAAAAAAGGTTTGAGATTAGCAGAGAACATTGAGCACATTTGATAAATGTTACTAAATAATATATATGTTAAATTAGGTATTAAATTAAAAATTTTAGCAATAATACCTGAATGGCCATGCTTAGTATAGGCTGATCATGAACCATCCTCTGGTTGGCTCTACTTTGCCTAAAAATTCAACATATGTATCAGAAATACTTGGAGAGTGGAATAAGTACACTTTGGAATATAAACAAAAAATCTAAAAGTTGTTAAGCTCTTGGAATATGTGATTTCAGGATGCCAACCTCTGAATTAGGAAAGATGGATTCTACCCGGTTCACCGCATCAGATAAATCCATGGCTTGATTGAGTTTATTGTCAAAAAAATCAAAATGAGGTACATATTTCTAGCCATTTTCACAATGCAAAATCTACATTGTGTCTCCATTTTCTAAATACAACATTTGTAATACAAGTAAGTTGACAAAATGATATGAAACTTATAGCAAAATCTATAACAATGTCATTTCAATGTAAGCCCAATAAATAAAACCAATTGACTAGCATTAATAAGAACACATGTCAAGGAGCAAGTAAAACATCTGTCACCTTTTGGGAGAAAGGTCCAACCTGCAATCTTGTCTTGAATCCCTACAATCATTCCAACAGATGCAAATACATTTTGCAAACAAACAAATCTACTATTAGATAAAAGAGATGCATAATAATCAAGAGTCTTAAATTTTAGAACTTTAGCTCAAAAGCAATCCAAAGAATAAATTTAGGAGATATGAAGTTTTTTTTGTATAAGTCCCCGTTAAACTGTTACATATTGTTGGCCTCATTTTCAAGTATCCAAATTTTAAACTTTTTGCATATCAAATCCCTGTGCCAAGTCATCTTTTTGGTTACAATTTGTTGATGTCGTGCATGTCAATCATGTCGATAACTCGTTATCAAGACATCATATTTTGTCTTGTTCATTCAATATTATCCCAAGTCAAAATTTATGTTGCGTCAGCTTAGTAATATTATTCTTTGCCTCCACTTTCATTTCATACTAAGGTCACGTCAACTTTTGTTTTTCGCAAAGTTCACATTGGTTTTTCTGCAAACCATGCATTGGCTTTCATTTCCCGCAAACCTTGCATCATTTTTTTTGTCTTTCGTTAAGTTTGTGTTAACTTATGAGTTCAACTAAGTTTGTGCACACTTTTGGCTAAATTGATGTCCACTTTCACATTTTGGCAAAGTTCGCGTCAACTTGCACTTTTGGATAACTAAAATGAAGGTGTGGGTTTTAGTTTTTAATAACTCCTCCAAAGTTACACTTTTTCAAAGAACAAGTTGTGGTTTTTAATAAGTTGAAGCACATCTCCAAAGTCAATGATCAAAATGAAAAGTAGTTACCCTAACTACCAAAGAAAACTAAAACAAGTAATCATTGTATTTGCACGTTGAACACTTTAAAAGGTTTTAGAATTTGTATAAGTTGCTTAAGAGATTTTAAAGCATGCTCGAAACACAAATGAAGAGGACTTTTAGTATCGCAGAATATAATCACTTTCGAAAGTGTCTTCGACTAGTGACAAGGTGAAAAGTGAAGGAGAAGTAGTTATTATAACTACCTGTATCGTGGGTTTTCTTGCAACAAGTTTCAAGGTTTTCTTTTTGATGTAATGCCATACGCTTCAGTCTCTACCAACATCTTCACTCATTCATGCCATTGAAACATAAAGAACAAAGGTATTTCATCAGATGTTATAGTTATGCATGCCCTGGCAGAATTGTATGCAAAATACAAAAGCTTAGAGAAGGCACGTGAACTGTTTGACAAAATGCTTCAAAGAAATGTGTTCTCATGAACTACCATGACTGAAGGATACACACAAAATGGATTTGTTGAAAACACTTAAAACTTTTTAGCAAATGCAATTTTTAGGCCTAAAGCCAAATTCTACAATCTCTGCCAGCGTCCCCCTGACCCCTTGCCAAACCGTGAGCTCAAACGAAGTATTTGTTAGAAATTACAGTTGGAATTGTTCTATAATACATGCATGTAAAATATCAAAGCGTAGACAATGCACGTGAATTGTCTGATGGCGTGCTTCAAAAGAAAGAGGGCTCGTGAACTGTAATGGTTGCAAAATATGCATAATGCAAGATTGTTGAAGAGGCCCTTCTAAAGTGATACATTTGGTGGCTGTAAGGCCAAACCCCTTCACTTTTTAACCCATGCATGCATGATATAAAAGCATAGCGCTGATATAGGTGGGGACATCCATCAAATGCATGATGGAATGTGATCTTTATTAAAAGTTCAATGATGTAATTGCAACTTCCCTGGCATTTGTATGCATGGGGTTAGAAACTTCGATATAACACCTCAAAGGGATGTCACTTCACACAATACAATAGCTACAACATATGCACAAAATGGATTGGCTATAGATGCCTTAGGAAGTTTTAAAGGAAGACATTTGGC
Organism: Cunninghamia lanceolata; assembly: GCA_027924645.1. Classification (NCBI taxonomy): domain Eukaryota; kingdom Viridiplantae; phylum Streptophyta; class Pinopsida; order Cupressales; family Cupressaceae; genus Cunninghamia; species Cunninghamia lanceolata. The sequence goes on along the minus strand of BSBN01000826.1, from coordinate 1,148,946 downwards.
AGGTGTAAAACTGAATTCCACAACTTTCATATTCTTCATTTTTGCACACGACCAAATGAGATCTTTGAAAAATGGAATACTATTCAATGTTCTAGTTGTTATCGCCTTGGTAGACATGTAAACAGATTGTGGAAGAATGGACAATGTTCGTGAATTACTTGACAAAATGCCTTGAAGAAAATGTGGTCTTAGGGAATGCAATGAGTGCAAGCATCTTACAAAATTAGTTTTGTAATAGAATGACATTAATGATCATGGTGGTCGTTGGCTAAGTTTCTTTCCAGATTCTTGCACACCATTGGTTTCTATAAATTTTGCATGTATTAGCGGTGATGTAAAATTTGAAGCATCTGAGAGATTAATAGCAAGATGTACTTCACTTAAGGGTTTGAAATTGAACCGCTTGATGCCATTGGAGCTACTTCATTGGCTTTTGATTCAAGCCCTGCATCTAGTGGATTAGGTACATGTGCATATCTCCAAGAACCATAGAGTGAACAATATGCAACAAAATACACCTAAGATTGACTTTTTGCAAAAGGTTTAAATACTTTGAGCAAATGCAGTTCGCAGGTGTGAAGGCCAGTCCACAACCTTGGCCAATATCTTTTCTTCCCAAACCAAAGTAATGATTTTCTAGCAATTGATGAGTTTTACAATGGATATGGTAATGGTTGGTAGGAGATTCATTATGTCAACAATTGCATGCTCCTGTAGAAGCTAATAAAATTGTTGGGGTCTTTTACAAGGCCAATGAACATGCTTCATAGAATCTCAACTTCCTTGGTTGTGAGGAGAATTCTCTGGATATAAAGGAATGGCTAGAATGAAACAAACATCACACAAGGAAGGCCCCAACTGTGAGCTTGAAAAGCACATACCTGAATTGCAAGTTTTCAATAAGAATGAGAAACCTATTTAGCTAGAGATTGATGCTTTAGTGACTTTAACTCCAGATTATACAAAAAAATGTTAGACAAGTTCGTGTTCACCTCTCTAAGCTTTGGGATTTTCACCAAACCTAGATATTTTCTATGATTGAAAATATAGAGGATTTGTAGCACTTTGATGAGCTTTTGCAAAGGGAAAATGATAGAACACTCTAGAAGTAGGAACTCTTTGAGGGCTATACCTTGTTGAGTCCATAACAACATGGGTACGACTTAAGTATATTAGATAGGTATGCTCCAATGAATGGAATGACAAGCAAATCTTCTTGTTGCAAACATGGATGCTGCTATCAATGTTAAGGTTCAATTAAAACTCATGAGAAATTTCATTTGAATCCACATGAAAATATGATTGTAGCCCAAACACAATAGAAATTGAGAAACAGGTAGTCTCAACCATGAGAAATACTATAATTTCTAATGGCTCTCCATCTCTAGATTACATTGTTCATGATTTAAATGCTCTTGGTGTTGAAGATGTACACATTCATTTTGGATATGAGAGTGGCTCTCAAAACATTAGTGAATGATGATGGCATTTTATGATTGCAATTGAAGTGAGAATCTAAGATTCAAGGAAGAAGGGAAATAGTGTTCTTAAGAAAGTTGCAGGAGAAAGAAATTCAAGTAATCATGGGATATCTGTCATGGAGGTGATCAACCAATGGGGAGTAGGGTAGCATCATGTTGCCTAAGACATTTTCATTTCAGTTGCAATTGTGTCTACAGTGGACTCAAAATGAACATACCTTGTTACACTATTGTTTCGGAGGGTTGTCAGGTGTATCTCTCCACATCTACAAGTATTGAGTGTCATGGTTCTGCTGAAATGGATATTTCAGTGGCTACAAAGCTACCACTTTTGTTGAATCCCCATCAATATATATATATATATATATATATATATATATATATATATATATATATATATATATGATTCTTCATGGCAATTATTATGCAGAGTTAGCAGACCGATTTCATCATGTGTCTACCATATTTCTAGCACTTGAAAAGAGATGTCAAGAAACAATTGAAGAAATGACCACCAAAATGGAGTTAAAAGAGATGGAGAGTAACTTAGCTAAATCCACAACTTGAAAGTTACAAGTCCTGGTTACCTTTTTGTGAAAGTGACTTAAGTCACTCTTTGTAATGTAAAGTTCATTATTCTATTGTATCCCAAAAAGGTAGTTATTAGGTAGTTGTGAGGTAGTTACAAAGTGGTTACTAGGTGGTTATGGGAAAAAGCCTATAAATATGAGGCTATTTCAAATGTAAAGGGGGGACTCTTTAGAGAAAACTTTTATAGGGGGAACTTATGAAGAAACTTCTTGGAATAATTTTGGTCTTACAAATTGTATAGTCTACTTTTTGAAATTATATAATCTTGAAAATATAATGAAGAATTCATTTTTAGTTCGTATGTTCTTGATGTATTTCTAAGTTATGATTACTAGTTTCTCGTATGTCAAATTGATGATCTCTCTATGTATTTGTGTATATCAAAGTTATCCATTGAAGCATGCAATTGGGGTGATGAAACACGATCATGTCTCGGTATCCTGATTTGAAAGTGTTAAGATAAATTATCTCTTCGTATGTTGAGATTTGCCATCTTTCTTCATCGTTGTTGCACATATGTCACGAAATTCATCATGGAGTTTAGGAAAGTGGTTTCTAGCTTTGTGATGAAACCCCCTCGTACTTTTCAATAAGATTGTGAAACTTATGTTGATTTTCGTACGTCTACCACAAGGGTTTCTACATGCCCATTTCTCCTGTTATTTTCCTTTTCCTCCTTTCTGTACTTTTAGGTTAAAAGTACACAAAAACCACAAATACCCCCCATCATACGAGGGAGCTACCCCTCTCAAACACAGAGGAAGATCGTTGCTTTATCGTGATCTCTCCAACTGTTGGGACAATTTAGTCACCACTCTAAGGGCAACGGGTCATTTTTAAAAGTTATTTCTTGGTGACAAATCTGTTTACCAACACATAGATGTACTTATTATGATACTTCACAGAACAAGCAAAACTGCAAGTCACTGTGAATGAATGCAAAAAATGGTGCCATGCAAAAAAGGATGACGATTTGAACTAAACAAAACAATAAAACAAACCTAAATCTTAGCATGTTGCATAGTCATCCGGCCTTTATTCAAGAACATTCTCAAGCTTGTTCAGATTTCAGTCATAACACTTTTCCCTGAGTCATTGTCTACAACCATGGATTTCTCCAACTTGTTTCTTGACTGCAATTACATAATACAAACAATATGGAAAACAAATTTGAGATATAATATTATAAATATTAGTTTTTACATGAAAAAACTTGGAAAAATTTACTTGCTAATTCAATGAGATGATCACACTATTCATCTGCAAGGAAAGTCTTGTACAAAAAGGCCCTAGTTCAGCCACAAAGCAAATCTAATATTTAAATGACAATGCATAGAACAAATTGAGTTGCAAATCCTAGTATATGTTCAAAATAATACCTAATGTCAATTGAAAACTTTTTAATCCTAGAAACCCATCTAATTTGTATTTCACAGATGCCAAGACAACTGAGTTAGTTGGGCTAGATCAAAGCTAGGAGGTAGGACAAATTTCAATATGGAATGTTTAGAAGCATGCTTTTTAGTTCTTAATGGCATATTATACCTGCACAAAGGATGTCATGTTGACTAAGAAAATAGAGAATGTTCACATATGATAGTAGAACCAAATTCTACAAGGGGAACATATATGCAGTCTTACCAATCCACCTAGACTGCCTGAGGTTAAATAATCACTTCCAATGGATCCAAAATGCAATGACAATATAAAGCATCACATGACTTGGTAAGCAAATGCATATTAGTCAATCATCATTGTAATGGATAGAAGAAGAAAAACATCAATAGTGCAATAAATACTTGTCACATAGCAAGTAGGCTATTTCAAAAGTTTCATAAGAAAGAAGAAATAACTTACACTTCAACACTCAATTTACTAGGCCCATCTGATAATAGGCAATAACATGCAGAAAACATTAGTCTTTGCATCAGTAATTGTTACAAACACCATGGACAAGTTATGAAAAACCTTTCCGAGACCACAAACATGGTTAAAATAGCACAAGTGCTTTAAAATGATACATATATATTTGTTACAGTATGCATACTAACAATATAGTTATAAATCCTCTCAATAGACATAGATTTTACATCCAGAGATTTTGTAGTTATTTAGATCTGATTTTCATTTGATAGATTGAAGTATAGTTCGTATGCATGTGTGCAGAGAAGAGATTAGTCTGATTCTTAACTATGGGCAGCTAAGAAGTTGACATTAACAAATTATGGTGTTAAGTCTTTAACCCAAGAACAGAGACTAAACCATAGAAGCACACTCAAAGATAGGGAAGAGTAGACATTAACAAATAAAATGTAGAGAACAACAAATAATAGACATTAACCCATAAAATGCAAAGATGTAAAAAACTATAAAATGACACTGTAAAAGATATAGGAACTTCAATAGATACATATTTCATCGCCATCAAACAATGTGACCAAATGAATGAGCAACGCAAAAATGATAGTGTAAAAGATATAGGAACTTACAAACGCATACCTTTTCACTTCCAATACGATAGACATAGACCCTCTCAATAGGCACAGATCCCATCCTCATCAAAGAATCTAAGAAAATGAATAAATAATGCAAATAACCCTTTGCTCAAGAGGGCTAAAACTTCACACCATAAGCCATTAATGATGCCTGCACTTCAGTCTATTCACATCAAAAGAAGATTAGAGACTAATAAATGCACAGTGTTCTCGTTAAAACGCCATGTGTCAACATTTTGTACTTATTCAGGCATAAATGTCATTTTCATTTCATAGATTGAAGTACAGTTAGCATGTGTGCGTGGAGAGAAAAGATTGGTTCCATTCTTAATTGTGGTTGACAGAGAGGCCAACATTAATGAATAATGGTGGGAAATCTTTAACTCAACAACAAAGACCAACCCATAAAAGCACTCAAAGATAAGAAAGAGTAGACATTAACACATAAAGTGCAGGGAACAACAAACAATAGACATCAATCCATAAAATGTAGAGATGTAAAAAACTATAAAACGACATTGTAAAAGATATAGGAACTTACAAATGCCTCATTTTTCACTTCTAATATGATAGACATAAACCCTCTCAACAGACACAGATTTCACCCTCATCAAACAATCCAAGCAAATGAATAAACAACGCAAATAATCCTTTTCTTGGCAGACTTAAAACTTCACAGTATAAGCCATTAATGATGCCTGCAGTTCAGTGTATTGACAATAAATGAAAATTAGACACTAAAAAATGTGTAGAGAAAAGATTAGTTCCATTCTTAATCATGGCCAATAGAGGAGTTAGCACTAATGCATCAATAATTGTTACAAAGAGCATGAGAAAATTATGCAAAACTTTTTCGAAACCCGAAACATGGTTGAAACAGCACGGGTGCTTTAAAATGATGCAGAGATATTTGTTACAAGATGCATACCAATAGCATAGTTAAAAATCTTCTCAATGGACACAGATTTTATATCAAGATATTTTGTAGTTATGAAGATCTAATTTTCATTTGATGGATTGAAGTGCAGTTGGCATCCATATGTGATAGAGAAAGGATTAGTTCCATTCTTAATTGTGGATAGTAGAGAAGTCGACATGAATGAATTATGGTGTTAAGTCTTTAACTCAACAACAGAGACTAACCCATAAAAGTAGTCAAAGATAGGGAAGTGTAGACATTAACCCATAAAATGCAGAGAAAACAAACAATAGACATTAACCAATGAAATGCAGAGAGGCAAAAAACCATAAAACAACACTGTAAAACATATAGGAACTTACAAAGGCCTTGTTCACCGCTTGTAATATGATAGACATAAACACTCTCAACAGACATAGATCTCACTGTCATCAAATGATATAAGAAAATGAATAGACAATGTAAAAATGACAGTGTAAAAGATGTAGGAACTTACAAACGCCTACTTTTTTTCTCAGTATAGCTTTTGTTTCACCATAAACATGTATTAGCATGATATGCATAGAATAAAAAACATTACACACAAAAGACTACTAAATAGACACATATTTCAGCCTTATCAAACAATCTGAGCAAATGCATAAATAACACAAAAAAATGGTAGTGTTATAGATATAGGAAATTACAAATGCCTCCTTTTCTGATAGATTTCACCCTCATCAAACAATCTGAGCAAATGAATAAACAATGCAAAATTTTCTTTGCTCAACAGCTTTAAAAATTGACACTGGGAACCATTAATGGCAAGTGCGCTTCAGTTTATTGACAATATAGAGACTAACAAATGCTAAATGTCATTGCTAAAATGCAAAGTGTCAACAGAAATACTCAGTGCGAAGACATGACTATATCAAAGAACATTACAAAGCCATGAAATATTCCCAATAGCTGTAAAATATTACTGATTGATGAACTAATTTTATACAGAGACATTTTGCACTTGTGTGGACCTAATTCCCATTTTCATTTCATAGATTGAAGGACAGTTGGCATGCATTCGTGTAGAGAAAAGATTAGTTCCATTCTTAATTGTGGGGAGAAGGGAAGTCAACATTAATAAATTATGGTGTTAAGTCTTTAATTGAACAATAGAGACCAACACACAAAAGCACTCAGAGATAGGGAAGAGCAGCCATTAACCGATAAAATGAAGAGAACAACAAACAATAGACATTAACCCATGAAATGCAGAGATGGAAAAAACTATGAAATAACACTATAAAACGTATAGGAACTTACAAAAACCTTGTTCCCCGCTTCCAAAATGATAGACATAAACCATCTCAATAGACAGAGATCTCACCACCATCAAACAATCCAAGCAACTGAATAGACAATGCAAAAATGACAATGTAAAAGATGTAGGAACTCACAAATGTTTCCTTTTTCACTTGCCACAACTTTTGTTTCATCATAAACATGTATCAGCATGATATGCATAGAATAAAAAACATTACACACAAAACACTACTAATAACTATTTTTGAAATGCCAAGCAAAGTCTTTTATGTCCATAGCATGTATGTTTGAAATAGATCAATAGGCAATTGTGAAATTACATAGTGCACATAAGAAATCAAAATAAAGCATCAGATTAGTCTTGATTAAAGTATCAACATCATTGTCTTTTGATTGATATCATTAACAACAACCATGCTACATAGCTTCCTTGACATCTTGCTTGTTGACATTGTTCTACACTACTATGTTGTGCTGCCTGGATCTTGCATCACAAACAATTAGCATTATGCTTTTCACAATGTAGTTGTCACAATATGCTAAGAAAGAATGAGAATCAAATTTGCAATAGTGTAGGGTAAGCACCTATGCTAAGCTGCAAACATTGGTGTTTCCTTTTGTGACAATCCCTATGATGCAATTATCCATTGCAAGTGTGAATGTTCCTTGTACTTGAAACTTCCATAACAAGAACATTACTACAGACATGTCTTTCTTGTAGTTTTCAAATGGTATTGTAGCTAGCTGAGGGAAGCTATTTCATAGTAGTTATTTGTGCAGATAATAGTCCACAGCTCCATGTGTTGTTTGAACAGTGCATTGAAGAAAATGCATGTATTCAAAATTTGTGTCAGCCACACATGTTGTGCATTGTACAACATTAGTGTTTGATGTTTGTGCGAAAAAAACCCTTTGTTTACATGATGTACAAACTGGTTCATATGGGGGAAAGTAAACATTTTTAGGCCTCAGTGTTCCAGTCACCTAGAATGGTAATACAAATGTCATTAGTGACAAATTAGAACAATGCAATTTTAGAAGTTTTAATGTTCAGAATATATAAACAACATCACAATAGCAGGGAACACATGACAAGTACTTTGAAACAAAAATGCCTATACTATTATGTAAGATGTTAATGTTTTAGGTGTTTACTTCCATGCTCAAGGACTTAAGTGGTTCTAGAGAGGCTTTTGTAGATGCATCATTGAGCTCGTCAATGAAGCTGGATGTCATTGTTCTGATTAGAATCTTTCCTTTTACCCCAACATGAACAACATTCTTGAACAATATGAGGGGGGTTTTGCTGATGCCAGCATTAGTTGAAGTGTGGCATAGAGCTTTGCATGGCTGGTGGGAACTATAACCTATAAAATGTAGAATTGTTCAAATGGAAAATTCCAAGGAAAATTAGTTTAAGAATTCCATAGCAGCAAACCAGATTAAAAATTGTATGTTCTAAAAAATGTACATTAATTTAATCAAAAGAAGACTGCTAAAATGCAAATGTTGTCAATCCAGAATGGCATTCTACAAGCAAGTTAGCTCTATTAGAGAAAAGTGTTAAAAAGTCTTTAGGAAATTCAAAAAAGAAAAGCGCTCAAATTATACAATGCCAACATTAATTGTGCAAAACATCTTATAGTAGCTAAATCATCTTGGGACTCTCCATCCTTAACTTGTAGCTCATATTGCATTGGTGCTTAATGGTGACTAGTAACAACAATGGCAAATGTTCTAATAGGATAGTTGTTCTCTGATTGGATGAGATGTGAGATGGTTGTGTCAGGAATCAGTCTACGTTCCTTACAGACTCTATCGATGGGTTGAATGGTGCTTTGAGGGGTTAATACAAGGGAATAATCAACATCTCCTCTTTCATATTGTGTTTTTTTTCTAATGACAAAATTTGTGATACATGTGCACTTGTATGAGGCAATAGTTGTGGTAGGAATGTGTCAACTAGTTTGTTATTAATGTTTGCAGTGATTATCATTTGGCCATGACTGTCAACCAAATCAACATGGACAATTGCTGCTTTTGGTTGTGTTCGAAGATTTCTGCTAAGAGCAGGGCCATAAATGACTAAAATATCACCTTCAAATGCTAAAGTTGATTATTTTGTACAAATGTCGAGGATGCTTGATGGTTGTACAATTTCTACCTTGAATCTGTACATTGGAATTTGAGCAATGACAGAATCTAAGTGGACAATTAAGCATAGAGAAATTCAAGTTATATATGACACAAATGGGACACAATACTTTCTTCTTTTGTTCTTGTTTCTCATCTGACTGGTCTATCCTGTGTTGTGTAGGAAATGTGCTTGGTGCCTTGCAAGTGTTTCTGGCAACACATGCAATGATATGTTTGTGTCAAGAACATATTAAAACAAAGCAAAAAGAAAAGATTAAAGAGATCCAATATGGATTTGAAATTTGTTGGTGTCAATTGTTAAAGATTTACCTGTTTGTAGATGGACTGAATGCTATGTCGTAGGTTGGAAAATCTTGGGATATATGTTTGATGAACTATCAAGATGTCTATATCTTGCATCTATCTATAAAAAAGTTCATATCCATAAAATAAATATTATATGGATCTTCTGCAAGCTAGTTCTGCGATGTATTACAATTTTGACTTTGTAATTTGTTTGTAATGAAGAAATATATGTTGTGTGCATACTTGCTTCAAAACATGTGCCTAGTCATTTATAACAGCATAAGCATGCAAGAAATTTCCAAGAGTATGATTGGAAGTGCTCTCTTGCAGTAATAGCCAAAGCTGAAATGTGCACATGTAGAAAACACAAGTAGTGACATGAGAGGCTAAAAATTTCATATCCATAAATTAAATATTATCTGGATCTGCTTGAACTTAGTTCTGCAATTCATAACAATCTTGACTTTGTAGTTTGTTTGTAATGAAGAAGTATATAATGTGCAAACATTTAGTAATATTAATGCATGATAACATACCTGTTTCAGAGCAGGTATATAGTCATTTGCAATATCATAATCATGGGAGAAGTTTACAAGAGCGTGGTTGATAGTCCTCACTAGGAACAATAGAAAATCTGAGATGTACATAGGTAGAGCAATGGAAAAATAAGTATGCTGGTTAGAGGAATGATTAGGACGAAGAACAATTAATAGATTGAAATGCAATTCGCTTGCATGCATGACAGACAAAAGATTAGTTGCATTGTTAATGGAAGGCAATACAGAACTCGACATTTGTGAATTATGGTGTCAAGTCTTTAACTCAACAACAGACATCAAATAATCTGAGCAAATGAATTAAAAATACAAAAATGATAGTGCAAAAGATATAGGAAATTACAAACACCTCTTTTTTTGACAGATTTCACCCTCATCAAACGATCTGAGCAAATGAATATGAAATGCAAATAATCGTTTTCTCGACAGCCTTAAAATTTGGCACCACAATCCATTAATGACAACTGCACTTCAGTCTATTGACAATAAATGAAAATTAGGGACTAACAAATGTTATATGTCCTCATTAAAATGCCATGTGTCAACAAAAATACTTGGTATGAAGACACAACTAGATCAAAGAATATTACAAAGCCATGAAATATTTCCAATAGCAACAAAACACTATCAATTGATGAAATGATTTTATACCAAGGCATTTTGCACTTATTTAGGCCTAATTTTTATTTTCACTTCATAGATTGAAGTGCAGTTGGCATGCATGTGTGCAGAGAAAAGATTAGTTCCATTCTTAATCATGGCCAACAGAGATGTTCACATTAACGAATTATGGTGCTAAGTCTTTAAACCAACAACAGAGACCAATCCATAAAAGCACTCAAAGATAGGAAAAAATTGACATGAAGCCATAAAATGCAGAGAACAACAAACAATAAACATTAACCCATAAAATGTAGAGATGTAAAAAACTATAAAACGACACTGTAAAAGATATAGGAACTTCAACAGACAGATTTCACTGCCATCAAACAATCTAACCAAATGAATAAGTAGCGCAAAAATGAGAGTGTAAAACATATAGTAACTTATAAACACCTACTTTTTGGCTTGCAAAATGATAGATATAAACCCTCTCAATAGACATAGATTTCACCCTCATCAAGCAATCTAAGCAAATGAATAAAGAATGCAAATAATCCTCTGCTCAACAGACTTAAAACTTTACATCATAAGCCATTAATGATGCTTGCACTTGAGGCTATTGACGACAAATAAAAATTAGAGACTAATAAATGCACATTGTTCTCATTAAAACGCCATGACTTGACATTTTGCACTTATTCAAGCCTAATCTTCATTTTCATTTCATAGATTAAAGTATTTGGCATGCATGCATGCAGAGAAAAGATTACTTCCATTCTAGTATTGTGAACTTGATAGTAGCAATATCAGTGTCACGTATCCAAAAGTGGTCCAACAGACTACCTGCATGTGTTTTGGCTTGTTAACAATCAGTGACAGGTTGTGTTGTTGCATAAAATCAAGAAGTGCTTTTGCTCTCAAGTGGATTGTAACATGTCAATGTTAAAGTCTCCAGTAATAATCAATTTTGAATTAGGCGGCAATGAGGTAATGGTGGTTTGCATTAAATTAAATAGATCATGAATGGGTGCATTTGGTGTCAAGTACAAATTTATGATGCGTAGTGTATAATTGTGCACATGCAACAGATCAATGGTTATTGATTCTAGATATTTTGTCAAAAAACTATGAAAGTTTTGCACTGGGACTATTTTCCTGCAACATGTTAACAGGCCATGAATACTTGTTGCAGTATAGCAATTGGATGTTTTGTCAAGGAAACAAATGTGATCGAGCACATTGTGTTTGGTTTCTTGGAAGAAAAAGATAGTTACTTGTAGCAAATCATGGTCATGGGCTATTTCTTGTGCATGCAATGTAAAGCTACATGTATTCAAAGAGCATATTGTAAAATGACTTGGAGAGAAAGACAAAAGCATATGGTGTACTTTTCACTACATCAAGGCCATAAGGTATTGCATTTCGCTATTTACTTTTTCTGAGACTTTGAAGTTTTGTTCTTGTAGTTTATGCATGAGATACAGTGACTCGATGGTTTTTACACGTGATAAGGCCATGTACATAAGACCATGTTGATATACCTTACATGGGTCAAAAGCAACTGCATCCATTGTGAGCCCTTGTGCTCTATGAATAGTTCATGCACATGCAAGTTGCAATGGAAATTGTGCTCGAGTAACTATTTTTGTACCTATATATATAGACACGTACACACACCCACACACCCACACACACACACACAAATATATATATATAAGCAGTAGCAACCTTGGAACTTCAAAACAAATTTTGCTTTATCAATCTGCAAATAGTAGAAACTTTGCCAAGCAAAAGGATATTATGCTTTATCAATTTGGTCCAAGAAACGAAAGGACAATGTGCAACATCCAAGAACAAAAGGATATCATGCTATATCTATGTGATGCGGCAAGAGAAAGTATGAAGTGCAATATGCAAGAAAATTATGTTCTGGCAATTCCTTAGGAGCAACAATTTTGCAATGCTCAAGGCAATGCCACTCTGCCAACATGAAACTAGCAACAATGTTCCAAGGGTCATGCAAAGTATGCTTTACCAAATTCTTGCAACAAATTTGTATTTACAAAATTACAATTTCCCTTGTTATGATTAAAAATATTAGCAAAGCTTTGCAATACAGATTTTGGTGACTGATTAGTAGTAACTAGTACAAAGTAGTTGTGACCAACATTGATGCATAGATAATCATAGATCTTTCCAATTTTTTGAGGCTGGCCAATTTGTATAGGCTCCATTTTGTGATCGTGAACACCATCCCAGCAAAGTTTTTCCCTCTATTGCACTTGATTCCTATAGCAAAACATAGTCCATTACAAGTTGAGTGGAATTGTTGAGTGAAATGGAACCCAATTGGTATGTTGAAAAGATAATGGGCAATAAAATATGTGTCATAAAGGATGTAATTGTTGATGTATGTTTTTACACATAAGCAACATGAGATAAATTCACAATGAACTCAGTCTCTCTTGAAAAGTATGGAGAATTATACAAAGATAATTATCAACTCCAAGGATCTGGTAGTCAGTTCTTGACTGTGTTGGAAAATTTAGTGGTTTGTTGTGAGTTGTTTATTCAAGGGGCCTTACATAAACTAAAGTAATATGTGACTGTGAGGCCTACCCTTTTTCATTCTGTTCATGTGACTATTTACCTTACTGTTGCTGATACTTTTATATTTGTGGGACTGTTGATCCTGGATTTTCAAACTATTAAACCTTATTATGTTAAAGGAAAACTAACTGGGTGATGTTAGATAGATGTTTGCTTTAAGAGAAAACAAATTGGGTGATGTTAGATAGATGTTCACATTACAGGAAAACTAATTGGGTGATGTTAGAAAGAAAATTGAAATGTGATTTCTTTATACTTATGAGAACTGTGGTATGTTTTAGGAATGCATGTTTTAAATTTGCTTCGGCTATGATATTTATATGTGGAATTAACTTTGAAATTTAGTGTGCATGTATTTCTAACAAAACCACAGACACTGGAGATTATTCCACACCTTATGTTGTAATCCCTTGTGAAGCCGATCTGGTTCCACTAGGAACCGAGATCAACTCTGTGTTTGAATTAATGTTGTAATGTTGTCTTGTATGGGGTTGAATGGGTTAGGTCTACCTTCTTGTAAATTTGAATTATGATTTGTGTTGTGAGAATTATATTTAAAATTCATTTTTTTTTAATTTTAAACTTTTGAGACCCTTTTCTTGTGTCTTAACTTGACCCTGGGTGTCCTAACTAGGTTAAAGTTGACCCTGAGTTATACCCCATGGGTCTAGGGTCCCTTTTGACTTGGGTAACCCTTGGTAAACCTCCGTATGGTCACCTTAACTTCACACTAAAGTTAAGTCACGAATTTGGAGGCATGGGAGGAATAGGAAGAGTGGTACCAACACTCAAACCCATCCCTCTTCAATTCCCAAGGCTTGTGAGGACTCCAAAATCCACCAATGGTGGAGGACTTGACTTCAAGTCCCTCTCACAAATGGTGAGAGTCCCCATGGAGTTTTGTGGTACTTCATGAGAGGGAAGGAAAGGAAGACATGTGTCATCCTTTCCCTCTCCAATCCCCCTTTTCTCTCCCATGTGTAAGAGAGATGACATGTGGTAAGGGATAAGGAAGACTTTGGGGATGGGTGAGTGACATGTGTCAAAACCCATCCCTTGGGACACAATAGTGGTTGAGAGGAAGAGTGAGGAGGTGACAAGTGTCACCTCCCCATTCCTCTAAACTCATGGAATGGGTTATTTTAATCCCACTTGGGATAGGGAGAAAGGTTGTTGAATTTTTGGAGGATTTTTGGTTTATTGGAAATTATTTTTTGGAGAAAAGAATAGAGGGAGTTTGGTGACTTAGGTTGGAGGAGATTTTAGTGGAGCTCTACATCAACTACATCCATTAAAGGGCTTTTTAAGGTTGGATTTCAAGGCCTTTCCTTTGCATTTTCTATTTGTTGCATGAAGGATGTGTGAAAATGTTTATTTTGCTTATGTTGTATTTTTTTGTTATTGTGGGGAAACTTTTGTTGGGGTGTTGACAGAGCTTCTTCCACTTGGGAGAAATGCTCATCAAGTATGGGGTAGGGGAGGAGTGATCCTCCTCAAGGTCATGCCTTGTTTTGGGATGTTGAAAGCCTTGAGGGCATTTGAGTAATTTGAGTAAAATTTGTCACATGGCTTGAGAGCCAAAATATGATCTTCTTGGAATTTGTGGTTTACTTGGTTGGCTTGAGGCCATGAGAAATTTGTGTTGTTCATATTATTTGAAAGGGTGGCACTCTAGAGTTGAGTGTGTCCACTCTCCTACCCCTCTTTTGACTCACTTTAGTTGAGTTTGTGTTGTGTAATTATCCATGGGTGTTTTGTGTTTTGGAGTGTTGTTTTACCTTGTTGTGAAGTGATTTGGATTCCCTAGGTGTGTGGATGATCTCCCTAGCTCAGGGGTGACCCTCTTGCGGGTCTACAGTAGGGAGGAGAGCAAGTTGAGTGGTGTTTTCTCCCCTTGTGTGATATGCAGGTTCTTGGAGCTTATTGTGAAGCTTGGAGAAGATTATTGGAACTTGGAAAAATATTTTATTTTCCTTAAGTCTTAAGGAGAGCTTGGTCATTTAATAGCATCATCCTTGTTGATTTCCAAGAGAAGAAAATTTTCTCTTCCTATTGTTGTAATTTTGGTATTTTGAGTTAGGAGGAAACCCTCTTCATTGTAATAAAGGATTTATTTATAGTGTTATTAAATTTTGTTATCATGTATGAAATAAATAAGAAGTGAAATTTGTTTTTTTTTTTAAATTAGAATTGTCTATTTCCTTCTTCTCCTACTTGAAAAGTTGTGAAACTAGTTGTTATTGTAAGCAAATTTGTTAATATTTATCTCATTAGATGACTTGTGAAAATTTTAATTTTATAAATTATGTGAAGTTGTAATTTTTGTCATTGAAAAGAAATGAAAATTTGTTATAAAAATGCATTTGAATTGTTGTGAATAGATGTCAATAAAATTAATTCCTTCCCTTAAAATCAAATGCTTATTATATTTTAAATTGCATCATTTGTTTGAACTTTGAACTTAGATTAAAGGGAAAATAGATTTTTTTAAAATTATCTATCGCATAATACTATTTTGTATGAAGTTTAATTTTAGAGTTGCAAATGAAATTACATTGTTTATAAATGCAATATAGAATAATTCTTTATTCTGCCTTTTAAAATAAAAAAAATAATTGACAGTAATTAATATATATATATATATATATTTACATTTCTGTATTTTTATGAGTTAAATGGGCTAGTTATAAAACTGTAAATTTAATAACTGTGAGAAAATTGTGAAGTAATCCTATAAATATATATTATATATATATATATATATATATATATATATATATATATATATATTATTTATATTAATGTTAAACGAATTAAAAATAGGAAATAAGAATACATGAATCAGAGTTTTCTGTGGAGAACATAGATATAAAATATATATATATATAGTGGTGGTGGGGGGGTTTAAACCCCCCACCACCATCGCCTTCATAATGGGTGTGGGGAGGGGCGAAGCCCCCACCCACAACCCCGCCAACACAAAACCCCTCCCGCGGAACTAAAACCCGCGGCCCCTTTGCGATCTCCACCCTCTTCTCCCACCAGACCTCCACAGTGCCTCCGCCCACGAACTCCCATCCGCCGCTCCCTGCGGCACCTCCACCCATGCCCCTCTGCCATGGCCTCTCCTCTCCCTTCCACCACCTGATCTCCCCTCTGTGACCACTCTAAACCACGGCCTCTGCCCTAGCGCTGCCACCGTCATCCTCCATTGGATCCCTGCCACAAGCCAATGGAGAATAAGGGTTAGGGTTCTCCAATAAAAATTCAATAGAATGGTTTGAATGGAAATAAAACAATACTCAATGTTATATATATAAAATATATATATATATATATATATATATATATAAAGATATAAGATTAAAATAAATTATATATATATATATATTTATTGGTTGTTAATAATTTTCTCATTTTCATTTAAATAACAATAAAGATATATAGGTATATATATAATTATATATATATGTTTATATATTATCTATCGATAATTTTGTAACAAGAATAAATAAAATAGAGGCTATACTTCGATGACAATTTATATAATTATATTAATTCAAACTATAGGGGAGTTGCGCTTTCAGGATTTAATAAATTTTATTTAAAAATATCAAGAAAACAAAAAGAAAAATATACCTATCTGTATAAACACAAATAAGCATATATATACATTATATATATGCTTATTTGCATTTATATAGATATGCGTATCTTTATAAATGTAAATAAGCCATCACAGGCATTCAAGATGTGGCCATTATAAACTCAACTGTAGATTGAGAAAACATCCAATTGAGAAAAAGAGAGAGAAAGAGAAAGAAAAGTTAACCTTGAAAAACAAAGAGGAGAAAATGTGTGGTATTTCTGAAAAGGGCTAAGAGAACTAAGTAAGTTTGACCTACCATTAATCCTGATTAGGGACAAGTTAATTATCAAAGTAAATCAAACGTTGAGATGAAACCTAGAGTGGAAACCTAGGAGACTGTGTCAAGCGAAGTTAGTAACCCTGTTTAAGTGATCTGGTCTACCAAGAAATTAGGAATAATGTAAAGGATGCAGTGATAACTTTGATTGATAGAGAACGGGAAGAAAAGCAGGATAAACATAAAGAAACCTTACACAACGGGAAAGAGAATGTGATAGAAATACAATCAAAATTAAATTTCAGAGAAACGGAAGAGAGGGCAAATGTACAGGATTTGTTGAAAATGCTAAGTCTGAAGGAGGAGAAATTAATATTAAATTTTAGAAAACAAGAAAGAGAACAAATGATTGGGCTTTGTTGAAAAATGTTCCATTAAAGTGAACAACTGTAAATTCATTATGATTAGGGAGTAGTAGGAAATTTGTTAACCCTATCAAGAAAACCCGTGTTAAGAATAGTGTCAGTGTAATAAATCCCACTCATGCCCGTGAGGCGTTATGCTGCCAGATTCTTCCAGAATCTAGGGTTTAGGAGCATAGTAAGTTCAACCCTTGTAGCGACATTATCCGCGTTGTGAAGACCCCCTTGTTGGCCTTCTTGCGTATGGGTGTGTGCTCTTGTACGTGTACCCCCGCTGACAACTATTTTGTTTACGCCCTATGCGTATGCCACTGAGCACGCTTACGCATGTGAGGGGGTTTCTAGGGAAGCTTGGGAAATTTTTTGATATTTCGTGTCATGACCACATGACACATGTGGACATGACACGTGTGATGCGTGTTGTGACTGCATGGGAAATGTGGGCATGACAGTGACTTACTGGACTTCCTTAATGATCACAAATAACATTGTGAGAAGTGATCCTTTGCATGTATTTATTATATTTACAAAGCTTTTATATGAATTATACTCAACATGCTCTGTACTTTCAAATTATGTATGCAAACTACTAAAGATCTTTTAAATTTGTAATTCTTTACTTGGATCAATAGAAATTTACTTAAAATATTTGCGTGTAAGCTAAGTATTTATGCTTTTTTGGAAAAGTTAGAAAGAGTAGGGTTAGAAACATTATTTTAGATAGGATCTAATGTTCTGCTATCCACGTATTGAGAAATTTAATGATCTTGAACAATTCAACACAACTAAATCCACATATGTAAAATCCTAAGCATTTTCATGAACATACATAAGGAATTGTAATCTTTCAAAGAAAATACATCAAACAATTGCCTAAACCAGAAAACACTCTGGAATACACGCAAAATTCTAAGGTTTCTTTTATTTGAAGTATAAAGTCATACTGAATTTACAATGTAACAATAACTTCTGTTGTATTGACCAAAATTACTAAACTTACAAACATTTTGACAGATACATGAAGGAGACAAGACATTCCACGCACTCCTTGATGAAGACACAAGTGACCTCCTCCCTAAATCACTAAATGCTCAAAGTAATCAACATGAACTACTTCCTTTTGCAACAAAATCACCAATTATAGTCTTAAGCTAAAAGTTATGAATCCCTGTGTAAGTAAAATACAAGTAGCACGGTTCCTTATATAGATTTGAAATCCCCCCCCTACTACGGTTACAAATTCAATCAATGGTTCACATTCAAAAAAATCAACGGTGGGAATCATTTCCCAACTGTTCCAAAATATCTTTGCAGAATATTCCTTTTAGCGCAAAGGATGCCATTAGGATCTTTTTAAATACAAGATATTTTCTTTGACTTTCTCTTCTATTGACCTTTTGTTGATGACAATATAACAAAAAAGTCTAAAGTACCTGCAAATAACACTGCTACTGATATTCCTTTCCATATGTTCCTATTCCTTCAAGTACTCTGTATATTTGGCTATCAATGCCACAATAGAAGTATGATTAGTCCCTTGGCTCTTTATCCATGTATATTTTTGCAATTCAACTCCTTTTAACATCTTCACTTGCCTTTCTAGATCCTCTCTATTTTTCTGATATTTCCTTACCTTGGCATTTAATTCCATAACGGAATCAATCATTTTAGCACCTAGATTTGTTGCAGGGCTCTCCAAGCAAGGTAAATAAATGGCCTTAAATTCTTTTATTACCATAGTCACATCATATACCGGTATCTCTTGGCACTCATGCCCAATAAGTCTCTTTATTATTTTCATGTGTATCCTTATTATACCATCAGCAATCTCCTCCAAATCTCGAGTACTAACAATGCAACCTTTTAGAATGTCTTCTTCAAATTTCAAGTCTAATTTATGCTATGGTATTTGGTTTTCCATCTGAGGGGTTATTACTCCCTCATTTATCAACTCTTCAACCCTTTCATTCATGTCTTCAACCTATTCCAATTCAGATATGCTTTCCTCTAATCTGGATTGACAATTATGTATGATAACATTACAATTGTTTTTCTCTGTGAGGGCAATATCCCAATTGGCAATTACCTTCCTTATTATATCTTCTCCCTTTTGAATAAATTCTTTGAGCCACTTCTCAAAAATATTTTTAACTTCAATTTTCTTGTTCTCCATCTCATCTACTTGATCTCTTGATAAAATGGCCAGCTCTGTAGGCAAGCCTGACATACTAATAGTAGGGTCAAACATACCCTGAATGAACTGTTGTAACTAGACAATGTGTCCCTTCAAGTAATCATATTTATCTTTATCTCCTCTCATCATCTCAATAGTCACCTTATTCATGTCCTCTCACTCTGCAATATGTTGCTCCCTGGTTACATACCCAAGGTCTATGTTGAGCAATTGATAATCATCAAGGCTCATTTCTCCTTTTGCCTTCTCTTTCTAGGGTATAGCCATCTCTAGAGTCCTTGATCCAGATGGACTTCTCTTTATGGCTTACATGGTCCTTGCTTTTCTTCTTTCCTTTTGTGAATGACCACCTAACAAACTTTTTATTCAATAGCAACCAGCTGCACTTTTGCCTTTTCTCTTCTGACTTCTGAACCTACCCAAGCTAGTGCCTCCCTACTCATTTTTGCCTTCTTTTCTTCATTTACCACCTCCTCTTGAGGTTTTTCTATCTCCATTTATTCTTGTTCTTGTTCTTGTTGTTGTGGTGGAGGATCCTAATCCAGAAGCGGTGGTGCATTGTCTTGCTGTGGTGGCTCCTCCTCTTCATTCTCCTTTTCCTCTTCCTCTTCATCTGTATCCTCTTTAGCATCTTACTCCATATCTTTTCCTTTTGAATTCTCCTTTTGTTCACTTTGTTCAATGACAATCTTAGGAGTACCTAAAATATTAACCTCAGAACTACTTGATGGCACTTTTGCCCTTGTTATTACCTTAATTTTCACCTATGCACTCTTAGGCATGCTTGCCTGGTCTGACTGTGGAGGTTGGATTGAAGATACATCAAGCCCTTTTGTAGATTTTTCTTCTTCTTTTTCTTCTTCTACCACCTATTGTGCAACATCCTATACTTCTTTTATGATTTCTGGTGGCACAAGTGGACCAAAAGAATCCTCTGCCTCTGGCTCCTCTTGCACATTTTCTTTATTTGATATTGGGCTTTGTGTCTTTCCCATAGAAACTTTGTCATGCCCCCATTTCCCATGCGGTCACAACATGCATCACACATGTCATGTCCACATTTGTCATGTGGTCATGACACGAAATATCAAAAAAAATTTCACGCTTCCCTAGAAACACCCTCGCACGCATAAGCGTGCTCGGTGGCGTACGCTTAAGGCGTAAACAATACAGTTGAAAGCGGGGGTAATATGTACACATATGCATACCAATCGCAAGAAGGCCATCAAGGGCGTCATCACGACGCAGTTAACGTCACTAATAGGGTTAAACTTGCCTAACCTAACTAAACCCTAGATTCTAGGAAAATCTGGCAGCATAACGCCTCATGGGCGTGAGTAGGGTTTATTGTATTAACACTAAATTTGATCAAGAGGTTTCCTGATTTGGGTTAATAAATTTCTTACATCACACTAGTTACATTGGTAAGACAGTTGATTAAGTTAATTGAATATTTTTCAACAAAGTTCGATCATTTGTTCTCCTTCACATTTTCTGAAATTTAATATTAATTTGTTCTCCTTCACATTTTCTAAATTTTAAAACATTTTTCAACAAAGTCCGAACATTTGTTCTCCTTCACGTTTTCTAAATTTAAAACATTTTTCAACAAAGTCCAAACATTTGTTCTCCTTCACATTTTTTGAAATTTAATATTAATTTGTTCTCCTTCACGTTTTCTAAATTTAAAACATTTTCAACAAAGTCCAATCATTTGTTCTCCTTCATGTTTTCTGAAATTTAATATTAATTTGTTCTCCTTCACGTTTTCTAAATTTTAAAACATTTTTCAACAAAGTCTGAACATTTGTTCTCCTTCACATTTTCTATCAATCAGAGTTATCTCTGCATCATTTACATTATTCCTAATTTCTTGGTAGATCAGATCTTGGAATCAGGATTTACTAACTTCGTTTGATGAAGTTTACTAGGTTTTCGTTCTAGGTTTAAATCAACGTTTGAATTAATTTTGTTAATTAAATAGGCCACCACATGCTTAAAAGAGTATTAAGTTTTAATTAGTACTCTTAGCCCTAAATTCCTCCATCAATAAAATAATATTTTCTTTATGAGTGAAAAACCTATTTTTTGTTTTTCTCCTCTTTGTTTTCACTTTTATCTTTCTTTCTCTTTTTCTCTCATTTTCTCATTTTCTCAATTTGTCATTTTCTCAATTTTGTTGCAGGTTATAATGGCCACTTATGAAATGCATAAGATGGCTTCATATAATTATAAATATTTAACAATATATATATATATATATATTATTTTAATGAATTAGGTTTCCTTTTTATAAATAGATGTATATGTTTATTTTCTTGCTTTCATTTGTGATAAAGTTGAAACCCTAAATCTTTTTTGTTTGGCTTTCATTATAAAATTATTGAAGCCCTAATTATTTTTGTTTGATGGTTTGCAGGGTCTATTGAGGAGAACCCTGGCGACGGCGGCGCTAAGAGGGGAATTCATGGCAGAGGATGGGCGGAGGGGACTGTCGGTGGGGTGATTGGCAACAGTTTGGAGGACTAGCCATAGAGTTTGTGGTGAGGGGAATGGTGACCATAGAGGGGAGTGTCTGTAGAGACCGCGGGGGTGGAGGAGATGGGTGGCACGTTGAGCAGACAGTGCGGGGGAAGGAGGCCCGCGGGGTGTTTGAGGGTTCTGGGGAGTGTGGGGAGGGGGACGAAGCCCCCACCCACATCCCACACAATGGGGTGTGGGTGGGGGTTCCGCCCCCCTCCCCACACCCTTAACAAAATGGCGGCGACGGTGGGGGGGTTCGAACCCCCCCCACCACCTCACATAAATTTTTGTATATATAAAAAAAACTTGCAATCTGTTCTATCTAAAACACAGTCGCTCCACTGTGTATTTTTTTTACATAGCAAACTTTATTCATAAATAAAATTTATTTAATATATTGTATATATATATATACAATTATATGTATACACAGCAACAGTTCTATTACACATAAATCCCAGTTTATTTAAATTAAAATATTTATATGTATATAAATATATATGTATATATATATATATGTATATATATGTATGTATATATATATGTAGTTTAAATTTTCTTTGACAATTTATAAATCCACTTTATTCTTTTTAAAAATATATAAACAAATTACATCCATCTGAATTGCTCAAATATATATAAATTAAATATATTTTCAACTATAATTTTCTTTCTAAGCACTCATAGGTTTTCTGTTTTAAACAAATTTGTAAGATATGTAAATATATCTTTCTTTTATCAATTCTACTACAAGGCAAGAATTCATTTTTTTCTAACAAGTATATTCGTTGCATGATTAAAATTTACACATTTTTAAAGAGAGAAGTAAATATAATTAAGTAATTTAAAATGCCTATAATAAATAACTACAACTAATTTTCTTCCTTTTCATAGTAACAAATTACAACTTTTTTTATTGTCACAACAACAACTTCATAACTTAACAAATTGATATTTTCAATATGTCATACAATGAAATAGATTATAAACAAATTTTCTTCAATTCATCCTTTTTGAAGGATAAGAATTAAGCAACAAATTATAACTTTAATTTCAATGAAATATGGCTTACACACTACAAAAAAATAATTTTACAACAAAAGAGAGAACCAAGTTCTCATCTTTGACAACTAACAAAATGGTAAAATCTCCTAAGAAGGCCAAGCTCTCTCTCATGAGCTTTGAAAGTAAAGGAAAATAAAATATGAACTCCAAGCACAAGGAGTTTCTCCAACTTCACATTTAGCTCCAAAGAACCTGTATATCACAACAAGGGGAAAAGAAAACCACACATCTTGCTCTCCTCCCTACCAGAGACCCGCAAGAGGGTCACCCCCAAGCTAGGGAGGTCATCCACGCACCTAGGGTCTCAATTCCACTTCACAACAAGGCACACAAACATCCAAAACACAATATTACACCCATAGATAATCACAACACATGAACTCAACCAAGGTGAGTTCAAAGGGGTAGGGGAGTGGACACACTCAACTCAAGAGTGCCACTCCTACAAAATATCCCAACACACTTTCTCTTATGGCCTCAAGCTATCACATTTAACAAAATTTTTAAAAGTTTCCATATTTTGGCTCTCAAGCCATGTCTCAAATTGCTCAAAATCACATATATTGCCCTTAAGGCTTACAACACCCCAAAAACTAGGTAATGACCCCGAGGAGGATCACTCCTCCCCTACCCCACACTTGTTGAGCATCTTCTCCCAAGTGGGAGAGGCTCTTACAACACCCAACCAAATTTCCCCACAATAACAATAACACTCAATGAAATAAACCACACACATATGCATCATGCAAGCAACTAAAATACAAAAGGAAGGCCTTAGCCTTGAAAACCAACCTTTAAAAGCCCTATTATGGAAGAAGTTGATGTAGAGATTCTCCAAATTCTCCTCCAACATAAGCCACCAAACTCCCTCTATCTTTTCTCCCAAATTAAAATTCCAGCAATTAAAATTTCCAAAAAATTCAACAACCCCTCACCTTCTCCCAAGTGGGATTAAAATAAGCTCAACCCATGAGCTTAGAGGAATGGGGAGGTGACACTTGTCACCTCCTCACTCTTCCTCCCCACTACAAGTATGTCCCAAGGGATGGGTGTTGACACATGTCACTCACCCATCCCCAAGTCTCCCTCACCCCTTACGACTTGTCCTCTCTCAAACATGTGGGAGAGAAAGGAGGAGTTAAAGAGGGAATGGGTGACACATGTGTCCCCTTCCTTTCCTCTCAAGAGGGACCACACAAATCCAAGGGTACTCTCACCAATTGTGAGAGAGACTTGGAGTCAAGTCCTCCACAATTGGTGGGTCTTGGAGTCATCTCCAACCTTAGGAAGTGAAAAGGGATGGGGTTGAGTGTTGGTACCACTCATCCTCTCCCTCCCATGCCTCCAATTTCGTCACTTAACTTCAGTGTGAAGTTAAGATGACCATATGGAGGTTTACCAAGGGTTACCCAAGTCAAAAAGGACCCTAGACCCATGGGGTATAACCCAGGGTTAAGTTTAGCCTAGTTAGAGCACCCAGGGTCAAGTTAAAACACATGAAAAGGGTCTCCAAAAATTTAAAATTTAAAATGTAATTTAAAGACAAAATTCTTACAACACAAATTATAATTCAAATTAAAAGAGCATAGACTTAAACCAATTAACCACATGCAAATTAACATTACAACATTTCATCATACACAGAGTTGATCTTAGTTCCTCGTGGAACTAGATCAGTTTCACAAGGAATTACAACATTGAGTGTCGGATGATCTCCAGTATCTATGGCTGGTTAGAAATACCTACGCACTCAATTGTAAAGTTAATTCCACATATACATATAATAGCTGAAGTAATTTAAAACATGTACACTCGCATAAAATATCACTAGTTCACATAAGTATAAAGGAAATCACATTACAATTAGATTCTGAGTTCTACATTTCAAACATCCACTCCCAAGATTAAATCACAAAACCAATTTCTATCTAACATCACCAAATTAGTTTTCCTTTAACATCATAATATAACCCAATTTCTATCTAACATCACCCAATTAGTTTTCCTTTAACATCATAATATAAAGCATCTATCTAACATCACCCAATTTGTTTTCTCTTAATATGAAGCATCTGTCTAACATCACCCAATTAGTTTTCCCATAGGATAAAGCATCTATCTAACATCACCCAATTAGTTTTTCCCATAATATAAAGCATCTATCTAACATCACCCAATTAGTTTTCCCATAACATCATAAAGTCTAATAGTTTAGGAATTCGGGATTAACAGTCCCACAAGTCTAAATGTATCAGCAACAGTAAAGTAAATAGTCAAATGAATGGGAATGGAAAAGGTCGGCCTCACAAACTTGAGCATTGTGTTCTTCTACTATAGGGGAGCTCTTAGCTGCTTCTTCTTTCTCTTCATGCTCTACCCCTATATTTGCTTCAAACTGCATTTCTTCTTCATCATTGCTATCATTCTCAATGTTTACAATTTCACTCACCTTTTTAATTTCTTGGGCTTTTGACCCTTGTAGTATTTCCTCGGTTAACTCATGTTTAACCTTTATGTAGCCCTATCTTCTTTCTTCCTGTGTAGATTTAGTACATACAAGTTTTTGTCTAATCTCTGCCTATGGAGCATCTACAACCACAGTATGTATCGGTGCCCTCCCTTTTGAAGATTCTACAATTATAGCCTTGATTACATCTTGTCCTGTTGGTACCCCTAATGTTTGTGTTTGTTCTACATTAACTCCTTGACTCGATGACCCTACCTCTACAAATGTACCTAAGGCTATTGCAACTATAACACCCAGTACATAAGGGTCCATCAGTGTTGCATTTTTATCTTTTTCAACCACCTTAGCTTCTACAATTTTCCTTTTCTTTTCATAAAAGCACTGTAAATCATCCTTATTTTCTCTTTCTCTCTTCTTACCCTTCTTTTGGTATGTAGCTACAATGCCTTTAGCTTTAAGCTCTTCTATTTTGTCTTTTAACCATGTTTTAGAAAACAAAATAATTGGCTTTGATATAGCCTCCAAGGATGTTTCCCCTGGCTCTTCCCAATTTGGTTCGTTAATGGGAAGCAACCTCTTGCTTTCATAACTGTGATGTA
This sequence comes from Cunninghamia lanceolata, assembly GCA_027924645.1. Lineage (NCBI taxonomy): Eukaryota > Viridiplantae > Streptophyta > Pinopsida > Cupressales > Cupressaceae > Cunninghamia > Cunninghamia lanceolata. The sequence goes on along the minus strand of BSBN01000826.1, from coordinate 1,122,813 downwards.
GTACTTTACCATCATCTTTCATAATTTCTTGGGGTACACTGATTTCCCCCATTGTCCTCATTTGCTCTAAAGTTAATCTTTGGTGAGCCCTCTTCCTCACCTCTCTTTCATTTTCACAATTTGACCAGAAATCTTCAATATGTATTTGGTGCCTGTATTTATGATCAACATAATTCTGGATCCTATGGAAAGGATCAAAGTGTCTAGCTAAATCAAATTCTTCAAACCCATAGTACCTTAGCTCTTTTTCTGAGTACTGAGCAACATCTGCACTATAACAGGAATATCTACCAATCACCCAAGGGAACTTAATATTTCCTCTGCCAAACTTCCTCTTATACATCCCAAACACATTCAGATTTTGTTTGGATAACTCTAATACAATCAATCTGTCTAGAGGATACCTTGGTAATTTGAATAGTTTTCCCTCAAACCCTTCAATTCTGATGTAAGTGAAGGTAGGGAACTGTATATACCAAGAGCTATGTAAGCCTATGACACTTGTTACTTCTTCTGATAACCACCTATCCTTATCCTCTGTTAAAAATCTTACCAGATAAGTATAAAATACATCATTCACCAGTGCATATTTTCTTAGTGCATTCTCTTCCTGCAAATTAGGATAGTGATCATAAACTAACTTCTAACCTAGACCATTTCCCAGGGTACCTACTCTGTCAATCCCAACCATTGGTTGCATTCTAACTGTACATGAATAAATGACATAAGAAGATAGATAGAAGCCCCTTAGTTTATTATTCCTTCCCATTACTTGCTTCCATATTGCAGTTCTAATCGCCTTGGCCTAATGAATTGTTTCAAGCTTTTCTCTCATATTCTGAATAATGGTGAACATCCATGGTTCAAACCTTGTTGCATCTTTCAACCCAACCAACTTGCTCAATAGTGTGATCATTATATGTATCTCCTCCTTGAAATCAATCCTATATAAGTTTTTTGGTACTCTTATTGCAGCCTTTGGTTTGTTTTCTACTGTGTACCAGTTATAGAAAATTACACTTTTGCATTCCTTCTCATTGCTAACAAAATCTGAAGCATACTAATCTATATCAACATCCATCATTTGATCTTGAATTTCGAAGCCAAATGTTCTAGCTATTCCTTCTGTAGACAAATCTGCAATAGTCTCCCCTTTATGCACTAATCTTCTAGTACTCAAATCATATCTGCTTATACACTCTAGTACTAAATCTTTAGCCTCCATCGCCAATGGGAATCCAATAGCCTTGTACAACCCTTTTTCCCAGATACTTTTCATGTCGGGAGTAGCATCAGGTGCTGTAATTTTCTGTAACACATCTTCTGCATCATACTGGTTGATATTTGTATATGTTACCACTTCACTTGTGCTAATCAAAGAGCCATATCCCCTGTGTAACGGTAATTCTTCCCTAACCATTTCTTTCTTCAGCTTCCTTTCTCTTTTCACTTTCTATTTTTCACCTACCAACTCAGTATCTACTTTCTTCTTCTTTGGGGCCATCTTGTCATGAAAATTTATACATTTAACCCCTTCGTTTACATCTCTTCCTAGGGTTTACCACAGATTTTTTACTTTTTAGATTTACCCTAGGGCTTTTGTTTCTTCCCTATTTAAAATTTATCGGATCTAACAATATCAAATTCATTTCCTCTAATTAACTACAATAACTTGCACTAATTTGCATCCTTTTCTTAATGAAATTTACTATAACTAATCCCCATTTCATTTAACTAAATTTCAACGGCGTTCGAGGTACGTACCTATATTCGCAACTGGTTTGACTTTAAGAATTTTGACAACATATTTATCGTTCAACCTCACCATTACCGTTCTTGAATTTCTATTTAGCTCCTGAATCGCCTTTTTCCTCGCTCTGTGAAATTCTACAATTTTACCTTCCGAATGCAATTATGAAAATAACATACTCGAATTTCACTTTTATCTACTCAAATTCTAAGTTTCTCAATGTTAGCTACGCATTGAATGTGGTAATTAATGCATACAATTCAAACCATGCCTAATTTTTTATTTAATTGGTATTTTGAACATTGCATACATTGATTCTCGCACCTTTTCTTTGTATCTCAAATTTTGTAAATCAATTGTTGTATATTCCTATGTATATCCTTATACAATCATCAAAACATACAAACTCAGACTCCAGCGGGTTTATGAATCATACTACATTTAATTTTACGTCTGGCTTTGTATATCTATCATTTACATCACTTATGTATTTTGCATTCTGACCATACCAATGTGGACCCTACCTGATGCATACAATATTCAACTTTTAACTACGTCAGGTTTTGCATCTAACTTTGGTATCCCGCAATGTATATGCAATGTATACATTTAAACATACAAACATGGACTTAAAAGATGTATCGACTAATTTTAACCTTTTGTTAATTTTGGCGTTGTATCTTTGCATCTTTGTTTTTTGTATATCGGGTTTGCATAACACATACAACATAACATACATACAAAAGCATGGACCTTAGTTTGTTATACACCATATTTAAATCACTGTCGGGTCTGCTTTTGTATATATATATTAATGTATACTACCCTTTGTATATTGGAAACCTTTATGATAACACACCCGTGGGTCCTGCCAACTTAAATCATTTTTAACCTTTCTTTAAAATTTGAAATTGCATCCGCGCTCAAATACAAACAAATATACATGCAAAAATACAATATACATTTGTTCAGATTTCAGCCTTTTATAAACCACATTATATATTATTTTCGGGTTTGGGCATGTATATTCCCTTTTGTATATCGAATGCATAGGTTCATACATACAATACATAATACAATCATGGAATCCAGTGTCTATTCAATTTATTTCAGAACTATTTAAGTTTAAATGTTCAAGATACAATATACAAAAACAATAAAGACCACCCCTTTTGTATCACAAAATGACAACATTAGCATCTCATATGCATGAAAATTTGTATATGAAATTCAAATTTGACTTAACATTGCATTTTCACAAAAACTGCCATATCTCACGACATACAAGGAATTAACAGTTGGTTCAAAAAAAACACTCTAAATCATTTTTCATGCAGAACCTCCTAGTAACCCCTGTTTCTCCTTAATACTATGCATTTTGATTTTCAAGTATTTCCATCATCTAGTACATTTTCCCCTTTACCACTAAGCAAGACCAAGCCACAAGAAAGTAAAAGCAAATAGGGTCCTCATTTTGCTAGAGGGTAAAATGGGGCATGTTGTGAACATCACAACAGGAATATGATACGGGAGAAACCAACTTTAGATGGTATGTATGCCATGAATATACAACTAAATGATTTATTAATGATTATTCATGCTGAATCATGTCACTAGGATGATTAGATTTGATTTGCATCAATGTACATGTACAATGATGGAATCTCCCTAAGATGAAAATGCAACTCAAGTTTTTTATATTTAAGCACAATAATTTCCTTGCATAAAAAATAGGTCGTGATTGTGCAAAAAAGGAATAAAAAATAGAGTCAACCTATAAATTTAGGCCACAACACCTCATAAACTTCATCTCCTATGAATTCATGTACCCAACAGATGATCCAAGTAACAATTGCCATCTGACAAAAACAAGGCACCTATCAATATTAATAATAAATAGAAAACCTATAGAACAATGCATTCCAATTTCCAACTCTCAGCATTAGCACCAATTTTAGACAAGGCAAGTGAAATACTATGAACAACACGACCTATCCACAGAAACATTTGCAGGACCAAGACATGTGTATAGCAACAAAATATTAGCAATAAACATGCCTATCACAATTTGTTATATAGCAATGAGATACTCATTATAACAAAACTTGAACAGTATACTTAAAAGTGAATGGGAAAGAATCAATATGTTACATGATTATAATCTTCTCAAAGTCTTTATTTTAAGATGGAATTTCAGGTATCTTGCTCATGCTTCTATACTCTCCCAGTTGCAAATCACTCTTGCAAGCAAGAAAGTGAAAAATTTCATCAATTCCTTATGTTTTGTTGCTATTGGAGATATTTCATGAGTTTGTAATGTTCTTTGATATAGTCATGTCTTCACACCCAGTGTTTCTCTCTACGCATAGCATATTAACAAGGACATTTTGCATTTTTAAGTCCCTAATTTTTATTTATTGTCAATAGACTGAAGTGCAGACGTCATTAATGTCTTATGGCATGAAGTTTAAAGTCTATCAAGCAAAGGATTATTTGTGTTGTTTATTCATTTGCTCAGATTGTTTGATGAGGATGAAATTTGCGTCTCTTGAAAGGGTTTATATATCTATCATATTGGAAGCAAAAAATGAGGCATTTGTAACTTCCTACATCTTTTACACTGTCATTTTATAGTTTTTTACATCTTTGCAATGGCTTAATTTATGTTGTTTCTCATCATTGAGTGTTTGGATGAGTCCAGAGATTTCTTTACAGACATCAAGCCATAAAAACACTCAATGATAGGGAACAACAAAAATATTAAAAATAGAAGAGTTTTATGTATTTGAAGTGAAAAAAAAGGTGTTTGTAAGTTCCTATATCTTCTACACTATCATTTTTGCATTGTTTATTCATTTGGTTATATTGTTTGATGACGGTGAAATCTGTGTCTATTGAAGTTCATATATCTTTTACAGTGTCATTTTATAGTTTTTACATGTCTGCATTTTATGAGTCTAGACACTGCATGCCAACTGCACTTTAATCCATCAAATGAAAATTAGATCTAAACAACTACAAAATCTCTTGATGCAAAATCTGTTTGTTGAGAGGATTTATAACTATGCTATTGGTATGCATACTGTAACAAATATCTCTGCATTATTTTAAAGCACTTGTGTTGTTTTAACCATATTTTGGGTCTCGAAAAGGTTTTTTCATAAATTGTTGATGGTGTTCCTAACAATTCCTGATGAGAAGACTAATGTTTTATGTGCGCTATTGCCTATTCATGCACTCGCCAAAAATCATGCCACAAATGTTTATGATATAGTTTGTGGGATTATTTTATTAATATGGAATTTAGGGTTTTTTTGGGTATTTTCTCATTGGTTGTTGGTATTTTTCTCGTGGTTTTGTATTTTCCCAATCCAAATTAATTGTGTGTCCATGAAAGAGTGATAGTTATTGAATCACGTCTATCTGTTCAAGGTACACATGATGTCCATGGATCAAAGCATAGATGATAGATGAGGTATATCTTGAATACTTAGACATCTTTCAATGTCACAGACAAGAATCCCTTGGTTGACAACCATAAAACTTTGCATTTGAATCTAATAACAATGAATGAAAAATTAGATCTAAATATATGCAAAATGTGCTCACATCACAAGGCACATTAACTACTATCAACAATGTCATGTGTGAACAAAAACATTTGCAGTGAAGACATGTCTATAGCAACAAAATATTAGGAATTGATGAATTTTTTGCCTTCATTGTTCCCAAGAACAACTTGCAATTGGGGAAATACAAAACCAGGAGCAAAATATGAACAACTAATGAGGAAAACGCAAAAAAATAGCCCAAATTTCATTTTAATAGTTTCAAATAGACATCTCGAATAGAAGTCTTATTTCTTCAAGATATGCATGTTGTCCATGGATCAAAACATACACAGAACATTAGGTATATCTTCAATAGATAGACATGTTTTTTTACATCTCTGCATTTTATGGTTTAATGCCTATTTCTTGTTGTTCTCTGCATTTTATGGGCTAGTCTCTATTGTTCAGTCAAAGACTTAACACCATAATTCATAAATGTCATCTTCTCTGCTAGCCATGATTAAGAATGGAACTAATCTTTTCTCTGCACGTATGCATGCCAACTACACTTCAATCTATGAAATGCAAATGAAAATTAGGCCTAAATAACTACAAAATGTCTCGGTATAAAATCATTCCATCAACTGGCAATGTTTTGTTATTTTCCTCGTGGTTTTGTATTTTTTGAATCAATTTTTTTTATTAATCAATCTATATCCTAATGTTTTGTTGCTATTGGAAATATTTCATGACTTTGTAATGTTCTTTGATATAGTTATGTTCGCACCCAGTGTTTCTGTCAACGTGTGGCATTATAATGAGGACATTCTGCATTTATTTCATTTATTGTGAATGGATTGAACTGCAGGCATATTAAATTTGTTTTCCATATTGTTTGTATTATGTAGCTGTAGTCAAGAAACAAGTTGGATCATTTTCATTGTTAAAATTGAATCTTAGCTCTTTTTTGCAGTTTTCTCATTGGAACCAGACATTTTTGGCCATTGTTTTCTATTTTCCAAATTACAAATTATTGTTGGGATCTATCTGTATACATCCATTACCTTGCAATATTTTTGTGGACTATTTATTTGGGTACAATTTGTATGTTTATAAAAAATTCTCAAGTGTCCATGTCAAAACATCAAAGGATGCCATAATGCAATAAGGTGAAATCAAACAAACATCCTATGAATATTCATATTAAAAAATCTTTGAACATAAATATGATGAGATAACTTTTGTTCAATGAGTTTTATCAACATGAGGATAAATATCCATTAATGAGTCACCTAAATTTAAAATATGATATTCCATAAACGATAATGACATATGAAATATATAATTTATAGAATTTCAAATAGTTTTATGTACATTGAATCGGTGAAACTCATCAATGTAGAAACAACAATTTCATTGTGATCATAAATTGGAATGCATCTAAACATAGTTTTTAGTCACCTATTTGAGACGGAGTTGTCCAATGTTTGAGGAAGCAACACTAATAGCTAGATTCATGTGAGCAACAAAAATATCTCCCCTACTATATAGCACTGTCATAATTATGAGTGCAAAAGTAGTGACAACTATCAAATGAGCCAACATGTTGTCTCTTGCATCCATCATTACTCACCAACAGCCAACCAACATTAGAATAAAAGTTGAAAGAATGTATGTTGCACTTCACACAGATTGCATCAACTTCATTAGTTAACATTTAATAAGCATATATCCATAACACATAATAAGCATGAATTGTATTCTAATCACATAATATGATGCCAAATAAATATGAATTGTAATCTAATACTAAATCCATGCATTGGAAAACCCCACAAAGATTCATTAGATAAATGGTAAGTTTGTAATACTAGATTCATAATCTTGTAAGAAGCATAAGAAGAGTGAATGACCAAAAATACTGCATTGTTCATTTTAGATTTAATCTTAATCTTCATACTTCATATGATTTAGGAAACATTTAAAAATTAATATATAAGACCAATCCTACATACTTAGTGTGGATGTAATTGTTAAAGCTATTAGAACAATCATTTTGTAGAAAATATAACATTCTCTTCTTTTTAAGATTTCATGTCATAGTATCCACAAATGCATAAACTGGTTGAGAACATACCTTTTTCACAATGTAGTAGTAGTAGATACATGTAACCGGTAGAGGTAAGGTGCCAAACAATAAATAGTTACAATAGACCCCTACAAAAATCAAGGATTGCTACAAAAGACACTCTGTACCATGCTTCTAAATAAACATGCCTTGAACACCACACATGTGGTTATAGACAATATACATTGTGCACCAATTTTATCTAACAACTTCTGAAACTGCCTTCCATATAGTATTCTTTGTTTCAAGGGCTAATACTATTCAGTATTTGCTTCACGTAGCCATGCATAAATAAGAGGTAAATGTCCTCACCCATATATATATATATATATATATATAGAACAATTTGCAGTCTACAAGTTTGCACAATGATGAACACACAAATAGAAGTATTATCTGTTCAGGATATACATGATGTCCATGGATCAAAACATCCATGATAGATCACATATATCTTGAATAGATAAACATCTTTAAATGTCTACTCAGAGAAAATGAACAAACAATGCAAATAATCCTTTGCTTAACAGACCTAAAACTTCACACCATAAGCTAGTAATGATGCATGCACTTTAGTCTATTCACAAAAAATGAAATAAATTCACTATGCACTCATTTAAACACCACACGTCAATAGAAACACTTGGTGCAAAAGCACAACTATATCAAAGAACATTACAAAGCCATGAAATATTTCCAATAGCAACAAAACATCAGGATACAGATCTTAAAAAAAATCAATTCAGAAAATACAAAAGCACGAGGATAACACTGACAGCCAATGAGAACATTGCATTTAAAAAAAATGAAATTCCATATCAATAAAAAATTAAAAAAATAATCCCACAGGCTATAGCATAAACATTTGTGGCATGCTTTCTGACAAATGGATTAATAGGAAGGAGTGCACTGAAAACATTAGCCTCCTGACTTAAAATACAGGGACTAACTACACAAGAACTTTTAAATGATGCAGAGATATTTGTTACAACATGCATGCCAATAGAATAGTTATAAACCCTCCCAATAGCCACAGATTTTACATTGATGGATTTTCCACTAATCTAGACCTAATTTTCATTTAATAGATTCCAGTGCAATTGGCATGCACGCGTGACAGACAAAAGATTAGTTGCATTGTTAATGATGGCCAACAGAGAACTCAACATTTATGAATTATGGTGTCAAGTCTTTAACTCAACAACAGACATCAACCCATAAAAGCACTCAATGATAAGAACAACAGAGATAAATGCATTACAGGGACATAAGAAAAATATGAAATGTCAGTGTAAAAGATACAACAATTTTCAAACGTGTTGTTTTTTGCTTCCACCATGATAGCTATAAACCCTCTCAACAAACACAAATTTCACCCTCATCAAATAATCTGAGCAAATAAATAAACAATGCAAAAAAGACAGTGTAAAAGATATACAAAATTACAAACACCTCTCTTTTTGACAGATTTCATCCTCATCAAACAATCTGAGCAAATGAATAAACGACGCAAATAATCCTTTTCTCAACAACCTTAAAACTTGACACCACAATCAATTAATGATGACTACACCTCAGTCTATTGACAATGAACAAAAGTCAAGGACTTTCAAATGCTAAATGCCCTCGTTAAAATAGCACATGTCAATAGTAACACTTGGTGCAAAGACACAACTAGATCAAAGGACATTACAAAGACATGAAATACTTCCAATAGCAACAAAGCATTACCAATTGATGAAATGATTTTTATACCGAGACATTTTGCACTTATCTAGGCCTAATTTTTATTTTCGCTTCATAGATTGAAGTGCAGCTGGCACATGTATGCATGCAGAGAAAAGATTAGTTCCATTCTTAATCGTCACCAACAAAGAAGTCGACATTAATGAACTATGGTGTTAAGTCTTTAACCCAACAATACAGACTAATCCATAAAATCAATCAAAGATAGGGAAGAGTAGTCATCAACCCATAAAAGGAAGAGAACAACAAACATTAGACATTAACCCATAAAATGTAGACATGTAAAAAACTATAAAATGACACAGTAAAAGATATAGGAACTTCAACAAACACAGATTTCACCGTCATCAAACAATCTGACTAAATGAATAAACAATGCAAAAATGACAGTGTAAAAGATATAGGAGCTTACAAATGCCTACTTTTTCGCTTCCATTATGATAGATATAAACCCTCTCAACAAACACAGATTCCACCCCCATCAAACAATATGAGCAACTAAATAAACAATGCAAATAATCCTTTGTTCAATAGACTTAAAACTTCACACCATAAGTCATTAATGATGTCTGTACTTCAGTATTTTTACATTAAATAGAAATTAGAGACTAATAAATGCACAATGTCCTTGTTAAAATGCCACGAGTCGACATTTTTCACTTATTTAGGCCTAATTTCCATTTTTATTTCATAGATTGAAGTACAGTTGGCATGCACGTGTGTAGAGAAAAGTTTAGTTCCATTCTTAATTGTGGTCAGTAGAGAAGCTGACATTAATGAATTATGGTGTTAAGTCTTTAAGTCAACAATAGAGACTAACCCATAAAAGCACTCAAAGATAGGGAAGAGTAGACATTAACCCATAAAATGTAGAGAACAACAAATAGTACTACATTAACCCATAAAATGTAGAGATGTAAAAAACTATAAATAGACACTATAAAAGATATAGGAACTTACAAATGCCTCATTGTTCACTTCCAATATGATAGACATAAACCCTCTCAACAGACACAAATTTCACCTTCGTCAAACAATCTAAGTAAATGAATAAACAACGCAAATAATCTTTTGCTCGGTGGACTTAAAACTTCACACCATAAGCCATTAATGATGCCTACACTTCAGTCTGTTTAGAATAAATGAAAACTAGAGACTAATAAGCATACAGACAAAAGATTAGTTCCATTATCAATCGTGGCCAATAGACAAGTCAACACTAATGAATTATGGTGTTAAGTCTTAAACTCAACAACAGAGACCAACCCATAAAAGAACTAAAAGATAGTGAAGAGTAGACACTAACCCATAAAATGCAGAGAACAACAAACAATATAGACATTAACCCATAAAATGCAGAGATATAAAAAACTATAAAATGACACTGTAAAAGATATAGGAACTCACAAATGAATTGTTTTTTGCTTTCAATACGATAGGCATAAACCCTCTCAACAGACACATATTTCACCCTTATCAACCAATCTGAGCAAATGAAAAAACAACACAAAAATGATAGTGTAAAAGATATAAGAACTTACAAATGCCTCCTTTTCGCTTCCAATACGATACGTATAAACCCTCTCAACAGACACAGATTTCACCTTCATCAAACAATCTGAGAAAATGAATAAACAATGCAAAAATAACAGTGTAAAGGATATAGAAACTTACAAACACCTCCTTTCTCACTTCCAATACGATAGATACAAACCCTCTCAACATACACAGTTTTCACACTCAGCAAACAATACGAGCAAATGACTAAACAACGCAAATAATCATTTGCTCAACATACCCAAGACTTCGCACCATAAGCCATTAATGACGCTTGCACTTTAGTCTATTCACAATAAATGAATAAATGTAGAATGTCCTCGTTAAAATGCCACTCGTCGACAGAAACATTGGGTGTGAACACAACTATATCAAATAACATTACAAAGTCATGACATATTTCCAATAGCAACAAAACATTAGGATACGAATCAATTAATAAAAAAATTAATTCAAAAAATACAAAACCATGAGGAAAATACCCACAGCCAATGCGAAAATTGCAAAAAAAAAAACCAAAATTCCATATTAATATAATAATAATAATAATCCCACAAACTATAGAATAAAAAATTGTGGCATGATTTTTGATGAATGGATTAATGAAATGATTGTATAATGATACATTTTGCACTTATCTAGGCCTAATTTTCTTTTTTGCTTCATAGATTGAAGTGCAGTTGGCATGCATGCATGCAGATAAAAGATTAGTTCCATTATTAATCATCGCCAACTTAACGAATTATGGTGTTAATTCTTTAACTCAATAACAGAGACTAACCCACAAAAGCACTCAAAGATAGGGAAGAATAGACATCAACACATAAAATACAGAGAACAACAAACAATAGACATTAACCCATAAAACGCAGAGATGTAAAAAACTATAAAACGACACTGTAAAAGATACAAGAACTTACAAACACTTCATTTTTTTGCTTCCAATACGATAGACATAAACCCTCTCAACAGACAGATTTCACCCTCATCAAACAATGTGAGCAAATGAATAAACAATGCAAATAATGCTTTTCTCGACAGACTCAAAACTTTACACCATAAGCCATTAGTGACACCTGCACTTTAGTATATTCACAATAAATGAAAGCTAGAGACTAATAAGCGTGTAGAGAAAACATCACTTCCATTCGTAATCATGGCCAACAGAGAAATTGACACTAATGAATTATGGTGTTAAGTCTTAAACTCAACAACAAAGACCAACCCATAAAAGAACTGAAAGATAGTGAAGAGTAGACATTAACCCATAAAATGAAGAGAACAACAAACAATAGACATTAACCCATAAAATGCAGAGATGTAAAAAACTATTAAATGACACTGTAAAAGATATAGGAACTTACAAACGCCTCATTTTTTGCTTTCAATACAATAGGCATAAACCCTCTCAACAGACACAGATTTCACCCTTATCAAACAATCTGAGCAAATGAAAAACAACGCAAAAATGATAGTGTAAAAGATATAAGAACTTACAAATGCCTCCTTTTCGCTTCCAATACTATAGGTATAAACCCTCTCAACAGACACAGATTTCACCCTCATCAAACAATCTAAGCAAATGAAAAAACAATGCAAAAATAACATTGTAAAGGATATAGAAACTTACAAATGCCTCCTTTTTCGCTTCCAATACGATAGATACAAACCCTCTCAATAGACATAGTTTCCACACTCAACAAACAATTTGAGAAAATGACAAAACAACACAAATAATCCTTTGTTCGACACACCTAAGACTTCACACCATAAGCCAGTAATGACGCCTGCACTCTAGTCTATTCACAATAAATGAAATAAATACAGAATGTCCTCGTTAGAACACCATGCATTGATAGAAACACTGGGTGTGAAGACAACTATATCAAAGAACATTACAAAGTCATGAAATATTTCCAATAACAATAAAACATTAGGATACGAATCGATTAATTAAAAAAAATAATCAATTCAAAAAATACAAAACCCCGAGGAAAATACCCACAGCGAATTAGAAAACTGCAAAAAAAAACCCTAAATTCCATATTAATAAAAATTAAAAAAATAATCCCACAAACTATAGCATAAACATTTGTGGCACGATTCCTGACGAATGGATTAATAGGAAGGAGCGCATTGAAAACATTAGTCTCCCGTCTTATAAAGGCAGGGACTAATAAACCCTGGAAGATATCAAAACGAACATTAGTTTTGTTTGTTAGAACTATATTGTAAATATAAGAGAATTTGATATTATTACAAGTGAATTGCTTGGCATCTTAAACATATACATATATACACATATACACATCTACACACATTTGTATGACAAGGTCAAAAACAAAATTTTTGGGGATGAATGTAATCTAATATAGAAACTCTTACCAATAAAATATTTAAAATAATTAAAATTTGTTTATAAATGGAGACTTGAAAAAATTAACTAAAAAAAATGTTGAGTGAATGAAAACAAAGAAAGAAAGAGATTTAAAATAACCCATTAGAAGGCAATGAAAAAGAAAAAAGACTACTTGATACAATAACATATTTAAATTTTAAAAATGTAATTTTGTGAGAATTACTTTTAGATACTAAGACCATAAGATTTATAATTGGCTGATCATATTTTAAAGAAATAGATTTAATAATTGTTTTATAAAATAATTTTTTTAGGTTTCTACTACAAATAATAATGGCTTTCTAAGCCATCAATTATATTTAAAATTGATAAAATTATAATATAATAGTAGATTTTACAAGCCACTAATTATATTTAAAAAACAATATAAATAAAATAAATAATAGCCTATATGGAAGGTAGTATCACCTTGACAAACAGTCAAGATCTTCTAATGCAATTTGAATCTTTCTCTAATCTATGCATTTTCTATTTACATTTGGATTCTAATGTGAAGGTGACCGTGAACAAATTTGGTACCATTAAAGAACAATAATAATAAAAAATTGATGATAGTTAACATTTTCAACTTGGTGGTAATTTTATATCACAATTTTATTCAAACTATGTAGTCTACTTAATTAAACATCATATTGTTCAATAGTCGAATAGTCAATAATAATTTTATAGCCCATCCACATCAAAAAAATTGGTAAATAATCATCTTATTTTTATTGGTCCAAATTTACCTTTAACCATTAAATTAAGTGATATTTAAAAATATTTCAAACATATACAAGGAATTGGAGAAAGTTTGATGATTTGTATACCTATATCTAATGGCTTAAAAAAAAAAAAGTCTTAATATGTTGATATATCAACCGTATGTAGTGGCTATCAACAATATATACGTATACATACATACATACAGAAGAGCAAATGAAGAATTTAGTCAACAAAGCCGCACAAAATATACTGTGCTTTCCATTAAAATCTGAGAAGTAAACCTCTGCTAAATGATGCCTAAATTTTTTGAGATCCTCCACTATCGTCCCTCTAGAGACTTGGAAGTCGAGGCAAAAGATACTCCTGTACTTGGATTTGAACTGCTACTCCCTCCACTCATCTCATATGGATGTAAAGTGGGAAGACACGCTTCCCCTTCAATTATCTGCAATACCTGTCTCATGGCAGGTCTCGCCTCTGGCTGAGGATTGCAGCACAGAAGTCCTAATTTGAGCACTTTCTCCATCTCATCTTCAACAAATTCACCACCAAGATTGGGATCTGCTGCATCGATGAGCCTCCCTTTCTCATGGAGCTCTCTCACCCAATCCAACATAACCATCTGGGAAGCATCGAGAGAGGAATCCACAGGCTTCCTCCCGGAGGCAACCTCCAACATTAAAATACCAAAGCTGAAGACATCTGTGCTGGGAGAGGCCTTTCCTGTGTGTACGAGCTCCGGTGCGATGTACCCAAGTGTACCCATAACCTTAGTAGTTTGTGGATTTTCCGTATGCTCGTACAGACGAGCAAGCCCGAAGTCCCCCAGCTTTGCATTAAGTTCAGAATCCAACAAAACGTTGCTGGATTTGATGTCTCTGTGCACTACCCTTTTCTCCCACCCTTCGTGAAGATACTCCAATCCTGCGCCCACGTCCCTCAGAATCCTGTACCTCTGACCCCATGAAAGCAGGCTCTTCGTCTTCTTAAATATCATCTTGTCGAGGCTTCCATTTGGCATGTAGTCATACACTATGAATAACTTTGCTCCCCTCCTGCAATAACCTCTGATTTGTACAAGATTCCGGTGCTGTAAACGCCCCAGACTTGAAATCTCTGCTATGAATTCCTTCAGGCCTTCAGTGCTCTCTCTAAAGATGGATTTTACAGCAACTTCTTGGCCATTAGTAGGGAGCACTCATTTGTACACTTGTCCGAAACCTCCAGAACCCAGAATTTGATCGTCTCGGAAGCCCTTGGTTGCAGTATGTAAGTCTTTGTAGTCAAACCTTTGAGGCCAATACTCCATCTCCCATTCTTCTCTAATGTCTCTGGACTTGTTTCTTTTCCACCTAAAAACCGCTGCTGCAATCAGAAGCAACAAGACAAGTAGTAGAGCTGTAGTAATACCGGCTATAAGTCATGATTTGGAATTCTTGCGCATAAGAAGGGAAGGAAGATGAGATATATCCAGCTCAGGCGCGGATCCATTTGTGCCGAAACTCCAAGCGAGGACACAGTGGTCTTCAGCGACGGTTCCTGTTTATGCAGAGAAACCAACGTACATTTCTTCTTCCAAAATGTTGGACAAATTTGTAATTTTGAGAGATATAAGAGGCTTTTGGGGTCGAACTGAACCAGCTTGTATTATTGTGACATTCAATTGCTGATGGGTATGATCGTAGTCGATCCAAGCCTGAATATTGTGTCCACTGTTGAGATCTAGTTCATGCAGCTGGTTGCCAATCCAGTATCCCGCGGGTTGAGACTCTACAGACTTTAGGTCGTTGATATCCACACCGACATGATTGTTGTTGATGTCTTGGAAATCCTCGCTGAGGATTGTGTCGAACTCGATGGCAAAGAGATGATTGTCAGGCTTCCCTACGGTGGAAGTATTTAACAAACCAAGGAACTGAGTTGATGAATGTTCCACAGGAGCCTTGGTGGGCGTTATGAGAAAGGCCATCCCCTGCCCGCTGCTGCGTGAAGCATCTGAAGAATAAGGAACCATGGTGAATACGAAGATGGTGCTGAATGATAAGGTTGTACTATTCGACATGGGATCTTTCATCCGTACAGGCTGAGTATATAAAACTCGGCCAGACACGTGTTGTGATTGATTGGTGAGGAAGATGGCACTAGAGCGGATAAAAGAATAATCGACCTGATAAAGGGTGGATGCATTGAATTTGTTGAAGCGAAAAGTTGTGTGGGCTTGTGCTGGAAGCCATGCCTGCAGCACAAGCATCAGTAGGATACGCACAGACATAGCTTTCAGTTTTATCCCCAATAAAAATGGGCTATAAAAACACTTGATATGGCTGATTCAAAATAAATGATAAGTTGTTATGCTTAAAATGTTTTTGGACGCAACTGTGGATGACACATTGGGTAATCCGTCATCAGGAAGAAGGCAATCAAAAATAAACTTTTAAATAGTTGGTAAACCAATCAAAAATAAACTTTTAAATAGTTGGTAAACTTAAACGTCAGAGAGTAAGAGTCACAGGGAGCCTGTCCAGAGTGAAACCTCCAGCATAAAATATTTAGAAAAGATCAAGATCAAAGAAGATTGGAGTCTCCTTGTATTAATGAAAATAACTTAAAACAACTTTAAGTAAACATCATCTAATTTAATAATCAAATAACTGTTCTTATTTTGTTATTTTGTATACTGTTTGAGTCTACTCTTATCTAATTTAATAATCAAACAACTGTTCGGCTGAAGTGAAGGGGGACCACGAATTTGGTCTGAATGCAGTCTCCGTCATCCCTCCCTTCTCCATTTATATCAGACTGCAGTTAGTGTTTCTCTCACCTCAGCACAATTAATATTTTACCCTAATTTTTTAATAAGTGTGAATATCTAGAAACAGCCTTAACACAGACAAATTTCGAAATTGAAGAAATTTTAATAATAATAAAAAATTGTTTTTTACTCCTCTCCCTCTCCTGGGCAGTAAATTCGAAACAAGGTAAAATAGTAAAACATCTTCCTCCATGCCACGGCTGCATTTGGTATCTTCCATTGTTGTATGGAGGTGAATACGTTTTCCGGAATGGGAGAAGTTTGGAAACGTTGTGCAAAGAAATGGGTGTGTTTCCAAAAAATCCTTTTAATCTTTTTGCTTTTCCATAGCAGGATGAGCATGAAAGCTCTGGTGTTTAACAATGGTAGACCTGTACAGGGGATGAGAGCAAGTGGATCATGTACTGTCTAGCTCTACTTAAATATCATCCACTTTAATGGTTATATAATTAATAACAATTTTACACCTCATTCATAACAAAATTAACTTTTAACTGTTGAAGTGGATGATATTTAAGAATACACACTCAATCTGACCACTGAGTGTAAACAACCGGTGAGTTGTGAAATCCACTTCCATGGCACTTTGACTTTTTAACCATTATCCCTTGTCTTTTCCATTTTTGTTTCTGTACCTATTCCCATTAGCGTTGGCATTTCTTATTTCCGTACCTGTTCCCGTTAGCGTTGACATTTCTTATTTCTGTTGGCAGTTAACTCTTTTCTTCCCACTTACCATGCCCTTGTCAAAACTTCATATTTTAAAACTTCTCTTCCCCCCCCAATTAAGGTATGGACATCCATCAAAGCATAAGAGATAGAGGAATATCAAGAGAATAGTAGTAGAAGTGGTGTGTTGCAATGTTGAGCGTAAACAACCGGTGAGTCGTGAAATCCGCTTCCATGGCACTTTGACTTTTTAACCATTGTCCTTTGTCTTTTCCATTTTTGTTTTCATTTCCATTCATGTTCCCGTTAGTGTTGGCATTTCTTATTTCTATTGGCAGTTAACTCTTTTCTTCCCACTTACCGCACCCCTATCAAAACTTCATATTTTAAATTGCTCTTTCCCTCCAATTAAGGTATTGGCATCCATCAAAGCATAAGAGAGAGGAATTTAGGGAGAATAGCAACATAAGTGTTGTAGTACAAGGAAGGAGGAAGGAGAAGAGGAGGAAGGACATGGGAGTTCCTAGGATAGTTACATCACCACAAGGATCTTATCTAACATGAGAATCCTGTTTTTCCTTTAATACAAGGTTTTCTGCATTAGCTTGTGGGTCACCTATGCATTCTTGGACATTGTTTATGAGAAGCTTAAAGTTTTGATGATCTCCTCAACATACTCTTTATTGTATTTTTTAATCTTTCATAGGGCATCGAATGTATACGTTTGTAATAAAATCCCACCAAATCAAAGGTTTGTTGGCTTTGTTAGCAACAAGTCGTCTCAAATTTTCTATTACAATATCCTTTCCATCATAATCATCACTTAAGTATTGATCTTGATTTGGAGAACAAAACCTTCCATGATTGATACATTGTAATACACACTCTCTATTCAAAATAAGGGTTTCTTAGAAGCACCATATTATATAATGTAGATTAAATTGAGTGAAATCGCCCTTTTCCAATATTTAGGCATGGCCTTTGAAGTTTCTCACAAAGTCTATCTGGGCATCGCATTTGGTTCCACATTCACTGTTGTTGTTTCTCCAGAGCTCATACCCAGTACCCCATATAGGAAGAATTGGTAATAATCTTCCTCTATACCACCATTGAAGTTAAGTTCTAGCATCCACAAGATTGATATTAAAAAATTATATATCACAGAATCCCCAACAATCATGGCATCCAAAGACCACATTTCTTAGAGACATTCAATCAAACAACTTTTCACCTTGTCCCTATGTGTGGAGTTTTACATACTATAATATTTGACATGAATCCCTCTTCTATTATGCTCCGATGGATGTTTTTACCCTGTTCCAAAGGTGCCTATTCTAGCAAAGGTAGATGCCAAAGGCATGGAATTTGGGTTTACATCTGCAAATTGCATTTGCTTGAAATTTGCTAGAGCTTTTTCAACAAATTCATTGTGAGCACATTGTTATTTAAAATTCCACATTCTACATGATGTGTTTATCATAACATTTGACTAAATTCCTTTATTTATATTTAAATTGTTTTTCAAAACTGTCATCATAGCGCAAGTAGGGAGGAAGCTATCAAAGACAGCTACGTTGGTTTGGAAGATTTGTTGCCAGAGCAGAGGTAGCGGAGAAAAGAACAGAGAATACTGAAAATGATTGCTCGAACTAAGCAAGACTGTTAGCAAATGATGTTATATTAACCGCATGAGGAGTTGTAATGGAAAAGTTATAAAAAAATTATATTAACTGCATGAGGAGTTGTAAAGGAAAAGTTAATAAAAAGAAAAGAATAGGTTGACTGTTTGGCAGACTCCACTTGTCATGTGATTTACAACTCACCTGCTGTTTAAGGCGTTTCTAATCCCTTGACATTTAAATCATTTTGTGGGTGGTTGCAAGACCAGCTGAACGACTTTCTTGACAGCCTTCTGAGGGAGGACAAGCTCTACGATGTAACCGCGGCTCTGGCCGCTCAGCTCTCCGCTCTCTCAACAAACTAAAGATAAATCCATCTTTTGTGTTTAATAGTCTCCACTCTCTCAACAAATACGTCCTCTATTTTCCAATCTTCAAGTCCCTTGGATGTGAGTGTGGATGCCACAGTGGCCGATTTTCATCAAATCCATTCATTGCCCTTCATTGAAAACAGGGTGTGGAGCACTGAAACCGCTCGGTTATCTTCGTCCTCCATTGTGGCTGAGATCAAGAATTAAGAATATGGAGTGAACGAGAACGAACGAATATTTAACATTTAGTTCAAGTTTGATGGAAGGGAACATTTTATTCGAAAATTAGGACATATAAGAAATTTTAGTGCTTTCCTCTACGACCCAGCATAAAGTGCTCTGTTTCATGAAGTTCAACTACAAACAAAGCTTGGCAAAAGTTTTAAGCCATTCATTTAAAGGCTTAAATAGTGACTTCTCCCTTTCATTCATGTCAATTTATGTGCAATGCGCACAAACATTTTTATTTATTTGTGTGAGAATACGATAGCGTGTAAAATCAACATTTTTAGCATTTTTCAGTTTGTGTTAAAATGGTCATTAATTTATGTGCACAAATATTTTTATTTATTTGTCTGAGAATACCATAGTGTGTAAAATCAACATTTTTAGAGTTTGTATTAAAATGGTCAATAATTTAAGAGTTGTTTTTTAAATAATTATTTCTATAATTTTTTATTTTTATTTTTATTTTTTAATCATTTTTTTCTATTGTTTTTTAGTAACATTATTCATAACACATAATTTTCACTATAAAAAAAATTTCCATGATTTATTGGAGTTAGACCATTAACTCCATTAACTAGTGCATGAATTTTTTTTAGTAAATTTTTGTTCAATATTTTATTTATTATTAATTTTTGAATTAATACTTCTTTTAGCGTATATATCAAAATTAAATTTTTATTTTTTATTAAATAAAAGTGCATTTTTTAAAGATTTTCAATGTCTGTTATTTTTTCCAAGTCATTGTTTTTTCCTAATAGAACCATATTCATTATAAAAAAATTAAAAATATTTAACCCATTTCAATTTAGATGGAAGTCTTTTAGGTTTAAATTATTAATTTTTTAAAAAATATATAATTTTAGGCAAATATTAGGATGTCCTACAAGTCAGACACACTATTATGTGATCAACAATTTTCTAATTACTTGTCCAATCTCATAATCACTAACATTAACTATCTTGTTTTACCTATCTACAGGGACATCCCGTCCCTCTTAATCTTAGGGGTTACATAAGATGAATACAAGACAATACAAGAAGAAGTAAAAGTGTAACCTAGAGAATACTTACAATTTTGGTAGACTGTGCCACAATGATGCTCCAGCTAAACAATGTTTGCGACATAAATACGGTCAATGTAAATGCAAAGTAAATTCGTTACATACACATTAATTCAATCATAGTGATTTCAGGTCATTTTTTCGAAAAGTCTACAAAGAACATAACATTCTGTAGTGTGCATCTTATGTTGTAGTGGCCTTTCTTTTTCCAATTCCTTTGTTGTGTCTTTGCTAAGAACTACTACATTTCATCTAGAAATCCACCATTCAACATTAGTTCCCAACAAGCCTTCATCAAACAGATCTGAATGTTCGTTCGAGAGTGGTTTGTGAAGGAAGTTGGGGTTATTTGTTCCTATGCTAATAGTGGCATCCTTCCTAAGGTTTACACTGCTACGAGCCATGAAAGGATCATCCAGATCCTAGTGCCACTCTCTATGTAGGATGTTTTGAAGTTGGTACATTGGGTGAAGAAGGGTGAAGAAGGGTGAAGGGAGGCAAGCTAGTGGCGGCGAGGATTCCAGTTGAGGATGGCCCAGAGGACAAGTTTGTGGATAACTTTGTCAGCAAGGAGCAATGGAGGAAACCTCTACAGTTTATAGTTCTTCCATTGGATATACTTAACTATATCCTTACCAAAAAAAATGCAACGAAAGCGTGGTGGTGTTAAAGTTGATAAAATATTGCACATGGCCTGAATAAGGAATTTGGCTCAAAATTGAAGGAGTATATGCATTATTGTGTGGATCATCCAGAAGAGATCAACGAAATTGCTAGAGATATGTAGAATAGGTTGTTGCAAATAAGTTCAAAATAGACTACTGCTAGGAAAAAGGGAGCATGCTAGCGGCAACCACTATCAATTGAGATATTATCAAAGTAACTTGTGCAATTACCTGTTGATGAGCCATTAGAGTGGATGACTTGCCTGAGCTACTAATAACTACAACCTTCATGACACCTTCAGTCCGAGATGAATGCATTCTTTTTAGCTTTTCCCTGTGTTGTGAGGTCATTTTCAAGATAGAGTAGTTGAATTGCACTAAGTTGGAGCATTTGGAGGGTATCTTTACGTCCTGTGTATTGCAAATTGTCTGCAACTATTGGTAATTGTTGTAGAATCATTACTGTCAAAGTAAGTCAAAGTCAAGTTGTATAATTTTGTTTAGAATAGGGTACATTTTTCTTCAATGCATGAATCATTAATTATTATGTCATCAAAATTTAAAAGTGTCAAAAAATAATAAAAATAAAAAAATTTCCAATTATAATTGGACTCACTATCCCCTGTATGCAACATCCATCTTGAGGGGGGCATTCTAGAAATAAGCCTCAAATCCAAATTTGCTAGGTAAGTAGCAAACTACTAGAGGATAGAGGCATAGGAGGTTGGAGGACAAGCAGCATCCTCTCGTTAGTCATTAGCGACGAGGCCTCAGAATTGTATTAGTGGCAAAACTATTTGTGCCAAAATGACTAAAGCCAAGATCAATTTCCAAGTGGCAGCCATAACCATCTCATATCGTTTGTGATTAAAGTGGAAGAGATCTATACCGATGGCTACATACATGACAATAGGGACTTAGTCCTCAAATTTTTATCTGTGATTAGATGTGTGTGTCTCCAATCACAATAGTTAGTTGTTTATGATTAGATGTGTTTGTCCCTAATCACATTTGTTGGGTGATAGTGATTGGATGTGTTTGTCCCCAGCCACATTTTTTGGGTGATTGTGATTAGATGTGTTTGTCCCCAATCATAATTGTTGTAACTAGAAGTGTGTGTCCTTGTTCATAATTGATGGCGAATAGATGTGTTTGTCCCTATCCAAATTTATTGTATGACCTCATATGGAAGTGTTTGTCCCTATTCTTGGTTCTATGGGTAGATGTGTCTGTCCTTATCCTTGGATAAAGTCCAATAAGGTCAATCCTACTAAAGAAGCATAGTGAAGGTGAGTTCGACTATTGCTTGTCATGAGTAGATGTGTGTGTCCCTACTCATACCTTGTGTTTTTGATGAACTAATAAACATGTTCATCAAGTGTCATTAGTCCACCTATCCCCATTTGGAGAATGATGTAATAAGGGGGGGGGGGGGGGGGGGGGGCGGGGGGGGTTGTTAGGAATATTACATCATTCTTGTGTCACTAGGTTTGTTAGTCTTTATGATACATACAAACATCATTTGTTAGTTTGTTTTAGTTTGTTAGTACCTATGAATATTTGTTATGGTTTGTTAGGAATTATTTATCCCATGAATATCTATGTAAAGGAGAGGTTATAGGAGCTCTCATATAATATAGTAGATGTAAGCCCTATAAATTTGTATTATGCATTGAATAAGGGTGAATAGAAGCAAAGTATTATTGTGTATAAAATTTTATGTTTGGCTTCTATAAACTTTACCCAAATATCGGATAAACAACATATCCAACCCATAAACTGCAATCACAAGCTCCCTATATAAAACCTATCAAATAATAACATACACATCTAAGAACTCACATTGCATGGATAATTTCAAATTTTAAAATAAATCAAGGCATACCAAGTCTACCAATCAACACTCATACCAAGGTGTGGCTAATAATCATACCATGTAGTAACAAAAAATAATCACAATGATCCACATATGCAACACAAATCATGACATACTCCCTCACAACATGTCACCATAACTCTTCCAAGTCCACCATAACAAACCATGTGAACATGAACCTCTAGGAAGTAGCCATAGAATAAAGAGCGACAACCAATAAATCATATCACATAACATGTCCTATTAGCACCTCAAAGTGCTAAGTTGTGTCAAGTATGATCTCCTTTACAACCCCAAGTGAAAAGCCTTAACAACACCTAATTGTTTAATCTCATAGATCAAACAAAACATATGTATCTCATATAACCAACATGGATGTAAGCCTCTCTAAACAAAAGAAGATCAAACCCATAACCATGAATAAGCCCAATAAACATCTCAAAAATCCTCATAAATGATATCATAAATCAACTCATACGCACAAGGAGATAACCATGCCAAACACTCCTCAAATGAACCGTCCAGAACAAACAATCATAGCTCAAGATCCATATCCATGAGAAGACAAAGCATAAAATATAATGCATTTAAAAATAGGATGGACAATATCTCTCAAATGATTACTTTTCGAGTAGACCAAGAGTGGGGAATGAGAATGATCCTATAGGATACACCAAGCCACAATGACTCTCTCCAAGAACAATCTCCTCATTAGGTCCATCATGAAATCACATCCATATCTAGGTGAAGGCTCCTTGGACTTCCTTCTGAAACCTCCAAAGAGTAATTGTCTCAACAATGTCTCTAAAACTAAGAGAACTCCAACCTCACCTAAGTTTCTAAGTATCCATGAGCACATACAGCTGATCAATCCATGCTAAACTTCAAATACAACACTACACTCTCATGAAGATCCCAAGCACATGACCAATGTACTCAATACCAAGAGAACTAACTAGACCACTATTAAAGGTCCCACTGCATGTCTGTAGAATCCAAGAACACATCATGACATCATGATCTAACATCTCCTCTTAGGAGACCACATGCTCCAATGAATATATCCTGCTCTCAAGAGAACATGTACCATGCCAACTCTCTAATCTAGAATTAAGAGTAAACCAAGACACACTACCAAACATCCTCTCAACCAAGGATCACCTATCAAAATTGACAAGTAATAAACTAACACCTCGCCAAACACTCGAAGAGTCCTCCATGGTAAACCAAGATGTCAACATTTCCAATCACATGAGGATAACCATATCATATCAATATAACTCAAGATGTCAAAGCACTCTCATTGTATACAAGAATCATAATCCAAGAGTCTCTTCATAACACCCACAACCATTGTAGAAGATCATCCATCACTAGGTGATGAATACACATCACTGCTAAAGCTCTCACGAAATTGTGATACTAAGCTACACATGGCAATCATGATAACCATCTCCTAAATTAATATCACCCATGGTCCATGCACACTCAACTGCAATACCAACAGCTCTATAGAATAAAGAAGAATCAATATATCCAAGCCAAGAAGACAAACCATCATTGTCAAAAGCTCACACTGAACCATGTAACCAAGTTTATCCATGACATCATGATAAACATGATACAAGTCCCAAAAACCAACAATCTAGGCACTCTAATCAAATCCATCCTCTCATCCCAAAGCAACATACCAATGTACAAATGACCACAGACAAGGCCAAATAACAAAGTCTACATCAACACCAACTGACTTGTGGATATAAATAGTCCACATTCGAGTCATCCTACTGCAACCAATGAGTAGCGCCACCCACTAATTGCATAACTCATAGATCACAAACCAATGCAACATGCAAACTCATCATCACGTCAGTAACCTGTAAATTGAGATAACAAAGAAGATAATCTATAGACCTCAAGACTCAAACACGAGATCAACCCTAGATCTGATTTGTCAAACAAGTCCACAAATAAGTAACCATAATCAAAGAACCAATCAAGCATCCAGGAGATAATAATAACCCTCCTAAAACTAACCACACCACCACCTGTAAACATGAATCAATCAATCATCACAACTCAAACCTATCAACCACATACATGACCATGTCACTCCAATGCTCAAATATACATGCATATTCATGACACCATAATCATCACCATTGCTATACATGTACTCAACTCTCACTAAACTAAGACTCCTAGTCTCACACACGTATCAACCATGTATTCAAGATGGAAGGACAACTTGTGTACGTGTCTCCATCAAAGTCAACAAACTAAAAATACCTGTAAACTTGTATAGGGAGCACCAAATCTGATAACCTACTATACAATCATATTGTCTCATAAAACATGCACTCCCACAATTTTTACCCATCAATTCATCCAAATGCCCACATAATCACACCTTGAATCTCAAGCTCCTATAAGTTCTTGAAAAGTACAATCCTCTCTCTACTCATCCAAGTGAAAAACCACCCAATCCACTATGTATTACATTGCAAATCCTCTTTATCGCATATTCAAAGTCCAAATATGATTCTAAATGTGAAAGTTATGACCAATTAACTATTCTGAAGCAATGCTTAGCTTCAAGCATCAAATTCTGACACAAACAATAAAATTTAATAACTAAACTTATACCATTGCATAGTGCTCAAAGAGGGCTTTTGACACCTATAAGAAGTCAAAATTTTGATACAGTGGGTGAAATTTATGCCCATGGAAGAAAACACCCTCCAAGGGATATAAAGGGCCAAAAAAAATCTATCCATACAACACCAATACCAGCGGTGGACCTAGGTGGTGGCATGCAATAGTTGTAAGCACTAAAAACATACATGAGCTTCCACGAGGACCCTATGATGTTGTATAATCCTAACCACATACACAGAAGCATGAATATAATGCCCTCTCAGCAATGCTTCTCTTGGTGACACATCGACATCAATTTCCTACTCCAACGATTCTTCTCGTCCTAACT
The DNA here is from genome assembly GCA_027924645.1 of Cunninghamia lanceolata. NCBI lineage: Eukaryota > Viridiplantae > Streptophyta > Pinopsida > Cupressales > Cupressaceae > Cunninghamia > Cunninghamia lanceolata. The sequence continues at coordinate 1,096,670 of BSBN01000826.1, read as the reverse complement.
TTTCTTCACTTTCACCTTTGTCAACCATCCTTTTTCTACACTTTTGACCTTGTCTACATAGCCATTTTCATCTTAGTGAGCCATTTTACCTTTCACATGTTCATTTCATCTCACTCCACCCCTAAGAGGCCTTAAAATGACCTCCTAGACCAAACCCATCTTTCAGAGTTGACTTAACTTTTGTCGATTCTAGATCTCCACCTATTATTGTAAATCTCCACTGGCAACCCTACTTGGACAAGTGGAGATCCTATTTAACTCATCTGTTTGGCTTAGCTCCACTAACAAATCACCTTCTTTTCCATTCCAAGACCCCTCTGTAACTCTTGATTTCCACCCAGACCCCTTCCTTTATGGGTTGCTAGTGGTGACCATGGGTCCTCCAATGGGCAACCTAACCTGGTGAGACTGGCAGCCCACCTGGCGAACCTGCCATATTTTCATCCACATATTCTCTTTTAGTTTGAGCCCCAAAAAGTTCTTTTTTTCTCTAGTCTGCATGAGGATTCAACCTAAACTTAGAGTGAACTATTCTTAGCTTATCTACCACCTCTAATCATGCATAATTAGCTCATATGATCTATACTCGTCACCTCTCTAACTCATGCTAACTCTATTTGTGTAGCCTGTGATAAGCTATCACTCCTCTTTCAGCCTAGTCTTCTCTCCAATCTCATTAGTTAACTCTCCAATCAAGGGAGTTAACTCCTTAATAATCCCCACTCTTCATGTGCTCTTCCAAGCTATAAATATCCCCTTCCCTCAAGCAATAAGGGAGGCAAATATATTGTTGCAACCAATTTCAAGCCTTGCTTTTTCTCTCCAATTAGCAATTCTTATGCTCTTGCAGGATGTAGGTGCCTTTTGTTTTAGTGTTTTGTTGCCCAAGCCTTCAAAAGCTTCATATAGCGTCGTTACGCTAGCCAATTTCCAAGCCAAGTGCTTCAAGCTTTCAAAAGCTCCCCTGATTCATTACTTCTCAAGCTCATTTGTTCTCTTCCTAATTTCTGCCAAGAGGAGGAAGAGGTTGCAGAATCAAGGATTCCTAAGGGTAGTGTGAAGACTCATGCATTTTTCACAATCCAGTTTTTTATACTTTCTTAGATAATTAGATCACAATTTGCTCTTGGGAATAGTAATCTTGTGTTGCAATTTCCTTGATAGTTTCATTTAAAAGTTGATTACATTAGTTTTCTTGAATAGTTTAAATTGCAATCCTAGATTGAATAATTGTTTCACACTTCTGATTTCTTAGATTAGTCCAAAAATTCTCTTCAAAAATACCAAAAACATAGCATACTTGCATTAGGTAGATTTCATATTTGTTGGCAAGAGACATTGCTCTGATGAATGATTGAATGTTGTCATTGATGGCAACAAGGCAAAGGGATTCTACCAACGAGACAAAGAGACCTTACTTTGGTATATCAACTTGGTTTGACAACAAGGCATAAAAGGATTTTGGTCTGGTAGCCTAAAATGACTAAGTATGGGCAATATGCAGAGTAAGTGTCAGAGATTGGGTCAGTATGCCTCTGCAGTTGAAGATCATTACATGTGGTTTAAGATATGTTAATCATAGCTATTTGGTGATGATATGTTCCAATGTTCAAGTCATAACTTCCTCTGGAAGTCATATGGTGAAATAGCTAAGTTCGGGTGAACAGACTTAAGTTAGAAACAGTGCACAGTACCAGAGATAAAGGGTCCACATTCCTCCACTATGCATATTTTGTCTTGCGGTTCTAAGGTAGCGAATATACATACCATGACTACCTAAATCTAGATTTTGGTATCTTCTGAAGCCCAACAAATCATTTTCTACAAGTTCTCTAGTATCGGCTTCCAGTCTAACAGTTTTTCCACTATGACAGAGTGACAGTTCCAAGATCCGCATTTTGCTATAAAGGTCTATGATGTCCTGCGGTTCTAAAGGCATGCTAAGAGGTCAATGATGGATGTTGGATATGATTTTTAGAGTCTCATATGGTTCACAATCGAAAGTTATGATATGACAGTTGAATTAGTCAAGTGTGTTCTTAAGGGACAAGTTGACAGGCTTGTTAGATCTGTATGCCGGAGAAGATAAATTGTTTGTACAATCAATCTAAGTAATTGAATGATTGATGCTAACCCATATGAAGACTATTGTATGTTTGTTTGAGTCCGCATTGGTATTTATGTACAAGATCAAGCTGACTAGGTACAACAGTTGTATACATGTTTCATGTGTTGCTTGCCAACCTACATCTGAGTTAAATCTTATTGCGGATATATATATTAGATGGATTTCGGTGTTGATGCTATGAGAGTGTATGGAACATGTGTGAATTCGATTTGTGCATAATCTAAGGTAGTTTGCAGAGAAGAAAAGGATAAAAGGGGAGAAAACAGAGTATATGTAGCAGCTCGAAGAAAAGAAGGGCAAACATTATGAAGACATTTGAGTCTATATAGTAAGCTACTAACGGAACTGCAATTCAACATTCTATAGATGCATATTGGAGCAATCTTCTCCTACCAGTGAGCCAACTTTCATGTATCTTCTATCTTTCTTTCTCTATGGATAGTGAGTCCACCTGCAGTGAGCATTTCTTTGGGCAGTGAACCTTATGTAATCTGGTATTGCCATTATAATATATTGTGAGCTAATGTTCACTCACCGTGGTTTTTCCTTTTTTGGGTTTTCCACGTAAAAATTCTAGTGTCTATGTGTTATGTCTTTATGGTTAATGTTCTCATGTCTATTCTACTTTCATGTTATTAATTTTGGTAATTGGATTAATGAAGTGTTGAAAAAGTGTTGTGGAATACTGATTCACCCCCCTCTTAGTATTCCTTATAATCAACAATTGGTATCAGAGAAAGGTTCCTTGGAAGAAGTCTAACAATTTGAGGAAGATCTGGGAAAGATTACTCATGGCAATCAGTAGGTATCATGCTTCAAATAATGACACAATTGAACAAGAATTGAAAATAGCTCTTGAGGATCTTGATAGGTATGAAGCAGAGATTTAGGAATTGAAAGAAAATGTCAAAGATGCAGATGAATGCATCCTAAAGCTAAGAGAGAAAGTCAATAGATCAAAGGATAGGAATAGAGAGCTAAATGAACAATTGGTTGAAGCAAATGAAATCCTAAATAACTTATCAAGAATGGTTGAAGAAAAAGAAAAAGTTGAGAATCATTTGAATCAAATGTTGAAAGATAAGTCCAAGGAATGTGAAAAGTTGGGAAAAGATATGTTACTTCTGAAATTTGATTTGGAAGCAGCTAATAGCTATAAAGAAAAATTTAGAATAAGCTCTACAAATCTTGAGGAGTTGAAAGAGAGTCAAAAGAGTTTAGATGACAAGAAAGGATTGGGATTTGAAAAAGGAGAAAGCTCAAAATCAGGACAAGCAAACATTCAGTTTAAGCAAAATAAAGGCAACCTATTCCAGAATCAAAGAAGAAGACCTAGAAGACCTCCGGTTAGACAACCAAATGCTCAAAGGTACCCATCTTTCAATGGTTATTGTTTTAAATGCAACAAGTATAGTCATAGGGGCTACTTAGTGTAGAAGTAGAATAAATCAAAAAATGTTTCATCCTTCTCTGGTCAGTGTTTTAATTGCAAGAAAATTGGTCATAAAACAAATGAATGTAGAAGTATGATAAGGAATGGTCCCAACAACACAAGAAATATTCAATCTTTCCAAGGGAAGTGCTTTGCTTGCAATAGATTTGGACACATGGCTAACCAATGTAGATCAAGAGTAAATCAAAGAAATCAAGGACAGAGGAATGTGGTATGCTACAATTGCAATAAGTTTGGACATATTGCAAGATTCTGCAAACAAAAAAATATGAAAAGGAAAAGTTTTCCAAGAAGGAAAAATATAGAATAGAGGAATGGTAAGGGAAAAGAAAAGATTGATCCGGTTGAAACCAAGAAAGAGATGGGAAAAATCTGGATAAAGAAAGATGTGATTGAAGTCAAGGATGAATCTGCACCAGCCTCTGGTGTTGATACTTCCTTCGGGAAGTAAATTGGGAATTCTGGCTCAGGGGGAGCAGTATTGAAAATCCAAATTCCCTAGCCAGATAGTTAGTGATGGGATACGACATGAAGATGTGATGTAAAAATTCATATGACAAATCTTTTGAAAGAAATTTTGGAAGAAAAGGATCAAATGCGGAATATTGCCGAGCAATCTAGATTAACTAAACTTAATAAGGGAAGTGTGACAGCTTTTTGGAAGACTACATTTAGGGCAATTAGGTCAAGGTAAACAAAGGTTAAAAGGGTCAAAACTGAATGGTTATTCATTTTACATTCGAGCTATCAAATGACTAAGAAGAACTAAAGCCAAATTCCAAGCGACTATAGCAATTTCCAAAACATTTCCAAGAAAGTAAACCCAAGTTTGGCAAGAGAGGTATTTACGGCTGAAATCCTATTTGTGAATCTATTTGAATTCCTGAAAAAATGGCAACCCCTAGAGTTGTTGACATCACTGAGAGAGCCCGACCAAAATTCAAGAAGCATCCATTCAAATCAACAGAGGTCGATCTAATTGGTGCATTCTCAAATATTCCATTTGGTGTAATGCATGCAGAAGATCTTAGGGCTTATATTCATGTTGCCCTAGAGGAACACAGAGGAAGTCAACTCACAGACCTATATCTAAAACATCTATGTGGTGATAGTCTTGACTTGAAGGAAGAATACAAGGTATTGGAAGAGAAGAAACTCATTTAGTATATTGACTTCCCAGTTTTCGTAGAAGATGAATGGGTCTGATATGTATTAAGTCAAATTCATGATGAGTTTATGTGGCTCAATTCCACATTCAAGATCACAAAAGATGCCACAGGGTGGTCACAGGATTAAACCCTACTGGTATAGTGTCGATATTGAAGGATGTGAAAAATGATATAGTCATGAATGCCACCAGAGAAAATTTTGATAAAAGAGCATTAACAATTAGCAATATTAAGGATCATGCAATTAGATTTGCATCCATGGTGATTGGCTACAAAATCTACTTCACAAACTGGGAGAACTCTGTCTCTGGCACTACCATATACACTGCATATCAAATGGTCAAAGAAAATGCAGAGTATGACCTGTGTGAACTGCTTCGACAACAATTAATGGAAAACTTGAAGAAAACAAAAGAAAGAAAATATCCCTTCAAATTTGATATGTTGATCTTGTGCTTATTTTTCTACTTTATGCAAGAATTACCAGGCATGAAGAATCTATTTTGGACTGGAGACAAACCTATTGCAGTACAAATTAGAAACTATTTGAGCAGCATAGGAAATATTGATGCACAAAACTCAGCCCTATGGGGCTATTTCAAAAATTTCTAAAGATTAATACATTCTAGAGAAAGGATCCCTAGATTAGTTGTTGATAAATACAAGGATACCATATGCTTCAATGTGATGAAAGACCAATGCTTGATGGAGGCCGTTGAGCCCAGAATAGTCTGGGTTATGCCAATGGGATATGAAGTTGATGAAAAAGTACTAGACAATTATGCCCAATATATGCTAAGCAAACCAAGGGACCCCAAAGAAGAAAGATTTGGGACATATGAGGAACTATCTACAAAAATACATGTTGAGGTGAGAAAACTTGAAATTTCAAAGAAGGCCCAGAAGATAGCAGAAGATTATGCTCTGAAAAGGGGTTTCACCAAAGTACAAATTAAAGAGACAAGAGAAAAGGCACAAGTAGAGAGGCAAGCAAAAGAGAGGAAGGAGAGTGAATCGGATAAGGCTCTGGAAGAGCCTAAGAAGCAACTAGAGAACCCAACAATAACTGAAAGAAAAACTAGAGGTTCTACTTCCGTAGAAACTGCATCTATGTCCTTTGTTCCCACACCCTCTGCAAGTGTGGAAGCCCCTACAACAAGTCACAAGAGACAGAAACCCAAAGGTCGTAGAATGTATGTCAGCATAGGAGCAGATGAGGAAGAGACAGAGTCAGATGAAGAAGTGAAGAAGATGAAAAATGAGGCCACCAAAGCCTCTAGTAGCAGCAAGAAGAAACCTTCCGGTAAGTGTAAAGCTAAGAAAAAGTCAAGACAAGATAAGTCTCAGACAGGAGAAGCCACCATAAGTCTTGAAGACGTCTTGAAAGCCATAACAGTTGATGGAAATTTGAAACCCATAGCTCAACTATATGATGAGTATGATGATCCAGACAAGAGGATCAGTGAGACTAATGTCATCAGATACTTGGACATCTACAACAAAGCCCTTATTGAGATCATTACTGATCTCCCAAATAGCTTGGGTAGTATAATGATTGCAAGAAATGAAGCTGCTATGGCTAAGGATATTGAGCTCAGAGAGTATACACTGATAAAGTTATGTCTATAGATCACACCAGAAGATAGAGCAAAAGTCTCCAAAGTGCTACAAAAAGAATTCAGAACAAAGAAAAGGATGAACACTCTCATGTCAAATGACATTGAGAAAGTAGTGAAGGATACAGAGGAAATCACCTTGAGAGTGTTAAGGGGTCATCATCTTCCAACTATATATGATAAAGCAGAAACAAATGTTGGGGTTGGTACATTTATTCCTAAGGAGAACGTGCATCAAGGGTTAGATAGAAGTGATGAAGAGCCTGTTGGTTTCCAAATGAGCAGAGGGTTTGCCAGCTCCAATGCATAGGCAAATTTGGCCAACAGATTACGGGAGGTTGCATGAGCCGCCTCCCCTTCACTTCTGGTTCTGCCGCACCAAGGGGGGTATCCCTATAACTAAAGATGTAACCTTGACTAGCTCAAAGATAGAAAGATCTCACTTGACAACAACAGGTAGAATACTCTCATGTATGGACCAAGATCTGCATGATAGATCACAAGGTTGGCAACATTCTTAGACATGTGTCTGGTTGGGTATGAGAGTATGCAGGGGGTTCCTAATCCTACTCCTACACTAACAGGTTGAAGATATGAAAAGATTTGATTTGATGTTTGGATGCAAACCTGGACCTGGTGTATAACCTCAACATAGAGCTAGATTGGTGCCTATCCAGGGCTTGGAGTCGGTAGACATACACCTGTGAATGATCAGCATGAACACAATAAAACTGGATTTCAAGGGGATTTGTGTGATATCTGCCTTACAGATACCTCCCAATACAGAGTGTTAAGTTATCTCTACTTATGGCATCCCTATTGTAGTATACCCTTCCTAATACTCAATCTGAAAACACTTTAATCTACCCCTTGAGCAGAAGTTGAAAGATCAAGCATTCAATATAGGAATTCTATATTCTAGAATACTAGACACCCCTTAGATATCTAGATTCAGAAGAAGAACACATGCAATACTGGAGATAGAATTAACAAAACACATGCAAATATAGCATTACTCATATAAAACCAATCATGAAATCAGTAGATTCATGCATGAGAGATACAACAAGTGATACATAAACTCACAAGACCTCCTGTATAGAGCAACCAAAACCAGTTGTATCTTATTACAGAGCCAAAATGTCCAGTTTTCAACAACCCTCATGAGTGACACAGTCTGCCCTTTTTATAGCACAACTATGTACTGAACAAATTAATTACAAGGGAGGCCAAAAAACCTGCCAGATACATGGTACAGAAAAATGGCGCTCAAAATTAGTAAATGCAGCAAAGGTACAAAGAGGAAGGAGCAGGGGCGAATCAGGATCTGGGCCGCCGCTCAAAGATATGCATCATAAAAATGGTGGTTGAACCTATCAACTCGACCCATACCCTCTGCAACCCCGTCATTAAAGTTTCAGCTACTCACAGCCTTTGGAAATGTAGCTGCAGCAAGCCTCAGAAGTTTTCCAGCCCAAAAACAACTGCAGAAACTCAAGAAAAAACCCTCGCTACAGGTTCAAAATGTGGCCGTTGATGAAAAACCCAGCCATGGAGATCAATAGCCCCAAAAACATTGAAAAGTCACCTTCCAATGATACTGTGCCACGTAGGCACTTCAAGTTTCTATCGCTGGCCCATCGCTTACTTTTCTGCTCCTCATTACTTGTTTCTAAAAAAGGACACGTGGCAGTCCCCGCAGCATTGGCTATCGAGACAGGTGGCAGCCTCCGCGGTCTCCCTTGAAACACTAAGACCCTTCCAAGAAACCCCAGTGGAAGCTGACATGTGTCGAGCTCCGCGCTCTTCTTGAAACATACTGTGTCATAAGTTTGAAGTGGCCCCCGCAAGTGACACTTGTCGCAATCCACGGCATTTGAAACACGAGACACATAAAGAAATGGGGCCCACAAACTCCTGCTCGCCACACCTTGAAGCAAATAGAAACAACACGGAGGCCGACACGTGTCAGCTTCCGCAGCAACCAAAAGGGACACATAGCGCCCTCTGCCCCTGCATAGAAACTTAAAGAAACTTCAGCGAAGGCTGACACCTGGCAGGATCCGCGAAGCTTAGAAACTTTAAGGCCCCATTTTGAAACTTATGCGGAAGCTGACACATGTCATCATCTGCGGCACTTGAGACACTTCACTGGGACCCACCCTGCCATTACTTGCATTACAGGAAATAAAATAGAAACTTACGCGGAAGCTGACACTTGTCAGCTTCCGCAGCAACTTAGAAACTTTTTTGAAACTTTCCTGAAACATAAGTGGAAGCTACCACTTGGCACCATCTGCGGGGCTTTTGAGTTACTTTTTCTGTGTCTCCCAGATGCCTCCACGTGGAGCATACCATGGCACTCTTGAAACATAAAAGAAATTACATTGAAACTTTGGTGGATGCCGACACGTGGCGCCTTCCGCGCTCAAGCTGGAACTTTAAGAGGCTGCTTCCACTGCTGACATGTGGCACACTCCGCGGGAAGCATCAGCAATGGCGTGGCAATAAACTGGGGTTCGACACTTGGTGGTCCTGCGGCACTGGCACAATTTTGACCCTCACTGCCACACTTAGAAACATTTTAGAAGCTGGAAACTGTGGCCCGATATGCATCCAGAAATGCATCTAACTCATTTTTTAGAGGGTCAATAGGATCTCCCGACCCGCCACTACCATTTTAACCTGCACACAACTGATTTCTTACATTTTTGATAACTGCAAGGGCCAAAATATTAGGAATTTTGGATTTTTTGGGAAGGGGCCTGCATATTTAAATGTTTGAAACTTGAATGCTTATGCAGGCACCACCAGAGCCGAAGGAGAAAGATGATCTAGTCCCTACTACTGATACTGCAGTTAAGGATCAATCCAAAACAATTATTCCTTTGGAACAATAGACTGATGATCAAATAGACAAAGAAAAGAGTGAGGAACAGAACAAAGATGATGATCTAAAAGAGGAACAAGGTGAAGAAAACTCTTCTTTGGAATAAAAGAATGATGCTAATGATGTCATGGATTTAGATCCTCCAGAACTAAACCAACAAGAAGAAGTCTCTAGTGTAGCAAGAGACACTACAGAGTTTGTCAAGGAATTCTTGGAAAAATAAAAACAAGTCATGGATGAGCCTGAATTTTTGCAAGGACCTATAAATTTAGACTCTATGTCTCATGTACAAAAATTCAAACTAGTGTCAATTGTTCAAGCAAAGGCACAGGAAGAGTTGATGAAAACTCATATACATGATAATGAGCTCATTGGTGCAACATCTAAGGTACTGGAGAAGTTGATGCCTAAATACCAAAAAGATACATCATTATCATCAACTGATCAACTTAAAAGTATGATAAAATCAATTAGCAATCATTTTGAATCCTTTGAAAAATCTGCAGAAACACAAGTCAGAAAAGAGTTTGATGAGATAAGATTGGCTAAGTTGAAGACCATGTTGATCAATGATAAAACTTCATTAGACAAAGGAATAAGTGTATACAAAGTACCATAAAAGAAGCCTGTGACTTGTACAAATTTTGTTTATCATGGCCAGAAGCCACAAAGGAGTTAGAGGAAAAGATCAATGATCTGAAACTACAACCGACAAATATTTCTAAGTCATTTGATCCGGCAATTAAGTTAGTAATCAACAAAGAAATACAAGTGATCAATATCCATAATGAGTTAAGTAATCTGGTGAATAAGAGAGATCAAATGAAAAACAAGATGTGTCAATTGAGAGGACTAATAAGTCCCAAACTAGATTCAATGTCAAATCTTGCAGCAGAAGAACTACAAGTAAGTGCACTAATTGACACACCTTCTAATATACAAAAAGCAAAGAAATTAGTCCTCCTAATAAGTGGGCATATTCAAATTTTGGACAATGCTAAGAAGAGTTGGGATAAAGAATTAGTTTAGATCAAGAACATTTTCAATGACATTCTACAACCCACAACAAATTAAGTTGAAGATTGTATCTGTACATATGCGGCAAAGTATGACAATGTTTGTAGTTTTTGCAATTTTTGACACATTTTTGACCTCTATACATACACTCTTTCCATTAATGTCAAAGGGGGAGAAGAAATCAGTGAAAAATGGGCAAACACCTAAGGGGGAGAAGAAAAACATAGTGTATATAGTAAGGGGGAGCAGACAAGCATTTTCACTAAGTGTTGCCATCAATGCCAAAGGGGGAGATTGTTGGCAAGACACTGCTCTGATGAATGATTGAATATTGTCATTAATGGAAACAAGGCAAAGGGATTCTACCAACATGACAAAGAGACCTTAGTCTGGTAGATCAACTTGGTTTGACAACAAGGCATAAAAGGATTTTGGTCCGGAAGCCTAAAATGACTAAGTATGGGCAGTATGCAGAGTAAGTGTCAGAGATTGGGTCAATATGTCTCCATAGTTGAAGATAATTAAATGTGGTTTAGATATGTTAATCATAGCTATTTGGTGATGATATGTTCCAATGTTCAAGTCCTGACTTCCTCTAGAAGTCATATGGTGAAATAGCTAAGTTCGGGTGAACAGACTTAAGTCAGAAACAGTAGACAGTACTAGAGAAAAAGGGTCCGCATTCCTCTGTTGTGGTATATTTTGTCTTGCAGTTCTAAGGTAGAGAATATACATATCATGACTACCTAAATCCATATTTGTAGCTTCTAAAGCCTAACAAATCATTTTCTACAAGTTCTCCAGTATCGGCTTCCAGTCTAACAGTTTTCCACTATGACAGAGTGACAGTTCCAAGATCTACATTTTTCTATAAAGGTCTATGATGTCCTATAGTTCTAAAGACATGCTTAGAGGTCAATGATGGATGTTGGATATGATTTTTAGAGTCTCATATGGTCCGCAGTGGAAGTTATGATATGACAGTTGAATTAGTCAAGTGTGTTCTTAAGGGACAAGCTGATAGGCTTGTTAGATCTGTATGTGGAAAATATATCTTGTTTGTACAATCAATCTAAGTGATTAAATGATTGATTCCAACCCATATGAAGACTACTATATGTTTGTTTGAGTCCACATTGGTATTTGTACACAAGATCAAGCTGACTAGGTACAGCAGTTGTATACATGTTTCATGTGTTGCTTGCTGACCTACATTTGAGTTAAATCTTATTGTGGATATATATATTAGATGGATTTTGATGTTGGTGCTATGAGAGTGTATGGAACATGTGCAAATTCAATTTGTGCATAATCTAAGATAGTTTTCAGAGTAGAAAAGTATAAAAAAGGGGAGAAAATAGAGTATATGTAGCAGAGAAGAAAAGCAAGGCAAACATTATGAAGACATTTGAGTCTGTATACTAAGCTACTAATGGAACTACAATTCAACATTCTATAGATGCATATTGGACTAGTCTTCTCTTGGCAGTGAGCCAACTTTCCTCTATCTTCTATCTTTCTTTCTCTGTGGATAGTGAGTCCACCTGCAGTAAGCATTTCTTTGGGCAGTGAGCCTTATGTAATCCAATATTGCTATTATAATATATTACGAGCTAACACTCACCATGGTTTTTCCCTTTTTGGGTTTTCCACGTAAAAATCCTAGTGTCTATGTGTTATGTCTTTATGGTTGATGTTATCATGTCTATTGTGCTTTCATGTTATTAATTTTGGTAATTGGATTAATGAAGTGTTGAAAAAGTGGTGTTGCGGAATACTGATTCACCCCCCTCTTGGTATTCCTTATAATCAACAATATTAATTTAGATTCATCTTTTGATTTCCTAGTTAATTAGTTCATCTCAAAATTTCAATTCCAGAAAAGAACCAAAAAAATTGTTTGCATACATACTAGTTGCATACATTAAAAAAACCAAGAAAATACAAAAACATTAGAACTTAGAAAAGTCAAACCCTCAATTTGATCATGAGGTAGAATTCAAAAAAACAAGCATTCATAAACTCCTTGATTTCATCATGAGGTCAACAAAGTCAAGAGAACTCACACAAAACCTTAGATAACACCACTAAGTCAAAAGTCAACTCTTGGTCAACTCAAGTCTATTCTCTCTATCCAAGCATTCGAATGTGCCTTGGAATTAGAGGTGAGTGGGTGAGGGAAATCCTTGAGGAGATTTAGGAATTACATCCTAGGCCACAACTAGCATAACAAACATGAGAAGAACAAGATCACGTGCTAAGGCTGATTCAACATAGAGAAGAAATACAACAATGAGTTTAAGCCATAGAAGAAAGGTTATAACAAACTAGGCTTATCAACGATTATAACAAACACCCATCTAGACGTTGGAACACTAGAAACCCAAATAGGAGATTGATAATTAGTGACCCTTCAAGTCATATTATTATCTCCACCACAACGGTCATAGAACAATACATGGAAAATAACAATAGGCCCCAAGAACGACCGACTACTCTTCGCGGCATTCTTCTCCCAAGAGAATAGAACCACCCTCAATTATTTCCTTAGCCACTCAACTAGCTTCTACCATAAGAGAGAGAGTGACTTGGAGGTCGCCCAAGGTAAGGAGAGCGTAAGAACCCTTACCAAATCTGCTCTGAATTTTTTGATTTCAATGGTTTGACATTTTGTCAAACACTTAGCATGTAATGTGACTGAGTTCTAATTTCTGATGTTTAGTGTTTGTTTTGATGCTTGTTTGTAATGGTTTTCATATAGATTACATATGCCAATATGATAGAAACATAACACATGACTTTGTATTCATTAAACATAAAAATATCACACCAATCATGTCTTTATTTGCACAATATAACCAATGTAATTACAAAGATATCAAGTCTTATTTCAATCTCTGACAACGATTACAATGATCATTCAAATTAAATATTTGAATATCAAAACTTATGCAACATACCCTAATGATTGGCTACATCAATTGGGCATAAGATGAGTTCATATAATGGAATGTAATGACTGATATAGACTAGTTGTATGGACTAATGTACTTGACTATAGATATGATATGGCAACTCCAAATGATGGCAAATCTCTAAAAATGTCTCTAATATAAGTAGTGATAGCTTCTTCAAGGTGAAGCACCTAGCCCTAGATGATATAGGATAGGAAATTGATGATGAAGCCTCCAAGTAACAACCCATGATCTACCAATTGCTGTGCTCAAATCTATAATTCGCCCTCCTCATATGTTAATGATACCAATGTCAAACAAACCCTAGCAGCTTGCAATACACCAAATCAGATTTTCCCACTTGGATGTGTTGATTCCTTCTCCAAATGCTTGTGATATCACTAAAATTCAAACCCTCAACGGTCTACAATTGATTCTTCCTCAAATCACTTCAATCTCAAATTGATATTTGGCACAAATCTCATCAATTTGGTCTTTAAACCCTAGCTGATATAAACCTACAGATGTAACATGTTTTGAAGCTCTAAATCTATGCCAAAACCTACAAATAATCTCTATAGAAAATCTTGGGCAGATTCACCTCTCAAGTGGCATTGGGTTTTCATCCAATCCATAAATTTCCAAGGGTTTTTGTCCTTAGAAATGGTTGAACCTGTGTTGCAGCTCAAAGGAAAATATCCAATATGCAAATGACAAAATACAATATGATGAAATGAACCTCCAAACACCTCCTTTTAAAGTTTCCAAGAGGATCAACCTCTTTTTCCCAATTTGATATAATTTTGAAGTCCACAAGAGGTGTGCCACCATGTGTAAATAAAATATTATTTTTTAATTCATTTTTCTCTTTCAAATGGGTCGGCCCACTTGTCAAATAAAATAATATTTTATTTTGTCATTTTATTATATTCTATTTCTCCTTTTTATAAAGTGACTTTTCATTCTCCAAGTTTCACTTAACTGATTTTCCTTTCTCCAAGTCATTTTGCCTACACTTAACTCACTTTTTTTTTCTCTAAGTTGTTATAAAGTCACTTTATAAAGTACTTTTCAAAAATTGTCTCAACTTAACTTCAAATTGGCTTAGGTGAAGTCGGCTTAGCTAACGAGGACAAAAGGGGACATTACACGTCCTCCCACCCTGAGATTACTTTTCCTCAAGCAATCACAAATGAATGGTTGATTACTTTCACAAGATACTGGGATCCCATATCCTTCTTGTATCACCATACATACTCATCATGAAATGAGGAACATCTCTCATCATAACATCTATAATACTCACACATACTTCCTCAAATTTGCTCGTGCAAAGATGACTACAATGTTAGAACTGAAAATCTGATTTAGACTCATCCTGGGACTACTTCCGCTGTCATAAGCAGATAATCCCTTATTAACACTCAAAATCAAAGTGTTAAAGTGACCATCCCATGCACCAAAGTCACCCACATAGAACCTTTCCATCACCTTATGATTAATAAAATCATATCAAGATAATGGACTGTTGTTCACAATCATATAATCAACATTTCCATCATTCCTTCCAATAGTGTCATCATAGTCTTCATGTTCAATTTCTTTAATGGTTGGATGTTCATCCTTATGCATTGATCCAAGAGGTGTACCAAGCTAAAAAACAAATGTATTACTTGTCATAACCTCTACCTCATGGATGCAAATTATACCTTCATGTGAACACTTCTCTAATCTCATGGCTCCATATTATTGATGTACATCCCAATCATTATCAACATAAGGAATGTTAGAGTCTTCATGTTCTACCATCATATTATCTTCCCTTTGACTTAATGCCCATAGTCGTTGCCTTAGTTGTATATGTTGTCACTTGGATTTGCACCCTGTGTTGGAGAGGTTTAACAGTCTTCAACAATCCAATGGAACATTGAGATGACCTCTAGGTGTGGGACCCTACAAGGAGGCCAAATCTCTAGAGAGAGGTTGGTTCCTTCGCTGAACAAGAGATTCAGTTATTCCTAAGACTAAACCTAATCTATCCATCATTGAGGAAAAGAGTAAGAGGGATAAAACTGGAAATTAAGGGGGTGATACACCAGGTTTGAATATAAAAGCTCTCACAAAACTAAGAAAATGCACAAAATAAAGAAGTGTAGCTGATCATTTACACAAATCTAACAAATTATTAGTAGAGGTAAAGAAATGAACAAGATTGAGAGGAAATAACATTCACAGACAACTAGTTCTAAATTACACAGAGCTAAAACAACAAAAAAGGTAAAAACACGGTGTGTATTTCTTCAAAAGGCAAGGCTATAGAAGAGGAGGGCTTTGTTTGGAGTACAAAAATATCTTCTGTATCCAACCCTCATTTCATCTTTTTTACATGCATATATAGCAATTGATTTATATTGATCTCAGTCACTTCATCGATAAATTCGGCCCCATGGGCCTATCAGAAGATATCCCTGCAAAAGGGATGTCTGTCAGTAGAAATTCAATGCAAAAAATATCTTGGATCATGGAGTATCTTGGAGATATTTTTCTTCTGCAATACACCAGCTGATTCATCACCTGCAACATTAAATGCAAAAATATCTAGGAACAGAGTAATTGAGGTAGCTGAAAGATCATATCTGCATTAATGGTAGATGAGGAAAATCAAATAGATTTTCCCTCCAAAATCCTCTTTATACAAATCTTTTACAACACTTCAAATATTTAAATCTAAATATTTGAAGTTTACAATATATTACAACTCTGTTTTCCCTCATTTCTCACTTTTCTAGAAAATCTAGCCTGAATTTTACCCTATCTGCCAAATCTGCATTTTACAAACCATTCTACTCTGTTTTATGCACATTTCATTTTCAGTTGGCAACTTTGTCATGTTCTGAACCAGTGCTTGTTTCTGCCTATTTTTGCCCTTGTCGGCAAAATTCCATTTCTATGAACTCTTCTTGCTTGTCATCTTTTACCCTTATCGAAAAAATGTTCAATCTTTGAACTTTGCATTTGCTTGCTCTTTTTTCCTTTATTGGAAAAATCACCTTTTGCTGAACTTGGCTTACATTTTGCCTTATCAAAAAAAGTCACTTTAGCCGAACCCTACTTTTGGTCTATCTTTTTACCCTATTTTGCCTTGTCAGAAAAATCATCCTTTCTCGAACCATTCTTGGGGCCAACTTTTACATTTATTGGCAAAAGTTTGCTTTCACAAACTTTGCCTTTGGCCTTACTTCATCCTTGCCTTATCGGCAAAAGTACCTAGTTGGTGAACTTGAGGAATTTTGAACCTTCAATGCCTTGGCCAAATCTTCTCTTTGTCAACAAATCCACCTTTTCTTGAACTCCTTCCTTCGGTTTCCTTCTTCTTTGCCTTATCGACAAATCCTCCTGTCAGGTAACTAAACCAACTTTGAACTTTCGAGAAGTTTGGACCTATGCCAATTTATCGATAAGGCCTTCCTTATTCCATCTTTACTTAGCCATTTTTTCATGTTTCCATTTTGCCTTATCAGAAAAAGTGGCTTTTTGCAAACTGGGTCTTTGTTGTTGGCAATTTGACAATTTCTTGAACTTTGGACTTTGCCTCCTTCGCCTCTTTGTTTTGCCTTATCGACAAAAGTGCTCTATCAGCAAAATTTGGAACTTTGAACTTTTCTTTAAGTTTGGCTTCTTACTAATTTACTGATAGAAGGGGCCTTTTCCTTATTTACTTAGCCAATTTCTACCTTTTATTTTGCCTTATCGACAAAATGACTACTTCTTGAACTTCGCTCACTTTGTCACCTTTTTACTCTTGTCAGCAAAACTTGCTTTGCCAAACTATTGTTCTTCATCAGCAAAATCAACCTCTGCTGAACCATTTGACTTAGCTAATTTTATGAAGAGGTTGGTTCCCCTTACTGCTTTATTGACAAAATGCTGAATCGGTAAACCATAGAGACAAATGAACTTTTTGCAAAGTTTGTGAAACATAAACTCTACCGACAAAGGGGAACTTCTCCCGTGCCTTAGCCAAATTTTGAGCCTCTATCATTTTGTCAGTAAAATGATTTGTCGGCAAACCTAAGGAAAGTTGAACTTTTGAAGAGTTCACAATTTTTGAATTTTGCCAACAAAGGCTTAGTTCTTTCTTCTGCCTTAGTCAATTTTTTAAAACATCCCACTCATCTGCCACTTTATCAGCAAATCACCAAGTCAACGAACTAGAGAAAAATCAAACTTTATGAAAAGTTCATGAAACATGGACTTTGCCGATAAAGGGGAGGAACATTCATATGCCTTAGTCATTTTTGCACTAGTTCAAGAAACTGAATCTTTGCCGATAAAGGCCAAAAGGGGGCAAAAACTAAGGTAAAAGCTTCAAATTTTTCTGGGTTTTCTGCAAGGATTTCCTAGATGGATTTTCAAGGATGTTTACAAGGCAAAACACTAGAATTTGAAGGTTTTTAGGCTTGCAGAGCTAAGCTCCAAGGAATTTCAACAAGATTTTCAAGTTGGGCTATTTGACTCTAGGCAGAGGAAAATAGGTCAACATTTTGGTGACCTCTCAGGGATGTTTACCTGCTTAACAAATAGACCAGTGGTCTTAAGCATCCATTGGGCATGGAGTCTAAAAGTGACTGCAATAGGTCAAAACAACTAAAATCTTGCCTTCTAAAACAACAGCAAAAAAAAGAACAAGGCATGCATTCTCCTAATGACAATGCAACATGTGCAAAAGCACTTATTGAAGGGAAAACTAAAGTAGAAATAAACTAAAACAATATGTACAGAATCCAGACAAACCTTAACGGTAAGGTTTGAGATGGATCTCATTGAATGAGATCGATAGAACTTCACCATTTAGCCTTGAAAGCATTGGCTTGCTTGCAGCTGATGATGATATATGGCCCACTCCAAAGTGCATCAAACTTAGTGTGGCCTCCAGGTTTGGCTCGGTCAGCATCCCATTTCAGAACAAGATCACCTTATTTGAAGGTCTGAACCTTGGCCTTCTTATCAAAATACCTTTTGGTTTATTTGTGATGCTCTTCTAATGTATCCATGGCTGACTCTCTTTGTTCTTCTAATTCAGTCAATTCAGCCATTCTAATAGACTTGGCATCTTCTCCTTCCAATTCCAATTGATGAGCCAATTCTAATATAGGAAGCTCCAAGGATATGGGCAATCTAACCTCTCTTCCATACACAAGAGCAAAAGAAGAGTTTCCAATGGCTCTCTTGTATGTGATCCTATCATCCCAAAGAGATAATTTGATCTTATTGTGCCATTACCTCTGGTTTGTCTCCATGGTCCTCTTCAGAATTATGATCAGGTTCTTGTTGGTGGATTCATCTAGCCCATTACCTTGTGGGTAATAGTTGGATGAAGTCTTCAAGAATATTGTATTTAAGTGCCCAATCAGCAATTCTAAAACTAGTGAATGCTTTTGCATTATCAAAAAGAATGGTATGAGGAGCTCCAAATCTTGTCATGATTTCTTCCAAGAAATCCATGATTGATGACTTAGTGGCTTCTTTGAGTGGGACTGCTTCAACCCACCTGGTGAAGAAGTTAGTTGCAATCAAAACCCACTTGTGACCAACACTGGAAGTGGGATTTATCATGCCAATGAAATCTATTCCCCATTGCCAGAAGGGTTGATCAGCCTGAATAGGATGGAGTGGGAGTGCTACCAATCGTTTCTTTCCAGCAAAGAAAGCACACTCTTTGCATTTTCTGACCCATACATGGGCATTGAATAATATGGGCCAAAAGTAACCTACCCTCATTATTTTCATAGCTGTAACTCTAGCAGAGAAATGACCTCCTGTTGGGCCAGCATGAAACTCACTAAGTAGTCTATCAATTTGATCTTCTTCTATAGACCTCAGTAAGACTCCATCCAAATTCCTCTTGAAGAGAACACCATCCACCAAAGCATAAGGGATAGACTGCAGATTGAAATGTCTTCTTTTGGTTTTGTCCAATCAATAGGAATGCTCACCAGTGGATAGGAATTTATCCATGTCTGATGTCCAAGAACTCACATCTGATGGCTCAGTTGTAGGCTCCGCCTCATTCAAATGGTAAGATGAACTCACTTCATCTACAAAAGTCTAAGCTAGTTCACATAATCCTCTGCCTCTAATCATCTTAGTGGCTTTGATGATCACATCATACTCCAGGATCTTAGTGACCAGCTAGCTCTCTTTTCACTAATCTCAATCACCATTATATAATCTCTCACACTAGGATGAGAAACTAAAACTTTAATATGATTATTTGTCAACATATATCTGAATTTTTTTTAAATCTCTAACAATGGAAAATACCTGTTTATCCATGGGGTTGTATTTGACCTCATAATCCTTTAAGGTCTAACTGAAGAAGGCCATGGACCATTCCATTCCTTGCTCATTCTGCTGCATCAAAACAACAACAATTTTGTTCTCTCCTCCATGTGCATAAAGGACGAAGTCCTTCTCATAATTTGGGTTCATGAGAGTAGGTCCCCTAAAGTCCTCATAAAGAAGCTCGATTCAAGTCCCTGAAGTCCTTCTCATAAAGAAGCCCTATTCAGGTCCTTGAAGTCCACATAGAACCGTATCTCGCCATTTTTCTTCCTCACAAGCATGAGATTGGAAACCCACATGGAATACTTGATGGAGAAGATAAGCCTCACATGTATGAGCTTGGCAAGCTCCTTTCTCATGAGCAGCTCAATCTTAGGGTTTATGGGTCGCTACTTCTAACGGACTGACTTGCAATTTGGATCCAGATTGATGGCATATTGAGCCACGTTTGGATTGAAACCTTTAAGATCCTCATACGTCCATGCCAGGACATCATTGTATTTCTAGGTTAGGCATATAAATTATTGTTGTTCATCATCGCCACATACCTTACCCAACAGCAACTCTTTCTCTTGGGTGACTGCGACCTTCTCATAGTCTTCCTTTTTAAATGTCATGTTATTTATTTCACCCCTAAACTCATCATCTGAGCTAAAAATGGCCTCAAGGGTAACTAAACCCTTAGGCTTCTTGTTCATTTTGAGCTGGATGATTTAGGCACCATAAATTTATTGCAGCCCGGGTTGCATCATGGAAGAAAATTTCACTTCATTCTGAATGAAGCTAGCAATCTACTCATTGTTGTCAAAGACTTGCCAATGTATATCATTGTTCGGAATAGAGGGCCTGATTACTATTTTCACATGCTGATCAAGATCCTGAAACAAATCTGTAGGTGGAGAAAATTGAGCCCCCACTGTAGCTAATTGATTAGCCTCTAAATTTAATTTTCTTGGGATTACCTATAGGTTGAGAGCATCAAAACTCTCAAACAGGTCCTAAACTCTATGTCTGTAAGCTCCTAGGAGCTGGTTTTTTGTGGCACATCTCTCTTTGACTTGGTTGACCACCAACTCAGTGTTGCCAAAGATCTCCAAATATTTGATGTTTTTCTTCTTAGTAATTAGCAAACCATGAACCAATGTCTCGTACTTTGCTACATTGTTGGTGCAAGAAAAATGTGATCTATGAGCAAAATGCAATTTCTTACCAGTCAGAGAGACTAGTAAAACCCCTGCACCAGCTCCATTTCTGCTCTTTGCACTATCAAAAAACATCTTCCATGGGCCATTGGAGTCATCATCTGGCTTAAGCATAGAAGGGACTAAAGAATCCCCTTCATGGATCATGTAGGTGCCCAAGTTAGTTGTCTCAGTGGTGTCATAAGGATCAAAATCATAGTGATCCCTTGCCCATTCATCAAGAAATAGATCAGGGGTTGGAAGAGGTGAAGATTCTGCCTCAATAGACTCTGAGTCATACACTTCCTTGCCCTGAATTGTAACATGTGGATTCACTAGGCTGTGGTCATAGTTCTCCACATGGTAATTTGAAATTAGTCTAGCCTTGATGGTGAACCGTGTGCCATATTTGGTCCTCAATAGCATATGAGACCAATCAGAAGAAAGGTAGCCACCTACCTTAGTTGTGAAGTCCCTTGACAAGCAAATGACATAGAAGGGGGGAAGATCAATGACTGAAAGTCAAGTTTGAACATGCATGTAAAGTCAAGTTTAGTCCCTTGATTACTCCTATAGTGTTTATAGAGGTGTCATCCAATTATAATACTCTTGATGAAATAGGGGTATACTTGATGCTAATGCATCTGCTATCTTCTTGGGCATAACTAAAACACTAACCCCTGAGTCAATCATACAGTTGTGGACTAAAAACTTGCCAATAATTAGAGACAAGTAAAAATGGGATGGCTTCTTAATTGCACTTACTTGTTCTTCCCTTGGTTGCACAAGACTAACAGGGCTCTTTTATTTTTGCTTTGTTGGTGAGTCTATTGCTTCTGATTTAGCTGATGGGAAATGCCTTAAGGCTTCTTGTAATAGATTCCTCTGAGAGGGGATTGACATTACTTCCCACATTGAGACATTGATATTTGTTTTCTTCATCTGTTCCACAATATTTAGTGGAACAATGAATGCCTTATGCATTGAGGGAATCACTGTTCCCTTCTTTAATTGATCAGCAGCTTGCTCAGGCACCTTCGAGCCTAATGGAATTTCTTTTGTAGTAGTAGATATGCCGTTCTAAATTGGAACTATGGCACTGGCCACCTTTGCCTTTGGAACGGGCTCTTTTTGTAAAATAGTAGGCATGGGGCTAGCCTCCAATTGCCTCTTTTCGGATCTAGTATTGTCTGCAATACTACTTACAGGTATGATCACACTATCCATGGACTGATTAACAACACAAAAGTCTTCAGATGTCCATAGCATCATATTAGCATCAGAGGTAGCCTCATGTGATGCCTCAGGGTTGTTATTGGTTGGGCCTCCGATAATGATGCCTACTGGGTATGAAAATTCTACACCATTAAAGCTCTTTCTTGTGCTCTAAAAACACAAGTGGACTAATTGTGAGGTTGGTTGCAGGGGTAGCACCAATCTACCTCTTGGGCCAAATTATTCTAAGTAGGGACTAAAACCCTAACTAGATTCACAGTCAGTATCTGTTGGATAGGTCAAACTATTTGTAAAGGTTGAGCAGGGTTAGGGTTTTGATATCTATTTTTTTTGTAACCCTGATTCCAATTCTAATTTCTATTAGGATTGTAACCCTGACTCTAATTTTGATTGGATGACTACCCCTGGTTATAATTTTGATGGGGTTTGGGGGTAGTTTGAATAGAAATACTATTAAACTTGTTGGTCAAATTGGTCATTAGGGTTTTAATATCACTCTCTTCTTGAGAAAGAGAGGGCATTGAAGCTTTAGGCTCTGGGATGGGAGCAATGATGGGCTGCTGAGATGATGAAGGCAACTCTAGAAAAAGGGGTATAGGAGGTATGGGAGCAATTTTCCCAACATGTATTAAATAGTTTTTAGCTTTTAGCATTGTCTCATAACCAGCGGATAGGGTTTCAACACCCATAGACTGCATCATCATTGCAATATCAGAATTCAAAGCTCTTAAAAAGTACAAAAAAGCACCTTGTGGAGATGGCATGAGGGTAGCTAGAATTCTCTCCCACGTCCTTTGGAATCTAAAATTGAAATTTGCTAGCATCTCACTTGGGGCTCTTTTGATTGTTATCAATTGTTCCAGCAATGAAACATTATCTACCCTCTCTCCAAACTGCTTGTAGAGGGCCTCTCCTAGCTCAACCTAGTCATGTATTGAAGCAGGGGTCAAGCTCCTAAACCACTGGAGAGCTCTCCCTTTGAAAGATGAGACCATGAGTCTAACTACAACATCTTCATGCTAGATATGATGGACTGAGTACATGTTGGATATGTCTTTGATGTGCTCAACAGGGGTTATAGAACCATTTCCCGTAAAGGGTGAAACACTCTTTATGGCTACAGCTGGTATATCATTGTATGCAGCCAAATCTAAAGGACTGCCTCCATTAAAGGTCACAAAAGGCAAATTCCTTTTCATAATGGGGATATACAAATTTAAGATAAGAATATGCAAGCCTCTACTTGTGTGTTGAGACCTAACAGGAGGGGATGTAGATTAAGCTCATGTATGAGGTAAAATAGGGTGGCTATTCCTTCTCACAAGAGACCTAGATAAACTAGACCTTCTCCTTGAAGTAGCAAAGTTACCTCTTGAAGATGCCCTTGTTTGCACAGGCATTAAAGATAGCACTGAACAAAACCAGAAGCTTGTAGAGTTACCAAGTGCATGAAAAGTCTGTCAAAGTGCAGAATACTAAGATGAACAATAGATTCTCAGTTTGATTCTTTGATTTAGATTGCTCACAGTCCCACTGGGCGTGCCAGAAATTGTTGTCACTTGGATTTGCACCCTATCTTGGAGAAGTTTAACTGTCTTCAACAATCCAGTGAAACATTGAGATGACCTCCAAGTGTGGGACCCTGCAAGGAGGCCAAATCTCCAAAGAGAGGTAGGTTCCTTTGCTAAACAAGAGATTTAGATATTCCTAAGACTAAACCTAATCTATCCACCATTAAGGAAAAGAGGAAGAGGGATAAAACTGGAAATTAATGGGGTAATACACCAGGTTTGAATATAAAAGCTCTCACAGAACTAAGAAAATGCACAAAATAAAGAAATATAGCTGATCATTTACACAAATCTAACAAATTCTTAGCAGAGGTAAAGAAATGAACAAGATTGAGAGGAAATAAACATTCACAAAAAATTAGTTCTTGTTGGCAAGAGACACTATATGGATTCGTGGTTGTTGTCATTGATGGCAACAAAGGTCATCCCACATATCCGCAAGTCATGATGTGTCTCTACCGGAAGTCAGAATAAAGATTGTTGTGGTCCGGTGAACAAGAACAGAGCATGTGGCAAGGTCCGACAGATTGATCCGGATCTCTCAGAGGAAGTGTCTTGGTGCAGTGCGGATTTGGGGAAGTCAAGAGGACTACCTTGAGTGGTATATTCCAAGGATTTAGCCTCCGGTGATGGACAAGGAGAAAGATATGAATAGTTGAGTACCGGATTCCTGAGAGACAGTGAAAACAGAGGAAGAACTGACTGACAGAGCATCAAACTACTTTCCGGATATGTTACTATTGATGATAGAGGTTGTGAAGGCATGAATCATGTTTGGCCGACATGATTAATGATATCTACAAGTATATGCTTGATCTGCATTGCTTGGTGAGGAAGGATTCAGCCGACAGAACAAGAGTTTGTAAGAAACTAGACTGTTCCGGATGCCGACTAGAAAGGTGATGAAATTACTTGTGCGGATATATATAGAGGATGGATTTAGTTGTGAAGTGTGTGATGGTGTGAAGAGATATGCGAATAAGTCCAGAACAGAGCAGAAGTAGCAAAAAGGGTCCGGTATGTGAAAGATAGCAGAATAAAGAACAGAGGAAAGATGAAGTGCAGCAGATCAGTGTACTGAGCCTAACCGGAACTGAACTCCAGCATATGCAGATGCTTCCAATCAGTTCAAGATTATGATTCTTATCACTTTGTAGACAGTGTGTCTTCTTGTAGGCAGTGGGCCTCTTGTGAGCAGTGTGCTCGGGCAGTGAGCCCTAATTGGCAAGTGCCATTTTTGTAATCTCCTATTCTTCTAACAGAGAATAATTTTGGGTTAATCACCCCGTGGTTTTCTCCCTTAACAGGGTTTCCACGTCAAAAATACTGTGTTATGTGTTTCTTATTTCATGGTAATGTTTTTGTGTTTGATTCAATGCTGCATCAATTAATAAGAAAGTTCAATAAGGAAAATAATTAGGATAACTGATTCACCCCCCCCTCTCAGTTATCAACAATTGGTATCAGAGCTAAGTTCCTCCTAATAGAGCCTAACAGCTTGAGGAAGATCTGGGATTTCAAATGGATGCATATGGTTTAAGGGAGCAACTCAAGACTGCTCTTGAGGATCTTGAACAGTCAAATTCTGAAGTCAGTGAATTAAAGGAAAGACTCAAACAGGCTGATGAATTCATGAGAGAATTAAAAGACAAACTAAGTCTCTCTATGAAAAAGAGAAAGGAGCTGCTCCAACAGTTGGCAAGACAAAGTGAAGAAAGCAATACAAATGAAGAATTGACTGAGCAAACCAAGTTATGTGAAAAGTTATCAAAAGAAGTCATTATGTTAAGACATGAAATGGAATCAGGAACTATAAAGTTTACTCAAGAGATTGAAGAAAAAAGAAAGGCTGAAGACAATCTAAGACAATCTCTTAAAGAAAAATCAGAAGAATGCCACCAGATGGACAGGATTATCAGACATCTTGAATCTGATCTTGAAGATGCCAAAGAAAATGAAGAAAAACTTGAGGATCAAATTGCCTCTCTCAAAAGAGACCTTCAAACAGCAAATGAATATAAAGAGAAATTCAAGATAAGTTCTGCTCAACTTGAAGTTCTTCTTGGAAGTCAAAAGAGGACAGATGACAAGTATGGTTTGGGATATGAGAAAGGAGAAAGCTCCGGATCCGGTCAGAAGAATCTTGGATCAGAAAATCCAAGGAGCAGGCCTAGAAGACCTCCGGTAAGACAGCGAAATGCTCAACGATATCCATCCTTCAATGGATACTGCCACAGCTGCAACCACTTCGGTCACAAAGCTAATCAGTGCAGAATGAGAATGAATCAGATTAATTCATCCTTCTCCGGACAGTGCTTCAACTGTAAAAGGTATGGACACAAATCCCATGAATGCAGAATTATGCAAGTAAACAAATCATTCAAAGGTAGATGCTTTACATGCAATAGAGTAGGTCATATGGCTAATCAATGCAGATCAATAGGATATCAGTCAAATATGCAAAGAAATGTTATTTGCCAAATCTGCAATAGGTCCGGTCATAATGCTAAAGTTTGCAGAAATAAGTATCAGGACAAAAGAGGTCCGGTGTATAATCAGAATCAAGAGAAGGGTAAACAAAAGATGAATGCGGATGAAGTTAGGAATCAGATGAGCAAGATTTGGGTGAAGAAAAGTTCAGAGAATGTAGAGGTTGGATCCGCACCAGACTCTGGTGCTGATATTTCTTCCAGAAATTAAAAAGTGAGCTCAGGCTCAGGGGGAGACTCAAAGAAAATCCTGTTCCCCCAGCCAAACAAGTGGTGCCGAATGTGGCACAAGATGCGGATTAAAGGGTTTGCAGATATGAGTCTTGAGATGCTTCAGTCAAGTTTTCAGAGGTTCGCATGGAGTCATGAAGAAGCTGTGATCGATCAAATAAGACATGTTCAGGGAGATGCTCCGGTATGATAAAGGATTACAAAAAGGTCCGGAGAGATCCGGAAGTGCACTATCTTGTTCTGCGGATTGGACAGAGTGTTTGGGATATTCTTGTAATATGTTACCTCAATTTATTCATGATTGAAAGATCCGGATGATATCCACAGATCAGGACTAATCCGGGATACTCCAAGCTATCCAGACAAGGCAAACCGGAATGATGTAGGTGAAGCATTTATTGCAGATAGATATTAGGGTTCGCAGAGCAATTTAAGGGATTTCTCAAAAGTCATTTGCTCATTCTGCACTCAAGAAGAAGCGAAAAGTGGAGCTCTGCAACAAGGTTCATCAAGCACACCAAGGATCTCCTGCCGAAGTTATTGCATAAAGAAATCAATCCAACCACTCCGTGCAAACCGAAGGCGCATAAGGTATTCTCCATTTTTCATTATCTCACTACAAATCTTTGAAGAATGGCTACTCCAAATATAGTTAAGATCTCTGATAGACCTCGCCCCACATTCAAGAAACATCCTTACAAATCATTGGAGGTAGATCCACTAGGAGCCTTCTCTAGTGTTCCTCACGGAGTTTTACATACTGAAGACATTAGGGTTTACATACATGCAAGCATTGAGGAATTTGGGGAATTCAAATTAAGAGACCTCTATCACAAGCAACTGATAGACAATGCTTTTGAGCTTAAACCAGAGTATAAGGATATCCAGAAGAAACAATTTGAGCAATTTATTCATTTCCCCTGCTTTGAAGAAGATGAATGGGTCCGGTATGTACTGAGCAGGATGCATGACAACTTTCTATGGCTGGATAGACCCTGCAAGATCACAAAAGAGGCAATTAGAGCAGTAACTGGTCTATACTCTTCCGGAGGGATACCTATCCTCAAATCTGTCAAGAACAACATTGTAACTGACGCCACCGGATCAAAATTTGATAAGAGGGCAATGACCATTGAAGATATTTCAGATCCGGATATCAAATATGCATCCATGATAATAGGATACAAGATCTATCACTCCAGCAGGGAGAATTCTGTATCCGGAACTGCAGTATACACTGCCTATGAAATGCTAAGAAAGAATGCAGAATATGATCTCTGCAAACTACTGCTAAGCCAATTAATGGAAAATATACAGAAAATTAAGAAGGATAAGAAGAATTCCTTTAAGTATGGTACTCTTATTGTATGTCTATTCTCCTACTTCATGAATGAGCTACCCAGATCAAGTGGATGGGTATGGCAGAATGACAAACCTGTTGCAGTCCAGATAAGAGACTATTTGCATGGACTTGGGGATGCAAAAGCGAGAAATACAGCTCTATGGGGATACTTCAAAAACTTTCAGAGCATGATGCAAGTAAGAGAGAGAATTCCCCAGTCTCTTGTTGAAAAATACAAAGACTCAGTGTGCTTTATGGTTGACACTGATCAGTGCCTAATGGAGGCAGTGGAGCCAAGGACTGTCTGGATCATGCCCATGGGGTATGAAGTGGATGAACAGATAGTGGAGCTGCATGTTCAACACATGCTAAGTCAGCCCAAAGATCCTAAGGCAGAAAGGTTTGGAACCTTTGAGGAGCTGAGTGTAAAAATACATGTAGAACTCAGGGAACCTGAGATTAAAAGAAAGGTGAGAAAAGAAGTAGAGCACATTGCTCAAGGCCTAGGCATCCCAAAAGAGGCACTTGATGCCAGCCGGGAAAAGAGGAAGAAGGCTGAGGAAGAAGAGAAAAGTAAAGAAAGTGCTCCGCTTGAAACTCCCACCCGGACTAGATCATCAAAAAGATCTGCACCTCCCACAACCAAAAGTTCAAGACCGGAAGTCCAGGCATCCGGTAAAAGATCCAAGACAAAAGCCACAAGGGCTTATGGAATCCAAAAGGATGAAGAGGAAACAGAGTCAGATGAGGGAGTAAAAGAAATAAAGAAACAGAAGAAGAAAGGATCCGGTAAACCCTCCACAGGCCAAGACAAGGATGAAATGGCGGAGGTATCTGTTGAAAAGCCCACTCTGTCTCTAGAGAATGTAATCAAGTCGGTCACGGTGGATGGAAACCTTCAACCAATGACTGAATCTTATGATGACTTCAGTGAGGTTGACCAAAAGACTCTTCAGGAAGCCACAGTCAAATATCTGAACATATACAATAAGGCTTTCATTGAGATCATATCTCTTATTCCTAAAAGCCTAGAAAAGGAATTGGAAGTAAGAAAGAACAATGCTCATGCAAAAGATCTTGAGATCCGGGAGCAGATAGCTATTCAGCTATATCCTCAAATTGATCCCAAGACAATGAACATAATCTTCAAGGACTGCAAAGATGAGTTCAGAAGTAAAGCCAGGATGAATCAACTCATGCTTGGTGAGACTGACAAAGTGGCCCAAGAAACAGAAGAGATCCTTCGGAAGGCCTTCAAAAGGTTCAATCTTCCTGTTGTAGAGGACTTAGGTACAGAAACAGCTGAGGACTTGGGACCCTCTGCTCCAGAAGAAGTGGCCTATGAACAAGCTAGCATCTCTCCTCCGGTTTCCCCTACAGTCTCCGGATCCAAAGAAGAAGAGCAATTACAGGAGAAGGAAGCAGTGGTGAAAGACAAAGAGGTTGACAGTTCCAAGACTGCAGAAGAAAAGAAACATCTGTCTCCGGCAAGAGACACTGCACAAACTGTTCAACAATTTTTGAGCAAAGAAACTTTAGAGATTGATGAATCGGAGCTTCTAAAAGGCCCATTCGACTTTGACTCTCTCTCTCCGGTACAAACAATCAAGATAGCTTCATTTGCAAATGCCAAGGCAAATGAAAAACTCCTGAAGTCTCATATGGAAGACTGTGAGTTAATAGAGGCTGCTTCCAGAGTACTTGTAAAGATTATGCCATAATCCAGATAGATCCGACAGCCTCCTCTTCCGGTAATCTAAAAACCTTAGTCAGCAGTGTTGATACACATTTTGATTCTCTAGAAAAATCAGCTGAAGAAAAGGTCCGGAAGGAATTTTTGGATAAGAGATTTTCAGAAATATTAGAATTAATCTCTAAAGATAGGAAGATTGTGAGCATTGGAATAAAGAGCTTAGAGAATGCTCTTAAGGATGGCGGTGACATCTACAAATTTTGTATATCCTGGTCAAAGGCAACAGCAGCAATTGATAAGAAAATAAAAGAGGAACAGGATAAGCTACAAAGCTTATCTCAAAGTTTTGATCCTCTCTCTTCCTCCATAATAAATCAAGAATGTCAGACTATTGCAGTCTTGAATGAAATAAAGAATCTTGAGAAGGAAAGGAAGAATATCACTAACCGGATGGGAGAACTTAGAAGGATTATAATCCCTAAGTTGGAAACTATGCATGAGGCCATCAGTGATGCTCAGACCACCGCCCAAACAAAAGATCCGACAGATCTCAAGCGGGCAGAAGCTTTTGCATTTTTGTTGAGTGGTCACATTTCAATTTTGGACAGAATGAAGCAAAGTTGGGCTACAGAAATGATCCAATTGCAGACATCCTTTGCAGACATTCTTCAATACATGTGAGTATGTAAATATGCGGCTATGTATAGAAATTTTTTGAAAATTTTGGTGTGCGGACCCCACCCTTTGCCATTGATGTCAAAGGGGGAGTGAGGAGCAGTGAAAAATGAGGAATCCAACTAAGGGGGAGTTCCAGAAATTGTTGTTGTTGTCATTGATGGCAACAAAGGTCATCCCACATATCCGCAAGTCATGATGTGTCTCTACCGGAAGTCAGAATAAAGATTGTTGTGGTCCGGTGAACAAGAACAGAGCATGTGGCAAGGTCTGACAGATTGATCCGGATCTCTCAGAGGAAGTGTCTTGGTGCAGTGCGGATTTGGGGAAGTCAAGAGGACTACCTTGAGTGGTATATTCCAAGGATTTAGCCTCCGGTGATGGACAAGGAGAAAGATATGAATAGTTGAGTACCGGATTCCTAAGAGACAGTGAAAACAGAGGAAGAACTGACTGACAGAGCATCAGACTACTTTCCGGATATGTTACTATTGATGATAGAGGTTGTGAAGGCATGAATCATGTTTGGCCGACATGATTAATGATATCTACAAGTATATGCTTGATCCGCATTGCTTGGTGAGGAAGGATTCAGCCGACAGAACAAGAGTTTGTAAGAAACTAGACTGTTCCGGATGCCGACTAGAAAGGTGATGAAATTACTTGTGCGGATATATATAGAGGATGGATTTAGTTGTGAAGTGTGTGATGGTGTGAAGAGATATGCGAATAAGTCTAGAACAGAGCAGAAGTAGCAAAAAGGGTCCGGTATGTGAAAGATAGCAAAATAAAGAACAGAGGAAAGATGAAGTGCAGCAGATCAGTGTACTGAGCCTAACCGGAACTGAACTCCAGCATATGCAGATGCTTCCAATCAGTTCAAGATTGTGATTCTTATCACTTTGTAGACAGTGTGTCTTCTTGTAGGCAGTGGGCCTCTTGTGAGCAGTGTGCTCGGGCAGTGAGCCCTAATTGGCAAGTGCCATTTTTGTAATCTCCTATTCTTCTAACAGAGAATAATTTTGGGTTAATCACCCCGTGGTTTTCTCCCTTAATAGGGTTTCCACGTCAAAAATACTGTGTTATGTGTTTCTTATTTCATGGTAATGTTTTTGTGTTTGATTCAATGCTGCATCAATTAATAAGAAAGTTCAATAAGGAAAATAATTAGGATAACTGATTCACCCCCCCCTCTCAGTTATCAACAGTTCTAAATTACACAGAGCTAAAATAACAAAAAGGTAAAAACATAGTGTGTATTTCATCAAAAGACAAGGCTACAACAGAGGAGGGCTTTGTTTGGAGTACAAAAATGTCTTTTGTAGCCAACCCTCATCACATATTTTTTACATGCATATATAGAAATTGATTTACATTGACCTCAGTCACTTCATCAATAAATTTGCCCCCATGGTCCTGTCTGAAAATATCCCTGCAAAAGGGATGTCTGTCTGCAGAAATTCAATGCAAAAAATATCTTGGATCATGGAGTAGCTAGGAAATATTTTTCTTCTTCAATACACCAGCTGATTCATCACCTGCAACATTAAATGAAAAAAATATCTAGGAAGGGAGTAGTTGAGGTAGTTGAAAGATTAGATCTGCATTAATGGTAGATGAGGAAAATCAAATAGATTTTCCCTCCAAAATCCTCTTTATACAGAGCTTTTACAACACTTCAAATATTTAAATCTAAATATTTGAAGTTTACAATATATTACAACTCTGTTTTTCCTCATTTCTCACTTTTCAAGAAAATTTGGCCTAAAATTTACCCTGTCGGCCAAATCTACATTTTACAGACCATTCTGCTCTATTTTTTGCACATTTCATTTTCAATCGGCAACTTTGTCATGTTCTAAACCAGGGCTTGTTTCTCTCTATTTTTTCCCTTATCGGCAAAATACCATTTCTATGAACTCTTCTTGCTTGTCATATTTTGCCCTTATTGGCAAAATGTTCAATCTTTGAACTTTGCATTTGCTTGCTCTTTTTGCCTTTGTTGGCAAAATCACCTTTTCTTGAACTTGGCTTACCTTTTGTCGTATCAGTAAAAGTCACTTTAGTTGAACCCTACTTTTGGTCTATCTTTTTACCCTATTTTGCCTTGTTGGCAATATCATCCTCTCTCGAACCATTCTTGGTGCCAACTTTTACCTTTATCAGCAAAAGTTTGCTTTTGCAAACTTTGCCTTTGGCCTTACTTCATCTTTGCCTTATCAACAAAAGTACCTGGTCGGTGAACTTGAGGAATTTTGAACCTTCAATGCCTTGGCCAAATCTTCTCTTTGTCGGTAAATCCACCTTTTCTTGAACTCCTTCCTTTGACTGCCTTCTTCTTTGCCTTATCGGCAAATCCTCCTATCAAGGAACTAAAGTAACTTTGAACTTTCAAGAAGTTCGGCCTTATGTTGATTTACTGATAAGGCCTTCCTTTTTCCATCTTTACTTAGCCATTTTTTCATGTTTCCATTTTGCCTTATCGACAAAAGTGGCTTTTTACGAACTGGGTCTTTGTTGTCGGTGATTTGACAATTTCTTGAACTTTGGACTTTGCCTCCTTCTTTGCCTCTTTGTTTTGTCTTATCAACAAAAGTGCTCTATCGGCAAACTTTTAGAACTTTGAACTTTTCTTTAAGTTCATCTTCTTATCGATTTACCGATAGAAGGGGCCTTTTCCCTCTTTACTTAGCCAATTTCTGCCTTTTATTTTGCCTTATCAGCAAAATGACTACTTCTTGAACTTCACTCACTTTGTCACCTTTTTACTCTTGTCGGCAAAACCTGCTTTGCCAAACCATTGTTCTTCGTTGACAAAATTGGCCTCCACTGAACCATTTGACTTAGCTGATTTTATGAAGAGGTCAGCTCCCCTTGTTGCTTTATCAGAAAAAATGTCAAATCGGCAAACCATAGAGACAAGCAAACTTTTTGCAAAGTTCATGAAACATAAACTCCACTGACAAAGTGGAATTTCTTCCATACCTTAGCCAAAATTTGAGCCTCTACCGCTTTGTCACCGGTAAAATGATCCATCGGTAAACTTGAGGAAAGTTGAACTATTGAAGAGTTCATGATTTTTCAATTTCACCGAGAAAGGCTTAGTTCTTTCTTCTACCTTAGTCAATTTTTGAAAACATCTTGCTCACCTGCCGCTTTATCGGCAAATCGCCAAGTTGATGAACTGGAGAAAAGCAAACTTTATGAAAAGTTCATGAAACATGAACTTTGTCGATAAAGGGGAGGAACACTCCTATGCCTTAGTCATTTTCGCACTAGTTTGAGAAATTGAAACTTTGTCGATAAAGGCCAAAAGGGGAACAAAAACTAAGGTAAAAGCTTCAATTTTTGGGGGTTTTTCTAGGTTTTTAGCAAGGATTCCCTAGATGGATTTTCAGGTATTTTTATAAGGTAGAACACTAGAATTTGAAGGGTTTTAGGCTTGCAGAGCTAAGCTCCAAGGAATTTCAACAAGATTTTGAAGTTGGGCTATTTGACTCTGGGTAGAGGAAAATAGGTCAACAGTTTCATTTCTTCATCTATGTGAGCATGTTTTTCCTTAATTTTCTATAGGTGTTGTTTTGCTTGAGCAGTAATTAACTTAGCTTCTCTAGCTTTCCTTAGCCATTCATCACATATGGCTTGGGTCCTCATAACATCTTCTATGCAATGTATATGAACAAAATCTCCTTTAAAGTCATCCAACTTACTAATTGATTCCTTGCAACCATTATGTAAAGATGGTGTAACAACGTTATGCTCTAGTAATGGATCATCAATAGTGTGGTCCATAGCTCCATAGAATGAATTTGTTGATTGATCTTGAAGACCTTGACTCTCACAATTAGCTAACTCTATGACCTCTTCTTTACACAATTTCTGATTTGAAGCTAGGGCAGCGTTAGGCTCATTGAGTTCTTCATGCTCTCCTTCAACTTCTTTAGCTAAATCAGAATTTGTACCCATGGCTATTATTGTGTTATCTTCATTAAACATATCCTCAACATTTGTAGATGTATGCTCTTCAAAGGTGGTATTGTCTTCATATGTATGATCAATAGTTGTTGATTTGACCAATTCCATATTGGCATTCTTATCAACTTCATTATCATCATAGAGACTCCCACTTGTAGATGCACTAAGTGATTCTTCTTTGTTTCCACATGTATGACTAGGTGTCCATACTTCATGGCATGTGAAGCAACGATGTTCATTCCTCAACTAATTTTTTCACTTCCTTTGTGGTTGATTAGAAGATTGTTGAAATGGTTTATAAAATTTGAAACTCTTATTTTCACCTTCTTTCTTCTCTTTCTTCCTTTCTTCTTCTTTTTCTTTCCTTGTTCTTCTAATGTAGTTCACCAAGCCTCTTTTACTAGGTTTCATCGTTACAATTAAACTCAAGTAATAATTAAAAGAAACTTGTTTCTTAACCCTATTAGGAATGCTTTGATATTCTTCAAAGAGTTGCATGGCTTCTTGTTCACATGCAAATGTATAGAGAATATCATCCATACTTCTATCCATTGAAGACACTTAGTATGTGGCTGAAACAGACTGATTTCCAAACTAAATTCTACCCTCCAGGCTGGCAAGATACACTGCTCTGATACCACTATAAAAACCCTTACCAAATCTGCCCTAAATTTTTTGATTTCAATGGTTTGACATTTTTTCAAACACTTGGCATGTAATGCGACTAAGTTCTGATTTCTAATGTTTAGTGTTTGTTTTGATGCTTGTTTGCAATGGTTTTTATATAGATTACATATGTCAATATTATAGAAACATAGCACATGACTTTGTATTCATTAAACATCAAAATATCACACCAATCATGTCTTTATTTGCACTATAACCAATCTGATTATAAAGATATCATGTCTAATTTCAAACTATTACAGTGATTACAATGCTCATTCAAATTAAAGATTTGAATATCAAAACTTATGCAACATACTCGGATGATTGACTACATCAATTAGGCATAATATGAGTTCATACAATGGAATGTAATGACTGATATAGACCAATTGTATGGATTGATGTACTTGACTATAGATATGATATGGCAGCTCTAAATGATGGCAAATCTCCAAAAATGTCTCCAATATAGGCAGTGATAGCTTCTCCAAGGTGAAGCGCCTAACCCTATCCGATATAGGATAGGAAATTGATGATGAATCCTCCTTAACAACCCATGATATACCAATTGCTGCACTCAGATCTGTAATTCACCCTCCTCATATGTCAATGATACCAATGTCAAACAAACCCTAGTGGCTTGCAATACACCAAACCATATCTGCCCAGTTGGATGCGTCAATTCCTTCACCAAATGCTTGTGATATCACTAAAATTCAAACCCTCAATGGTCTGCAATTGATTCTTCCTCAAATCACCTCAATCTCAAATTGATATTTGGCAAAAATCTCATCAATTTGGTCTTCAAACGCTAGCTGATATAAACCTGCAGATGTAATATGTTTGTTGGGTGAATATTTTTTTTATCAACTAACTGATAACAAAATGGTCATATCAACCACAATGTGATGAGATATAATTTGTCCTCTTAGAAAGGGGAGGCTCCCTTCTTATTGCCCTACAATCAACAAGTACTTAACTAGGATTATTTACACTAAAAACTAACCTGTGGATGTTGCCATATCATTTATTTCTCTTTTTTCAGAAAAGATGTTCACTTACAAACTTTCAATATCAAATCCTTGATTCTTACAAAGTGTGATAAGCTAAAAAATACTTGTTGGAACAATAATAACCAATATCTAAATTTAACAAATGTAGGAATACTCAAAGTGATACCAGAATGAGTTAATACCAAGAAACCCACAAAAATTCAAAGTTTTTTGTTGCTTCTTTTGCTGGCTTGAAGTTGAGAACATATAGAATAAGGTACAGCCCAAAGTCTCCACTGTATGCTATAATGAGATTAACGAACACAGAAGATAGCTAGTAGCTCAAAGTCTTCCAACATCTTCTACTTATGAACATAAAACATAAACCCAAAGATAATTTTATAGCACAAAGTCTCCAAAATCAGCTTTCGAACATCTCCTAGATTATCCAAACTCACACTACAATTTGATCAAATGAATATGAAAGTGCAACTTTGAAAAGACATAAGAATATCTCCCATGCACCACAAGTTTGCTTCGAGACAAAGATAGAAACGTCCACTTGCTTTTCTTGTTATTGATAAAATATGATTTACAACTTAAACACAAAGTTTCAAAATGCTCTTCAATTTGGCAGAGTTTTGCTTCAATAATTAAAAGATAGATAATTACAAAAGAGCCCCCCTTTATTTATAGGTAGAGGTGTTGAGAAAAAATAGGGATTTTACAACTAAATTGACTTATTCAAAATCAGAGTCCTAATTGACTTGTGACTCTATCTCACAACTTCATGTAATCTGATTTTACAAAAAGACATGGAGTTTGTCATCTACAAATTACAAAATACATAACTAAAGCATGGAAATATAACTAAGTGTCGTTGGGAACTTCATCATCTTGGTCCTTCACCAGAAAATCTTCATATCTCTTCATGGTAGCCTAGACTTCATTGTTGTCAAGCCCCGGTGTATGCTTGGAGATGATAAGAACTTGGGTGATGGAATCCATGAGGGTGTCAAGCATGCTTTTGTGCTTATTCAATATCTTCTGCAGCCTATTCAGAGTTGTCTAAAATTCTGCCAACCTGTCAAGTGAAGCCAATGTGAAGACATATGTTTCTACCTTTGATTGTATCAGGTTGGCAAACTCTTGAATAATTGTGTCTTCTGGGAGTGTTTATTGGTTATCAGCTAACATGTGGCATGGAAGCTCAGCCAGCTCATCGAAAATATCCAGAGCTTTATTTTCTCCCCTTTCTAGATCTTTCTTCAAATCTTGTACCAGGCCTTCAATGATATCTTTCTTATGAATCATGGCCTCTTTGTACTCCACATATTTTTTCCTGTTGGGGATTACTCCATGCTCAACCAACACTTCAATCTTGAATTCCCATAGCTTATTTCATGAATCTAAGTCTTGTTTGACTAGCTGCATATCTTGAGAAAGGATCTCAACTGTTTGGCTGATTTCTTTTCCCACTTTACCCAGGTCATTATAAAGTTCAATGGGTGACTTTATTATCTTCAAACCTTGGGCAAGTACTCTGTCAATCTAGGCATCAACTACCTAGTCCTTAGCACCAATTCTTTCAGCCTTCTAGAAAGCTTCATTATTTGTGCTAGTCTTAACAAGCTCAACCTATTCTGATGATTGAGTTATCTTTAGAAGCACTGATCTCAACTAATTTACCTGTACCTTGAGTTGGTCTTTGATCACATTATCTCGATCATATCTGTCTAGCAACGCAAACAATTGTGCCAACAAATTTTCCTTTGCACTCTCGTGTGTCTATTTACCAAGCTCAACTCTTATTATAGTGTAATCTTTAGCTCAAACTTCTGTGATACTCTTTTCAAATAGAGGCACAACTACCTCAGCATATTTATTGCCTAATGTACCAATAAGCACCCTAGATAAAGTCTTAGCTTTTTTGGTTGCTTTTGACTTTACTAGAACTAACTGACCAAATTCAAAATATTTAGGTGACACATCTTATTTCTTTCTTTTTGACTTTTGGGTCATTATCCATGGTGGAAGGACAAATGTGTCACCTCTTATTTCTGTTGTCAGAGTTTGGGATGACATAGGTGGAATGGTAGATTCGTGTGATATAGGTGGAATGGGAGAGTCTTGTACTGATATAGACACAAGTGGAGTATGGGTGATAATTGGTGGGGTATGTGTTTGTATAGCTAAGGGATTAACATCCAATGACACTTTCGAAGAAGTAGAAGACAAGAATTTCTCAAACTCTGATTGGGATATTAAATCAATTAAAGAAATAGGAACATCAGACAAACTAAGTATTGATGAAAGAGACTCAGAAACATTATCAATATTATCAAGGGGATGATAAAACAAAGACTCATTGCCAGGTGTGGAAGGAGTTGAATGAATGGAATGAATTGACATAGTAGGGGACTAAGGGTCATCTGGAACAAATGGTAATTGTTGTGCATTTGATGACATGGGAGCCCTAGGAGTTTGAACATTTGAATCCAAAAGAGAGGAATGAGGAGATGTCACCTGAGTGGATTTAGCTTGAGAATTGACTTGATGTTCTTGTAAATCCTCCTCAACTGTCTCTTCTTGATTGACATTTAGATGTGCAGATATTCCTTCCTTTTCTTTCCTCTTACCTTTGTCTCCTATTTTGAAAACAAACTTCAGCCTTTTGTCACTCGCAGGAGTATCTTCTTTATTCTTTGTCCCTAGTTCTTCTCTCCTTCCCAAAGGTCCATCTGTTTGTTCCTCCTCTGAACTTGTTTTGAAAGGTTTCAACTTTATACCTTTCTTTTGCAACCAAACATTTGTATTAGCAAGAATTTTTTGGAATCTTTCTCTTATTGGGACCATCTCTTTTTGTGACCATTGGATTGCAGGAAGAGGAGTATCGGCAATCTTGTTGCCCATATACACAACTTCAACTATATCACCTTCATCCTACATATCCTCTGGAACATCAGCCAATTGAAAATTTCTCACTTGATCTAGAGAGAGATGACTGTAGTCCATCCTCCTTACATCTTAATCAATCTGACATTCATCCCAGACATCTTCAGCCTTATAGACATGAATGTAATTACCTTTTAGGTTATCCTTCATTCCTCTGTAATCAAAATCAAGCCTTTTCCTGTATCTCTTCAAGGTAATCCACTGCAGCTCTATCTCCATGGCTTTGGCTTTAGGAGTGGTAGAAATACCATATCTACCAATTTGGAATTGAAACTTGAAGCCATCTCTGTGAGATCCAGCTTTTTTTATATGTACATCCATGAATTTTCTGTACAATTCCATTAGAATTAGTCTATTACCTAGATATCTAGGAAGCATATAAGGTTGTCCACTAAAACACCTAGCTCTAATGTAAGTGAAGGTTGGGAATTGCAAGAAGATACATCCATACTTCTTCACTTCCTCCCATGCCTCATTTGAAACTCGTTTCTTCTCGATGTCTTTCTCCAATA
Organism: Cunninghamia lanceolata; assembly: GCA_027924645.1. NCBI lineage: Eukaryota > Viridiplantae > Streptophyta > Pinopsida > Cupressales > Cupressaceae > Cunninghamia > Cunninghamia lanceolata. The sequence goes on along the minus strand of BSBN01000826.1, from coordinate 1,057,577 downwards.
GGTAAATGTAATTATAAAAGAAAGCATCATTCATCCTTCTGAAATGCTTGATACTTTCTTTCAGGGTGAGTTGGGGGTATTACTCATATACAGGAATCACTCTTCTGTCTCCTTTTGATGTGAGTCCCGGGAAGTGTTTCATTGCTGCAGTAGCATACACCAAGTATGAGATCATATAAAATATCAATGTTGTTGATACCTTTGATAACTACTCATGCAAATGGAATCACTAATTTGCTGACCCCACCATATCTTCTGGTTCCCCTTCTTAATGACATGAATGTATTGATACATCCATTCTTGAAAGGTGTTTGATGTAGGAAGGCCTTTTACCCTGCTGAGGAGGGTTATGAGATCACCCACCTCTTTAATGAACTCACTCCGAAAGATGTTTTTGGGCCATCTTGAGATTGTAGGCCGAGGAGTCTTGAGCCATCTTGTATTGATGATTTTCTTACATTTTTCTGTATGGGTTTCATAGTGCTTATGTGCCTCCTTGATAGTAAGATCTGCATAATTTTTAATATCTGGACACCCAAAAACTATGTCAAAGAAATTTTCATCCAGCTTTATAATCACATTATCATCTACATCAGATATGCTCTTAGTATCCTTACAAATTTCCCTACCATAGCCAATATGAACTTAGGGTTCTGAGCCAACACTAGAAATGTAGAGACCAAGTGGATGTCGCTATTCAAGATGCATTGCATGTATGGGGGCACTGGTTGCTGATTTATCCTCTCCAAGAATTTGAGCATATCCACATGTCCAATCTCTGTATCCTTGATTTCATCAATGTTTAACTCCACAAAAGTTGCTAGAACAACACCTCAAAATTTGTACTTCATCTTCTTCTTCGGGGAGAATTCAGACATATGACAAAGAGCTATAGAAATTTGACCTTTTAGAAATTTCTCAGAGTTAGAAAAATTTCATGTAATCTACCTTTGTGCAATTGCAGGAAAAATAGCACCTCCATACTCAGAAACATTCATGTGCAACACCAAGAAAAATCTCCGATTTGGGTGTTGAGTATTCCCAGTGTTAGAAAAATTCATACATTTTACATGCACATCGGAGTTTAAACTCTGATCTGCATTTCACAAAGCAAAGGATGAAAGATGTACATCAGAGAAAAAACTCTAACCTACATCTCATAGCATAGGTAAGTTTTACAAGGGTGAGATAATAATATGTTGTGCAGACTTTAAACTCCACACAACATATTACTCTGTGTTGTGCAGAGTTTAAAGTCTGCACAACATAGAGTTGAGTGTAAGAAAAAAGATGTCTTGCAGAGTTTAAACTCCACATGACATCTTTAAGTAGGTGCCATGTGGAGTTTAAACTCCACAAGACATCTTACTTAGGAATTTTAGGTTGCGGCAAACATAGGATGTAATGTGGAGTTTAAACTCTGCATTACATCCTATAGGAATGTAATGCTTAAAGTAATTTTTGTTAGGATTGTTGTGAGGGGTTTGATCTTTGTACAACATCCTAAATTTGGATGTTGTGCAGAGATCAAACCCCACACAAAAATCCTGGTAAGGACGTGCATTTTGATAAGTCAGAGGAAAAAAGGGTTAATGCTCGAAGTTTAATCTCTGAACAACCTATGATCATTTGATCATGTTGTTCAGGGATTAAACTCCAAACAATGTTTTCTCTGATCATAGGCTTAAGAAAAATAAGGCTAGGGGTTTGAAGTCTTAAACACAGAGTGAAACAAAAAATGGTGAAAACAAATAACGACATACAATGAAGTCACCAAACAAAAACCCTAATTTTAAAAGTGTACAAAACAGGGCTTCACAAGAAATGAGCAACCAATAATGAAATAAAACACAGAGTCAAAAAAGAATACATACCTATTCAAAAATGAACATAGATCCAAGATGGAGATGCGACAACTATGAATTCACAAAGCTAGGGCATGGAGGGAGCAGGAGAGATGACAAATCAGCAAGAAAAATAAAGAAAAACAAAATGAAATGCAAAGATAAAGGGAGAAAATGTTTTCAAAATCTTTTCAATAAATGTCATTAATGTTAAATCATGCAAATGAAGGAGTGTAATTACAAAAAAATTTCTGCAATTACATCCTTCATGCAAGTGTGTAGAAATTCAACGCAATTACACCAACTTCTCAAAAATGACTAACACTAAAAAAATAAAAACATGCCAATTACTAGAAATGAACTATGACCCAAATCGAAGAGATTTTTTGAGGGATCAAACCACGCTCGAGATGACTTAGAAATGTCTCAATTCACATGCTTAGAGGACAAGGGCTATGAAATGGACAAGTTTTGTAGGGGTTATCCCATGAATTGAGCGAGCTATAATTCGAGGATAACAATGTTTTGAAGCTCCAAATCTATGCCAAAACCTGCAAATAAGTTCTATAGAAAATCTTGGATGGATTCACCTCTCAAGTGGCATTGGGTTTTCGTCCAATCCATGAATTTCCAAGGGTTTTCATCCTTAGAAATGGTTGAACCTGTGTTGCAGCTCAAAGGAAAATATCTAACATGTAAATGACAAAATACAATATGATGAAATGAACCTCCAAACACCTCCTTTTAAAGCCTCCAAGAGGATTGACCTCTTTTTCCCAATTTGATATAATTTTGAAGTCCACAAGAGGTGTGCCACCATGTGTAAATAAAATATTATTTTTCAGTTCACTTTTCTCCTTCAAATAGGTTGGTCCACTTGTCAAATAAAATAATATTTTATTTCGCCATTTTATTATATTTTATTTCTCCTTTTTATAAAGTGACTTTCCATTCTCCAAGTTTCACTTAACTAATTTTCCTTTCATCAAGACACTTTTGCTACACTTAACCGACTTTCTTTTCTCCAAGTTGTTATAAAGTCACTTTATAAAGTACTTTTCAAAAATTAACTCAACTTAACTTCAACTTGGCTTAGGTGAAGTCGGCTCAGCTAAGAAGGACAAAAATGGGACATTACAAAGAGGGTCCATGTGCTTGCATCGAGGTTGACTCATCTGCGCTTGTGCATTGAGTCATGTTTCGAAGAGTATATAGTTTGGTGAACCCGACATGAAGAGAAAAACCTTTTGGTTAAGCTTTTTTCATTTCCATTGCATGATCCAAATTCATTCATACACCATTTTTGCAATTCTCTCATGATCGCATTCACACTCATTTCCACATTCATTTTCGTTACACTCATCTTCTTCACTATCTTTTGCTTCGTTCTTTCCATTTATTCTGAGGTATCTACAGCACCCCCGAATATGATAAAACCTTAACTCAACCTAGGGAGCCTTCCCTCTAGAGAACCTGAACTCCATCCTTTGACACATATGTACCTCCTAACCCAATGGCACCTATCTCAAATTGTTATGACTTTGAGGATTCAAACTATGAAAATGACAAAAGAGAACCTAGGTAATGTCTAATGTTCAACAACCTTGTGTGGGAACAAAACTCAACAATTCAACCTAGAGCATGAAGACTGCAAGTGAGATCAGAGATCCATCAACTAGATCAACCCTCAACAAGAAACCAAAACACCCATCTAGATGATGAGGTAAGATGCTTAGAGAGACATTTGCAAGAGGCCTTATGTGTTGCTCTTCTAGAGGAACAATGAGGACAAATAGAAAATGCACGAAGTGAAATTCCAAATTGGAACAATTTGTTCAAGACAAAAGACTGAAGTCTCATGACAACAATTTAGGGTAGTGTTGTGTATCTACACAACACACCCCATTTTGCCTTAGCAAAATAGGGACCCAACCTCTTTGCTTTTCTTCGGCTTGTTTGCTTCTGTCTTGGGTGGTATGGGTAAAAGCAACATCAGTCAATATGCATATGCCTAATGTTTGGTATATCTTGATCTTGAAGTCTGAACTTAATTTTTTCAAATTTTGAATTTCTCCCCAGAAAGCCTGCCATGTAAAAGAGTGTAAAATTCTAAGCTAGTTTGCCTTTTACATTGCCCTAAAATTTGGTCAAATAAGGAAGTTATGTGCAGTCAAAGTCTGGTCAAACTTGTCTTTAGGGTGATATTTCCCAATATCCCTGATATTCGCAAATATCACCCTGCGTGTGTTTTAACATAGGGAATACTAATATCCACATATTGGTATGCGCACGTCAAATTTAAACTTAAGGTCATTTACCCATCAAGTATTCATACGCATTCATGAGGGTCATATTTTGAAATATCCCTAACCTTAGTAAATATGATGGTGATGTCATCTTATCCTGATAAAGTGAAGGCTTAACATTCATGATGACATCATCAATATGCCTGACATTCACGATGACATCATCAATATGCCTGACATTCACGGGGTCATCTTTTCCTCAACATCTGTCATATTAACTAATATGACTCATATTCCTTTATATGACCATGATGTCATCGTAGCCCGATAAAAAGAAGACTTAATACGTTCATGACATCATCCTCTTTCGAGGGTGATGTTCCTCAATATCTGTCATATTAAGAAATATGACTGATCTTTCCCAATATGACCATGACATCATCATATGCTATTCTATAGAAAACTCAAATATGATCATGACATCACCCTATCCCGAGGGTGATATTTCCTGATATCCCTCATATTCCTTCAACATGACCCTGACGTCATCTTAATTTGATAGAAGGAGCACCCGATATGCATGTGACGTCATCCTATTTCGAGGGTGATATTTCCCAATGTCAGTCATATTCGTGAATGTGCCTGATTTTTCTTAAGGTGACCGTGACGTCATCCTTTTACATTTTAAAGAAGCCCGACTATGATGATGGCATTATGATTATATCTCGATATAGGAGGAAATCATTCATTATTAATATCCTTCATATTAACTAATGGCCAGGCCCCACAAAGTCACACCGATATTCTCATATCAGAATATCTAAGAGACGACTGAGGGAGTCTTACCGAAATACCATGTCACTTCGAAGAAGTCCAACTGCCTCATCAGCATCGGAGTATCTAAGAGACCCTAACCGATGTCTCACCAAAACACTAAGTCACAGTGATATCTCCTATTGGCTTGTTGAGGAGACTCCTTGGAGACTCTCGCTGATACACTGAATGCAAAGACTTGAAATGCTTATCATGCTAATAAATTTGAGGAACTGTTTCTCAACACCTGAAAGGTCTATTAAATGATCATGCTTAATTCTTGTCTTTTGTTGTAGGATATTGGAGTTGTTTGAGGCTAGGCTGGATGTTGTAGAAAGATAAAATTGCAGAGTTGCAGACAAAGCTGACATGAACCAGAACCAAAGAAGTTACGACTGAAAATTCTATATGCGTAAGTTGAAGATGTTGGAATATTCTTTTCTAGCTGTATGATTGCCAACTAGCAGGCATGTGCCATTCATCTGAACCGTTGATTATTCTGAGAGGATCCTGATCATTGGATCAATATAATCGTTTTCAGGCCTTTGTTCTATAAAAAGGCCATGACCTGTCATTTGTAAAGGGAGGAGGTTGACCATTTCATATCTGACCGAGAAAATTTTCATAAGGAGATCAGATTAATGAGACTAATGAAGATTGAATTGTTGAATTGTTCAAGGTTCTTTCTTCAGATCATTATAAATGTACTTGTTCTAAAGCATATTGGATGGAGATGAAGCTATAGATTACATCCTGATTGTAAACTTTATGTAATCTTCAAGTTGATTTCTGGATATGTAATGGTGAATGTTGTGTTCAATAGAAGCACTTTCATCTTATTTCATATTGTTGTCAGCTTTTCCTTTGAAGATTTGCACTGGATCATGCGGATTTGTGGAATGTCCTGGTGAAGTATGATTCTAGTTTTCTTCTCTTCATTACTATATCAGAACATGTATGTGGATCAATGATCTCAGTTAAGTAATTTTGGGAATCTCACTCTCTAAACCCTATCTTTGTCATTTCTTTTTCTTAATTTCATTAAATCACCATCACAACTGCAAATACATAGATAAATGAAAAGAACATTAAATATGTAGATATCCCGCAGGTAACTGAATATCTATAGCATATTTGAACTAAATGCATGTAGAATTGAAAATATCATGCAAAGAATCATAAATAATGATAGGAATCATGGAAATATCAGCTTGTAGGCACAATATTTACATAAATTTAAAGTGCAGAAGCTAAATTGAGCTAGATTAGTTCCAAATCAGTAAATTGAGATAGTTACAGAAGAACTAATCCGAAATCATCAAGAACTTTGCAAATAATACTGATTAGAGTGGAAATATACATAAAAATTTGCTCAGGTTAAATATTGAAATATTTGACATTTTTTGTTGAGAATTCATAAAGCAGGATCAACAGAGAATAGGTGAAAATAGAGCATATCCAGATATGACAACTTCAGACTAACACGTAAGGCCCCTGAATGGAAAACAACACACATCAACCTCTGAGTAATGTCAGATGATCATAACCTGATCAATGGAGCCTTGGAGTCATTAATTTATCCTAAATTGATCATACTTTTCAAGATAATAAAGGTTTGTTGTGTAAACTTTTATTCATGTTGTAATGACAAACAATCATCATCAACAGTTTTGACACTAGAAGGAGGGCCACCAAGAATCTGAAGTAAAGTAATATTTGTCAAACTTTTCAATAATATTCTGAATCTTGAGTATTTGCACAAAGATTCCACCGATATCCAACTATTTGTAGAGTCTGATCATAAATAACACTTCCTTGTGGATGTTCAACCTGATATTTACAACAATTTGTTTGAATTTCTGCATTTGGGCTAAAAATTTTGCGTTCTCTGCAAAATATGCATGAATATTTCATCATTTAAGGCCAATGGATGTATATGAATACAATTTCCAAGTTAATGTTCCTTTCTTACAAGGAACTTTAAATAGGAAGCTTTATCCTTAAAGTTTGTCTAACTTTGGTTTATCCAGGAGATGCAGGATACATAATTTTGCAAAACACGGTGAAGTTAGTTGTCTGACTTTCCTCACAAGGTTAGATTTAGCTTTAAAAGAACTAATTCCTTTTTTAGAAGTCTACAAGACTAAAGTTCAGCAAGAAGATGAGAGAATTTTGGAGCAACAAGAAGATACGGCTCAGGAAATCATGGATTGTCCAAAGAATGGAACAGTTGAACCAGTTCTAGGAGATAAGTACAACAAAGAACCTTTTGATGAATCAATATACGGTGAAGTTGAGTGTTCTTCACTTCATGTGAGTGGGGTAGAGCCCTGGTCAATGGAACTGGACACTCCACCAGATGCTGAAAATGAACTATTTGAAGAGCAATTCATGAAAATGGAGGAAACATAGGACTTTGCTATTGCTATGCATGATCAGATGTCAATCCAGCACATTTTTGAAAATGATACAGGGAAGTTTTCTTATCTATTAAATGTTGAATCGTCCTTACAATTCCTTGATCTAGAGATAATAGATTTATGTGCATCAAGTCATGATGATGAAGATACTCATTTAGATGCTGATGTGCAAGGAATTAAAGAAAACATTAAGGTGTTTCCCAAAGTTAAAAATCAGATAAGCTTACAAAATGAAGGGACAAAATTGGATAATGATGAAGGAGATCACTTCAAGGATTTTGAATTACACTTGTCCAGAAATATATAGTGTAGCCAAATATTAGGTTTACCCACTGATGATATCTTGATTGAAAGTTGGTACAGATTATATGACAAAGCACATTCAGAAAGGGATTGTGATGCCTGCTTAGACATGATGGAATTGAAAATTAATGAAAACATTGAGATGTTTCCTAAAGTCAAGAATCAGATGTACATGCAGAATGAAGGAACAAAGCTAGATAAAGATGATGGAGTAATACATCAAGAGTCATACATCCTTCAAGATGAAGTGACACCTAACATTGAGCCAAGCAATGAAAATACAAAGTCAAAAGGAAGACTAGTTGGCAGTGAACAAACATGTTCAGTAGAACAGGGAATGCACCAGGTTGTATTTCTCCTTTCCACAGTAAATGATGTTGATTATTATTTTGATTATAGAAATTCAGGAGATAGGACATGCATATGGATATGTCATGAACATGATGAACTTCCTCAATTGTTAATCATTAAGAGTTATTCTATTAAATATAATGAATTTAGAATATCAGAATATTTTTCTGAATACAAAGATGAATTTGCTAGGATAAGAACCATAACTAGTGCCCTGATGCTTCTGCACAATCTAAGTATACAAATACAAGTGTTTGTGGGTCTTATCATGGGTTTTATTTGCCTAGTAGTGTCTTGTGTATAGTTTGGTAGAGTAGTTGTTTTGTTTCTTTTCTTTACTTTCCCTTCTTTCTTTGCTTTTTCTTTGCATTGTTGAGCCTTTGTTTTGGTTAGGCAAAACTAATGCACCTTGTCACTTAAGAACACTACCGAAATTGTTAGAATTCAAGGGTTGGATATAAGTTTATACACAGGTTGTAATTCATGTTAACAAAGTATCCTTGGTCAGGTCTATGGTATCCTATTCATCGGCACTACTTTCACTTGCTCAAAGAGATCTTCACCATGACACACCTAAAATCCTTGGGTTTGTTGAACATGTGAGTGTAGGTGTTAAGTGAAAAATCAAAGGTCACCCTTGCTACCATTGCAATTCTTAGCTTAATTTTAGCAAGTGACCACACCTTGCATTATGAACTTACAATGAAAATATCTCATGAATTTGTATTCTATACAAAGTGAAAAATACAAAAGAAAGAAGGATTATACTAAAAATCTAAATTAAGCCATCTAAGTAACTCTACCGGGGCTATAGACGCCTACTGGCAGTGGGGCTCTACTTAGGAGAATTGCAATGACAACCTTGCCAGGGCTATGGACGCTTGCTGGAAGTAAGGCTCTATCTGGCTGGCTATGAGGGATGAACTCAACTATGTAGCTTAACACCAGTCACTAGTGTTTTCAACTCATCTTCAAGATGAGGATTATTAATCACATGCACACACTTGATCCCTTATCAATTCATTGTTATATTGATGAGCATGATACCATCCAGAAGATTAGGATACTTATGACTAGCAAGAGTTGGAGCATTATGTTCTAATTTATATTCACCACTTGAATTATTTGAATTTTGTTGTTTTCTTTGGTGGCAAGTTGTTGTGTAGTTAGACCACACACCCCATTTTGCCTTAGCAAAATAGGGACCCAACCTCTTTACTTTTCTTCAGCTTGTTTGCTTCTCTCTTGGGTGGTATGGGTAAAAGCAGCATCAGTTAATATGCGTATGCCTAATGTCTGGTATATCTTGATCTTGAAGTTTGAACTTAATTTTTTCAAAGTCTAAATTTCTCCCCAGAAAGCTTGCCATGTAAAAGAGTGTAAAATTATAAGCTAGTTTGCCTTTTACATCACCCTAAAATTCAGTCAAATAAGGAAGTTTTACGCAGTTAAAGTCTGGTCAAACCTGTCTTCAAGGTGATATTTCCCAATGTCCCTGATATTCACAAATATCACCCTGCGTGTGTTTTAACATAAGGAATACTGATATCCACATATTGGTATGCGCACGTCAAATTTAAACTTAAGGTCATTTACTCGTCAAGTATTCATACACATTCATGAGGGCCATATTTCGAAATATCCTTGACCTTAGTAAATATGACGGTGACATCATCTTATCCTGATAAAGTGAAGGCTTAACATTCATGATGACATCATCAATATGCCTGACATTTGCGGGGTCATCTTTTCCTCAACATCCGTCATATTAACTAATATGACTCATATTCCTTTATATGACCATGATGTCATCATAGCCTGATAAAAAGAAGATTTAATACGTTCATGACATCATCCTCTTTCGAGGGTGATATTCCTCAATATCTATCATATTAAGAAATATGACTGATCTTTCTGAATATGACCATGACGTCATCATATCCTATTCTAAAGAAAGCTCGATTATGATCATGACATCACCCTATCCCAAGGGTGATATTTCATGATATCCCTCAGATTCCTTCAACATGACTCTGACCTCATCTTAATTTGATTTAAGGAGCACCCAATATGCATGTGATGTCATCCTCTTTCGAGGATGATATTTCCCAATGTCAGTCATTTGTGAACGTGCCTAATTTCCCTTAAGGTGACTGTGATGTCATCCTTTTTCATTTTAAAGAAGCCTGACTATGATGATGGCATCATCATTATATCCTGATATAGGAAGAAATCATTCATTATTAATATCCTTCATATTAACTAATAGCCAGGCCCCACAAAGTCACACCGATATTCTCATATCAGAATATCTAAGAGACAGCTAAGGGAGTCTTACTGAAATACCATGTCACTTTGAAGAAGTCCAACTGCCTTGTCAGCATCAGAGTATCTAAGAGACCCTAAGCGGTGTCTCACTGAAACACTAAGTCACAACGATATCTCCTATTGGCTTGTTGATTAGACTCCTTGGAGACTCTCGCCGATACACCGAATGCAAAGACTTGAAATGCTTATCATGCTAATAAATTTGAGGAACTATTTCTCAACACCTGTAAGGTCTATTAAATGATCATGCTTAAATCTTGTCTATTTGTTGCAGGATATTGGAGTTGTTTGAGGCTAGGCTGGATGTCGCAGAAAGATAAAATTACAGAGTTGCAGACAAAGCTGACATGAACCAGAACCAAATAAGTTACGAATGAAAATGCTATATGCGTAAGTTGAAGATGGTGAAATATTCTTTGCCATATTTATGATTGTCAACTAGCAGGCATGTGTCGTTCATCTGAACCGTTGATTATTCTGAGAGGATCCTGATCGTTGGATCAATATAACTATTTTTGGGCCTTTGTTCTATAAAAAGGCCATGACCTGTCATTTGTAAAGGGAGGAGGTCGACCATTTCATATCTGACCAAGCAAATTTTTATAAGGATATCAGATTACTAAGACTAACGAAGATTGAATTGTTGAACTGTTCAAGGTTCTTTCTTCAGATCATTGTAAATGTACTTGTTCTAAAGCATATTGGATGGAGATGAAGCTACATATTAGATCCTAATTATAAACTTTACGTAATCTTCAAGTTGATTTCTAGATATGTAATGGTGAATGTTGTGTTCAATAGAAGCACTTTCATCTTATTTCATATTATTGTCAGCTTTTCCTTTGAAGATTTGTACTGGATCATGCGGATTTGTGGAATGTCCTGGTGAAGTATGATTCTAGTTTTCTTCTCTTCATTACTATATCAGAGTTCATGTATGTGGATCAGTGATCTCAGTTAAGTAATTTTGGGAATCTCACTCTCTAAACCCTATCTTTGTCATTTCTTTTTCTTAATTTCATTAAATCACCATTACAACTGCAAATACATAGATAAATGAAAAGCAGAACATTAAATATGTAGATATCTCGTAGGTAACTGAATATCTTTAGTGTATTTGAACTAAATGCATGTAGAATTGAAAATATCATGCAAAGAATCATAAATAATGATAGGAATCATGGAAATATCAGCTTGTAGGCACAATATTTACATAAATTTAAAGTGTAGAAGCTGAATTGAGCTAGGATTAGTTCCAAATCAGTAAATTGAGATAGCTATAGAAGAACTAATCTGAAATCATCAAGAACTTTACAAACAATACTAATTAGAGTGGAAATATACGTAAATATTTGTATACTCAGGTTAAAGATTGAAAGATTTGACATCTTTTGTTGAGAATTCACAGAGCAGGATCAACAAAGAATAGGTGAAAATAGAGCATATACAGATATGACAACTTCAGACTAACATGTAAGGCCCCTGAATGGAAAATAGCAACACACATCAACCTCTGAGTAATGTCAAATGCTCATAACCTAATCAACGGAGCCTTGGAGTCATCAATTTATCCTAAATTGATCGTACTTTTCAAGATAACGAATGTTTATTTTGTAAACTTTTATTCATGTTGTAATGACAAACAATCATCATCAACATGTAGAACAAGACCAGAAGGCATCTCAAAATCCCCCTATGTCAACTTTTATTCTCAAAATGTAAGTAATGAAGTTTTCCCAAATGGGAATCAAATAACACAAAATCTTTAGACAGTGTATAATTGTCAACCAAACCAAGTCGCTATGCTAGGATATCAAAATATGCCTATGGGGTTAATGCTTTCGACCCCACAATCTAAGAGCCCATTCTTAGGAACATATCTCGAGTATTTGAAAGAACTGTTAGACCAAAACATAAGAAGTGTGATGCCACCACAACCTCTCCCAGAACTACCTAAGTTTAAAGGAGAAGGAGATCCCAACTCGCACATTAAAGTATGCACTATGGTAGTGAGGGAACTTCTCCCTTGGGATGGAGTCATTGCCAAGATTTTCCCAAGTACATTAGAAGGAATCTCCTTGGATTGGTACTATCACCTTCTTGAAGCCTCTATCCACTCATTTTGACAACTTATAGGGGAGTTTTTCATGGCTTTCGACATGAACAAACTTGTTAAAACAAGGATGTGTGAATTCCTTACAATGAAATAAGAATCGAACAAGTTAGTGGCATATTTCATCATGCAGTGGAGACAAGTGCTCTACTCATCCATGAGTGCCCCAAACATGGACCATCTTGAATTGTACAACCTCTTATTGCATGCCCTTAATAGGGACAATCAAGAGGAAGTTCAAAAGTTACCCTATAAATCATGTAAAGAAGCCCTAGAAAGTGCTCTACGAATAGATCAAGCCACCATCGATAGTGGACAAAGAATTCTTGGTATAGATGGACAAATAGTAAATGATAATAGTGGAAACAATACATCTACCATAAGGATACTAAAGAACAATTGAAACATAACCACAGATGGGGTACAACAGATCAACCCTCGATCAAAAATAAAGTAAGGGATGACTATCAAGAGGGATTCACTAGTAGAAAAACAACAATAAATGACTAAAAAAACTACTAAAAATTGTATATAAATTACTAATCTTGGTCACATGACCATTAGTAGTTTATTGCCGGTCATTTATAATTCGACCAAATTTATGACTAAACAATTTTTAATCATTTATTGATTGTTTTGATTGATCAATTTGGTAGTATATTTAGTCATTAATTTAGTCATTGATTGTTGTTAACTGGTCATTTATTTAGTCATAGTAGTCATTTATTTAGACATTGTAATCATTAATTGTCGTTAATTGGTAGTATATTTAGTCATTTTTATTCACTGATTTCCATCCATTGGTAGTATATTTAGTCATTTGTATTAACTAATTTCCATCCATTGGTAGTATATTTAGTCATTTTAATCATTATTTTACCGTCAACTGGTCATATATTTAGTCATATTTATTCACTGATTTATGTCAATTGGTAGTATAATTAGTCAATTTAATTATTAATTTATGTCAATTAGTAGTATATTTAGTCATTTTAATTGACTGATTTCCATTAATTGGTAGTAAATTTAGTCATTTTAATTTTTAATTGCTATCTTTTGGTAGTTTATTTAATTGTTTTTGTTCACTGATTTCTGTCAACTGGTAGTATATTGATACATTGTTTATTAATTGCATAATCATTATATTTACTACTAGTTTAGTAGTAAATTTTCATTTATATGATATGAATAATTTATTAAATACCATAAATTGTATAATGCAGAAATAAACATATTATTAATCTTGAATTAAAATATAAAAGCAAATAAAAATATTTCATATACGAACAAGCTACAACATGCTAGAAGTTAAAAGATTGATTCAACATCATGATTAAAAAAAAGGTAATCTGCAATAAAAAAATATAATGCAATTTCAATGAACTATAAGATGTTCATATATATATATATATATATATATATATATATATATATATATATATATATATATATATATATATATATATATATATATATATATATATATATATATATATATATATATATATATATATATATATATAATCAAAAATGTCAAAGTCTAAGAGTTTCCAACTCTTGCAGATACACCATGATAAAGATCCTTCAACAACACATTCAAACTACTACATAAAGTAGTGGGCCAAGCTGTCTAACAACTAGTAGATGATAAACATCAACTATGTCATGTTTTGCAAATATTTTAGTGGCCACCATGTGAAGGTTCCTTCTTTCTCTTTTAGACGATCAGCTCCATCTATTTTGTCTTCATAAGCAAGGGGTATGTTACTTATGACCTTTAAAATATTTACATTTGCATCTCTTGTTCCTTTCAATTTGACTCCATGTACAATAGGTAGTGAGTGAATCCACCCAATGCCCACAGCAACACCATAAAATGGATCCAACACCCCAACTTTATCCCCTTCTTGGAGTTTATCAACACATTTCTATAAAAACAAAAAAAATACACATTATATTGAGATATAAAACATTCGATAACACATAGATAAACATTTGATAAATATTTATAAGAAACTAGAAAATGACGATAGGAAACCTAAAACCATGCACCTAACATATTAAAGAAAAATTAACTTCCCGCTATTTGATATAGAATGAATGTTAGATATAGAAGGTTTTAATATGTTAGCAGTCATGCGCCATGAAGACGTGGATGCTACAAGGACAACAAGTAATCACTTGATTGAGGTTATTGAAGTTCTTGGAATAGAGGCTCTAAGAAAATCTCTTCTGGATGAGCTTTGAGTTGTTATATCTTTTGATGGGTCATATGTGAACTATAGGCATTTAGCTATTCTATGTGACATAATGGCATATTGAGGTCATTTGATGGCTATTACTCGACATGGTACCAATCATAATGATACAGGGCCAATGATGAGATGTTCATTTGAGGATACTGTGGATATCCTTTTGGATGTTGTTGTTTTTGCAGAAGGAGAGCCTCTCAGGGGAGTTACATAAAACATAATGCTTGGTCAATTATATCAATCTAACAATAGGACTGCAAGGAAATTCCATTCCTAAAATGCTAGAAACACAAATATATGAGTTTGTGCCTCAACAAGTAAGGATTCAACTTCTTTACATCAGAAAAAACTGAATTTGTTTTTAACAAACAAAGCCAAGCAAATTCCTGCGTAAAAAACCTTAACTTATCTAAGCTAGTAGGGGATGTTTTCTCATGAGAAGTAGCCTTACAACTTGTTTGATCTTTGTATTAGCTATATTTGTCCCATCATTTTAAATCTATATACACAAGGTTTGATATTTTGGTTATGGTAATTAATTCCACCTATGATTTGTTTTGAATGGAGTCCTTTACTCAAAAATATGTTTTCTAATACATTCTTAATTTGTGCATGAACAACCAAAGTGGTTGGAGATACAATCCCTTGATTAACTAAAAATGAAGTTGGCTCATGTGATAGTAATGGTACTTCTGGTCAAAATGTTTGAAAAGAGTAAAAAAGTTCTGATTAACTCTGGTCTGGACTTGTTATGCTTCTCAAGGTTAGTGTTATTGTCATCGGGTTGTCTTTTCCTTCGCTCAAAGTGATGTCTCCTAGAAAAATCAGTTTTTGACATCAGTGGAAAAGTGTTGTCTTTTGTTTTTGACAGCTATATGTAATGTCTTATGTCTTGGAACAAATCATTTTTTGTATGTGCTTTTTTTTATTCTGTTGAATAACAAAGAAACAACTTTTTACTCTAAAAAAATAACTAACCCATTGCAAGGTACAAACAAATGGAGAGCAAGACTACAATAGTGCTAGAATGTACAAGTACTCTAGAAAGAGACATGGATTGGCAATGAAGTCCCCCAACTGAGGACCATTACATCCCCAAACACAATGCACTAATGTATTGTCAAAATCTATGTATGCACTCTATTACAACTAAGCTTTAAGCTTCCATATGTAAGTTATATGTTCTCCCTTATTTCCATAATCTATGTATACTAGCTAATTACACTTCACTACTATTCTAACCAGCCTAGAAAGAGACATGGATTGGCAATGAAGTCCCCCCAACTGAGGAACATGACATCCCCAAACACAATGCACTAATGTATTGTCAAAATCTATGTATGCACTTTATTACAACTAAGCTCTAAGCTTCCATATGTAAGTTATATGTTCTCCCTTATTTCCATAATCTATGTATACTAGCTAATTACACTTCACTACTATTCTAACCAGCTTCTATCACATAGGTAATGATTACCCTTATTTACATAATAAAACAACCATTACTTACTTGAATATTACTTACTTGCATGTGGTTTCATAGCACTCACTTTGAGTTCAGCACCACTAGTACTATGAATATCATGCACATGCTCGTCGAGTTCAGCATAATCACTATCAACATTGACATGAAGTTGTACAGCTTTGCATAGAGCTCTATTGACAAGGCCTTTTTCTTTTCATTTTGCTTTCATATAATTGCTCTGCATGTGATTTAATCATCATGCAAAAATTAATATAAGTCAAGTAAAGAATGAAAAAGCTATAAATTTTAGTCCAAAAGAACATTTTAAGCAGGAAGAATGACAAAACATTGGAACAGATTAACTTACAACTCAAAGAATGCAAAAGCTATAATTTTTTGTCCAAACAAAGAATGACAAAACATTGGGACAGATAACTGGCAACAACTATTATATTACCTCAACTTCAACACAACTATGACTATGCTACACATTCTTGTATAGTTCATCATGATCACTATCAATAGCGGTAGCTATGTTAACATCAAGGCATTTTGAATTTCGTGTTGCTTTGATAAAATTGCTCTGCATGTGGTTTAACCATCATGCAAAAAATATACAAAGCATTCAATAGTCAAGTAAAGAATGCAAGCTATAAATTTGTCCAAATGAACATTTTTTGGATCACTCCAACAATAAAGAAATTGGGTTGGATTCTCCTATGCTCAAATTTCAATCTACATATTAAGAGGCATTTGTATAGAAAATTGCCAAAAAAAGAAGAAATAAGATCAATAAAAACTCTTACCTCATTTGAATCCGTGGAATTATGCTCATTCCATGCAGAAACTATAGGCATAATGGAGGCAACCAACTGAAAAACTTTCTCAGTGAGACTGTATATGCAACTCATTACATGTTGGTACCCTTCATTTGAGTTGACATGATCTGGAGAGGCTCTTACTGGGCATCTAACAGATGGCTGTGAAATCTTTGTTGACGAACTAGATTTCCACTTCATCCTACTCTTAGATTTACTAGGATCTAGTGCTACCATATAATTGACAATATCTTTTGCACCTGCTTCTCTATTACTGTTTTCCACCTAAAATACAATGTCAACTTCAACATATAGTTAGTTCAATAAAAAATCAAAATAAACAATACGATGTAAATTGAACCAAAAAGCCATACACTTACTCCAAATTGTCCATTGTGGCCTACAACCCACCTTGGTCAAATGTATATCCAGCCCTCACATTATCTCTTGCTCTCTTGCCTCTATTACTCTTTGTCAAATATTCTTCAGAACGCATAATTTCTTTCAATGCCTCCCACTGTTTGGGAGATAGAGTGGAGTCTAACCTCTCTTTTCCCTCCATGATTGTTTTTCTACAATTGTATCTAAAATTGTTCATCAAATGTCTCATCTTTTTCTTGTAATATTTTCTAGAGATTTGTTCACCAGTAGTCTCAAAAGCATTTTCCATTTTTTGTATAACATTTTCCACACTTTGTGGATCTTGCTCTGCAAAATTTGATTTGCAAATATCCAAATGGGCCCTACATCTTACACCCAACTCAGAGGCCCACCTTACAGCATTTAGCCCAATAGGCTCACCATCTCTCAATACCTCAACCAAGAATGGCTTATTGCCTTCTAATTTTCTTTCTTTTGCATTCCTCTCTATAGATCTATACAAATCTTGACTCAATCTTTGTCTTTTGATAAAAGTAGGCACATCTTCTATTAAATCACTACCAATATTTCTGGCTGATCCACTAGTTCCATCAAAAGTTGTAGATGCAAGAGGTGCACTCTGAGGCACACCAGATGCAAGCGATCTCTCGTCATGACTTTCATTAACTAGAACTTCATGCTCCTTGGCCACATCAGGTGTGGAATGAGTAGGTAGATCAGTATCGGTCTCTGCAGATTTCACTTCAAACACATCCTTTAATCTTGAATAAATCATGTGTAGACTTACTATTCCTTTGCTCTCATATTTTCAATAATCTCTCTTAGACTTTGTGCTAAGAGATCATCATGATGTTACACATCACCATGTGCTATATTAGGCTACACATCACCATGTGCTATATTAGGTTGCACATCATCACAACTATTCTTTTCACCAACTGCATTTGTTGAATCACAAATGCATTGGCTTCTACGAGGTGGCAGCACTGTATCTAAAGTTTCTTTACTTTTATTTTTTCTCCACATTTTCTTTGCACTCTTTTTCTTGCCTATAAAACAAAAAATATATCATATTATGTCTTATATACATAAATCTCTTGCCTATAAAATTTCATTAAACACTATTAAACAAATAATATACTACTTAGTGGATTTACAACTTACATGTTTGTCAAACCAAGACGCGATAAATATCCATTATTCTTGGCCACATGTTCTCTATGAAAGCGCTCATAATCTGTCATTGAAATTTCAGCATTATGATCACTATCATCTAATTAGTGCCTTAAAGACTTTTTCCTCATTTCCTGAAGTCCAAATAAACAATAATTTATAAATCAGCAACTTGAATCAGTAGAACAGCAGTGGAATATGAGTTTGAATCTCAGATTTTGGACATTGAATGGGCTTTTTCTTTTAGAACAAACTCATTAAAAGTGATCATTTCTGAGGGATTAGAAACATCTGCGTTCAACATTTGAGAAATGGTTGTTGGGGAAATAAAACATAAAACCCTAGAATGATCAGAAGACATGACGACTTTGGTAACACTGTTGGGATTTCTTAGTTTTCTGGTCTTTAGAAGGAGAGTTCTACTTTTCTGTCTTGGTCCTAGGGGTTGTCATTTTTCAAAATTTTGCCTAAGTATGGAACACCTTGTACCTTGAGGATTTTGGTCTTATAATTTATCATGGACCTCTTGTTCTAGTTCCAGTCTTTTAAAGTTCTTGCTTTGAGCCCCTTTTATTCATGAAGTGACTGGCCCTTTGATTTGAATCTATTTTCATTTGCTGGTTACCTTTTGCTCTATGGTTGGACTCAATTTTAATCAAAAGAATCTTCATATAAGCCTTTGATTCAATTCCCTAAGATTTTCTCTTTTAAGTCATCAAAATTGGCCACGTGCATATTAAGAGCCTTAAGTTCTTCGTTATCTATAGCCTCGCAACCTTTTGAGTTAACTTTTTAGTTAACTGGTGGATGGGAAGATGACCATTAGCAATGAAGGGAAATGTTATTCATAGCTCCATAGGGTTAAGTAAGTGGTTAGGTCACTAACCGGTGGACAGGTGGATGAAGGTTTAATAAAGTGCTAGGTGCTATCTGCGTCTCCACAGGGTTAGAAGATAGCTATATTGTTAACCTGCAGACGAGCGAATAAAGGTGAAACTAGTAATAAAGTGTCTTCCATGCCTTTGTGAGGATAAAGGAATATAAGAATTCTATCCAGCGGGTGTACGGATGACTGCTAGGGTGTGCCAATTTGTTGGTTCCCAAATCTGTAGATTACTAAACCCTAAAAGGATGCCAAACTTTATAATTAGGTTCAATAACTGATTTTGCCAATTGACAAAAGCAATCAAAATGATTGTAATTCTCTACACTTCAGGCTCTACTATGCCTAGGTGGGTATTACCTTATTAACCAATTAAGTACTGATACCACTAAATTTGTTGGTGACTAATTAGCAGATTATAACCCTTATTCAATTTTCTTTATTTTTTATTTTCTATTTCACATTGGCATGAGGTGTGAAATAGATACTATAATACAGATTTATCTTCTACTCCTACTCCTATAATGGAAAATCAAATCAATATATGACTATGATATTGTACAACTAAATGATCAGTGCCCTTTTCTTTACTAGGCAATAGAGTCAAGATGTGAATTATATGTGTCCTCCTTTTGGCTAAAACTTGAATTGTTTGGCACTTGGGATGTTTATAACTTGTATAAACGTGCTATATTGTAGTTACCAGGCTCTTCTTATCGATCCCAATGATAATTCCTAGGTCACTTTGATTTATTTAAAAGAATTTAATCCTTACTTGAAGGAACCAATTAAATTAACCACACAAAAGCAACAAATGTGTCTTGATAAACCAAATATATCCTTGATACAATTGATTTAAATAACAAGGAAAGATCAAACCAAAGATAGCAAGATAACTTTTATAAATGAATTTCAACAAACAATTGAGACCAAAATTTAGATCACCAAATTATAACTTCTTCTCCATTAATTTGCTTCAAAATATTTTACAACGAGTATCAAAGTTTTTTCCTTTCTACCTCATTATCTTCTATTCTATATGATATATCTTTCTCGGCCCTGATTTCCTTCTTATATAAAATGAAGGAAGCATACAAGCTATAGACCGTTACAATTCAAAAGATGTAATTGTTCATTTATGACATTAAACATAATTTAGAAGTTTTGTAAAAATAACAAATTTCACAATGAACAAACACTCTTGGATTCATCGAGGCTCCCCTTCTCTATGCAGCTCGTGCAATGAACAGGTTGAAGCGAGAAAGGTGTTCAAAGTATTTTTCACTGGCGTATGTATCAACGGTGGCAAAATTGATATCTTTCATGGCAAACTCCAAGGGAAACATTCCTTCCAACTACAAGTGTGTGTTGTCCACCACCATTGATTCATTGTTCACCAGGTTGGGGGCTCGAGGCAGCAACTGAGCCAATTTATCCTTCCATACACTTTATTCTTTGAGATCACATGTATCATTAAAGAAAGCAAGAAAAGACATATCCAATGGTTGATCAAATTCACCAATTTCTTCTGTAAGCACGATATGAAACTGACTATGCATATCAACCAATTCTTCATAAGACTTAACTAGTTGACCATCAACATTTTCTTTGGCCATTAGCTCCTCCCTTTTTTCCACCATTCTGTATTGTAATCTATTGTGTTCTTGGAGAGCAGCATAAGTTTTAGTATAAGTCCACTAGAATTTGTCATCCTTTGTAAGTACCTTTTCAAATCTTTTCTTTATTAATTCTGAAACAATCTAAAATTTAACAGCCTTCATTTCTTCACTTAATTTGTCATGCTTTTTCTAAATTTTTTCAACTTTGTTTTTCCAATACACATTCTCAGCCACTACTTCCAATAATCTATCATCACAATCCAACATTTGTGGGTAATAGCTTGAAGAAGATGGCAATTTGTCATTGTACCTGGCTATTTCATGAGTTAAATTCTCATTCTCAGAAGCATATTTTCTATTGTCCTTTACCAATTTTTCAATTTGAGCTCTAGTAAACTTAGCAACATTAATGTTGAGGTCAGTAGTCTCAATTGGATCAGTATCTCCTACTCTATGCACAAGAAGATGACCAAAGACTTTGTGTGGGTCATCAATAATTGTTGGCCTCCTCTCTGGTGGATACTGGGCCCAAATCAGAAGAGTTGTATTATTAGGATTATATCCTAACCTTGTGTAGATTTTATCTATTGCTTCTGTGCTCAATTTCAAAGTTTTATTTTGACTCTTCTTGAAGCTATCAAATACAATTGCAGAACTTATATCCTAGCCTAGAAAGATCATAACACCAGCTTCTTGTAGCAATTCATGCCCTTTCTCAGGAGTAATACTTCTCGTTTCTTTATCCACTTCCTCTTGTAACTCCTTTAGGGCTTCTGATTCTTTCTCAAGAGTAATTTCTTTTATCTTTTTTCTTATTAGTTTTCCTTTGTATTCATAAACAATTTATCTAAATTCTGGATAATTAACAAAAGAATCATTAGAAATAAATTTATGGCATGCTAGATGGTTAATATCATCAGTAAGTTGATCCAGAGATTCCATCTTAACCACATTTCTTTCTGGTGGGGGCTCATATTTCTCAATAACAAGTTTAGCTATACATTCAACTTCATCTTCAATTTGTTCATCACTAGCCATAGATGTATCAATAGAAAAACTAACCTCTGGAGTGAGCTGCGGAGAGGTATGGCAGAGCTAAACTACATCTTCAGCTTGTATCCCTATAAGATCTTCCACCAGGAAAGCATGTTTTCTTCTTTTGAACATAGAAGGTGGCACTTCCCTCATTAGTTCATCCTCGTGTAAAAGTAACTTATCCAACCTTTCCAAAGGATGCTTAACCTCATGGAAGGCACATGTATATAATGAATCATTTTTCATTCTCCAATCCTTAGCCATCATCACTTTATTGTATATATCTCTTTTCCTGGTTGCTTGGTGTTTATCAACACTCTTGATTAGATCATCCTCTATAAAGAGCACATGTTGATACCCTTTAAACTTTTGTTTCAATTTGACATTGTTGATAAATTTTTCAGGATCAAATCCCTTTCTCTCATTTACCCTTGGTAAATTGTAATATTCTAACTTATTATCAATAAGTTCATATCCTTTGTCAGAATAATAGAAAAACCACCAAAGCAAAGTGTACCTGACATGATGCACTATTTGCTATAGCATTTGAGATGTATAAAATCTAAATAAGCCAACTGTCTGACAATTTCCAAGTATGCTATTCTATCTGGAACAGTTTTTGGCAAAAGAAAGGGAGTTCCTTCAAAATCATACACCTGAATCTTAGTACAATCATCATAAGCATACTAGTCTCCCCAGTTATAGTTGACCTTCCCTTTGTGATCTTTTTCCTTAGGTCAGAGAAACTTTTGTATTTGTGGTGACATATTATAATCACAAGGATGACCAAGAAGCTTGTAAAGTGTTTTTACAAAATATTCTTCAAAGTATAAATAGTGTGACCTAACACATCTGCTATCCCATATTGCAGTCCATATTTGGATAGGACTAATGTTTCCATTATCATCCATATCCTTTATCCTCATATGATCACTCTATATTCCCATGGTTTTCCCTTCATGTAGGATGAGATGCATCAACAATGAACAATGTTTGAAATGGTTGATAGATTCATTGTTGTTTTTTATAGAAGTGAGGCCATTATTGAGATCATTCACCAAATACTCAGCATAATCAAATGGTCTAGCATCTAGGTTTTGTATATTAATTGTCAAAACCATTGGAGCTATGGACATGAGTGCAAGAGCATCCAAACCTAGGACTTGACAAATAGAGTAGTAAGTACACTAAAAATATTCCTCAAATAACTCCATCATCTGAGAATGCTTTGAGTCGATTCCCTTCAGCTCTTGGTATATGCAAAGGCAACCTCCATCTCTTATAACTAGTATCCATTTTGTGATACTCTCCTAAAAGGTCTCTAATTCTAAATTTCATATTCATGTTTGTGTCCAATTGAAAAACTATAGAACTATAACTCTTCATGATAGGAACAAAGGAAGACTCGTCTGCAAGATAAATCATATGTGTATGTGCGTCTTACCTTTTTGCAAGCATCCTAATCAATTCCACATTAATAAATACATTGGGTACTACTAATCTCCCCAAATTTAGTCTCCACGAGTTGGACATAGGCTGGTGCCTATACATTTTTCTGTAATGATATATGAACAAGTCATAACCCCTCATTGGAGTCCATCTGTCACCCAAACTCTTTTATTTATCCTCTAATTCTTCAGCCCCGAGGTTCAATTGTACACTTCTTCTAGACCTGAGTCCAGAGCCAGGGCATTGATCAATCAAGTCTTAATTTGCATGTCAAGTTTCTATTTTTTGCCTTTTGGCCTTAGGCGTTTAAGATGTGCCTTCCATAATATCAATTGCAGAATGAACCAGACCCTAAATTTTACTTGCTATTTTAACTGGTTTGGATGCTAGAAAAACTAATTTAGGTTTAGGCACTTACTTGAAATAGTGATTTCTTCTTAGGTTTCTTCATCTCCAATCACTACTACAGTTCTCCGCCTCTTCTAGATGCTCAAGGATTTTCAAAACCAACTAAAATTAGGATTTGGTTTATAATTCATTCAGATTTGGTTCATAAATGTTACTCGACACAACCTTTTCTATCATTAGAAATGACATTAATGCATTTGAACATCAACCATCGATTAACCTATCATTGCCATTGATTTATCTCTTCAAAATATTGTTGTCATATCAATATGGAGGGTAAGTGTCTTCGTTGTATCAAAGGGACCAATATTCTATCCATATTCATCTTTCTCATTGATGAAATCCTTAAGTCCTTGTGTCTTTGTTACATCAAAGGGACTTGAAATTACTACATCTAATATCATGAAGTCCCTTCGACCTTTCCATCAGAGAAATCTTATAACTATCTCTTCAACTTTTCATTGTTGCTTTGATGCATCTAGGGGCCCACTTTATATTAAATCATATCCTTTGGCTGATGAAATAGTTACCTTTTGTATTATTAGATTAGGGGGACTTTAAAGAAACTCTCATCGATATGATCCAGTCTCTTCAATGAGCTTTATGATCATCAATACAAATCTCTTTATCGAAGGGACTTCAAAGCACCTCCTTCCAATACAACGTAGTCTCCTCAATGTACTTTGTGTTATTAAATGTGGATCCTTCCATCGGAAGGACCTTAAAACTTCTTATCTCAATATGTTATATTCTCCTCAATGATGTTCTTTTATACAAATTATTTTGTCGAAGAGACTTTAGAACAACTCTTACCGATATGGTATGGTTGTTGCAAGTATGTGCCTAACCGGTGTTGTCATTGGTGTCAATTGTGATCTTATTTTGATGCTTGTTTGTTTTCTTATGTAACTATTGGAGATCATGAGTAAATGATCCTAATATTAAGTTTCCAAGTGCTTTTGAGAAAATTTGCTCTCCCAGTGGAAACAGTGTGTTGAAGAGTATCTCTGTTTACTGAAGAACAGTCTAAAAGATTGCTATGCATTTCTTGTAGATTAAATATCTTTGTCTATAGATTGGAAGTTATTTAGAGGCATGTCTGAAGATTCTATGTTCCAAGTTTGAGCCTCCGGTATGAATATTTGAGTGAGTTATGTTCACCAGAGTGAACTACTTTTTCTGTACATTTGGTGGTGACAGGGAGAACGTATTCTACTCAGCATTCCTCCGCATTTAAGTCTTTTGGTTTGTGGTTCTGGAATTAAGTTTGTAATGTTGTTATGTGCCTTCAAATCTAATAGTTCATGATTTGGTGGTCCGCAAGCAATCTTTTTCTTATGACAGTGGCTGACAGTTATGTTAATGTGCTCCGGCTTGAAGAATCTTATGAATAAAGTGATCAGAGGTGGTATAGAAGTTCCTGATGATTATAATGTGCTTGTGGATGTCTCTTGATCATGTTCCTATATTTTGATTGGTCTATGAAGAGTAATTTAGATCATGGAGGAAGACTGTTCCTTGAAGACTCAGTGCTAACACCAGTCACGGCCGACTTGGTTGTTTTCACTACTTGCAAAGTTGCATTGAAGATTATGGAAGCATGTTGTGGCGTGGAATATTGCATTTGAGTCCCAACTAAGGCATATCATGATCTTCATACATCTTTTCCTTATCCAATCTTGTTTAGGTCCAAACCTATTTCTATGTATGCTTGTAATGCCAACCTTGGAGATTGTTCCAATGGTTGATAAATGTAATGCCGACCTTGATATACATTCCAAGGTTGATGAATTGCATAAAAACATGTACTGTAGTTGCGAAAAAGATGTCCTTGTGTGAAAATGAAAAGATAAGTAAAAAGGTGTAAGAAGAGCAAAGCAGAGGAGTTATGCTGTGCTTCAAAGGAATTGAACTCAAGCATGGAGTAGATGCTACCAAATCAATTCACCAACCCTTGGCAGTGAGCTGATCTTGGCAATGAGCCCTAACTTTTGTAGTGAGCATTTTGGGCAGTGAGCCTCTATTTTTTGGTATTTATATAACATATTTATTATTGTGGGCTAACACCCACCATGGTTTCTCCCTTATAGGGTTTTCCACGTAAAAATCTGGGGTCTCATGTGTTGATTATGTTATTGTGTTGAGTTTCTTATTTAATGCCTTCATGATTAAATTTGAATAACAGTGAACAAATGTTTGATATGTTAATGTTCATAAGTGGTCAAATTTTTGGAGACAATTGATTCACCCCCCTCTCAGTTGTCTGGTGCATTTTAACAATTGGTATCAGAGCCAAGTTCCTCGGAAGTAAGCCTAACAGCTTGAGGTAGATCTAGAATGTCTTATAGAAAGGAAGCTCCACAGTTTGATGGAATGAATTATGCTCTCTGGAAGGTATGAAGGAAAAGCCATCTCCTTTGTCTTGGTTATAGAGTGTGGAAAGTGATAGAGACAAAGTATACCATGCCTCAAAATGGTTTAACAACTGAAGACGAAATCAAAGACTATGAGTTAAACATAAAAGCTAGAGATGCTCTGTTAAGTGCCTTGTCTAACATTGAGTTGATAAAGGTCATGGATCTAGAAATTGCTCATGAAGTCTAGGAAAAGCTAAAAAATCTGTATGAAGGAGATGGGTCTGTAAAGAGCTCCAAATTGCAAGGCTTGAAAGCGAAATATGAGGGTTTAAAGATGAGCGAAGATGAGAACATAACAATCTACATGCAAAAGGTTGATGAAATTATCAATGGAATAAAAGGTATGGGAGGAACTATTGGTGAGAAGGAAGTTGTGATAAAAATTCTTAGGTCATTATCTAAGTCCTACAGTCACAAGGTAGCTGAAATTGAAGAAGTAATGACTGTGCAAGAAGTCAATAAGGATTAGATGCTAGGAAAGCTTATAGCTTTTGAGATGAGAGAGTTTGGTGATGCTCTGTTGAAGATTGAGACTGCTTTCAAAGCTGGTACTTTAGAGAAGATCTCCAGAGTTGAGAAGTACACAGTGGAACCTGATGATGAGCTTGATGAAATTGAAGCCAACATTGTTGACAAACTACAAAGAGGTTCTAGTAAGTTTAAAGGAAAACTACCTTTCAAATGTTTTACATGTGGTAAGGTTGGTCACTATGCTTCTAGGTGTCCTGAGAGAATTGAAAGGAACATAAAACGATTTGAGAATAGACCTAGGGTTCCAAAGAAATGCTACTATGTTAGAGATCTTGATGATGAAGCTGTGACAGATGATGAATCTGATGATGCTAGTACTAGTGCAAATGAATGTTTGTTTATGGCCATTAAAGAAGAACCTTTGTCTACTAATCCTGCTAGTTGTGTGAAGGAAGAAAAACCAATGGAAGAAAGTGCTTTGGCTGTTCAGGTTGAGAAAGATAAGGATGAATGAATTATTAGCAATGGATGCTCACATCACATGACTGATGATCAAAGTAAGTTTGTGATTTTGGAAAAGTATGATGGAGGTTTGGTTAGGTTTGGAGATAATGCAGCTGGTAAGATTTGTGGAAAAGGATCTATTTCTTTTGATGGAAAGCACAAAACTGATGATGTCCTATATGTGAAGGGTTTAAAGCATAATCTTTTGAGTGTTGGTCAGATGTGTGACAAAGGTTATGTTCTGAGATTCAAATATAATGGGTGCAAGATCATGGAAATCTCCAGAACAGTGATTGCTACTAGTAAGAAGACCAAAGGTAACATTTACCAATTAAGAGGAACTAATGATTATTGTTTATTGGCTTAGACAGATGAGAGTTGGTTGTGGCATAGAAGGATATGTCATATCAACTTTGATAATTTGGTGAAGATAACTTCAGGATAGAGTGTGAGAGATTTACCAAAGCATGTGAAACCTACCACTACCATTTGTAAGGAATGTCAGTTGGGGAAGCATACAAGAACAAGTTTCAAGAGCAAAGAGCAATTTTCTACCAGTTTGCTAGATCTAGTGCATACAAATTTGTGTGGTCCTACAAGGATGAGAAGTCTACAAGGAGATAGGTACTTCATGTTGCTTATTGATAATTACTCTAGAATGACTTGGATCACTTTCCTAAGAGACAAATCAGAAGCCCTAGAAAAGTTCAAATACTTCAAGGCAATGGTTGAGAATGAGATGGAACTAAAAATTAAATGCTTGAGGTCTGATAGAGGAGGTGAGTTCACATCAAGTGAATTCAACATTTTCTGTGAAGAGCAAGGGATAAAGAGACAGTTGTCTACACCTAGGACTCCTTAGCAAAATGGAGTTGTTGAAAGAAAGAACATGACATTTCAAGAGGTTGCTAGGACCATGATGAAGGAAGCTGATCTACTGGAAGTTTACTGGAAGGAAGCTATACATACTGTTGTCTACATTCAAAACAGAGTTCAAGTCAAAGGTAATGGTATTAAAAATTCTTATGATTTGTGGTACAAGTTAAAAGCACAAACCTGTGTCACACTTTTATGAAAGGAAACAACCAACACTGATCTAACTTTTTAACTTGAATCACTACAAAGTGGCATATATGTTCTAAATTTTAAAAAGATGTAAACTAATAAAATGTAGATTTTTTAGTGTATTTTATGTTTCTATTTTTTAAAAAAAAATAAAAAATTATTTAAATGTAGTATTTTGTAAAATTGACACTATAATTTAGTTAATGATAAAATGCTGAAAAACAAGGTTGAATGGGACGTCACACTTTATATAGTAAATTTCATTTATAATATATTTTTTATGTATTCATAGCTCAAAAATTTAGTGCATGGATTATTTTCTTCCCCAATTTAAAATATATAATTTTAAATAAATTTTAGAAGTTGCGTGTAATGAAAATGCAACTGTTTTGATGGGACATCAACTTTTGTCTTCATTATTTATCCAAAATAGGAAACAAATTATGTCATCTTGACAAGGAATCTCTCCTCTAGTGCATCATTTTTTTTCAAATTTTTTTAATAAACTTTTCTTTTTTCTCTTGAGAGGACAATCGACACCATATTTTGGTGTTGATGACCTACTTTTAGTAGAAATAAAAAATAAAATATAAACACTAATTAAAATGTTTAAAAAATTATATTTTTACAAAGTAGATTGATTGATCTAGAAAAGGGTATTTTTAGATTCTTTTAAAATGACTATTTGCACAAGTAGGAGTTGTTAGAGCATCAAGTTTTTCAAATAATTTCATTTTTTTGGTAAATGAGCCCCAAAATGATGCTACATATGTTTTTAGTGGATGGTTCCAATTGGAAAAGTTGTGGCCTAGATCTAATTTTGCTAGAATGAATCTAGATAGAACGTAAGTTTCACCAAAATTGACTTTTAGTTGGAAATATTTAAATTTGTTTATGCTGATAAGTTGGCCCAAAGTGTGACACAACTTTGAACTTTTACCCAGTATGAAAGAATTCCTATAATGAAATATTTCAAAGTTTTTGGAAGTAAATGCTATATCAGAAGGGAAGAAGATCTAGACAAGTTTGATGCTAGGTGTGATGAAGGAATCTTCCTTGGATACTCTACCAAGAGTAAGGCCTACTGGTGCTACAATAAAAGGCTGAAAAAGATTGTTGAGAGTGCTAATGTGAAGGTGGACAAAGACAAGGAAAGAACATCAGATTTGAGTGGCTATGAATCAGTTGAACCTATTGTCATAGTAAATGAGAAGAAAGATGAACAAGAAGACAGTCAAGATGAAGAAGAAAAGGCTCCAAAAAATGCAGTTAAGACTCCCAAGTATGTAAGGATCAATCATTTTGAAGATCAAATTATTGGAGACAAAAGAAAAGGGGTATTGAGAAGAAAAAGAGCTACAAAAGAACAAATGAATTATTGTTTTCTTTCAAAAGTTGAACCAAAAACTGTGAATGAAGCTTGCAATGATGAAAATTGGGTAAAGGCCATGGAAGAAGAGCTGATGCAGATAGAGAAGAATCAAACTTAGGAATTGGTTCTTAGACCTGCTGATAAGAATGTCATTGGAACTAAATGGGTTTTCAGGAACAAGCTAAATGAAAATGGAGAAGTTGTAAGAAACAAAGCAAGGCTTGTGTGCAAGGGATATTCTCAAATTGAAGGAATAGATTTTGAAGAGACCTTTGCTCCAATGGCTAGGATTGAAGCAATCAGAATATTTCTGACATTGCAGCTCACAAAGATTTCAAAGCGTATCAGATGGATCATGTGAAGTCTGCATTCTTGAATGGTGAGTTGGAAGATGAAGTTTACATTGAGCAACCAGAAGGATTTAAATTATCAAATCAAGAAGACATGGTATGCAGATTGAAGAAAGCCCTGTATGGACTCAAGCAAGCTCCTAGAGCCTGGTATGCAAGGTTGGACAAGTACTTATTGCAATTAGGGTTCAATAAAGGTACTGCTGACAGTAATCTCTATTTCAAGATTAATGGTGATCAAATTTTGATTGTTGAAGTCTTTGTTGATGACATTATCTTTGGAGGCAATGAAGGTATGTGCATAAAATTTGTTGGAGAAATGCAAAAAGAGTTTGAGATGTCTATGTTTGGTGAAATGAATTTCTTTTTAGGTCTACAAATTACTCAATTAGATAAAGGAATCTTCATTTCTCAGTCTAAGTATGTGAAAGAGTTGTTGAAGAAGTTTGGAATGGAGGACTCTAAACTAGTATGTACTCCCATGGTGACTGGTTGCAAGTTAAGAAAAAATGATGAATCACCTAAGAATGATCAGAAAAGGTACAGATCCATGATTGGAGGATTACTTTATCTAACTCAAACTAGACCTGATATAATCCACACAGCTTATCTAGTGGCAAGATTTCAAGAAGATCCTAGAGAGTCACATGTGATGGCAATCAAGAGAATCTTGAGGTATGTAAAAGGCACATCAGATCATGGCTTATGGTATCCAAAGGATAATGATTTTACTCTCAGTGATTATATAGATGCAGACTGAGCTAGAGATGTTGATGATAAAAAAAGTACAAGTGGAAGTGCTTTCTTCTTGGGTAATAGATTGGTTTCATGGTTGAGCAAGAAGAAAGATTCAATCTCCTTATCCACTGTAGAAGCAAAGTATATTGCAGCAACATGTTATTGCACTCAAGTGTTATGAATGAAGAAGGCATTAAAGGACCTAAGGGTTGTGCATGAATATCCAATTGCAATCTTTTGTTACAATACAAGTGATATAAACATTTCAAAGAACCTAGTGATGCACTCAAGAACAAAGCATATATCTATAAGGTATCACTTTTTGAGAGAAAAGATGACAGAGAATGAAATAAAGATGGAAGATGTGTCTACAAAGGATCAGATTGTAGATATTTTCACTATGCCTCTACCTAAGGATTGTTTTGAGTATCTCAGAGAAAAGTAAGGGGTAATTACCCCTCCTACTCTAAACTAAGATGCATAAGAATGCATCAATCCAGTGGTTCCTAGAGCCTCATTCATTGATCTGGATTGATGTTTTGAGAGCTACCTCTTAGGGGGAGTAGCTAGATGTTACTGACATGAGTTCCTAATAATAAGAAGTAAGTATTGCTAATAGAGAAATTTCAGTTTGATCAGAGCAGCATAGTGCAAGTATGTGCCCTTTGCCATTGATGTCAAAGGGGGAGAGAAATCATGCAAAAAACTCAGGGGGAGGAAGAGTGCAATGTATAAAAAGAAAGGGGGAGATTCTTGTCTTGACGGTCCTTACAATTTTTCACATCATATGTTACCATCAATGACAAAGAGGGAGATTGTTCAAGTATCTGCCTAACTGGTGTTGTCATTGATGTCAACATATCAGTGTTGTCATTGGTGTCAACTATACTCTTGTTTTGATGCTTGCTTGTTTTCCTATGTAACTAATCCAAATAAATCAGGGTATCTAAATTAAATAATATGCTCATCCAAATGCTATTTTCAAAGAAAGAAATGGGTGTGGTGACCTTTCAATTTTTGGTTGTCCATTTTGACTTCCAAGGAAGACAAAGTATAATGTCCTTTCAACTTCTTTTTGAAAATGCATAAATGAGTTCAATTCAAAGTAATAAGGTGGGAAAGTTCTAGGCATACATCTCTTCTCATAGATACATCTCATCCACTGAGATTGGCGAACAACTCTCCCAAATGGAGTTTCCAGAGCACACATCTCATCCCCTGAGATTGCTCACATTGCTTTGTATGAGCTCTTCTTTTATGAAATAAAATTGTTTCGCATCTAGTTTATTGTGTGTTTTATAATATTGTAGGTTTCTCACCCAGTATTGTCCTCTAAATTGCAAAATAATTTAGATCAGTGGTATCAGAGCCAAGTTTCTCATCAATTTTTGGGCAAATTTTTGGTGTTTTGCATCTATTTTGAAAGATTGTTGGCATGTTTTTTTTGGTTGGATCGGTGAAGGTTTTTTTTTCATCACCACTAAGAGTATGTATACTGGCCATTTTATTTACTGTGGTAAGAAAATCAGAAGTAGTTAAAAGAAATTGATGCTTTTGCCAAGATAGATTCTTCCTCTCGATGTTGCAACTTGAGCGGCACTCCCTCACCCCCAATGAATATCTCATTATCAAACCCACTTTCTATGATCTTTAGCTAGCACCATATTGTTGGCAAAGCTAGTCTCTTAAATCTTTATTTTTTATGAATTGTTTGCAGAAGCCACCAATCATTGATATGATGGTCTTCACTGTCGCCTCATCTAGAGAGGTTTCATTGCTCGTCTCCACATTTGCAGCCTTGATAAATTTCATCTCCACAATTGTGGGCTTGATAGATTTTGTGTAAGATTTGGAAGTATATCTTGTTCTACCCTTACTAGACTCTGCTTCTATTTTAGAAGTCTTAAGATGATGGGCATGTTGGCCTCCTCGCTTGAAGCTATCACAGTGTTTCACCAACTCTCCTAATGGTGGAACAGATTGGATTTGGCACACTGGATTCATGCCTTTGTACATGTCAAATTTCATGGATTTGGATTTGGATTTGGTGGACATGTTTATAGAAAACCCTGACATATGCCAAATGATTCGAATTGGCATGCTACCATCAAGGAGAGACACCCGTCTTGTGTTTCTTATTCTCACTGTATGCTAATTTTGGAAATGGAGGAGGCTTTCACAATGACATTGACATTCATTCTTGGAGGTTATCACCAATAAGACAATCACATTTTTTTTGACAAAGGCATTCAGGTGCTCTCTTTGGTTCAAGCCTCGTGTGTTAACTTGTTTCAACTAGCATTCGACCAAAGGTTTCTGACAACACCATTGCCTGTAGCTATAGAATCACATGGACATGAGTTGCTTCACCTTATTGTCTTCATTAATAGTTGTATTCAGTGTTACATCTTCTTCAGCAACAACTACATTAATGCTAGTGTCATCTCCATATGCATCAAGTGGATGAAATTCTAATAGAAATTTCAAGTAGGGGCAATGGGCCCATTACCTCTCAAGAGGGGATGAATGATCCAAATAAATTAGGGTATCTAAATTAAATAATATGCTCATCCAAATGTTATTTTCAAAGAAAGAAATGGGTGTGGTGACCTTTCAGTTTTTGGTTGTCCATTTCGACTTCCAAGGAAGACAAAGTATAATGTCCTTTCAGCGTCTTTTTGAAAATGTATAAATGAGTTCAATTCAAAGTAATAAGGTGGGAAGTTCGTAACATACATCTCTTCTTAGAGATACATCTCATCCATTGAGATTACTAAATTATCTCCAAAGCATACATCTCATCCACTAAGATTGCTCACATTGCTTTGTATGAACTCTTCGTTTATGAAATAAAATTTGGTTTGCACATTTCTTATTGTGTGTTTTACAATACTATCAGCCCAGCGCTAGGTATTGTCCTTTGAATTGTAAAATAATTTAGATCAGTAACTATTGGAGATAATGAGTAAGTGATCTTGATATTAAGTTTCCACATGCTTTTGAGGAAATTTGCTCTCCTAGTGGAAACAATGTGTTGAAGAGTATCTTTGTTTACTGAAGAACAGTCCAGAAGATTGCTCTGCATTTCTTGTAGATTAAATATCTTTGTCTATGGATTGGAAGTTATTTAGAGGTATGTCTGAAGATGCTATGTTCCAAGTTTGAGCCTCCGGTATGAAGATTTGAGTGAGTTATGTTCACCAGAGTAAAAACTATTTTTTTGTACATTTGGTGGTGACAGGGAGAATGTATTCTACTCCACATTCCTCTCCATTTAAGTCTTTTGGTCTGATGTTATGGAATTAAGTTTGTAACGTTGTTATGTGCCTTCAAATCTAATGGTTCATTATTTGGTGGTCTACAAATGATCTTTTTCTTATGACAGTGGCTGACAGTTATGTTATGTGCTCTGGCTTGAAGAATCTTATGAATAAAGTGATCAGATGTGGTGTGGAAGTTCTTGATGATTATAATGTGTTTGTGGATGTCTTATGATCGTGTTCCTATCTTTTGACTGTGAAGAGTAATTTGGATCGTGGAGGAAGAATGTTCCTAGAAGACTCAGTGCTAACACTAGTCTTTGCTGACTTGGTTGTTTTCACTACTTGCAGACTTGCATTGAAGATTATGGAAGTGTGTTGTGGCATGGAAGATTGCATTTGAGTCCCAACTAAGGCGTATCATGATCTGCATACATCTTTTCCTTAGCCAATCTTGTTTAGGTGCAGACCTATTTCTATGTATGCTTGTAATGCTGACCTTGATGTACATTCCAAGGTTGATGAATTGTATAAAAACATGTAATGTAGTTATGAAAAAGATGTCCTTGTCTGAAAATGAAAAGGTAAGTAAAAAGGTGTAAGAAGAGCATAGTAGAGGAGTTATACTGTGCTTCAAAGGAACTGAACTTAAGCATGGAGTAGATGCTACCAAATCAGTTAACCAACCCTTGGCAATGAGCCCTAGCTTTTGCAATGAGCATTTTGGACAGTGAGCCTCTATTTTTTGGTATTGCTATAACATATTTATTTTTGTGGGCTAACACCCAATGTGGTTTTTCCCTTACAGGGTTTTCCACATAAAAATCTGGTGTCTCATGTGTTGATTATGTTATTGTGTTGAGTTTCTTATTTCATGCCTTCATGATTAAATCTGAATAATAGTGAACAAATGTTTGATATGTTAATGTTCATAAGTGGTCAAAGTTTTGGAGACAACTGATTCACCTCCCCCCCTCAGTTGTCTAGTACATTTCAACAATGGTGTATTTGATGATGTTTGTTTTATCAGGGAAACTTGAAAGTAGCTTCCACTGATATGGTGCAGTCTCTTCGACGATGCTTACAATCTATCATGCAGATTATTCTATCAGAGGGACTTTGAAATATCTCCTATTGATATAGTTTAGTGTCTTCAAACATGCTTCTTCATGCAAATTGCTTTATCAGAGGGACTTCAAAATGACTTTCATCGATATGGTAGAGTCTCCCTGATACAAGTTATATCCTATTAGGACTCGATAGAAAATATGAGCTTAATAAGAAGATGACTATGGGAGAACAAAATGGGATGCTTAAAGTGGCAAATTTATATGACAGACTGAGTGATAGGCTACATAAAGGAATCATAGTAAAATACTATTGGTCACTAGCTCAAGGTTAGGGTTTTAAAAGAAACAAGTCAACCTTATGCTACAGTTAACTCATGCTCATACTCCTTCATAACCTAGAGTCAAGGGTATAAGCCCTAGTTGTAACAAACCTGTGATCTAAAAAGAAATCAATTTTATTACCAAATTTGGTAATTCAAGAGTTGCATTTTCAATCCAAAGAAGAAGACAATTAGTGGACATATTGGTAATCACTATTTCTATCATAGAATGCACAGCAACAAAGAAGCAAAATTGAAATTGATCATAGTGGAAAGGGTCAAAAGAATTTTTAACTTATAAACCCTGAAGTATGACTAAGCCAGAGAAAATAGTAGATAGGGGGAGCAACACTACAAGTTGATGAGGAGATTTAAGTCAGGGGGTTAATTGACTAGCACTTTTGCCATTGATGTCAAAGGGGGAGAATTGAAGCAGTAAAACATAGCATGATCCATAACAACATGATAATACTAAAGTTAGGGGGAGCATAATAGTAAGGGGGCGCATGACAAGGAATTCTACTTGTCTTTTCACACAAATTGTTTAATAGTATAGGTTAAATATTTTGTTCACCTAATGTTAAGATATCTATATGTATTATTAAATCATAGATGTTCATTATTGTTTCCTTTACACAATGATATTCAATGCATGTGGAAGCTAGAACCTATATTACAAATTAAAGCTATCCAAATATCATAGAAATGACTACAATTTATTGCCAAGATTTTAAAGAGTTGTTTACTTTCACAGGTATCTTGTTGCATTATTTAATACCTTTAGACCTTGCTTGCTTCTTTTCATATCTAGCAGTTCTAGAGAAGTTAGAAAAGTCTAGCATCTAGAAAACATATAGGACATACAAGAAATTATATTCTATCTAAAGAAAACTAATTTCAACCAAAGTAAGAAAACTAAGAAGAATGATTGAACCTAACTTTAAACGTACTTCAAATCAGCAGTGAACATCTTAGGTTTTGTATACAATACATACTCGCAGAATAATGATGATTACATTAAAAAA
This sequence comes from Cunninghamia lanceolata, assembly GCA_027924645.1. Lineage (NCBI taxonomy): Eukaryota > Viridiplantae > Streptophyta > Pinopsida > Cupressales > Cupressaceae > Cunninghamia > Cunninghamia lanceolata. Next base: position 1,021,084 of record BSBN01000826.1, on the reverse strand, counting down.
TGTATCAGTAAAACAACAGTGAATAAGCACACCTATACTAATATCTAAATTATTACATTCAATAATAAATTACACCATACATATAACCAAAGTTTAGGTGACAAGCTAACAAGTTAAGGTGGCAGGCTAGTTAAGGTGACAAAACATCATCATAATCATCTACATTTCCAGCAAGATTAGAATCTTGATCACTCATGTCTACATCTGCTTGATTTTCTTCCTCATCCTCATCTATGACATGCAATACATTCTCTCTCCCAATCTCTTCATTGGCAATCAAAATCTCTTCTTCAAACACTCCATCATCGTGTTCATCCACTTCTTCAAATGTTTCTTATAAATTAACATATTGCCCATTAAGTATTATATTGACAACTTCCATGAATTTCATTTCAAATGAGACTCTGTTTGAATGACATATGACTATCCTGAGCTTCTTACATCATCAATTAGAAATGATTAGTTAATTTCAAGAGGGGAAACATATGGCTCATCCGTCTTTGATAAAAATTGTCATGTATTTACGCGTACAAATCTATACTCATCAAATTGCACTGCGGATGGTTGGATCCACTTACATTTTAATAATATAGGACTCTTTTCACCAAAATCCAGTTGAATAATTTCTTGGATGAATCCAACATAAAATTTCTTCTCAGTTTCGTGAAGAAATTCAGCACTAACAACACAATCACAATTTATCTTTCCTTTTTCTTTTTCTTCCACTCTTAAATGACTACCATAGGCCCACATTCCACTAAAATGCATAGCCCATAAATGTGGAGATTGTGAAAGCTCACTTTCCTCCATTGTTATATCTTGACCTTCTTCTTTTGCATCACTGACTGCATTAGCAATCCATTCTTCAAATTTTGGAAAACAATCACCTCCAATCAAATCATGACATCTACACTTTTGAGGTTGATGTTGCATCCAAGTTTGATTCTCTTCTTCATATTTTTTACATAGAATATTAATGTACAAATAGTAAGATGAATAATATAAATGTGTAAATACAATTGAGTAAATAAATTATTGTGTAAATTTTTTTACCTATGCCACTGATTGAATGAAGATGTGTTTTGAAGAATATAAGCATGTATCTCACTTCTTTCTTGATGTGATAGCTTGAAGTGACATCCATTGCCTTCTAATACTTCACCTGCAACTCTGGTGTAGGAGCACCTTCTGTATGGTGGATCCAATCTTGGATCATTTGAATTTCTATGCATGTCATGTTTTGTTTTCAATAAGGCTTTTAAGCCACATCATGTTTGTAATAAGGTTTTGATGTCAATTTGGTCACTAGACCTATGTAGACCATGTTTGGTCAAGTTGGATGTAATAACACAATGAAAACATGTAGTTTTCTTGTGATAGGAGAAACCCAACGGCTAACTGTCTCTCAAATCAGTTTGCACGGTTGGGAGGAATGATAACTAATGTTTCAAGCCTTCTATAGGTGAAGAAGCAGGATGTAATGACAGAGAAGCATGCATGAATGAAGATTTGGATTCTTGATGTGTTGAAACATTGTTCTTTCTAAGTAATTCTCTATAACAGTCTTTCTGTATGGTCTGTATGGTTAGTTGATCATCTAAACTGATTGGAGATGTTTAGGCATTGAAGTAGTTTCCATTTGATAGTAGTCTGGTGTCTTAAAGTGTTGTAGTTTGTGAGATCTTGTTCCTTTTGCAAAGATTGCTCTGAAAACCTAGAAACTAGGGTTCTGTGAATAAATGGACTGTATCTCCTCTGTCCACTGAAATCAAGATTCTCATGTTTAGTGTGATGGAGGAATACAATGTACATTTTGTGCTTTTTGTGGTTTTGGATCAAACACCCAAGGATCCAAGGAGTTTGGCGTGAGTTTGACTAGGCATCTCTATGTGACTAGTCATTGAAGAGTGTTGTTATGTGAACAGTTAGTGGAGTGGCCAAATTGATGGTTGATCTAGTGTTTGCAGAGGATTGTAGACCCTTTCCGTACTGTTGGGTCTTTGTTTCTATTTCTGGTTTGGTGTCTGCGTAGTTGCGAAGTAGCAGAGGTGTGTTGATGTAACACAGCCCTCGGGGAAGCTTTTGGAGGTTACACTAATCAATGGTGTTATACCGATAGTAGGTGCATCAATGAAGAATTGTTTGTCTCACCGAAGAAACATATATCGGCGTAAGTTTTGTCGAATGTATATTGCATATGCATATCGCAAATGTATGTTGAGAATGTATCTTTCGTCGAATACAAATGGTGACCAGTCGTAATGGTGAAATTACGGTAAAGAAGCTTTAGTTCACCGGTAATAGCAAGTCATGTCAAGCATATACTAAGTTGGTATATCGGCACATCGGCCAGTGTTCACAAGTGGTCGCTGATGATCGAAGTCTTGCCAACAAGGGCACGACTAACCGCCACGGTTAAGGCAAGTGGGAACGTAACCGCCATCAGGATATCGGCAGGAGATCAGAAGATGCCGCTAATAGGAGAAGTCTCTCCGAAGACAAGGAAGTCGAGCTATCAGGGAGAGTTGGGAGATCGGGGAGATAAATAGCAAGGTGGCCGACGGGGTATGTTTGGCCGATAGGAGTAGATTGCCAAGACATAGGCCACCCTCTTACCAATCATAAGTTTGATCAATTGTGTGATTCCACTGTGCGCTCTGCATCAAACTCTCTCATCTCTGTCATCATCCCATTCATGTCAATTGACATTTTTAAAATCCTTCATATATTCTATGCAAAATCCCATGGCCTCTTGCGTTGAATATCCCTCAGGCATGTTGCCTTCCGATTTTGCCCTAGTACAAACATTTTTTTTCAAAACCTTCATATATCATTCTATAGGAAACATCCATCTCGTTCTTACTGGGCCACAATGCTCTAGTTCATATTCTAGATGTATCAAAAGATGCATAGAAATGTTAAAGATTGTTGGTGGATGAGTGGAAGACTACCTTCAAGACAAATGAAGGTCTCTATGAGTGGCTTGTCATGCCATTCGGCCTTAGCAATGCCCCAAGCACATTCATGCGTTTGATGAATGAGGTACTTGTTGAATTCATTGGCAAATTTGTAATTGTTTATCTTGATGACATACTTGTTTTTAGCAGGACAAAAGAAGAACATGTGAAGCATCTTGGACAGGTGATGAAGAAGTTGCATGAGAATAAGTTGATGATCAACTTGGATAAGTGTGAGTTCATGAAAACTAAACTTGTGTACCTAGGTTTTGTGATTTCAAATGGTTGTTTGAAGATGGACCCCACAAAGGTTGAGGCCATTCTCAATTGGCCAACTCCTAGGACAGTGGGAGATGTTAGAAGCTTCCATGGCTTGGCAACTTTTTATAGGAAGTTCATTAGAGGATTCAGTCACATAAGTGCTCCTATTCTTAACACCATCAAGGGTGGCATAAAGTGCAAATTTCAATGGAGAAGGCAAGCAGATGATAGCTTTGAATTGTTAAAGAAGAAAGTGGTTGAATTGCCTACATTGGTACTCCCAGATTTTGACAAAGTTTTTGTAGTGGAATGTGATGCAAGTCAGCAAGCAATAGGTGTTGTTCTTAGTCAAGATGGACATCCAGTGGCCTTTTTTTCAGAGAAGTTGAATAAGGCTAAAAAAAGGTACTCTACCTATGACCTAGAGCTTTATGCAATGGTGCAAGCTCTCAAAATGTGGAGACACTATTTGATGCCCAAAGAATTCATTGTTTTTACTGATAACCATGCTCTTAGCTTCCTAAATAGTCAGGAAAAGTTGAATCATAGGCATGTTAAGTGGATGGAACAATTGCAAGCCTATACCTTCACTATTAAGCATAAAAAAGGTGTTGCCAACAAAGTGGCTGATGCTTTAAGTAGAAGGATGCTGGTCATATAGGAAGTGCAAATGGAAAGCATGGGGATAGATTGTTTGAAGGAGTTATACAAGGAGGATGCAAATTTCAAGGCTACTTATGAAGTTTGTGCTAATTTGGTAACACTGTTCGTGGTGAATATTCAGATTTTGTGTTGTGGGAAGGTCTTTTATTCAAGGGCAGTTTGCTATGTGTTCCTAAATGTTCAATGGGGGATAACATCATCAAAGAGAAGCACAATGGAACCTTAGGAGGACATTTTGGGTTGGACAAGACTTTGGAACAAGTCACTAGATTCTACTATTGGCCAAAAGTGCAATCGGATGTAAGGAGATATGTTGCAAGTTGTACCATATGTCAAAAGGCCAAAGGTATGTCTTCTAATGCTGGTTTGTACCAACCCCTTCCCATTCCCAACAGGCCTTGGGAGAGCATTAGTATGGATTTTGTACTTGGTCTTCCTAAGACAACAAGGGGTGTGGACTGTGTTTTTGTCATTGTGGATAGATTTAGTAAGATGGCTCATTTTGTGCCATGTAAATGCACAAATGATGCATCTCACATTGCTGGTCTCTTTTTCATAGAAGTGGTTAGAATCCATGGTTTGCCCCTTTCAATTGTCACTGATAGAGACTCCAAGTTTGTTGGTCATTTTTGGAGGACCTTATGGAGAAAATTGGGAACACAATTGTCTTTCTCATCAGCCTACCATCCCTAAACTAATGGTCAGACTGAGGTTGTTAATAGGTCCTTAGGAAACCTTCTAAGATGCCTTACCAAGTAGCATGGGTTGGCATGGAACTTGGTTATCAGTCAAGCTGAGTATGCTTACAATGATTTAGTGAATAGAAGCACTGGAAAGAGTCCATTTGCAATTGTTTACGGTTTCCATCCAAGAGGACCACTTGAACTCAAAGACCTACAAGGTTGGGATAAAAGGAGTGCTCTAGTAGAAGATTTTTCTGCCACCATGAAGGCAGTTCATGATCAAGTCAAAGTTCAGTTGGAAAAGATAGTTTCCAAATACAAGGATAGGGCAGATCTCAAAAGAAGAGATGTACAATTCAAGGTGGGAGATTTGGTGATGGCCTATCTAAGGAAGGAAAGACTGCCTAAAGGACAACCAACCAAGCTTCTGATGAAGAAAATAGGACCGTGCAAGGTAGTGCATAAGTTTGGTCCAAATGCTTATGAAATAGAATTGCCATCCGGTCTTGGTATTTCTCCCATATTCAATGTTTCAGATCTCTTTCCATTCAGACCTCCATTGAATGCTAAAGATGGGTTAGATGTTTTGATTGAAGATGAAGATTGGGTCAGAGATCTAACTCCAAGTAAGCCTTTACAGTTGGAATGCATCTTAGATTCCAAGATTGTCAAAAAGACAAGGAAGGGTGTGTACAAGGAGTACTTGGTCAAGTGGTAGGATCTTCCTGATTCAGAAGCTACATGGATGAGTGAGGTAGACATTTTGAAGCATGGTAAGACACTTCAACAGTTGGCAACTCAAGGGACTTGAGTTTTTCTTGCAGGGGGAGTATACTGCAGGAGCACCTTCTCTATGGTGGATCCAATCTTGGATCATTTGAATTTCTATGCATGTCATGTTTTGTTTTCAATAAGGCTTTTAAGCCACATCATGTTTGTAATAAGGTTTTGATGTCAATTTGGTCACTAGACCTATGTAGACCATGTTTGGTCAAGTTGGATGTAATAACACAATGAAAACATGTAGTTTTCTTGTGATAGGAGAAACCCAACAGCTAACTATCTTTCAAATTAGTTTGCATGGTTGGGAGGAATGATAACTGATGTTTCAAGCCTTCTATAGGTGAAGAAGAAGGATGTAATGATAGAGAAGCATGCATGAATGAAGATTTGGATTCTTGATGTGTTGAAACATTGTTCTTTCTAAGTAATTCTCTATACCAGTCTTTCTGTACAGTCTGTATGGTTAGTTGATCATCTGAACTGATTGGAGATGTTCAGGCATTGAAGTAGTTTCCATTTGATAGTAGTCTGGTGTCTTAAAGTGTTGTAGTTTGTGAGATATCGTTCCTTTTGCAAAGACTGGTCTGAAAACCTAGAAACTAGGGTTCTGTGAATAAATGGACTATATCTCCTCTGTCCACTGAAATCAAGATTCTCATATTCAGTTTGATGGAGGAATACAATGTACATTTTGTGTTTTCTGTGGTTTTGGATCAAACACCCAAGGATCCAAGGAGTTTGGTGTGAGTTTGACTAGGCATCTCTATGTGACTAGTCATGAAAGAGTGTTGTTATGTGAACAGTTAGTGGAGTGGCCAAATTGATGGTTGATCTAGTGTTTGCAGAGGATTGTAGACCCTTTTGGGTCTTTGTTTCTATTTCTGATTTGGTGTCTGTGTAGTTGCAAAGTAGTAGAGGTGTGTTGGCGTAACACAGCCCTCGGGGAAGCTTTTGAAGCTTACACCGATCAATGGTGTTATACCGATAGTAGGTGCATCAATGAAGAACTATTTTAGTCTCACCGAAGAAACATATATCGGTGTAAGTTTCATTGAATGTATATTGCGTATGCATATTGCAAATGTATGTTGAGAATGTATCTTTCGTCGGATACAAATAGTGACTGGTCGTAACGGTGAAATCAGGGTAAAGAAGCTTTAGTTCACCGGTAATAGCAAGTCATGTCAAGCATATACTAAGTTGGTATATCAGCACACCAGCCAGTGTTCACAAGTGGTCGCCGATGGTCGAAGTCTTGCCGACAAGGGCACGACTAACCGCCACAGTTAAGGCAAGTGGGAACATAACCGCCATCGGGATATCGGCAGGAGATCAGAAGACACCGCTAATAGGAGAAGTCTCTCCGAAGACAAGGAAGTCGAGTTGTTAGGGAGAGTTGGGAGATCAGGGAGATAAATAGCAAGGTGGCGGATGGGGTATGTTTGGCCAATAGGAGTAGATCGCCAAGACATAGGCCACCCTCTCACCGATCATAAGTTTGATCAACTGTGCGCTTCCACTGTGCGCTCTACATCAAACTCTCTCATCTCTGTCATCATCCCATTCATGTCAATTGACATTTTTAAAATCCTTCATATATTCTATGCAAAATCCCATGGCCTCTTGCATTGAATATCCCTCAAACATGTTGCCTTCCGGTTTTGCCCTAGTACGAACATTTTTTTTCAAAACCTTCACATATCATTCTATAGGAAACATCCATCTTGTTCTTACTAGGCCACAATGCTCTAGTTCATATTCTAGATGTATCAAAAGATGCATAGAAATGTTAAAGATTGTTGGTGGAAATTCCTGTTCCAATAGACAAAGGACTTCAACAACCTCCTCCCTCAAACTATCAAAGTTTGAAGAATCTAATACATGTAAACTCATTCTCTTTAATTTTAGGCCCAACCTTATAATTATAGGAGCAGCAATGAAATGAATCGAATAACCAAACTTCCACAAGATGAATGTGCACAAAGCAAGAGGTTGAAAACTATCATAAATATATGAGAATGTACAAATAACTCCTTGTATATGTAGGACAAGGAGGAAGTGAGAAGGTGAGAGTCAAACACTAACTAACCCTTCATAATGTGTGACACATGTAGAACACTTGGGACAAGTGTGAGAGCATGTGTCAAATGCCTATGAGATGAGACAACTAAACCACTAATGAACTTAAGCTAGTGTGAAACTAGATAGATGTAAGCTAGATGACTAAAGACACCTTTCACACTAACACACCCCCTTAAGTGATACTTAGGGAGAAAATCATTGAAAAAATGAGTCCCAGTAACATGGCCTGATGAGGTACTCATGTACAAAATGAAAGTCTCTCACAAATAGAGTAAAGGAGAAAACCCTGTGGGAAAAAATCCTCTCCAAAAAAGAGATCTAAATACAAAGGACAACTTCCTTCACCCCAAGCATACGTCACAACTCAAGATAGCGAGGTGATGCTAAAGGTTTAGTGAAGATATCAGCAACCTGATCTTGAGTAGACAAATACTCTAAGGAAAGAACACCATCCTGGATAAGTTGTCAAATGAAGTGCATGTGAATCTCGATATGCTTCGTCCTCTTATGCTCAACTAGGTTGCGTGAAATGTGAATGGCACTTTAATTATCACACCAAAGAATAGTAGGAAGATCTGGTGGTAGAACAAACTCTGTCAAAAGCTATCGAAGCCATAAAACCTCTAGGCTAGCAAGAACTACTCCTCGATACTCATCTTCAGTGGATGATAATGCAATAGCAATTTGCTTCTTGCAAGATCAAGCAACTAGAATTGAACCAAGGTAGAAAACAAACCCATAGGTTGACTTTTGTGAGTCAACATCACCTGCCCAATCTGAGTCGATGAAGCCTACTATCTGTGAAGCTCTTGGTGTGTACTGAGTGCCAAAATGTGTGGTGCTCTAAATATACCTTAAAATGTGTTGGCTTCCTTCCAATAACTCTCATGAGGGTCATGTGAAAAATGGGAGACAAGCCCAACATCAAAGGTTATATTAGGATGAGTATGTGCCAAATATAAAAGACTACCAACTATTTGTCTATACAAAGACGCATCAACACAAGGTGTTGTGCAAGTGGTAGTGAAAATAGTGCAGAAAATAGTGCAGAAGCCCAAGATCTGTCATGTCAAAATGCTCCATCAAAGAGTGTTGAATATCTTGATGCATGGATGAGGAACTATTAGTCAAAAGCAAATCATCTACATACAAGACTAGAATCAAAAGGTCATCGCCATATCTCTGAATATAGACTATGTGATCAGAGTGACAATGTTGGAAACTAGATGCAAGCAAGAAGCTATCAATCTTCTCATACCAAGCCCAAGGGGCTTGTTTGAGACCATATAAAGAATGTCGAAGCCTGCATACAAGTGAAGAGTCCTAAACAAATCCTGGAGGCTGCTCCATGTAGATCTTCTCATGAAGATCATCATGCAAGAAGGCACTCTTCACATCCATCTGAAATACCTACCAACTATGAGATGTAGTAATAAAAAGAACAAGGTGAACAGAATCCATCTTGGCTATTGGGGCAAAGGTCTCAGAGTAATCAATACCCTCAACTTGTGAAAAACTCTTAGCAACAAGACGTGCCTTGTATATTTCAATAGAACCATCAGCTGCATACTTGGTGTGGTACACCCACTTGCACCAAACCATCTTTCTTCCCTTAGGAAGAGGTACTAAATCCCATGTATTATTCTTCATCAAAGAAGAATACTCCTCTGCCATAGCTAAATCCCACTCTGAAATACCTAAAACCTTTAAAAAACTCTGTGGATATGGAGATATGGCATGACTCAAAAGACTATAACCCAAAGTCTATGAGCGAGTGCAGCGAGAAGTCATGGGATCACTAGCTAAAGATCCAACCTCCTGAATAATATTGCATGCCCACTTAGGTAAAGCACAAGTGGGTGGAGGTGGAAGTGGTGGTGGAGATGGTGGATTAGGACCAACATCTAAAGGATCCTCAAGCGCTAAGGTGTCCTCATGAGATGAAGAGGGCAGAGTAGGTAGTGAGGAAGAAGAAGTGGATGGAGGAACCATATGTGTGAAAGACTCGTCAAATTAGACATCTCTTCGAAAGAGGACATCTCGAGTAATAGGGTCAAACAATCCATAGGCTTTCACATCCTCACAATAGCCAACAAAGATGAATGGTTGACTCTTCTTCTCCATTGCCTTACGTCGACCATCCGATATGAATGCCAAGCTTCACTACCAAATACCCTGAAGAAGGAAACATTAGGCTTGATATTTGACCAAGCCTCCTCTGGAGTGGTATTTTGAACTACCTTGTGTGGACTACAGTTCTGAATATAGTCGGCACAATTGATTGCTTTACCCCAAGAAGCTGGGGCCATAGACCAAGACTGAAGCATACAATTTGCCATTTCCTTGAGTGTTATGTTCTTTCATTCGGCAACACAATTCTACTGAGGAGTGTAGGGAACCAAATACTGATGCCAAATACCATGCTCTATGTAATAGTCCTAAAAAGTTTGATTCACATACTCCCCCCCATTATTTGTGTGTATCTTCCAAATAGAAGAACCTAACTGCTTCTCCACGAACACCTTAAAAGTGTTGAATACATCACTTTTGTACTTGAGAAAGTACACCCATGTGTGGTGAGAAAAGTCATCAATGAAAGTTAGTACATACTTGGCCCTTGAAAATGAAGGAGTTGGGAATGACATGAGGTCACTATGAACCAACTCAAGTAAGGAAGTAGTACGATGGGTTTTACCCTTAGGAAAGGGTTCTCGATGATGTTTGCCAAGTACACAACCTCAACAAACACCCTCTATGCATGCAACCTTATGGAGACCAAGTACCATCTCCTGTGTATTCAACTACTGAAGATACCTATAATTGAGGTGTTCAAACCTCTCATGCTAAAGTCAACTCAAAGAGTCTACATGGGCAATGTGTGATGAACCATTGGATGTCTCAAAACTGTGAAACCTATACAATCTAGACCCATGATTTGCTCTACCTAAAGTAATGATCTTCTCTAGATGTTGTAGGTCATGAACAACAACATCATGTGGAGAAAACTCAACAGTCTTCCCATCCCCAGTATGACATATCTGATAGACGTATAGAAGATTGGTAGAAAGTTTAAGTACAAGGAGGTGTTGCAAGTATGAGGTGAACAAGTGTTGTCATTGATGTCAACATACTCATATTACATCGACAAGAAGGATTGGATGAGCTATGTGTTGAGGATATTGAGAAAATTACCCTCAGTCAGGAACAGTGAAGAACAGTGATGAGAAGAAGGCAAATATATTGGATAGGTTGAGAACCGGAGGATGTGGATTAAAGGGATTGCAGATATGAGTCTTGAGATGCTTCAGTCAAGTTTTCAGAGGTCCGCATGAAGACCTGAAGAAGTTATGGCTGTCTGTGTGGAATCGGTTCCGGCAAGTGCTTAGAGGTGACAGAGGATCACAGAAAGGTCCGGTGAGGTCCGGAATTGTACAATCCTAATCTGCGGATTGGAAAGAGTATTTGGGATGTCCTTGTGATGTGCCATCTTGAGTTGTGTATGATTTGGAGGTCCGGAAGTACCTCCTGCATTATGACAGTGGCGACAGACTGTGTTCTTGAAGTTTCGGATGAGGAAGACAAGAGATTCCAGCAAGTAAAGGAAGTGCGGATGTATCCGGACATTTAGGCAGGCTTGTTAAGTTTTTTGGATCGTGTTGAGGTTGTGTTGTTGATCCGCATTGATAGTAGAGCCCGGAATTGAAGTTATTCTTCCGGATGAAGTTCTTGCTCTGTTTAGCCGACCGGATGAGTTGTTCATCCTGCGAATGTTCTTGTGGTGGCCGACCGGATGTGTTATTCATCTTGCGGATACTCTTATGATTGTTTGCCGACTTAGATGTTTGATCCTAAGTTGATGTCTTGTATAAATAACGGTCTGTGAGTTCCTTTCGGGGTGTGGTGTGTGGATGAGTGTGGCATAGCGAAGAGAAGTGCGAAAGGCAGAACAGAGGTTTTTGGGCTTAATTGGAACTGATCCAGACATGGTAGAGATGTCATTCTCCAGTTCAAGACTGTGATTTTTATCACTTTGTAGACAGTGTGTCTCCTTGTAGGCAGTGGGCCTCTTTGTGAGCAGTGTGCTCGGGCAGTGAGCCCTAATTGGCATGTGCCATTCATTTTTCTTTATTCTTCTAACAGAGAATAATTCTTGGGTTAATCACCCCGTGGTTTTTCCCTTAACCAGGTTTTCCACGTCAAAATCTTGGTGTTCAATGTGTTGATGCTTATCTGCTCTTGTGTTTATGTATTATGCTTCCATGGATGATTAATTGATATGCTACTAACTAACAACAAAGAATCAAGTGTTTGAAAGAGCAAGAAGTTTTATACAACTGATTCACCCCCCCTCTCAATTGTATGCCCTAGATCCAACAATTGGTATCAGAGCTAAGTTCCTCTGATAGGAGCTTAACCGCTTGAGGAGATCCAGGATGTCGTCATACAAGAAGGATAGTCCGAAGTTCGATGGAACCAACTTCACTCTCTGGAAAGGTCGCATGAAGTGTCACTTGGAATGTATGGGAAAAGCATATTTGGCTATGGTTTCAAAACCATATGTACCTCCACAAGGTGGTCCGACAACTCTGAATGAAATCACAAAAGCTGAAAACAATCTGCGAACCAAGGAAGCTCTTCTAAATGCATTGAATGACTCAGATCTCTCGAATGTTATTGACCTACCAACTGCATATGAGATCCTGACTAAACTGGAACTTCTGTATGAAGGAGATGAGTTTGTCAAAAGTGCAAGGTTGCAAAGTCTGAAAGGGAAATTTGAAAGATTGAAAATGAGAGATGATGAAAACATCACTACCTTTATGCCAAGAGTGAATGAGCTGGTATGTGGAATCAGAAATGATGGTGGAACTTTAGATGAAAATGAGATTGTCTGCAAAATCCTAAGATCTCTTCCTGCTGCCTACAAAATCAAGGTTGCTGCTATTGATGAATTCAGAGCCCACACAACTGTCACAAGAGAACAACTGGCTGGCAAACTAGCTGCATTTGAAATGACCGAGTTTGGAGATGATCCTCCCAAGACTGAATCTGCTTTCAAAGCCAGTGCCTATGTGAAAGGCAAACGGAGATTTGATCCGGGAGAAAACTCATCAAGGAAAATGTCATGGTATGATCAAGCAAGAAGAGACATGGAAGAAGAAGAAGCAGAAACAGCTCAACTTGAAGCCCTCATTGCAAAGAGACTGCCAAGAGGATCCGGTAAGTATGAAGGAAAACTACCCTTTAAGTGTTTCAACTGCAATAAGATTGGTCATTTTGCTTCAAGATGTCCGGAAAGATCTGTAAGGTCTAATACTAACAGACAAAGGTTTCAAAAGAATTGCTATTATGTTCATGAAGAAGATGACAATGAAGGAGTAACAGATGATGAATCAGAATTAGGAAGCAAATCCGGAAATGAGTGGGTGTTTATTGCCATCAAGGAAGAAGATTCAATACTCTCTGAATCTGTCAATCACAAAGTTGTTGAAAAAGCTTTGGCTGCTCAGGTGGAAGAAAAGGATGATTGGGTTATTGACAGTGGATGTTCTCACCATATGACTGGTGACAAGAATAAGTTCTTGAATTTGGAAAGGTATGAAGGAGGAATGGTAAAGTTTGGTGACAATTCTGCTGGCAGAATCAGAGGCAGGGGAACTATTTCCTTCGATGGAAAGAGCAAAACAGGTAACGTACTGTATGTTGAAGGATTGAAGCACAATCTTCTTAGTGTTGGTCAGTTGGTGGACAAAGGCTATGATCTCCGGTTCAAAAATAGAAAATGCAGAATCTTTACAAACTCTGAAACTGAGATTGCATCCGGTACTCAGACAAAAGGTAATATCTTTCATCTGGTTGGTTCAAATAAAAGTTGTTTGTTTGCTCAAATTGATCAGAGTTGGTTATGGCATAGAAGAATGTGCCATGTAAATTTTGATAACATCATCAAGATAAGCAATACTCAGGCCGTAAGAGATCTTCCAAAATTGATGAAACCTACAAATAGTTTGTGCAAAGAATGTCAGCTAGGTAAACAAAGCAGAGTCTCTTTCAAAAGCAAAGATCAGTCTTCTACCGGACTGTTGGAATTAGTACATACTGATCTCTGTGGTCCGACAAGAATCAAGAGTCTGCAAGGCGATAGATATTTCATGTTGTTAATTGATGATCATTCCCGGATGATGTGGGTTACCTTTCTAAAAGAAAAATCAGAAGCATTTGAGAAGTTCAAGATCTTCAAAGCTATGGTAGAGAATCAAACCGGATTGAAACTAAAGTGTCTAAGGTCTGATAGAGGTGGTGAATTTACATCTGGTGAATTCATTGATTTTTGTGAGAAGCAGGGTATAAGGAGACAGTTGTCTGCTCCTAGGACTCCACAGTAGAATGGAGTGGTTGAGAGAAAGAACTGGACCATTCAGGAAGCTGCCAGGACAATGATGTTGGAAGCAAATGTTCCTCAAATGTTTTGGAAGGAAGCTATCAGCACTGCAGTCTACACTCTCAATCGAGTTCAAATCAGAAACAACACCGGTAAGACCCCCTATGAACTCTGGTTTGGCATCACTCCTACTGTGAAATATTTCAGAGTATTTGGTAGCAAGTGTTATATTAAAAGAGATGAAGATCTAGGAAAGTTTGATGCTAGAAGTGATGAAGGAATTTTCTTGGGTTACTCCACTCAAAGCAAAGCATACCGATGTTACAATAAGAGATTGAGGAAGATGATAAAAAGCACCAATGTGAAAGTCGATGAAGGAATTGAGAAGCCTTCAAGATTTTATGAGTTTGATGAAGATGACCAAGACAGTGTTGAAGGACCTCAATCCTCTCCGGTGAGACAGAGTCAGCCTGATCCCGTAAATCAGGAAGAAGAGATAGGTTTGAATGAGCCTGATCAAGAAGCAGCAGTGCAGGATACTCCCAAAATTCCAAGGTATGTAAGACTAAACCACTCTGAAGATCAGATCATAGGTGACAAAAGCAAAGGTGTACAAACTAGAAGGAATGTTGCTCAAAATCAGGATGAATGTTGTCTGATTTCAAAGATTGAACCTAAAACAATAAATGAAGCCTGCAATGATGAAAACTGGACCAAAGCAATGAAAGATGAATTGATGCAAATTGAGAAAAATCATACTTGGGATCTTGTTCCCAGACCTAGAGACAGGAATGTAATTGGAACCAAGTGGGTCTTCCGGAACAAACTAAATGAAGCTGGTGAAGTAATCAGAAACAAAGCTAGATTGGTCTGCAAAGGTTACTCTCAAATAGAAGGAATTGACTTTGAAGAGACTTTTGCTCCGGTGGCAAGAATTGAAGCAGTCAGATTACTTCTTGCATTTGCTGCCTTCAAAGACTTCAAGGTATATCAGATGGATGTCAAGTCTGCCTTCCTAAATGGTGATCTGGAAGAAGAAGTCTACATTGAACAACTGGATGGATTTCAATTGTCTGATAATGATGATATGGTCTGCAAGTTGAAGAAAGCTTTGTATGGATTGAAGCAAGCCCCAAGAGCATGGTATGAAAGGTTGGATAAGCATCTTGTGCAGATTGGATTCAACAAAGGTACTGCTGACAGTAACTTATATTTCAAAATTGATCATGAAAACATATTGATTGTTGAAGTTTTTGTGGATGATATCATTTTTGGAGGAAGAGATAGTATGTGCAAAACTTTTGCAAATCAGATGAAAAGTGAGTTTGAAATGTCTATGCTTGGTGAAATGAATTTCTTCTTGGGTCTGCAAATTACTCAAACAAAAGAAGGGATCTTCATTTCTCAGACCAAATATGTGAAAGAATTGTTAAGAAAATTTGGTATGGAAGACTCAAAACCTATGAACACTCCTATGGCAACCGGATGTAAGTTAAGCAAAGATGATGACTCTCCAAAGGCAGATCAGACAAAATATAGATCAATGATTGGTGGATTGTTGTATCTCACTCAAACTAGACCAGATATAATGCAGGCTGTTGGTCTTGTGGCAAGATTCCAGGCTGATCCTAGAGAATCTCATGTTATGGCAATCAAAAGAATTTTTAGGTACTTGAAAGGAACAGTTGAGTATGGTCTATGGTACCCTAGAGATCTGGATTTCTCTCTTCATGCTTACACAGATGCAGATTGGGCAGGAGATGTGGATGACCGGAAGAGCACTAGTGGTGGAGCATTCTTTTTAGGGAAGAGATTGGTTTCTTGGCTAAGCAAGAAACAAGATGCAATATCTCTATCTACAACTGAAGCAGAATACATTGCAGCAGCAGGTAGTTGCACTCAAATCTTATGGATGAAGCAGATGCTAAGAGACATCAAAGTTGAATATGAGGAGCCTATCACAATTTTCTGTGATAATTCAAGTGCAATTAATATTTCTAAGAATCCGGTATTGCACTCTAAGACTAAGCACATATCTATCAAATTTCACTTTTTGAGAGAACAAGTAAACAAGGAAGAAGTCAGATTGGAGTATGTTCCCTCCAAGGATCAGATTGCAGATATCTTTACAAAACCTCTTCCCAAGGACTCTTTTGAATATCTCCGGGAGAAGTTAGGGGTCATGGCCCCTCCGGTGATAAACTAAGATGCACTAATGTGCATCAGTCCGGTGGATATCACAGTCATATCTTGTGATCTGGATTGATGATGGGGAGCTGCTACTAAGGGGGAGCAGCTGGTATGATTCTGATGTATTAGAATTGCAAGTATGAGCCCTTTGCCATTGATGTCAAAGGGGGAGAGAAGACATGTGAAAAACAAGTGGTTAATGATCAAAGGGGGAGAGAAGACATGTAAAAAGTTGTTGTTGATAGGGGGAGCTGTGACAGAAAGGAGAAGTTCTTGTCTTGATGGTTTTTCACATCACATGTTGCCATCAATGACAAAGGGGGAGATTGTTGCAAGTATGAGGTGAACAAGTGTTGTCATTGATGTCAACATACTCATATTACATCGACAAGAAGGATTGGATGAGCTGTGTGTTGAGGATATTGAGAAAATTACCCTCAGTCAGGAACAGTGAAGAACAGTGATGAGAAGAAGGCAAATATATTGGATAGGTTGAGAACCGGAGGATGCGGATTAAAGGGATTGCAGATATGAGTCTTGAGATGCTTCAGTCAAGTTTTCAGAGGTCCGCATGAAGACCTGAAGAAGTTATGGCTGTCTGTGTGGAACCGGTTCTGGCAAGTGCTTAGAGGTGACAGAGGATCACAGAAAGGTCCGGTGAGGTCCGAAATTGTACAATCCTAATCTGCGGATTGGAAAGAGTATTTGGGATGTCCTTGTGATGTGCCATCTCGAGTTGTGTATGATTTGGAGGTCCGGAAGTACCTCCTGCATTATGACAGTGGCGACAGACTGTGTTCTTGAAGTTCCGGATGAGGAAGACAAGAGATTCCAGCAAGTAAAGGAAGTGCGGATGTATCTGGACATTCAGGCAGGCTTGTTAAGTTTTCTGGATCGTGTTGAGGTTGTGTTGTTGATCCACATTGATAGTAGAGCCCGGAATTGAAGTTATTCTTCCGGATGAAGTTCTTGCTCTGTTTAGCCGACCGGATGAGTTGTTCATCCTGCGAATGTTCTTGTGGTGGCCGACCGGATGTGTTATTCATCTTGCGGATACTCTTATGATTGTTTGCCGACTTAGATGTTTGATCCTAAGTCGATGTCTTGTATAAATAACGGTCTGTGAGTTCCTTTCGGGGTGTGGTGTGTGGATGAGTGTGGCATAGCGAAGAGAAGTGCGAAAGGCAGAACAGAGGTTTTTGGGCTTAATTGGAACTGATCCAGACATGGTAGAGATGTCATTCTCCAGTTCAAGACTGTGATTTTTATCACTTTGTAGACAGTGTGTCTCCTTGTAGGCAGTGGGCCTCTTTGTGAGCAGTGTGCTCGGGCAGTGAGCCCTAATTGGCATGTGCCATTCATTTTTCTTTATTCTTCTAACAGAGAATAATTCTTGGGTTAATCACCCCGTGGTTTTTCCCTTAACCGGGTTTTCCACGTCAAAATCTTGGTGTTCAATGTGTTGATGCTTATCTGCTCTTGTGTTTATGTATTATGCTTCCATGGATGATTAATTGATATGCTACTAACTAACAACAAAGAATCAAGTGTTTGAAAGAGCAAGAAGTTTTATACAACTGATTCACCCCCCCCCTCTCAGTTGTATGCCCTAGATCCAACAGGAGGACATCCTCAATGCAACCATCTACCAGCTGAACTGAGCCTGACCCCATAACTGGAATCTATGAAGAGTTTTCCACTGAAATATGAGAAGTGATGCTATCAGAAAGAGACTCAAGAAGATCAACTGAATGAGTCATGTGATGTGAGGCTCCTGAGTCAACTATCCAATTTGATGTGGATGAATTCAAACCTATAGTAGTAAGGCCATGGCCTTTGCTAGGTTTGAGAGTACCAATGTTGTGTTTCTTCATGGCTTCCTCCAAAGCCTCAATCCTTCGATGACAAATCTTGACATCATGATTCTGCATCCCACAAAAAGTACATGGCCCTCTGCTTTTCTTTTTGAAAGAATTTTTACTTGACTTAGAAGAGGTTGTGTTTGGATTATTAGGTTTGGTCTTCTGCTTAGATGAATTCTCTTTGCTTGAAGATAATTCAGCCTTTGACTATTTTGAATGCTTATTACCTTAACCTTTAGATGCATGAACTACTAATGCTTGACTTTTTGAAGAAGTGTTAGAATCCATGGAGAGTAACTTATATTGTTCTCTCGTAAGTCGATCACAAAACTGTTCAAAAGTAGGCATAGTAAATGTTGAACCAAGTGCATCCATTATAGAGTAAAAGGTAGAAGCAAAGACTTGATAAGGGCCTTTTAACTTTGACAAAACCAAGAAGACACATTCCTTATCTATTTTTATTTTACCACAACCTTGAAGTCGAGAAAGCAAAGACTTGAACTTGACTAAGAAATCTTCAATTGAAGGGAAGACATCAGGTGACAAAGTTGTTAATTCAACATCCAATTGAAGTATTTTGAACTAATCAACTTTACCAAATAAATCACTAAATTTTTCCCACATTTTCTTAGGAGTTGTGAAAGTGCTTAGATGAAATTGCAAGTTATCAGATACATGGAGGCCAATGATTCTGATTGCCTCATCTAACTTATTGCGATAGACAAATTGTTCATACTCCCTATTGAATTGCAATTGTTGACTATTTAGCATTTTCCATAATCCTTTAGATTGAAGAAGTTGTTGTACCTAGTTTTCGATGTGTGATAATTATGTGGTGTTAGTAGATCAATTTTAGGATCCATGCTGAAAAACACAATGAGACACTTAAATTGTGCCTTACAAACCCCCCCCCCCCCCCCCCCCAAGTTTGATTAAAATTTGTAAAATAACCCTCCCCCCTAAAAAAGTGGCACTTTATAACTTAGTGCGGTGACAATGTTGGAAATGTTACAATAAATCTTGACAGGTTTAATGCTAAAACCTTAACAATTAAAGGTGACTATGTAAAACAATTAACAAAGGTTAATGGTTACAAAGTTGTTGTAGCATAAAATGCTAACACAAACAACATAACTACTATGAGCAAGACAATTTGCCAAATAGACTTCGACTACATAAATCAGATAACAAGTGACGTGGTTGGAGAAGAGACACATTGCATGCGAAACATTAATGCAATGATAACAAATGTTTAAACAACTAGTAAAACTAGTGACCAGAAATAGTTACCACATAGGAAGATGCTGCACCTCAACTCAGGTGAACTGCCATCTAGATTCGGAGACCATTGAAGATGATGTCAAAATCTAAGACGCTGATGAACAACAAACTGACTGATTGTGGTGCGCTAGGTATTGAAGCAACAAACTGGTTGTTTGTGGTGAGTTGGAAATCTCTATGGGAGTTAAAAAAAATAACAAGTTTGATGTGAAAACTGTGGTTTGATGCTTGAAGAAGCCATGTGAGGAGAATGGATTGTCATGCTAGATCCACTGGTGGTGAAAGAAGCATCCAATGTGAACAACGTCGACCTTGTGATGGGGGTGAAATTACCCAAAATGTGAAAAAACTATTAGACAGAAATCACGAGCAGACTTGATTTAAACGCCTTCCTACAGATTCAACAAGCTATATGAAGGCAAATAAAATGGGGTGTGATACTATTGCAACTTGCACCAAAACATTGTGAACAAATTACAACAAATGATGACCTCTAAATTGGAGTCGACCGGCGAAAGATGCTAATCAAAAAATTGTCACAGACTGTGAATAATGGTGATGAACAGCATGTATGTGAAGACAATGACTCTGAAGGCAGTGTTGAATGGCTCGGACGGTGACCAAAAACAACGACCAGTGAACACCCAATACGCCAAAATACCCAAACCCTGCAACAGACTAGAAAGCGAATCTGCACAAAGGAAATGACAGCAACAAAGACCAAAAACCTGCAACAAATGTCAAAGACAAATCGACCTCTACCAGAACTATGACCAGGAAAAAATCGTTACTGATGAAGGTATTCAGAGATTGACTAGGGAGAGGATGGCAGTTGAAACAACTACTGCAAAATAATGAAGACATCATAAACCTTCAACCATTGTGGTTGAATCTGATTAGCAACCCAAACCTTCAAAATGGTGACCTCTTTGTCCTTTTACAAACAATCACAAACCAGAGAGAGTGACGTCCCTTTGAAAACATTGTGGTCATAGGTGGCAGATAAACCACAATTTGCAACAATGAAAGACCACGACCACCAAAGCCAACCAAATGCACCAAAAAAAAAACTATGAATGATGCTCTAGTATGAAACTAGATAGATGTAAGCTAGATGACTAAAGACACCTTTCACACTAACAATAATTGCCAATCTTGGCCCCTTTTCCAAACTTGATATATTTACCACAATAGGTAAAATATTCTCAATTATGACATGATAATCATGGGTCTTGAGGCCTCTTAAGCTATTAATATCAGTTTGGCTTCTAATACTACTACTTACATATCTAGTGGGAAAGCAAGTCTAAGACATCAACTATAAGAATTGTGCACGTTGTTCCTTTGTCCAGACATAAGGAGCACTAGATTTTCTATATTTTTCATCATCATATTTTTCAACCCAAAGATTTCGATGAATCTTTAGTTGTTGAAAGTCTTCATGTGACGAAATAGTATCAAAAGCATCAAAAAGAGTTTCTATAATAGCATAAGCTATATTTTTCTCAGTATGCATAAAGTCAATAGTATGCCTAATGGCTATATCCTTAAAGTATGGCAACTTATAGAATATGCACAACCATTTTACACCACTTTCATTACATGGATCATATCTACTACCAGCAATCCCATCATTTTCAATTATAAATGACATTCTTTTTTGTCCATTCTCAACAATGTAATCACCCGTTATTAGCAATGGTGCTTCACGATTCTCTTCTTGCCCATTGAAACATGTTTTTTGTCGATGATATGGATGATCCATTTTAAGGTAAGCACGATGTCCACAATAAATACACTTACGCAAACTTCTTGAGTGCCTCACAAAATCCTTAAAGTTGCAAGCAGGACATCCATGGTATCAATGAACAGTGAGACCAGACAATGTGCCATATGCAGGAAGATCATGAATTGTAAACAATAAGGAAGCTCTTAAAGTGAATTTGATTGAATGATCATCCCTTAAAAATTGAATTGCTTCAATTCCTTTCCACAATTCCATTAGCTCATCATATAATGGCTCTAGATAAGCATTGATTGTATTTGAAGTCACACTTTTCTTTCTTGGTATAATCAATGATAGCATTAAGAAAATTGGTTTAGTTGCTAACCATTGAGGTAAGTTATAATTTATTAAAAACACTGGCCAAGTTGACCATTTAGTACTTTGATCTGAGAATGGATTCACCCCATCTAGAGCCAAACCCAACCTTATATTATGAGGATCTTGAGAAAAATCAAGCCATCTGTTATCAAATTCGATCCATGTCTTAGAATCAGGCACATGTCGTTGTTTTCCATTAGTGCTCTTATTTTGGGCATGTCATTACATAAGTTCAATAATGTCTCTGCACCTATACATTAGGAGTAATCGTGGGATTATCAAAAAGTGGCGAAGAACCTTTCTAGGAACCACAGCTAATTTCAACCCTTGTCTATACCTCGCTTCATGACATTTCGGACATTCACTCTCACAAGATTATTGTGAAATAATACACAACCATTCACACATGTGTGGATGTTTTCATACCCTAAGCCTAGCTTAGTGATTTGCTTTTTACATTAACTTTGTTTTGTTGGCAATGTGGAGTCAGGTGGTAACAATGAACTTAATAATGCCAATAACTAATCTACACTCTCATTTGTCCAACCAAGCACCACTTGCAAGTTAAGAATTTGAAGGATTGTTGTCAAATAACTTAACTTGCAATTAGCATACACAGGCTTTAAAGCATCCTTCATCAACTTGGCCCAATCATCATTTAGACCCTCATTCAACAATCTATCAACTTCAAACCCTTCATCTAACATTGTTGCCTCTTCATCTATGTTTGGCGCCACTTCATCTATGTTTGTTGCCTCTTCATCTCTCACACTCTGCAATTCTATCATATCTTCATAATAATTGTAATCCCAAGGGCTTATACCACTATGCCCATAACTTATCATATGTCAATAAATCACATTTCTTTTTTTCACCTTTCCACCAAGACAGTCATTACATGGACATGGATATTTGTCCATGTCCCTCTCATTGGCTACTCTATCATCATATGCATGGTATTGATCCATAGTCAACCTTCGACATTAGTCCATCTGTAATGTTCTACATTCCAGTATTAATTTAGTTTCCTATTTCAAGAAAAAAATAGAAATCTAAAAAACTCAACTTACTCAAGATCTAATACATGTAAACTCATTCTCTTCAGCACTCTTCAACACTTACCCAGAATTTAGAGCACTTCACAGAATTAGGATACAAAGTACTCTATAGAATTAGAATTAGAGCACTCTACAGGATATAGAGCACTCTGCAGCAATTCAAATTCAAGAAATACAGCAAGGCATCACTCTACAGAATTAGATGTTCTACCTCTACATAAATATTTGTGGTCAATTTTGCTCATTTTTTACTTGTAGGATTCTCAACTATCAATGGCTAATTAGCGGGAAACATAGCAACTACTCTGCCCTCATTTTGTTGCCCATGTGTAAGAGGCAGAGATTAAAAGTATATGTTGTAAACTATCTATTACTGGCACCTCACCATTTATATTTCTAATATAAAAAATATCCATTGCAGTTAAAAAAAATAATAATGGTCAAATTGTAATACACAAAGATAAGGAAACTTTGGGCTATTTGTATACTATTTGTTTGCATTTATAGGAGCATGTTGTAATTCTGAAAATCTTGTTGATCATGTAGACTTATGTTCAGTTTACATGTCATCTACAATGTGCATAAAAGAAGACTGTGATGACTGGAAATAAACAAATGTTATTTTTATCCAAGTTTTATTGACAGTCTTCCTTATCTAAATGCTAATTAAAGAAATACTTTAGCAATGGAACATGTAATTTATGCTTGTTCTATTGATGAACCACAAGCATTTAAACATATGTCAATCTTGTCAATGTTAATGAATACACAAACACTAACAAATAGGCTAATGAACTCTTTGTTGTAACTTTGAGCATTGCTTACTAGCATAAATTATTAACATGTTGAGATAAGATGACTTGTTCTAACAATTGATATACTCCCATGTGTGGACATATAGTATCAATTAAAATAGCTTGGTGACCACATTGATTTGATGAACTAGCATAACTTTCAACTATGCCATATGAGACCATCTTCTAGGATTCCATGCAATTAATAGATTAGGCTTGCACACAATATTACCCAAGCATTAAGGTCTAGGCTAGGGACATGAGCCCGTGGTTTAATGGCAAAGTGATCAAAGGAATTGAAATTTGGATGCATGTTACAAGTTCAATTCCCATATGCTCCAAAATGCATAGAGGAAACTAATGAAAAAATAGTCTGCTAAAATTAGAATTGCCTGTATGGTTCTGGTAATCAGTTGCCTATGTAACTATTGTAAGTTACACCAACCAATAACAAAATAATTATGATGTACATGCACTACCCATGCCATGAAGACTTAGTGAAAAGGAGCCTCAGGGATTAGGTTGGTGAATTGGTTACAAAATTAGAAATTAATACCATACCCATGCATGATAACATGGAACACAAATAGACAACTTCAAGATATGGTTACTACATTGTATTGATTATACAATGAATAAAAGCATCCAATTCTTTCACAATCTCAAGAACTCCAAATTGTTACATGGTATTCAATGTATTATGACAAGATACCCTCCTATTTATGTAACTCATCTCTTATAATACACCGATTTTATTCTCCTAGCTAGATACAGTTGCCAATCAAAAAGCTATAGATTTTGTGTTTAATGTAATGAGGGTTTCAAATTACCTCTAAATTCGCTGCAGAGGGTGTCCCCAAATTTGACTTCACTGCAGAGGGCCTCGCTCACTTCAAATTCATTGCAACAAACTTCAAATTCCTTGCCCACCTTTTCAAAAGTCTCCAAGTCCTCTCCAAATAAGCTTTATCACCCATGCAAATAGCTGCTATACTTATATGCTAAAACCCAAAACACCTCATGCCATCAAATTGGCACACAAGCCCTCTCTAGTTGGCTCTGGCTCCATTAATAATTAACAAACCCTCCTTCTATTTGTAGAGGTACATTGCACAAATAATGCCAATTGTACTTCCCACTCCCCCATCGAATTACCTCTGCCTAATTCTGCACTCTACTATACTCCCCACTTCCGCCAACAATTTCCCAATTCGCTATTAACCCTGCGTGCAACACAACCCACTCCTGCCAATAATTTCCCAATTCAAAATATTTTTTTAATTACCCACTTTAATATCATATTGTCTAATTTTTATTTGTGTGACTAATTATTTAGTCATTTTATTTGTGAGACTAATTATTTAGTTGTGTTTTTTACCTGACAATCAAATTAGTCATTTATAGCTGTGTTGCAAAAAATTAGTAGAATTTAGTCATTTTTAGTTGTTATGGCTAAAATTTTTAGTCACGTAGTCATTTATTTGCCAAATTCTACTAGTCATTATTACCCTTCAAACATCAACATTATAGACTGACCTTGGAACAACGACTATCATCTAAGAGATAGTCATTAGATGTGGACTCAAAATTGGAATGACAATAGGTATGAGAGGCCTCCTTACAAGTACATTTAGTTATGTTCCTTTCATAGGACTAGGGGGCACAGTATCGAGTCATGTCAAGAATACAATAGATTCATTACTAGGTCACTTGAAGACCAACAAAGGCTATTCATCGAAATGTTCTTAAACCCGCAAGAAGTTATGTACACCCAATAATAACAAAGATCTAAGACAGACACAGGTACCCATTGCTCCACAAAATAACATGAAGATTTTTCAAGACCCTTTTCCTCTCACAAGAACGCCAAGATAAGTAATCAAGACATGATGACTAAGACCATCGAAACAAATATTCCCATGTAGTTAGGACCAAAGGGAGACACCAGAATGTTAGGGTTGGTCAAAATATTGCATGAGGAGGAAAATCAACTCAATAATGAACAAAAAGATGAAACTCATGATGGAGTGGTGTCAGTTGTAGAACTAATCCCCACTTTGATCGGGCCTTATGAGTTGATTAAGGATTTGAAGAAGACATATGTTCACATATCATTTATAGATCTCAAGAATTCTCCTTCTCATCGTTTAGCCCTTCTAAAAGCAATAGGATTAAGATACCTAGACTAGATCACTCCTCCACCCAATAAACAAATAAATCAGATTAACTTTGATGTAGATCCACCCAATGTTGAACTAAAAGACCTGGGATTTTTCTTTGATCTAAAGCATATGCCTTTTGAGGAAGATTTAACTAAGAAGGGAGATCCCACTTTATACTTGCAAGTGTGGATTTATGATACTTGCATAAAGAGAACATTAATCAATGATGGGGCCACTATGAACATAGTTCCATTTTCCCTCTTGGAAGAGTTGGATATGGGCATACTAATATCACTGCGTCTAGAGACACTTTGAGAGGATACAATAACTTAAAAGCTATCACGATAGGAAAGATCACATTACCTATTTCCCTAGGGCTGAAAACCATCCCTACAATGTTCTATGTTATCGACAAGGATACTAGGTATAACTTACTGCTTGGAAGGCCATGGATACACTGAATGAAAGTTGTCCCATCCACATTGTTCTAGTAGGTCTGATTCTTACACCTAGGGAAGGTTTATGTTGCAAAAGAGGACTTGGAACCCTTCAATATGGTTGAAATTGATGCAATCAAAAAGAAGATAAGGATCCCAATTAACTATGAGTTTCCAACAAACAAGATTCTATCCCAAATCTCATGCCTCAATCGATACGAATTAAAAGGACTGAAACACCTACCAAAACAATGAACAATGCAAAAATAAGAACATTTGAGAAAGGAGAATCATCAAAATAGAAGTAAATAGTCCCAAAGGAAACAATGATGAAAATCATGGAGTGATTGGAGAAAGATGGACCTCTTCAATTCCCTCTAGAGATCCTCACTATTAACGTGTCCCTAAAAGATGAACGAATCAATCAAATTTTCCTGTGCATAGGAGAAAAAACCCATGGAGCGGAATGGCCTAAATTTGAAACAAAACATTGGACTTAAATGGAGTGGATCCACATGCCTTCTCAGATCCTAACGAGGATACATTTGAAAGTTATACTCCATTAATTCCACCAAAGGAAATGATATCTAGTGAGACATAGGTACCTGAAACACAAGAGAAGAGTGATTCGTACGTACCATTCTCACCTTCTGAGGACTCTTACACACCATTGACACCACCTACAGAAGTGAATACTTATAGTCAATAAGAAGCACACTTGATATCTATAATGAATCAATGAATGTTCCAAAGAGTTCCCCAAAAGCCTTCCTATCCCCTCAAACCCACGAGCAACCTTCTGCTTCAAACCCAGTACAATCTAATGATATAGGTGAATGGGAAGCACCCTTAGTGCAAATAGAAATAGTTGAAAGACTCCCAGATGAAGATGAGGTGAGCGAGGGATAATTTTGTAAGGAACTAAAGATGCAAGTGACTAGGAATAGAAGATCTCATTAACTTTGAATTGCCTAAAAAATACATAGGGTATTCAATGGATTTACGACCATAACTAAATGGAAAAACAAACATAAGCTTCGTTCCTCTAGATGAACAAAGGGATTCTTAAATTCCCTTTGAGTTGTTTCAATTCTTGCAAAGTAATCAAGAGTGTCCTAAAGTGAAAATCTACATGCAAGACAAATTTGACTTGCTCACTGAACTTCTGAATTGTGATGGAGTCTTGTATTGGACTCCCTCTCATCAACAAGCCTTTCATGGCCTATTGCATATAACATTAACAAGAGAAGTCCCACCATCAAGTCAACTAGAGCAAAGTCAACCTTCAAGACCTTACATAATAGGTGACCTTGTCCTCTAGAAGGGCAGCACCAAAAATAAGAAACACAAGAAAAAGAGGAAGTTTCACGAAGATTGAAAAGGTCCTTATATGGTCAAAGAAGACATCGGAAATGACACATATTTTTTGTGCACAATGGAAGGTGAAGAATTTGGTGAGACAATCAATGCATTTCACCTCAAGAAATACTACGTCTAAAATACAAAAAAAAATCATAAAATATAGAAACACAAAAATTTAAATATTCCAAAAAATTCCAAAAAAAAAATCATGAAAAATCAAAATCTTACATTTCTTTACCATTATGTTTTGTCATGCATTTTTGTGAGTGACATGCTCTTGTTTTATTTTCATTTTAGTAAGGAGTCTAAGATTACTTAGGCATAGGTTGATCCTCTTAGCTTTTGAGATCCCTTATATTCACAATTGTTGTTTGTCATTCCCCTATTTACATTCCCTAATGATTTTAATCAAAGCCTAGCTCTTAGCTCTACACTGATCCTAGTCTTAAGGATCCATGTTGTTGATCTAAACAAACTCAGTCTTCAAACCTACAATATTCAATAGAAGCTTGCAAGTAGACCTCCCCCATTTCTCCTTAATAGAAGGGAAGTCTGACTAGATAGTTAAAACTTTTGGTGGCATTCAGCCTCTTATCTCTCCTATCCAAAAATGTCAGGAAGATCGTGACTCTGAAGGAAACAATCTAAAATATGAGGGCAAAAAAATGAGCAATCCAAAAAGAAAAATATATATGAGAAATCATTAGAAGCACCAAAGCATTTGAATATCCAAAGCATCTATAAAGTCTCAAAGTAATAGCAATCAAAAACAAAAACCAAAAAAAGAAGATACAAAAAAAAAGAGTGAAAAGAGAGAAAGTTGTTGATTGTTCATACTCTCAAGTGGAGATAAATCTAATCTTGAAGCTATGAGAGTGGAAATCTATAAGAGAAAGTAAGGTACTAAGCACACACATGCACCAGCTAAGCAATACTAGGAGTCTAGCTATCTTTAGGGCCATCTTCTATTCTAAAGCATTTTACTTTACCCTAGGTCTATCTTGTTGGCCATTGGTGCAGGGGCACCCCTTCAACAAGTCAATTATACACCTAAGGGAGAAGATTAAAGTCTCGATATGTCTTAGGCATATATTTATTTAATGTAATAAGGTCTGTTTGACCAATATCTATTATAGTAGTTTACATCTAGGTTTTTGTGCAAGTCCCTAGGACATTTATCGATCTGTCATGACAAGGTTGTTAGTTTGTTAAGAGTTTGTTAGTTGGTTGTTATTTCCCAGCCGCTTGGAATTGTCTCCCAATCGCTGGGAACCAAGTCGGTACTACTCATAGTGAGTAGATAAATAGCCTAGATCTGATCGATTAGAGGATATAGAGTAGATGTTAGACAGAATAGTAGTTGTGAGATTGAGTTGTACAACTGTGAGATCAGATATCTGTATGCATTTCTGAAAGTAATAAGAAGATCCTGTTTGTGTTATCTTCCTGGTTTTCAAATTCACTGTGCAATCAATTTTCTTCTTTGGAATTGAAATGGGTTCTTAACGCATTCCACCGATTGGATTACTTCGTAATCGTTGGAATGGCTGTATATATAGATCTGTGTTTTGTTTTATTTTCCTCTTTCATTCATTTTCATGTTTGCAGGATCGTTTGTAGCATGATTCGATAAACCCTAGCATCCTCATGTGCTAGGTTGGAAAAGTGCAAAAGTCTGTATGTTTGCGGAAGAGATAGTTATGTGCAATCGCTAAGCATAAAGCGGGTCAAAATAGTGAAAATCCGCGTGGTATCAATAGACATACAAATTGTGTGTATATCGCTTTTGTATGCAGGATATACATTTTGTGAGTATATCACCATCGTATGTTCCTGTGTATACCGCATTTGTCCATCGCAGTTGTATGTGGGAAACATACATCGTAAACATACCAATCTGTCACATATGCAAAGGAGAGAGAGTTTTAGTTTCATTTGGCATACAAGGAAGTCAATAGTTTGGTCAAACCCATCAAATGCATAACTGAGTTGCATATTGTGAATGTACATCACAAATGTACATCAGCTGATATACAAAGGGGTCAACGTCGGTCAAAAGGTTGATTCATCTACATGCGGGAGGAATGCATCTTTAGGTTCACATATTGTGGTTGTATGTTGAAACATACATTGGATCTATATACAAAGAAGTCAGTGGTCAACTTGCCTTGAAGGCATATTCTGAAAGTATATTCTGTGAATGCATGTTTTGAATGTATATCGAAATATACATTCCACAGATACATTGGGTTAAGATGCATAAGGTTACTGGTAGCAAAGGTAAATGAAACCGGCAATAGGAGGTTGTCGATTGTATGTTCTGATTGCATATAACACTTGTATGTTGAAACATACAGATTTCTTTGATACAAATATCGACCGGTAGGAGCGGTAGGAGGAACCGGCACGGCAAGTCAAAGGGTGTATGTATAGGTTTGAATCCATCGGGGTGACAAGAACCATCAGAGTGAAATATATCGAAGGATCCGATAGAGGAAGTGTTGCCGATAGAAGTGCCGAAGACAAGTCGATGTGAAATAGGACTTCAGTGCGAGAGGAATTTGGTTGGTCGATGAATTTGATCTCACTGATGGGTAAACGTACAAAGGTAAATGTATGTTCGCGAGTGATTGACAGCCATTCCACACGTTTCTGTTGGCGGCTCTGCATCAGTCATCCTCTAATCTAAGTCTAGCCAGTGCTAATAAAATTTACTGTTTGTTTAAGTTGAAAGCTTATAAAGGTGTTTTGTCTATATAAGGATCAGTGGTCAAAAATCTTACTAAAGAGTTGTCACATTATTTGTTCCATCATGCATTCATCATATCAAAAATAAAAAAATAGAAAGCAATAATTTAATATCATAACTCATGACATTCATAGGGTTAAGGTGTGTTGCATTCCATCATTGTTCCCCTGCATTTCATACATTGCATGCATTCATATATGTTCTAAAAAAGACCAAAAATATTGCATAATCATTTTTGCATCCATCTTAGAGTTTTAGAGATCAAAACATAAACTGTCCTAAACTATTTGTGTGCACAAGAGATAGGAAAAGACAACGGTTAGGATCACAAGGACAATTTCATTAGTATTATCAAAAGTTTGAGTACAAGTCATTATATAAAGAAATATTTAAGAGCCTGAAGACAAAATGCTCTCATGATATAATATCTCCCCATGTAAGGGGGAAAAATAGAAAGAAATGAAAACCTCTAGAATGTTAAGGATGATTCTAACCTACGAAGCCATCAAGGCGCTTGCTCCTAGGCCGCCTATGAGAGCCTAAACCTCCACGAGTTCTATGAGAATAGGGGATCTGGCTAGGAACTCATGAATTAGAAGGACCGGTACCACTAGTCCTCGAACTAGGCTTGTGAATCCCCAACCGATCCATCTCTCAGAGAACCACATTCTCACCCTCAAGTATGTTGATCCTAGCTCTTGAAGCAAGAATCTCCTAACAACTGTGATGAAGTGGAGCAAAAAGTCTCTCTTGGGGGCAACCAATGGCATGGACTGCTAAGTTTAAAGAATTATCACGAATAAAGTCCCTCCATTTCTTGATGCTACCTAAGAGAGAAAGAAAGGAAGAAGTGTTAGTCAAACCCCATGGATAAAAGGAAATTTAAAAGAAAAGTAGGGAAGGAAGTACTTACAAGGATCACCAAGCTGCCAAGTAGGATCAAAGCATCTGATGTCATCATCAGAATGAACTAAGTTATGGCTAGGAGGAGTAGCTTGTGGTGCCACCCCCTCATCAAAAGATATAGCATGATCCCCTCCAATGTGAGCCTCATCATCATGTTCCTCTCCCTCAAGATTGTAATCCTCATCAGAAGAGTCGGTGTCCTCCATGACTAGATCAATTTTTGGGAATGAGCCTCCCTCCTACCCCTTGGTCCATGACTCATGCCACGAACTACTCTAGTAATGAAAACCCAAGGAGCCAAGGGGTCCAGGCAATCAACCTATGCTCAGCATCACCCATCTCCTAGGCAGATCTATAACAAGTAGTAATTGGGGGAAATTCCTCTAGAAAGTCATCACCAAACTACAGTGGGACTTACTCAACGTGGTGTATCTTAACAAAGCCATTCCTATCTGACATGTCAGTCACACCCTTGCAGTAGCTGCAAATCTGTTTGTCGTTAGGCCAAAGGCCATCCATATCAATGTAGGGATCACAAATCATGTCAACATTAGTGAGAGTGTCCATCGCACGCAGAGTAATACCAAAATGACCAAGTCAACCCCAGCATGTAGCCCTCATTAATCTAGGATATGAAAGTGGCATCTCCCTCTGAAACGGCCTAATATACTCATAAATACATGTCATGATCAAAGAAGAATGACTAAATACAAGTGCTCCTCAGTGTGCGATATGGTAGAGGTCTTGGTAAACCATCACTAGAATGTTGACTCCCCATGCAAATATAGTTCCCTGCTCTATACCCTGAATTATGGGTGCCCAACACCATCTAAGTCGAGCAGAGGCAGTGTATCCTGATAACCTAGAAGCGATCAAACCAATGAGGAGTTTCCTCAAAGGTGAAATAGGTAGACGAGGCACAGAAGTAAGTCAGACTCATGTCTGGTCCTTAGGATGAGTCACCCCATGATAGATGTCGACACCTGTTTCTCACCCAAGGACTCACTCTTCGATAAGACAAGTGGTTTTCCTCTCATAGGGACCCCTAGGATGCGATAAACATTATATAAAGTAATACTCCATTCCCTTAAGACTTGGGGAAATTTGAAGGTGTTCCTATCGGTGTCCCAATAGGTCAATATATCATAGTAGATGCGAGAGGGAGGATGAAAAACTAGAACATGACATATTCTATCAAGTCCCACTCTCTTTAGAATAGCACGATCACCAGGAGATAAAGCCTCATAAGTGTTAGAAAGCCATGACTACTCACGGCCATAATTCCATCAAAATCATGAATCCTGTTAAGCACAAAGAACCTTGTGTTGGATCTCGTTAGACTTAGAAAATCCCCAAAAAAGCATATATTCCTTAGAAAATTGCAATAAAATGATACATTTAGTGATCAAATTAGAGAAAAATGGAATGATGAAGACATCTAAAGACATCAAATTTTAGTTAGAATCAAACTGACTAGGTTGCCGGTTTTACTAGGTCAAATCTCCACCGGTGACCCTACTATGCAATAGGATCTCCATTAGCGACCTTGTTGAACATCAGGATCTCCACTAGCGAATTGACCTGGTGAAGGTGGCGACCTATGGGTGACCCTATCCCATGCCCCAGCATGTAAAAATCATCATAGAAACCTCAAGTTTTACTCGATTTCGACAAACAAAAAGACGCATACACACTAAAACAAAAAATCTAACACAATGCGACAGGAAAAATAGACAAAAATAGATTCTTTTAAGAGAAACTCAAGAAAATGCAAACTAGAGTTTAGAGGGAGTTTTTTCACATGATTCATACATGATTCTTAGTGGGAGAAAGATCCATGGCTACCCTTGCAATCCCCTTGACAATAGATTTTCGATGACTATTCACACACATGACTCCACCACCAATCGAATCTATTTGATCAAATTCCTTCACTCTCTTCTTCTCTTAGCTTAGTTTGTTTTATGCATTTAGGTGTAATTTCTTGTTTTTGTAGTTTCTTTGCACCTCTGTTTTGTGTGCTTTCATCCCTACAGGTCTCCCAAATGAAGCAATCGACTAGGCAAACTTGTGACATGATATATTGTATGTTCGTTCATTTTAGTTACATTATTTAATTTAAATACATCTTGATGTCAAACTAATACTAGCTATTACAGGTACAAATGAGGGAAATCGACAACATGTAAGGCCTATTTCAGGAATGGTACCAACCTTTCATGTAGACTACCACCAAAGTTGAGAGGGCAAATATGTAAGCACTAAAAATATGCATGAGCTTCCATGAAGACCCTATGATGATGTATAATCCTAATCATATACATGGAAGTGTGAATGTAACACCCTCTCAGCAATGTTTCTCTTGGCGACACATAAACATCAATTTCCTACTCTAATGATTCTTCTCATTCCTAAGTTTTCTTCACTTTTGCCTTTGTCGACCATCCTTTTTCTACACTTTCAACCTTGCCTACATAGCCATTTTTCATCTCAGTGAGCTAATTTCACCTTTCCATGTTGATTTAATCTCACTCCACCCCCAAGAGGCCTTAAAATGACCTCCCAGACCCAACTCATTTTCAAAATTGACTTAACTTTTGTCAATTCCAGACCTCCAACTGTTATTTTCAAATCTCCATCGGTGACCCTACTTGTGCAAGTGGAGATCCTATTTAACTCATATGTTTGGCTTAGCTCTAGTGATATATGGTCTTCTTTTCATTCTAAGACCCATCTACAACTCTTGATTTCCACACAAACCCCTTCCTTTATGGGTCGCCAGTGGCAACCTAACTTGGTGAAACTGGCAACCCACCTGGCAAATCGACCATGTTTTTATCTGCAGATTCTCTTTCAATTTGAGCCCCAAAAAGCTCCAGTTTTGCTCCAGTTTGCATGAGGATTCAACCTAAACATAGAGTGAACTATTCTTAGCTCATCTACCACCTCTAATCATGCATAATTAGCTCATATGATATATACTTGTCACCTCTTTAACTCATGCTAACTCCATTTGTGCAGCTTGTGATAAGCTATCATAAGCTATCACTCCTCTTTCAACCCAATCTTCTCTTCAATCAAGGGAGTTAACTCCTCAATCATCCCCACTCTTCATGTTCTCTTCCAAGCTATAAATACCCCCTTCCTCAAGCAATTAGGGAGGCAAATCCATTGTTGTATCCACTTTCAAGCTTTGATTTTTCTCTCCAATTAGCATTCTTGTGCTCTTGCAGGACATAGGTGCCTTTTGTATTAGTGTTTTTTTGTCCAAGCCTTCAAAGGCTCCATACAACATAATTACACTAGCCAATTTCCAAGCCAAGTGCTTCAAATCTTTCAAAAGCTCCCTCAATTCATAGCTTTCTCAAGCTCATTTGCTCTCTTCACAATTGCTGCCAAGAGAAGGACCCCGCTACTACAAGAGGATGAAGAGGTTGCTGAATCAAGGATTCCTGAGGGAAGTGTGGAGACTCATGCGTCTTTCACAATCTAGGTTTTTCATGCTTTTTTAGATAATTAGATCATAATTTGCTCTTAAGAAATAGTAATCTTGTGTTGCAATGTCCTTGATAGATTCATTTAAAAATTGATTAGATTAGTTTGCTTGAATAGTTTAAATTGTAATCCTTCATTAAATTTCTTGTTTCGCACTGTTGATTCTTAGATTGGTCCAAAAAATCTCTTCAAAAATACCAAAAACATAGCATAATTGCATTATGTAAATTTCATATTAATTTGCATTCATCTTTTGATTTCCTAGTTAATTAGTTCATCTCAAAATTTCAATTCTAGAAAAGAACCAAAAAAATCATTTGCATACATAAAAAAAAAAAGAAAATACAAAAAATATTAGAAATTAGAAAAGTCAAACCCTCGATTCAATCACGAGGTAGGATTCAACAAAACAAGCATTCACAAACTCCTAGATTTCATCACGAGGTCAACAAAGTCAAGAGAACTCACACAAAACTTTAGATAACACCACTAAGTCAAAAGGCAACTCTTGGTCAACTCAAGTCTATTCTCTCTATCTAAGCATTTGAATGTGCCCTAGAATTAGAAGTGAGTGGGTGAGGGCAATCCTTGAGGAGATTAAGGAATTACATCCTAGGCCACAACTAGCACAACAAACATGAGAAGAACAAGATTACATGCTTACATTGATTCAACACAGAGAACAAATACAACAATGTGTTCAAGCCATTTAAGAAAGGTTACAAAAAACTAGTCTTATCAACAATTATAACAAACACCCATTGAGACATTGGAACACTAGAAACCCAAACAAGAGATTGATAACTAGTGACCCTTCAGGTCATATTATTATCTCCACCATAATGGTCATAGAACAACACATAACAAACAATGATAGGCCCCAAGACTAGCTGACTGTTGTTCGCAACGTTCTGCTCCCAAGAGAATAGAACCACCCCCAGGTCTCACCTCCACTCAACTAGCTTATGTCATGAGAGCGAGAGTGACTTGGAGGTCGCCAAGGCAAGGAGAGGGTCCATGTTCTTGCGTCGAGACTGACTCATCCGCGCTTGTGTGTTGAGTCACGTTTTGAAGAGTACAGTAGCAGCAAGCAAGAAGAGAGTCGGTGGTGGACCCAATAGCATTGATAAATTCATTTAAATATTACATTTCAAAAGTTTTGAAAAGATACACATAGGGGCTAAACCTAGGCCCACCTGACTCTTGGTTTGATTAAGGTATATTACCTAACTGATTTCTCTATTAGGTCCTATCCACACTAGTTTACTTAATTTTACTTTAGGCACACTTATGATAGTTATCTCTTTGTGTCTCGTGTAATATGATTGGGACACTTGTCATCATCCTATGTAGCCTTGTCTCATCACCTTGCCTATATAAGTAAGGTCTCTCATGTACTTTTTGTATTATAATATCATAATTTTATTTTGCACCACAATCAAGCAATTTATCATCTTGATACTTGCTTGTCGAAGGTTAATTTCTAATTTTGCAGGTGATCCTAGGAGCTTGAGTCCATTAGTGCCTCTTATGCCAATCGAGGGCTAGGACCGAGGGCATAAATCCCTGATGACCTGATGACTGCTGGCCAACACTAACACCTCATACTAGCCTTTTGGTGATACCTTGTCATCTTTGACTGTCAAAGGGTACGTCGGTATAAGGGTTTGCATATATATATATATATATAATTTTTATTTTATTTTCCTCTATAGTTTTAAACTGACTTTTTTTAATCATTTTTGTTTCAAATATTTTTTCCAAAGCTATAGAAACTTCTACATAGGAAATAAAATAGTTTATTTTGTTTTTTTTAATTTGTAGACCATACAACCTATGGTCGAATATAGGGGAGGGGGATATTTTTTTGCTTCAGGTCTTGGTGACCAAAATATGTTGAGTTTTATATCAATCTTCATGTCTTAAGCCTCTTGGATCTAATGGCGAGCTTAGTTTTGTTCCAGGAAGTCTTTTCCGTAACTTCCTCTACAAAACCCTTATATGGTAAACACCCCAAAAAACCCTTTTTCTCAAATCTTTTTCAAACCCTAG
The DNA here is from genome assembly GCA_027924645.1 of Cunninghamia lanceolata. Classification (NCBI taxonomy): domain Eukaryota; kingdom Viridiplantae; phylum Streptophyta; class Pinopsida; order Cupressales; family Cupressaceae; genus Cunninghamia; species Cunninghamia lanceolata. The sequence goes on along the minus strand of BSBN01000826.1, from coordinate 984,821 downwards.
ATTTGAAAAAATAACCACAAATCTGCTAACCCCAAAACTCTAAATCTATAATTTAACCACAACCTGCACAAAACTCTTCTACCTTGAAATGTCTCAAATCTTTCTAGCATTGCTAGGCTTTCAACTTTGCACCAGATCTATTCAAACAAGGGTTAAACAAAACTAGGGAGCTCACTCTTCTCTCAACCATAACTATAGTTTTGATACCATTTATTAGGAAATTAAACATGTTGATCAAAACATTTTCTACATAACCTTATAAGAGAAAATGATGCATACAAGATTACGGAATAACCATAATATAAAAATCAAAAGACATTACAAGACAACACAAGATATACCCTAAGAAAACATTCAAGGGGAAAATCCTAGACTCCACAAGCATCCAAATTCAATGTATTATTCAGAAACAAAAACATTACAATACACTTACAAAGTTTGCATGAACACTTCTAAAACATCAAGCTTCTCCAATGCATCCTCCACATGTCCAAGAAACCACACATTCCATGTCATGTTTCATATATGCACTCTTCAAGAGAACTCAATAATATGACAACCAACCTCAACCATTAAACATGCGTTTTCTTTTATAGAATCAAGCTCACATAAAACCACCAAGTTGTATTAGCTAAACAATGTGTCTCAAAATCATAAGAGCACAAAATTATTGAGTCCAAAATTAAACATTTCCCACAAATATTAAATATTTGTCCTATGTCTCTCACACATAAAATATCTAACCAGTGTTACATACAATTTTACAAATGGACCCAAATAAATATTTAATGTGGCTAAACACATCACTAAAGATGCACCACAAATGAATATTTATTTTACATAATTTAAAATAATTCATTTCTTGTGCAAGGTGTATAACACAACACCTTTCCTAACAAATCCATCACCAAAGATTAAATCTTTCAACATCATTGGAAGAATAAATATTAATAACACCAAAGGAGTGATAATCAATATTAAAGAGGGTCCATAAAGCCTTGCAAGTGAGGTCACATCCCTAGTTCACTAACTATGGTTGGCATTTTGGAGAAATAAAAGTAGTGACTCTAGCATGTCCCACTTCACGATTGCTGCAAAAAAATGACTAGCTAGCCATGTGATACAAAGTGCAAAAAGCAAAAAGTTTGAATTTTCAACCTCTTGTAAACAAAGAATATCAAGGTTTGCAAATTTTTGTCGAGTATCTTGCACAATATACTTTCTTTTGAGGTTTGTTAGACCATGAAAATTTCATGAAAGAAAATTCATGGAATACAAGAATCCAGAGGCATATCATCGCTATCAAACTTTTGAAGAGCTTCATAACTATCCAATTAGAACTCAGGTAAATACATTGCTTGTCTGGAACATACTCCCCATTCTCTAGATCACAAGCCACACTTAGAGTGCCTTGAATTCACCCAAAGAGAAGTGAAAGGGGAAGTCAGATAAATTCTTATTTGAAAAGATGAACACTGACAAGAAGAGACGTTCTAGTAAACCAAGGTTTGTTAGCCTCATTGGAGGATTCCCTAAATTGTTGTGAGATAATAATATCCTTCGCCTTGTCAAAAAGCTTGTAAACCATTAAACCAACATTCTTTTGCTACGACCCACCGTTGGTAGATGGACTTTCGTCCCACTGCTTCGGTTGTTCTTGCGGTTTACCGTTGTAGTCCAACCTTCAACATTACAATTTTATTGCATTAGAACTCATGAAAAGTAAAAAAAAAACAAAAAAACAATACAATGCCCTTGTTTTACGTGGCAATTGATTATTCATGGAGCTTAAAAACTATAGCCGTTGTAATGTAGCCGTTGAAAAAACAATTTCAAAATTGTTCTGTATCTCAATCGGCTCTAAGATTTTTATATATTTACAGCATTCTGAACAGGTACTCTAATCTGCTTGAAGGGTAATACCTGCCTGGGTATTGGAAGAGATTGAGTTGGGAGCGTTGGTTTCAATTCGTTGGAAAAATGTCTGCCATTGTGGAGAAAATGAGTGCAGAAAGTGAGCAGATCAAGCCCAAGAAAGGGAAAAAGGCTTCCAAATCTACAAATGGCAGTAACACTAATGCTGCTTCTTCCAAGGTCAAAGAAGAGCCATCTGTGTCTCCTCCTCGTGCAAGGGTTGAAGAAGAAGCAGAGAAGGAGAACAGGGGAGTTTCAATTCAGAAGCAGGGTCGGAGGAAGAAGGAGACTCTGAAGAATGTGTCAAATATCCTTACTGCTTCTGCTTCGTTGGAGGACGAGCTGCAGGAAATGATGATCAAACTTCAAAAATTGAATCTGGAGAAGGAAAGAATGGACAAATTACTGGAGGAGAAGGATTCCCAGTTGAAGCAGAAGGATGCCGAGCTCCAGCTCAAAGACAAAGCTCAAGAGAAGCTTCAGGAGGACTTAAAGAGGCTCCAGAAAGTGAAGGAATTCAAACCTGTTATAGTAAGTTTCTTCTGTTTTGTCTCTGCTTCCTGCTTTTTATAGTGTTTGTTTCGCCATGAAACCCTAACATAAAGGGTTTCATCTGGTACACTTTTTACATAAAAACATAGATTCATTTCTATGGAGTTCTAGGGTTTGGTCTAATAATCTTGTTCTATGAAACTCTAGCCTCATTCCTAAGCAATGTGCATGCTTTTGTGTCGTTTTGTTTTTGTAAAACAACATTAGCTTTATTATCATAGAACGTACAGGTTTTGGCAGTATTTCGTGGAATCCTTGTGGTTAAATTAGTTTGGTCTAGTAACTAGCTTGGATTCCGTGGGATTAAATCAGGTATAGGGAGATTCGCCACGAAACCCTTGTTTCATTTCCCTAGCATGCATTGCGAGTTAAATGAGATTTGTTATGTCAGAAAACCCTAGTTTTTTTTTCATATATTGTATGTGGTTTGGTGTACTGTTGTTTTCCACGAAACCCTAGTTTCTTTTCAAGAAATCATAAGGTTAGTCTAGTTTGTTTTAGGCTTTAGCCGTGAAACCCTAGCTTCATTTCCATGGAATGTACTGAGTTTAGTGTTTGATTTTGACATGAAACCCCAGCTTAATTTCCATATTGTAAATGGTTAGGTCTGGACTTGTGTTGCCATGAAGCCCTAGCTTCTTTTCCATTTAGGTTTTGGTCTACCAAAGTTTTGTCAAAAAACCCTTGATCAATTTTTCCATAGAATCATTGTAAGACCAGGACCATGTTACTATTCTTAGAACAGATCCATTTTAGATGATCATGGCTGAGAACCTCCCTGCTATTGTTTTGACTTTTCACTCGTCTGTTTTTAATTGTTAAAAAGTAGCATGTTTTATGATGGTTTTTGCTATCTTTTAGCAAATCTTAATCTGTGTGTCCTGGAGCCCCTTTGTTTCGTCAGTTTTGGTTTATGATACAACACCAATTGGTTTCTAGTTTCATTTCCATAAAATCAACCCACTTTTTGTTCTAGCGTCATTTGTGGGTTTTTATTTCCATCATAAAGTTTGGGCTATTGCTGTTTTGTAATGAAACCTAGCTTCATTTCCATTGAATAATATAGTTTAACTTTAGGCTGCTGAAGTTTTGTCATAAAATCCTAGGTCAATTAAATGAATTAATTGTAAGGCCATGGTCAAGGAGCTCCAGCTGTTTGAGGGATTTAGGATGTTTGCATCCTCTGTTTCTAAAACAAGAGATGATTGGTGCCTTTTGCTTTTTATCTTCTAGCAAAATATAGTTGGTGCGTGTACCCGAGCTTGATTGCCTGGTAAGATATCATTTGTGATGTCTCCCCAACTGTTTTTTGCTAAACAGAAATAGAAATAAACATTTATGTTTTTGTCCAATCAGAACTTTCCTTTGGAGAATGGTGAGCATGCGAAAGAGGAGAAGAAAAAGAAAAAAGCCGATCCAAATAGGCAGAAGAAGCCTTCTGCACCATATATTTTGTGGGTCCAGGACCAGTGGAATCAGGTGGGATTATTGTGGATAACAACAGACACGTCCCATATGTTAATGTTGTGCTTAAGAAATTTATTCTGAAATTATTTCATAATTAATTTGCTATAATACACTGATTGTGTTTTTGGTCTCTTTAAAAATTATAATTTTCGTTATGCCACAAGCAGGTGAAATCTGAGAATCAATGCATTGCATTCAAGGATATGGGGGCCATTTTGGGAGCAAAATGGAAAGCTTTGAGTGCAGAAGAGAAGAAACCATACGAAGAGAAATATGAGTCTGAAAAGGAAGCTTACCTGCAGGTAGTTGCATAATTTTCATACATTTATGGAATTTTTTAACTCTTGCATCAAATCTTGAGAGGACCTTATCTGTTGTTCCATTGATTGTGAAGGTTGTTGGGCAAGAGAAGCGTGAGAATGAAGCATTGAAGCTTCTTCACGAGGAACAGAAACAGAAAACTGCACTTGATCTCCTCGAGCAGTATCTGCAATATAAAAAGGTATATTTTATACTGCTATTCTCTATGGATAAAAGAAAGGGAAAAGAGCCCCAGAGATGACAGACAATACAGGCACAGAATCTTCTTAGAAGAAAACATTTCTGTTAATTGTGGCATATTAGAAGCTTTGATGTGATTATCATGTTGTTTTTGGTTGCAGGGCGCAGAGGGAGATGAGAAGAGTAAGAGGTGGGTTTCAAGGCCGTTCTCTTCAAAGTTCAAATACTTTGCATTGTATTTGTTACTTGAAAAATCGATGCCCTTGAATCTTGACTGATTTTCTTGGATCCTTATTGCAGAAGAAAAGAGAAAGATCCACTAAAGCCTAAGCATCCATTAACTGCATTTTTTGCATTCACCAATGAACGCCGTGCAGCACTGCTTGCAGAGAAACACAATGTTTTGGAGGTATATAGGTTTTCCTTTCCTTCAACCAACCTTCTTTTAGTTTAACGTTTCTTCAGCTATATTATCATTTCTGTACTATAATGAATTATCAATATTTTGCCAGATTTCTAAGATTCTGGGAAGGGAATGGAGTAGCATGTCCAAAGAAGAGAGAGCTCCATATGAACAGGTATAAGCATAAGTCTACTTACAAAATCCATCCGGAGATATATCTTTACTGCATAAAACTAAAGGCTTCATTTCTTTGAAGATTGCTGCAGAAGCAAAAGAAAACTACACCCAAGAAATGGATCTATACAAGCAAAAGAAGACTGAGGTAATTTAGGGTTGTCATAGTTAATTTGTTGTTTGAACAAGATGTTGTCAGGGTTGTCTGCTAAGACTACTTAATTAAATTATCTTGAATATCTTCCACGTTTCATTTGTGATGACTCTTATTGCAAATAAAAATGATTTGACATGCAAATAAATAAGAACTGCATTTTGGAAACAAAAACAAAATAGGTTTGCAGTCATATCACACATTTCTCATTCACTTATTCATCTGTAACTCAAAAACAAAAGTATCATGGCCACTTCATTTTGCTTCTGATTGTAATATGTCGAATGCATGCACACAGGAGGCAAGTTCTATTTCTAAAGAAGAGGACGAACATAGAAAACTTGAAAGAGAGCAAGCATTGCGGCTCTTGAGGAAAAAGGAAAAAGAGGAGATTCTAAAAAAGGTCTGAGATGTCTTGGACATTATACATAACATAATTCCCCACTGCATTGCAATTTTTCTCTACTTTTTTAATAAAGTTGATGTGTCCATTAATTTTCTATTATTCCCTGTTGGTGATGACAGGTGGAAATAAATTGTCATTACTCTCTCCTATTTAGTTTGCTGATGACCTATAATTTTTTAGTTGAAGAAATGGTCCTTTTCTGAAGAATGTTGGTTCTGTTTCTACTGTGTGTCAAATGAGAGGCTGCCTGTTTCTAATGAATGGATCCTCTGTGATGCAGACGATAAATCTAAATCTTCAGCAAAAGAAGCAGGAGAAAGAGAAAAAAACTGATCCTAACAGGCCAAAGAAGCCCCTAACATCATTCTTTCTTTTCAGGTCTGACAACTTATCAGCTATTCAGTTGTTTCCTTTAAAAAATTGATAATGAATTCTGAAGCAAAGTGAAATGTACTGATTAACAGCAAAGAGACAAGGAAAAAGTTAGCTGATGAAAGGCCCGGAATTAGCAACTCTGACATCATTTCGCTTATTTCTATTAAGTGGAAGGTAATAACTCTGGCATATATTTTGCCTTAATTTTATTGTGATCTGTTTTGGTCTTTCATGCTTTATATTTCTCAGGATTTGGGAGACGCAGAGAAGCAAATATGGGAAGATCAGGCAGCAAGGGCTATGGTGCAATATAAAAAGGAGATGGATGAATATAAGAAAAATCTGGAGCAAACACAAGATGAGAATACAATAAAGCCTCAGCAAAAGAAGCAGCAAAAGGAGAAGAACACTGACCCTAACAGGCCAAAGAAGCCCCCATCATCATTCCTAATTTTCAGGTATGGATTTCAAAACCGGTAGTTAATGGTGATGGATTTCCATTGTCTAATGATGATGTGGCAATAGGTTTACTTAAGTGTTAAGGCTATTTCTTTATTTTTAAAAGCAAAGTGAAATGACTGGTTATAACAGCAAGGAGACACGGAAAAAGTTAGCAGAGGAAAGGCCTGGTATCAGCAATGCCGAAGTCACTGGGATCATTTCTGTCAAGTGGAAGGTAACAGTTTTCACATTTATTTTAGTGATCTTAAATGACAAAAATCCTTCATCATTCTAGTGCAGAGGTTCTTACAAGTCCTTTTTGGTCTGTCATTTTCTCTATCTTTCAGGAATTAGGAGATGCAGAGAAGCAAATATGGGAAAATCAGGCATCAAGTGCGATGGTTCAATACAAAAAGGAGATGAAAGAATACACTGAAAAAGTGAAGCAAACACAACAAATCCAGTTCAGTCAAGAAGAAATGGAATTGGGCAACTCTACTTCATCCATAGGAACCTCGTGATTACTTACAGCTGAGCATCGTGATTACTTACAGCTGAGCACATGCTCAATCCTTTTAGTTGAACATGTCAATTCTGAGATTTTGTCATAAATTACAAATGTATGCAAATTGAAATATAATCAGTTGATGATGTGCTCAATCTTGGCAGTTGAACATATCAGTTTTTACATTGTATAACTTTCCATATTTTTAATGATTTAATTGATGTTTTGTGTTTTTTACTGAATAACCAAATAAAAATTCAATAGTCAAATTTTATTGGATGATATATTTTACAGAGGACTTATATGAGCTGCATACACATGTTTTACTTGCACAATGCAGTTCACAACACTTGCTCTGTTTTGTGTTTTTTAATGTTCATTTTTACAATGATATGGTTAGTAGGAGGTATTTTTTTGCTGTGTATCAAATTATGATGTTTTATCAAGGATTCAACTGCATAGTTTTTGTGTCCAATGAGTTTGACCTAAAAATTATGCAGTTGAATCCTGATAAAGCATCATAATAATGACATGGTAGAAAATGATGTGGTTGATTTGATCATTTCTACATTAGGCCTCTCTACATATACTTTGTTTTGTATTTTTTAATGTTCATTTTGAAATTGATGTGGTTGATTTGGTCATTCACTTGATCTTTGAATATTTTTTACAATTAGGCCAAGAAAAATACATGCGGTGACTGCAAGAAAAATATATTAGGAGGAAAGTGTTCATCCCTTGTTCACTGATTGAAAAGCCTCGAGTGGATATCTATTATGCCCAATTGTTGTATCTATGAAGAACAGCTGAAATATGAAGAGGATGAGAATGCCCACAAGGTTTTTGGATAGCATGGAAATAAAAACTTTGTCAACCTGAGCCCAACTGGAACTGCAAAGTCCAGGTCCCCAAATCTCACAACCATACAAGATTGTTGGTCACACTGAAGTTTGGAAGATATGCAATTTTGTTTTGGCATCCTGAAACTGGAGTTGGAAACACTTCTCAAGTGTATTCTTAGAATCGTAGTTGTTGCATTGGATGATTGTGTGAATGTGGAAAGGTTATATGCTGAGAAGCTAAATATGTTTCATACATACTGCGTATGATCTGCTGTTGAACATTTAGGATCTGCTCTCTATGTCTTTCTACATATTGTTAAGCATTTAGGATCTGCTTCCTTTGTCTTTTTTTTTTTTAATTTCAACTTTCAAGCATATTTTTGTTCTTGTAGCATCGTTATTCCACCAGAACTTGAAAATGCTGTCATCCCTCTCTACATTAGGTTAAGAGAGCAGCCAACGAAGTGTTTAAAGCGAAAGAGATTTTTCACCCTTGGTTACAATTGGATGAAAAGAGGTTGTCTAATTAGATGGCTTGAAGAAGAAGCAAGAAAAGGGAAACTGATGGAGTGATGTGATTCCAAGATTTTTTCTTCTTATACACTGTGTGCTTCAGTAACCACATGGACTTTTTCATGAGACATTCGACTAGTTTAAAGAGTGGATCCAAACCTATTTCAATTGAAGATCTCAGGCTCTATGTAAATGTTTTCAGAGGAAGCTCTTCTTGCAAGTGGGCCTTATTTTGAGACATTCAACTAGTGTTAAGAGCTGATCCAAAACTATTTTAGCTGGAAATCTCAGGCTTGTAAATGTTATCTGAGGAATTATATTGGAGGTTAAATTTTCCTTACAACCTTTGTGGCAAGGCTCTGAACTTATGCACGACGTTTCTCTTTGGCTATTCCTGTATTATAATCTTTTTTGAAAATTTCTTGAACGGGATATATATCTTGAAACCTTAGAAGCTCTGAAATTGGTTGTTTCCACAAGAAAAGTAGTTGGTCTTGCCTGAAAGAGCTTCGAAAAGGTTGTTTCCACGTTTCTGATCGACCTGAACCCTTAGTTATCTAATCTCAAACATTGGCATAGATGTTGTAACCCTTATAAAATTCTGACATTGCATCTTGGAAGACGCTCCTTGTTGGAAGGAAGCATGGCTCAAATTATGGGCACTTGGTATTCTTTGTTTTATGGTATTGGTACTTGGGTATAAGGTGCAGGGAGTCAGACAATGACTTGAACTTTATATCAGCGATTACAAACTTTCTAGGCTTTCATGCAATGTTCACTCTACTTCAAGACATCATCTATCTCTCTGCCATATTTTCATGTCCCTGGAGTCATTCTCAAGCATCTTGCCGTGCAGCTTTAGTGATCACATGTTAAACAAAAAGCTAGAATCTTAGATGGTGGTCTATGCATCAAAGGAGAAATACAGGGCTTAGATCCTGTGATCCATTGAATCTAACCACTTGTCAAGGGAGGCAAAAGGCTCTAGGACATATTTGATGAGTTTGATGAGTGGTTAGACAAACTATTTTCTCTATCAATGATCTTTTCATATCTCTTGTATTTCAGCTCAAATCTTGCAAAAAAAGAGAGGGCTTTGGCTTCTTGTGCAGTCAATATATTCTCACGTAGTAGGTGCTTTGATCATCATGGCTTTGGCTTCTTGTGCAGTCAATATATTCTCACGTAGTAGGTGCTTTGATCATCATGGCATTTGATTTTTGAGGACGAAAAGGTGTAGCGTGCATGGATTATGTCTCGCACTCACTTTAGTTTATAGTGCACAAGTTGACTAAATTTTGTCGTGCTTCTGCGATTTAACCCTTGTTCACTCGACCTGACCTAGATTTTACCCCTTTCCTTATCTTGATTGAAATCATGGCCATGTTGGTGATCTTGTCCCCCTACGTCAAAACTTAGTTGTATAACATTCCTCAATTTTTTTTTTTTTTTTAATCTATGATATTCCAATTCTACATATGAGCTATATATAGTGAATTTATGTTAAGTGTAAAGTGTTGATTTAATACATTTTAGGCACAAATATTTATAGGCCTATCACTAAATAGTTTATATTTATATTTTTATTTTTATGGAAAGTCATTACATGTAGTTATTGGTAGACAAGGCTATAAATAAAATAAAAAATTCAATAATTTTTTTGCAAATAAAAATAATTGAGTGGTATTAAATGAATAAGCACATAAAGTAAATCATAAATCGTGAATGAACTAAATACATTCTAAGCAATCAAGAGATTAGGTGAACTGTGCAGTATCTAAATAATGTAGGATAATAAAAATCCATGCTACAAATTTCCTATCGACCAAGCATTGCACAAAATAACTTTTAAAAACATATATGTATGAAATGTGAGTTTGAATCAACTATGTGTGAAGTGATTGAATTAACATTGTGTGAAGAGTGTCCTTTTACTTTGGCATTCACTTTGTGTGTGTTTGTTCTTTGGCATATTTGAACTCGAATGTTTACGATTGAACAATGCCAATTTCTAATGATAACAAAGGTTAGGGATTCAAGAGATTATGCCATTCAACTTTATGATAAACACACGTCAAGTTCACAAGGCAAGAATAAATCAAATGGGCATTAATACACAGATAAACATCAACATTAATTTAATTAAGAATAAATCAACTGGGCATTAAGATGTCACTACTATCCCACTTGGGATAGTGGGGATATTTTTTAATTCCACTTGGGATAGTGGGGATATTTTTTAATTCCACTTGGGATAGTGGAAAAAGGAGTGGGGTTATTTTATTACATATAATTAAATATTCTTAATATTTAATTAGCTAATATTCTCCATTATCCAAAAATGAATCTTTAATTCATTTTGTCCTCCACTAATGGAATTGAAAATTCAATTTGTCATAATCCACTCTTTCCAAAAAAATAAATTTTTAATTCATCCACTATGAATTTAAATTCATAAATAATGAGAGCCCTTGATCTCAACTCTTAATCCTCACCCTCCATTTCCTTTTCAGAAAATCTATAAATAAGACCCTTCTCTAAGCAATTAGGGAGAAAAAAACTCCATTCTTGTAGGAGGGGACTTCATTCTTACAGGGGCCCCTAGCCTGTACATGTACAGACTGAGTCCTGCCCGACTGCTGCTGTCCAGTCTGCCTAGTGGACCCCTGTGCACCTCTGTTTGATTGCTGAGACCTTGCGGGTTCCGCAGAAGATCCCTGCTATCTCTGGTCTCTACGCTGGCCCCGTTGCTGCCATCCACGGTTCTGTCCCCCCTAAACCCTATGTTGGGGCCTAGATTTTTATTGATGTTGCTGTGGAGGCCTAGGAGGTAATGATGAGGAATTAAACCCTCCTCTCTGTGGTGTAAATTGCAGTCTACAGAAATTCTGTTGTTGTTGGGGATTACGATCTTGATGCTGCGGACGTGAATTCTACCCTCGTCCCTGAATTTCCTCTGTAATAAGAGCCTTTTCAACAGTCTCGCTCATGGTCTGGGGATCTGCCATACGTACTGGTCCTGTTATCCGGTGATTCAGGCCTCTGATGAATTTGTGTACCAAGAGTTTCTCATCTTGGAGGTACTCCGCGTAACGAGAAAGCTCGATGAACTGGCTCTCATATTGAGCAACAATGAGTCCTCTCTACTGTAACTCATGGAACTCATCAATCCTGCGCTGTCTGTAATGCTCTGACAAATATCGCACATTAAAGCACTCTATGAAGATATCCCAAGTGAGTGTATCTAGGGATAGTTGGCGCTTGCACTCCTCAGTGCGCCACCAGGTAGCTGCTGCACACATGTTCACTTTCTATGTGTGAAGTGTGTGTTTTATAAAACTTTGACATTCATTTTATGTGAATTGTGTGTGTGAAATTTAATTTGGGCATTCACTTTGTCTAGTGTGTGTATTTGAACTTTACCGTGTTTTATAAATTTGACACCCACTTTATGAGTGTGTTCAGAGTTTGGAATGTTTGAACTTAAGTGTTAATGCATGCGTGTACTAAATTTGTGTGAATAAATTATGTTTGAACATTGGCATATTCATTTTTTATTTATGTAAATTGTGTGTGTGTGTGGAAAAATTAATTTAGGCATTCACTTTGTGGTGTGTGTTTTTAAAATATAATTTTGGTATTCACTTTGTGTGGTATGTGTTTGAACCAACTTTGGAATTTGTTGTGTATCTATGTGAGCTTAAAAGAACTTTTACATTTAGTTTTTCTTTATTTATGAATGAACTTAAGCTAACACATTTTGTGGAGTGAATGAACTTCAACTATCACATTTTGCGGAGTGTATGAACAAACTTTAATGTTCACTTTGTATAGAATGCAATTGAAAGATTTAAAATTCTTTATTTTGTGTGTACAAATGAGCCTTGGATATCATTTTGTGTAGAGTGTATGAATGAATTTTGATGTTCACTTTATGTGGAATGTGCTTGAAAGAACTAACATTCCTTTTTTGTGTGTATGTACGAATGAACTTTGGATATCATTTTGTGTGATGTATGAATAAACTTTGATTTTCACTTTTTGTGAAATGTGTCTACAAACAAACTTCAATGATGTTCATTGTGAGTCTTTGTGTGTTTGAATAAATTTTGACTTTCATTGTGTGTGTGTGTATGAATAAACTTTGACATTCATTGTGTGCATGTTTGAAAGTTAACTTTGGCATTCACTTCATATGAAGTGTGTGTGTGTGTGTGAAAGTTATTTAGTTTTGTCATTCAGTTTGTGTGAAGTGTGTGCCTATGTATTTGAATAAAATTTGTCACACTCTGTGTGTGCATGCATGTGTCTGTGAATGAGCTTTGGCACTCACCCTATGTGTGTACAAAAATACTGATGTTCACTTTGTGTCAAGTGTATGTGTGTGTAAATTAACTATGGTTTTCATGGTGTGTGGGTGGGTAGGTTTGAAAGTTAGCTTTGGTATTCACTATGTGTGCACATGTTTATGTGAATGAACTTTGGCATTCACTTTATGTGTGTAAGATGTGTATGAACTAAATTTATTACATCAACCAACACTCATTTCGTTTGTTCTCAATGGTGACTTACCCATAATAGTGTTCTCATTAAATAAAAATAATTTAAAATTATTAAAAAAAGCACGTCATAATAATTCATCCTCTAATTAAGTAACCCATAAACAAAAATTTAGAGATATGATTGTATATTGAATTTTAAAAAAAAAACTATTTTAAAATAATAATTTAAATGTTATCACTCATTCTTAAATTAATTTAAAAAGGCATGTTATAATAACTAAAATTTAGGGATATGATTGCATTTTGAGATTTTTTTTTTTAAATTATTTTTAAATATAAATTTAAATATTATCACTCACTTTTAAATTAATTTAAAAAGGAATGTTATAATAAATCAATCCACCAAATGGGAAATTGTTAGCTACTTTTAAGGAGTAAATTTAAGCATTAGAAAAAAAATAATTTTCTAGAACTTACTAAAATAAATTTATTCCTTAAATTGTATTATTTCTTTTTATCTCACTTTGCAATTAATATGCCAAATTAGAATACCAAACATAGAGAAAAAGAATATTAATAAAAACCGTAACTAGTATATTTATATTTTAAAAAATATATCTAAAATATGCTGAGGTATATCTTTTTTCCATAGTTTGTTTGATTTTCTCTTTTGGTTTTTATTTTTTAATTTTTCCAATTTATTTTTTGGTTCCATAGTTTTCGTGATTTTCTCCATCTTTTTCTCCTTCCAACAGTTTCCAATTTCTTTTTTCATTTTTCATTTTTATTTTTTCTAATTTCTTTTTTATTTTTTTTTAATATTTTTTCCAATTTCTTTTTTTGGTTCCATAGTTTTTGTGATTTAGTTTTTTCTCCTTCAAAAGTTTTTAATTTCCTTTTTAGTTTTTTTCTTTGATTTTCTTAAGTTTTATTTTTTATTTCCTTTTTGGTATTTTAATTTTTTTTCTTATAAATTTAGGTAGAAAAAATGAGTGCTCTCATCCCCACCCCGATGTGACTGTATAATGCCTCTCAGCGTAATTAATTTTATTATTAGTTTTAACCACAATAAAATAATTTAAGAATAATCACTTATATAAAATTCATATGGCAATATATATGTATTTTTTTCTATTAGCTATAGAGAGTACCAAAAAGAGTAACAGTTCACCAAGAATCACCAGGACAGAGGCAAAGCCTCACATCAAACCACAGTATCAACTATACAGATATACAAGATCATGAACAACAGCCAAACACTAGTGCAGAATATCAGGGTAAGTATCAACCCACGTGGTCCAACCGAGTGGGCCTTCCATCCAGACAATGTTCTTCCTCTCCTGAATTTGGGCCAGCATAAAGATCTCTTCCTTTCTCGTAATTTGGTTCCTTTTGATCACCTGGTTCAGTCTCCATAAAGTGTCCTCGAACATTTGCTGATCATCCAGAGTCTTACGCCACTGGTAACCATACTTGAGCTCATAAATAAAAAACGTGGTTTGACCATCTTTAAGGAACTTCCTGAGCTTTTCCTTCTCGATCATCATAGTAGTTTGAACCTGCAAGAAGATTTTAAAATAAGTGAGTTTATGAAAACACTCAGTAATGTATTTTTAAAAAAAATAAATAAGCAAATAATGGTAATTAATTAATAAATATATTTCTATATAATAGTGGTCAATTAACTAAATATTGTAATTAATATAAAATAAAATATTAATATCCCCACCTATCAATTATATCACAAGGAAATTCAAATCTCTTAAAATAAGCCATAAAATAGAAATTCCTTTAACTATTTTAAAGGGATAATCACAATGAATAAACTTTAACTAAATATGAAAAGATTGTATTCATGCATTTAAATTTAAATCATTACATTTATATTTAAAATAAAATATAAGTGCTACTCTAAAATAAATGAAATTAAATGCATCCACCAAATAAGGAATTCCCTTAGCTAAAATTTGAGGATATGGTTACTTAATAAACAAAAGTGATTTTAATACACACCTAAATTAGCATATAAAATTTATGACAACTGATTAACTCAACCTTATGTCACATAAAATAAGGAAGAGGGGGTTATTTTCTAGGGATTTGTTTTACATAACTTAATGATAAAATTCTATTTTAAATCCGACCTAAATAAAATCATATAAACTCTAACATTCTTTTATTTTACAAATCTTCTCATTTCATTTCTTTGTTGTTCTTTAATATTTTTATGTTGTGTAGGTAAAATGGAGTATTGTAAATGTAGGAGAAACAATGGAAGCTACACAACTCTCCTCTCAAGCATGCAATCATGTTTGATGGGTCTTCATTCTAAGATATTTAATTTATTTACAATCCAATTTTTATTAAATATGTTGCATTCTAATATTTTTTTTATACATATTTTTTTTATTTTTTATTATTTTTGTTTCTTTGCAGATCTACAGTTCAAGAATGATTATCCACATGCAAAATCCTACTTATCTATCCAAGGCAAGCCCATTGCATGCACAGTTTCAGGAAGGCAATGACATAGTGGAGAAAAGATATTGTGTTTCCAATTGATTCTATGTTCTGAGTTTTATTTTTCCAAAATTTATATTTTTTTCCTTCTCCAAGCAACATGTCTTTACTCAAAGAAAGATTTTTATATTTATTCATTTATTTATTATTTTCTATGTTAAGATTGTTGAATAAGTTTTGAAATCAAAGAAAGATGCATGATAAAAGATCTAATTAATTAGTTTATGGAAAATATACAAAAAATTAAATATGATTAAACAAATAAATTAAATAGCACTAGCAATAATAAAATTAAATAAAAATCATTCTTAAAACTTAAGCTAGATCTATTTTCAACATAAATAAAGATGTCACATAACTTAAACTAGTTCTCTAGAATTTTCTTATTAAAATACAAATTATCTATAATCTGTTATAACATTTCTATTTTTATACATATTTAACCAAAATATTAATGTATGTATGTATATATACAATGATATGAAAATATAACAATATATATATTTTTTTCTTTTAATGTTTAACTATTATATATATATATATACACACACACATATATGCCACAGGCAATAATTCCCTAAAGTATATATATTTTTAAAGTGCTAATGAATGGAGTATAGAGATATGTTCTTACTATATCTACTCACTTTAAAATGTATATATATTTATATGATAAAAGAAAAGTATAAATAATTTGGTTACATATATTGGAAAAGAAACATTAGTTCTATTCACTTCTAAAAAGCAATGATCTATATGAAAAACATTTAATATAAAATATTGTGTTTATAATAACATAGATAATACATTTGAGTAAACAGATCATAATTACACAAAATATATACAAACATATATAAAGATTTTCTTCTCAATTATTAACCCACTCTATTGGGATTACATCATGCAAGCACAAAGAACATAATAAAAGAAATGAGCACCAGAGAGTGTGGGTGAGGGCGTCATGAGAAAGGCAATGTCATCATTCTCTTCTCCCATGCAAGCACTCTTTGAAAAACCTATGGAGCAAAACCCCAGCTTATTACATTCACATCTTCCACGAAAATAAAGAATGAATCAAGAATACCACTATTTGTTTGCTTATATTTCCATCTCTTGAATTTGATGCATGGAGAAAATAAATGTGGTGTTGAAGGAGGAAATGATGATGTTGTTTCTATGTGGTTTCATGTGCAGAGGCACTGAATAGAGTGCGCTCATGCCAAGCCATACTTATAATCTGCAAAACTAGGAGTTATAGCGATGCATTTGACTCTCCACATAAATTATGGCTACTCAAAATATCCATGCATTTAACTCTCCACATAAATTGTGGCTACTCAGAATATCCATGCATTTAACTCTCCACACAAATTGTGGCTACTCAAAATAACCATGCATTTAACTCTCCACACAAATTTTTGGACCACCAAAAAAGGAAGGACTACCAAAAAAATTATTTTTTATTAGGACTACCAAATTTTTTTGGTAGTTACAAAATGTGTGCACATATAGACTGGCCTATCGGCCAAATTAAACAAATGAATAAAAAATACATAGAAATAATAACAGGGAGAGACAATTTTAACGTGGTTCACCCAAACTCGGGCTACATCCACCAACAGAGAGTCCAATATTATTATCCAACAAATCAAACTGATTACAACCAACAATCCTTGCAACTTAATACCGCTACAAATGCTACAATACAATATCAACAGAAACCCTAACCCTTAGCTGTTTTTATCAAGACAAGTTTATGCTGGTTACAAAATAGGGTTTTTTTTATGTCGGCCAATAGAAAAAATAACTCTTGACGCCTTTATAAAATAATTTGGGGGGGGGGAACCACACCTATAAAAATGGGGAAAATTTAACCTCTGAGTCTGATTAGGCTCCATCAGGGCTTAAATTTGACAATTGTATAGTTGTATTTAAAGATTTTAACTGTAAAATACAATAAAAATTGATTGTATTGATATACTTGTAATTTATTTTAAAAACTGTAAAAAAAACAATTAATATGAAAATCTGATTGTGTATATATATTCTTTTTATTTTTAAATTTTTTAATAGGAACTATTATTTAAGGAAAAATTTCCCAAAATTTTAAATTTATTTTTTAATAGAATATATTCATTCTAAATTATATAATATATATATTTTATTTTTATTTTTAAATTTTTAATAGGAACTATTATTTAACAAAAAAATTCCAAATTTTTAGATTGTTTTTTAATGAATATAATTATATATTCATTATAAATTTCTAGTTTTTTCTTTTATTTTTAAAATTTTTAATAGGAACTTCTATTATTTAAGAAAAAAAATTCTCAAATTTTTAGATTTGTTTTTTTATAATATATTCATTCTAAATTTCTAGGCTT
The DNA here is from genome assembly GCA_027924645.1 of Cunninghamia lanceolata. Taxonomy (NCBI): domain Eukaryota; kingdom Viridiplantae; phylum Streptophyta; class Pinopsida; order Cupressales; family Cupressaceae; genus Cunninghamia; species Cunninghamia lanceolata. The sequence goes on along the minus strand of BSBN01000826.1, from coordinate 967,168 downwards.
TTCAGCACTATATATATATTCTTTTATTTTTTAATTTTTTAATAGGAACTTCTATTATTTAAAAAAAAATTCCTTACATTTGTTTTTTAATAAAATATTTTATTTATCCTAGGCTTTTTCAACACAGCTTTCTAAGCTTTTGTTGCACATCAAAAATAGTAAAATAGAAAGAATTGGCAATAGTGAAATAGAAAGAATTGGAATTTGACTTGCATTTAAAGAAATTGATTGTCATGTGAAAGGCAATAATTCCTACTAAACCGTAGGAAAAGAATTCCTTGACAGGTAAGGTGGACTGTCAAATTTAAGCCCTAGGCTCCATATAACAACAATCTCCCACTTGGAGACTGATCAGACTCCACAACATATCATCTCCCACTTGGAGACTAATCATAACACCGCTGACCTTATAGCTCCCAATGGAAATAAACACCATGGACCTTGCTGTTCTAATTTTATTGTTGTCAGTTTTGAAGACCAACCGAAGTTGAAGAGGAGCTTAGCTTCTCCCTTGTCACTGCCTTCATAAACATATCCACTAGATTTTCATATGTATGAATCTTTTCCAACCATAATTGTCCATCATCCAACACCGACCGGATGAAGTGATACCTTAGTTGTATGTGTTTGGTCTTTGAATGCAAGGCAAAATTATTTGCAAGATGTATGGCACTCTGACTGTCTGTAAACAAATAACTGTTAGCCTGTTGTTTGCCCAATTCTTCCATAAAAGATTGCAACTAGATAATCTCCTTGCTTGCCTCTATTGTAACTACATACTCTGCCTCCGTGGTGGATAAAGCAACCACCTTTTGCAACCTGAAGATCCAACTCACCGCTGTCCCACCTATAGTAAAGACATAACATGTAGTACTCCGCCTGGTATCAATATCCCCTGGCAAATATGAGTCCACATAGCCTGCTAAATCAGTATTAGAGCCCTCAAAGCATAAATGTTTATTGGATGTACCTCTCAAATATTTGAGAATCTATTTTACCGCATTCCAATGCTCCAATCCGGGATTACTCATATACCTTCTTATGACTCCTGCAACATGTGTAATATTCGATCTCGTGCATACCATGGCGTACATTAAACTTCCTACAACTGAAGCATATGGTACCTTGAACATTTTTTCTTCCTCCTCTTGTGTCTCAAGACACATCTCCTTAGTCAATTTCAAATGACTAGGCAAAGGTGTGTTGACAACTTTTGCATTCTCCATATGGAATCTCTGCAACACCATTTCAACATAATTAGCCTGAGATAAAGTCAATTTTTTGTTCTTCCTATCTCTGCAAATTTTTATACCAAGGATTTATTTTGCTGCCCCCAAATCCCTCATAACAAATGATTGTGCTAACTGTTGTTTTAACTCTCTTATGTGATCCATGCTAGACTCTGTTACAAGCATGTCATCAACATATAAACATAAAATAATGTAGCTGTCATTATCCAATCTCTTAAAATAAACACAATGGTCAGAATTACACCGATTGTAGCCTTGTTCAACCATAAAACTATCAAATTTCAAATACCATTGCCGAGGTGCTTGTTTCAAGCCATATAAACTCTTCTTCAATCTACACACCAATTTTTCCTTACCTTTGACCTCAAATCCCTGTGGTAGTTCCATATATATCTCCTCCAAATCACCATGGAGAAAGGCAGTTTTCACCTCTAACTATTCCAAATGCAAATCTTCAGCAACCACAATACTTAAAATAGTACGAATAGAAGTCATCTTAACAACCAAAGAAAAAATCTCATCAAAATCAATACCTTTTTTCTGTACAAATCCTTTTACAACTAACATGGCTTTAAATCTTTTCTTACCTCTATCTTCCTCTTTCAGCCTATAAACCCATTTGTTTGGTAAAGCTTTTTACCTACAGGCAACTTACATAATTCCTAAGTCTAATTTTTCAGTATGGAGTCCATTTCTTCTTTCATTGCAAGCTCCCACTGAACCTTTGTATCCACCTGCATAGCTTCATCATACCCTTCTAGTTCACCAGCATGCTGCCCCTGGACCCCGCAAGGGGCGCTGCCCCTTGACCCCGTCTTGGGGGCACTGCCCCCAAACCCCTGTTAAATAATTTAGGGGTAAATAGCACCGATAAAAGTGGGGAAAATTTAACTTTCGAGTTTGATTAGGCTCCATATAACAACAACATTGTCATAGTTAATTGTTTAAATGTGATTATATAATTATATCATTTCCTAACAATATGTATGTGTGGCAAGAGTATATGTGTGACAAGTATAGGTATCAAGAAGATGAACTAGGTCCTCATGTTGAAGTGTCTTAAAAGAATCCAATTGTGCAGGTAATTAAATATTAAATTATACTAAGATAAATACTTAATTCAAAATAGATTAAATAGTGGCTTAGTTAATTTATTTTCAATTAGAAAATAAAATAAATAGATAAAGCAATAATATTATTTTAATTATTTATTTTGATGATTTTCAATATTTTTAGAAATAGAAATAATGTGATTTTACATTTCAATTATTTAATTATTATAATTGAAGTAGATTTTAATGTCCAAATTTTTATTTTAGAATTTAGAAATAATATGGGAAAAAAAAATATTTTATTTTCATTTGGGAAAAAAGAAAAGAATAAAATAATTTTATCTATAGTTTTTTATTCAAGTTTATTTTAAAAATTTAGAAATTAATTTTAAAAATAATTTTAGTTATTTTATTGTGAGTTAGAAAATATAACTTAGTTTTGAGTGAATTTTTTTATTTGGATAGAATTAGAAAAGATAATATTTAATATTATTATTTTTTAAAAAGAATATGCATATATGAATAAAGATATTTTAATATTATTTCATTTTTATATAGAAAATAATTTTATTTTTTATTTTTTTAGGTTTTGGAAAGAAAAATAAGAATTATTAAAAGAAGAGAATTAATTTTATATTTTTTTTTTTTGGATATTAATTTTAGTATGTAATTTAGAAGAAAAATAGGTTATTGAAGATTAAGGATTTAAAAGTGTTTTTTTTAAGAATTGAAAAATTGTTATTGTTTGTGAATTGTTTATGAATTCATCTCCATTCATTATCGAATTGTTATAGAGAATGAGGTAAGATTCTTATTATGGAAGGCTTTAATAAATATTTAATCATATTTTATTTTTAAAAACAATAAAAAAATCTGAATCAAAACAATTAGATTTCACATTGTTCAACTTGGAAATAAACCAGTTGTTGTAGGTTGAAAACTAGGGTTATTTTGAGAATATAATATTTTATTTTATTTTTTAGGCTTTGGAAAGAAAAATAAGAGTTATTAGAAGAGAATTAGTTTTATTTTCATTCTTTTTGGTTATCAATTTTAGTATGTAATTTAAAAGAAGAAGAAAAATAGGTTATTGAAGATTAAGGATTTGAAAGCATTTTTTTTTTAAATTAAAAAATTGTTATTATTTGTGAATTTTTTATGAATTCATCTCCATTCATTACCGAATTACTACAAAGAATGAGGTAAGATTCTTATCATGGAAGGCTTTAATAAATATTTACTTTGGTAAATCAATGAATCTAAGATTTTTTATGAACATACATTTATTTGTTGATCATATTTTATTTTTTAAAAACAATAAAAAAATCTAAATCAAAACAATTAGATTTCACATTGTTCAACTTGGAAAGAAACTAGTTATTGTAGGTTGAAAATTAGGGTTGTTTCGAGAAGAAGAAACCTAGTGAAATTTAGAAAAATTGTGTGATTTATGGAATTCAAACATAGTTCTGATTTTGGATCGAACCTATATGTTATGAGGATTCAAATTATATTGTTTATGGTGTCTTTTGTTATTGAACTCTATTTCAAAATGAAGTTTTAGAAAAAAGTTATAAAGTAGTAAAATTGTCATGAGGAGAAAAAACTAGTTTGTTACATCTTGAATAACTTTAGTTTTAGGAACTAAGTTTCTCTTAAAATTCTATGGAAGGGGCGCAAACAAGTTGGTTAAATTTTTATAGAAAATCAATCATACATAGTTTTTCAATTCTAAGATATGTATGAATTAGTGTTTATCCATCTTTGTTGCATTTTATTTTTAATCATTGAAAGTGATTTTTGGGAGCCATACGCATAAAAAAAAGTTATAATAAAAATCTATATATTGTTATTTGGTTGCTCCATAGGAGGGCCTATTTACAATCTTACAATCAAAATTTGCACCTTTCACTATGCAATATCACTTCCATTTTTAGAATAAAAAATTGCACATATCACTATGCATTTACATTGTTTCTATCTATATATTTATGTATTTATCACTATAAAAATATTATTATGTCAGTGACCATCTATCATTAGACTGTGTACCTAGCTTACCCTAAATCTACTTGTAAGGATTAAAAAAAATTATGCCCTAATATCACAAGCATCTCCAGTTGCACCATCTTCTTCATCCTCCCCCTCATCCAACTCTCAGCCTATCTCCTCCAATGCAAATGACTAGTCTATTCCATCCACCGGCTCAACTCTTGTGACTGCTTTTAGGAAGCCAATTCCCCATTTTGTTGTGTTTTGACGTGCTTCATCATTCTCCCCAATTGCCTAGATGATGAATAGGACCTAGGGTCTTGTATAAACTAGGTTAATCAATGGCCATTTTCCATGATCAGGATGGAAGTCGAGGCTCAGGACTGTGTCATCCATGATCTTCTTGAGTCCATTTCTCCAATTTGGTTTCACCAAATCCTCAGTCATTGACCGAATCACCTCCTTATCTTCCTCCAAATCCAATAAAACTACCAAAAACATAGACGATACATGATACTGACACAGTGTTTGTGGGCAGTTACCATAAAAGTGTCACCCAAGATCATCTTGATTGTATATAGGACCACTACTGCCTTGGTTTGGGACACCTTCTTGAGTCTTATTTTAGAAATTTTCCCAATGAAGGCTATCTGTCTCCTTTTAGTTTTAAGGCAAATGGTGGTGTCCATTTTGTTCATTCATAGCTAGAACTGACTGAAACAAGGCAATGGTTTTAAAGGCCATTACACAATGAGATGTCATAATTGTCTTCTTGACTACTTGTCCTTAGTTTAGTCCTCTTTCAGCTTTCATCTACTTTCAAATGCTCAGCTTATCCCATCATAATGGTTTCTATTAATAGCACAGGATGTAGATGGTATCATATCCTTCAACAAATCATTCCATGCCTCCACTATGTCACACATGACATCCTTCAAATTCATGTCAATAGCTTTGTTTTCCACCTTGTCTGCCATGGTGTTCACCTCCCTAAAAATATGGTCAATATTAAAATCTTCTAATTGTTCAAGAAAATTCCAAATTTGTGTGACATTTTGTTCTATTTTCCAATTTACTATGGCTTTTTTCCTCAAATAATAAATAATTATTAATGAGTCTCCTTCCAAACATATTTTCTTCAATTTTAATTTCCTACAAGTTTGGACCCCTAATAATGCCACATGTATTTCTGCTTCATTGTTAGTTCTGTCAGGTAGTTTATTGGCTTCTAGTCCTACAACCAATCCAATTTGGTCTCTTATGATGCACCTGGCTCTTGATTTTGTAGTATTTCCATGAGACGCACCATCAAAATTAACTTTGAACTAGCCATCTCCTAGGGGAACCCACAGTGCATCAGCTCCATATTTTTCAATCAGATTATCTTGAGTAACCCCATGAATGGGGGGCACCAACTCTTGCCACTTCTTTTGTAACTCTCCGTCCCAAGCAGTGAATGGATTCTACTTCAATTTCTATGCTATGACTGCATTATTCACAAGCTCAGTAATAGACTCTATTACTTTCTTACTGAGAGCTTCACAATTCATTTCTTTATCCTAGAATATCCTTATGTTTCTTTCCTTCCTTAGTTCCCAAATGATTATTGAGGAGCCTACAATCCATATGCTTAAAAAAATTACCTTTCTATAAATTATTAGCCAAGCATTGAATATTGAAAGCAAATTTTAGGGAAGTGGGCTTTGCCAATTCAATTTTTCCGTTATCTTTTTCTAGCATGCCTCTGTGAACTCGCAGCTTAGCAAGATGTGATCACTAGTTTCTTCCTTTTGCTTACACAAGACACATCTCAAGGGGCCATTGAATCCAAGTTTACACAATCTATCTCCTATTAGATTCCCATTCTATAGGACTGCCCATGTAAAGACACCAGCCTTCGGTAGACATTGTTTTTTCTATTAGAATCTATGCACTAGCCAATCTTATTTTTTATAGAAACCACTTCTACTATGTATCCAATCTTCACATTGTATTTCCTAGTCTTGGAGCCACACCATTTCATAACATCCTCTCCTCCATATATCAATATCATCCTCTCATTTAAAATTTTGCTCAATCAATTTTATTGTTCCCCTGGAATCCCTAGTCCTAGTAGTGATTTCTGTTGAACACACTAGGATACTGAGAGGGGGGGTGAATCAGTATCCAAACAAACTTCAAATCCTCTGGAGTAGATTAAAACTTAAACATGAAAGATCAACACAATGCACATCAACACATAACACCAGATATATGTGGAAAACCCCAAAAGGAGAAAAACCACAGTGAGGATTAACTCACAATATATGAAGCTCAAAAATTACAAATTTGTTTTAGGGCTACAACCCAAGGAAGATACTACTCCCTATTGACTTTGTTTTAGGGCTACAAGCCAACGAAGCTACTACTCCCTAAATACTTTGTTTTAGGGTCACTCCCAAGGAAGATGCAACTCCTTGCAGAATTTGTTTTAGGGCTACAACCTAAGGAAGTAACTACTCTCTGAACTAAGAATGAACCCAGTAAAGATTATAGCATGACAATCCTTCTACTGTCTGAAAACTGACATTGAAGCTCACACCTTTGATGATTGCAATTATGCCTCTTTACTCCTCTTTTGACGATTGGATCAATTAGGCACACTCTTCCTTCCCCTCCTATCACAAAAATGTCTTCAAGATGAATCAAGACAACCCTTATTGCTTCTGCTCTTTCTCCTTCAGTCACACATCATAATGCATATCATATTCATATTCTGCTCTTCACATATTCATCTTCGCAATCATACCTCACCTAGATCAACTAGGTTTACAATATATACATGATATTACATTGATTACATTACAAGTTGGCCAATACACCAAGAATATTACAATTTACAAGTTGACCAATACACCAAGAATATTACAATTTACAAGTTGGCTAGAGATCACACAACATGAAACATGTAGAGGGAAAGCCCTAACATGAACTACACACCACTTCAGAAAGGGAAACATGCCTTACGAACCCCAACACATGCTTAATTTGGTCCTAAACATCCTTCACAACATAATCCTTCAAAGAATAACATCCGCATGTCACACTCAATTGAAATAGATCACCCATAAGCAAAAACACATGAAGCTTGTAGCACATTGGTCATTACAATCTTGGAAGTACTCATGAATGATTAAACATTACTTGTTCTTCTTCCAAATGAGTCGGCATGACCTAAAAACCAACTCCAAATGCTTCTTGAACTTCACACAACAAGAACATTGTGGTGCACATCACCAACATACCTCAGTCGGCTTTAACAAAAACTCTTCACAAATTGACTTGAAAACTTTATGTGGTATTGGAAACTTGAAAGATTTGCATGTGCATCAAACTTGAGAAGCATAGAGACATGTAGAATATCCACATGAACTCATATAACTGATCTGTATAATCTCCAACTAGCGCAAGTACCCAAACACATATCCTGAGAACAATTAGGCATTCAGAACCATCTGTATCACTTCTGTCATTTGAAAACTGAACTTGCGAACCTCCAAACCATCTGAAACTGCAATGTAGTGTGCATTGAACATCTCTGATCATGTTCACAAAACCACATGAGCAAACCTTCACTTGCGGAGGAATACAAAGCATTCCAATCAGCCTTCATCATTGCATTATGTTGCCAGAGCATAGATCAGAACTCTGTCGCTTATAACTTTCATTGCAGAGGAGAAAATGATCTGAAACTTTGGATTTAACACCTTTACAACATACTAAACTTAACTTCTGAACTGCATGACCATATCTTCAAATGCGGAGGAAGTGGAGCATTTTACCAGGTAGTCTTCCAGACAGCTTCCTATAGCAGAAACCTTCACCAACTTCTGGAGACCAGAACCTTCTTATATCAACACATACTTCCTTAGGAACAACAGGAAGGATCAGACAACATGCTTCAGGTCATCAACAACATCTTCTCAACCTCAGTATAGCTTATAATTCCCATCTTAATATATCATCATTCATCTTAATGCTTCTAATCCCCATCTTAATATATCATCATGAAATCATCTTTTATGACCACAAGCATGCTCAATACAACTTTACTTGACATTAATCAAGGAATGACATCCAACCATGAACATCAACAACTAATCATGAACATCCGCAACCACTACTAACACACCATCAACATAGTATATCATCATCATAAGCATCTAAGCATAGTGTTGACATCAAAGACAACCACACAACCACATCAGTGACAAACTCAGGTAACATATGTGCAATGCTCATTAGTGTTGACATCAATGACAACCACACAACCATATCAGTGACAACCTTATATGTACAACAATCTCCCCTTTTGGCATTGATGGCAACACACACCTGTTCATTCTCCCCCTTTGACATTAAGGACAAAGGGCAACTTCTTCTCCTTAGGATACAAGCCCTCCTTTTCAACTTTCTCCCCCTTTGAAGTACATACACTCCTTGAAGCAACCCAATGACTCCCCATGTCAGCAACAACCACTACCTGCTCTGCCTAAGAGGTAGCCACCATCAGTCCAAGAAAAAGATATAGCATGAGTTACTCCCCCTAGACAGATGCACCAACTATGCAGCTAGCAAGAAGAAGGAGATGCAATTACCCCTAACATCTATTGGAGATACTCAAAAGTGTCCTTTGCAAGAGCCTTTGTGAAAATATCTACAATCTGATCCTTTGTTGGAACATATTCTAACTTCACTTCTTTCTCTGCAACCTTCTTTCTCAAAAAATGATACCTGATTGATATATTCTTGGTTCTAGAATGCATCAATGGATTCTTGGAAATATTGATAGCACTTGTATTATCACACAAGATAGGAATAGGCTCATCATACAGTACCTTGATATCCTTCAAAGTTTGCTTCATCCACAACACTTGTGTGTAGCAGGATGCTGTTATAATATACCCTGCCTCTGTAGTTGATAAGGATACTAAATCTTGTTTCTTACTATGCCATGAAACCAATCTACTTCCAAAAAAGAAAGTACCACCACCTATACTTCTATCATCAACACAACTAACCCAATCAACATCAATGTAAGCACTCAGATCAAAGTCAATACCTCTTGGATACCATAAGCCATAATCCAAAGTTCCCTTCAAGTATCTGAATATTCTTTTCACTGCCTTCTCATGAGTTTTCTTAGGATTAGCTTGATATTTGGCAACCACACATACTACATGCATAATATCAAGTCTAGAAGTAGTCAAGTACAATAATCCTCCAATCATAGATCTATAGAGAGTTTGATCAACTTCTGGTGACTCATCATTCTTTCTCAAGTGAGAACTAGTAACCATAGGAGTACCTACTAGTTTAGAATCTTCCATACCAAACTTCTTCAACATTTCTCTAACATACTTATCCTGAGAAACAAAGATACCATCATCTAGTTGAATAATTTGAAGTCCAAGGAAGAAAGACATCTCACCAATCATGGACATCTCAAACTATTTTTTCATCTCCTCTACAAACTTTTTACACATATCATCATCTCCACCAAAGATAATGTCATCAACATATACTGTAACAATCAAAATAATGTCTCCCTCTTCCTTGATGTAAAGATTGTTGTCTGTAGTACCTTTCTTGAAACCTTGCTGAAGTAAGTACTTATCCAATCTAGCATACTAAGCTCTGGGAGCTTGCTTGAGTCCATACAAAGCTTTCTTGAGTTTGCACACCATGTCCATATCTTCTAATAAATGAAAACCATCAGGTTGCTCAATGTAGACCTCTTCCTCAAGATCACCATTCAAAAATGCTGACTTGACATCCATCTGATAAACCTTGAAATTCTTGTGAGCAGCAGGGGCAAGAAACATCCTAATTGCCTCCATCCTGGCTACCGGAGCAAAAGTCTCCTCAAAATCAATGCCTTCAACTTGAGAATAGCCCTTACACACCAATCTTGCTTTGTTCCTCATAACTTCACCATCTTCATTCAACTTATTTTGGAATACCCACTTTGTGCCTATTACATTCTTATTGGCTGGTCTAGGAACCAATTCCCATGTCTGATTCTTCTCTATCTGATCCAATTCTTCTTCCATTTCCTTTAACCATCCATCATCTTTGCTAGCATCAGCAAAGGTTTTGGGCTCTACCTTTGATAGTAAACACAAATTCACTTGCTCACTTGCCTTTGCAAACCTTCTCCTAGTCTACACATCTTCATTCTTATCTCCAATGATCTGATCTTTTGAATGGTTCCTTTGAACATACTTTGTTGGAGTCTTAGGGATCTTCTCTTATTCTTGTTCCTTCTCTTCTTTCTCTTCTTCTTCTTCTTCAATGCAGGGAAGTATATCAGATTCACAATCCTCTAGTTCTTGTGAGATTTGATACAAGTCTTCCTCTACCTTGACATTTGTGATTTCAATCATCTTTACTAATCTCTTATTGTAACATCTATAGGCTTTGCTTATGGTTTAGTAACCAAGAAAGATCCCTTCATCACTTCTTGAATCAAACTTTCCAAGCTCTTCTTCATCTCTCCTGATGTACCATTTGCTACCAAAGATCCTGAAGTATCTGATAGTGGGAGGTCTTCCATACCATAGCTCATAAGGGGTCTTAGTGCTATTGACCCTCAATTGTACCCTGTTAATTAATAGACAATAGTGTGAATTGCTTCCTTCCAGTACATATCAGGAAAATATGCATCTTTCAACATTGTTCTAGCCATCTCTTGCATAATCATATTCTTCCTTTCCACTACCCCATTCTACTAAGGGGTCCTAGGAGTAGATAGATGTCTCCTAATACCATGATCTTCACAAAACTTTTCAAATTCATTTGAAGTAAATTCACTTCCTCTATCAGACCTTAAGCATTTGATCTTAGCATCCATTTCACTCTCAACTATTGCTTTGAAAATCTTAAACTTATCAAAGGCCTCTAATTTTTCTCCTAAGAAAGTAACCCAGGTCATTCTAGAGCAATCATCAATAAGCAACATGAAATACCTTTCACCTTATTGACTCTTTATTCTTGTAGGGCCACATAGGTCAGTATGAATCATCTCCAGAGGCATTAAAGAAGAATACTCCTTGCTCTTGAAATTTTTCTTTGTCTACTTTCCCATTTGACATTCCTTGCATAATGTGTTTGTAGGCCTGGTAATCTTAGGCATATCTCTCACTGAATGAATAGAGTTGATCTTTACCATATTGTCAAAGTTGATGTGTCCCATTCATTTGTGCCACAACCAACACTCACTGGATTGAGCCAATAAACATGTTCTTCCATTTACCTCCTTTAGATGATAGATATCTCCATAAGTCTTGATACCTTCTATAACTAATTTTCTAGACCCCGCCTTCCTAATTTCACAACCTTTGGCATGAAAAGCAAGATTGTATCCTTTACTGCACATCTGACTGACACTAAGAAGATTGTGCTTTAGCCCTTTGACATAGAGAACATCATCAGTCATGTTCTTCCCATCAGTAGATATAGCACCCTTTCCACAGATTTGTGTTGACTCATCACCACCAAACTCGACAGCTCCACCATTCCACTTCCTAAGGTTGATAAACTTCTCCTTGTCACCAATCATGTGGTTAGAGAAACCAATGTCAATTACCCAAGCCTTGGCTTCTTCTTTTGCATGAAAGGTTGTCCATACTACGATTGATTTGTCATTATCTTGGTTAGCTTGCAAGGTATCAGACTTTTCACATTTTCTAAAATCATCCTTTTCGTCACCAACATTTAAGGCCATGAAAAGTGTTTCATCATTTGAATCATCACGATCCTCATCTTTTGAAGAACAACTATTCTCCATGGAATATAAACTTCTTTTGGGATTCTCTCTTTTGTTGCTACCTTGTGATTCTTTAAAAGGACATTTAGAAGCAAAATGACCAATTTTCCCACAATTTAAACATTTGAAAGGTAACTTACCTTTATATTTGCTTGTGCCATCTTCAATCTTCTTACAAAGTTTGTCTCTACCTCATCAAGGTCATCATCTTGATTAGTTGCTTCATCTTCTGCTTTCTTTCTTGCTTTGAATGTTGCTTCCTTCTTTGGAGCACCTTTGTCAAATTCTCTCATTTCAAAAGCTGTGAGAGAGCCAAACAATTGATCTATTGTATATTTATCCAAATCCTGTGTTTCCTCAATAGCAGAAACCTTATGATTGTAGGATTTAGGGAGAGATCTTAGAACCTTCTTCACAATCTCATCTTCTTTCACTTCTCCACTAAGTCCTCTGATGCATTTAACTATTTCATCTACCCAGAGCATATAAATGTCAATGTCTTCTTCTTCTAACATCCTCAGGGTCTCAAATTTGCTCTTGAAGTTTTGCATCTTGGCCTACTTCACTTTACTATCTCCTTCATAAATGTTGTTAAGTTTATTCCAGACATCCTGAGTAGATTTGTAACCTATTATCTTCACAAGTTGGGAATCATCTAGCCCACTCATGATAGCACTCTTTTCCTTGGCATTGTTCTCATACAACATAATCTCATTTGCATCTATATGATCATTAGCAGGAGCAGTGTAACCCTTTTTCACAGATTGCCAAATACCATAACCTAGAGAAGATAAGTAGTTTTCCATCCTGAGCTTCCAAAAGGAATAATTTGTTCCATCAGACATAGGTGCTTTGTGAGATCCATTATGTGCCATCCCGAACCTTCCTCAAGTGGTCAAGCTTCTTCTGAGTAATTTAGCTCTGATACCAATCGTTGAACACACTAGGATACTAAGAGGGGGGTGAATTAGTATCCAAACAAACTTCAAATCCCCTTGAGCAGATTAAAACTTAAACATTACAAAATTAACTTAAACATGAAAGATCAACACAATGCACATCAACACATAACACCAGATATACGTGGAAAACCCCAAAAGGTGGAAAACCACAGTGAGGATTAACTCACAATATATGAAGCTCAAAAATTACAACTTTGTTTTAGGGATACAACCCAAGGAAGATACTACTCCTTGCTAACTTTGTTTTAGGGCTACAACCCAAGGAAGCAACTACTCCCTAAACTGAGAATGAACTCAGTAAAGATTACAGCATGATAGTCCATCTACTATCTAAAAACTGACATTGAAGCTCACACCTTTCATGATTGCAATTCTGCCTCTTCACTCCTCTTTTGATGATTGGATCAATTAGGCACACTCTTCCCTCCCTTCCTATCACAAAAATGTCTTCAAGATGAATCAGGACAACCTTTATTGCTTCTGCTCTTTCTCCTTTAGTCGCACATCATAATGCATATCATATTCATATTCTACTCTTCACATATTCATCTTCACAATCATACCTCACCTAGAGCAACTAGGTTTACAATATATACATGATATTACATTGATTACATTACAAGTCAGCCAATACACCAAGAATATTACAATTTACAAGTTGGTCAGAGATCACGCAACCTGAAACATGTAGAGGGAAAGCCCTAACATGAACTACACACCACTCTAGGAAGGGAAACATGCCTTACATACCCCAACACATGCTTAATCTAGTCCTAAACATCCTTCACAACATCATCTTTCAAAGAATAACATCCACACATCACACTCATTTGAAATAGGTCACCCTTAAGCAAGAACACATGAAGCTTGTAGCACATCGGTCATTACAATCTTAGTGGTACTCATGAATGATTAAACATTACTTTTTTTTCTTCTAGATGAGTCGATAGGACCTAAAAACCATCTCCACATGCTTCTTGAACTCCGTACAACAAGAACATTGTGGCGCACATCACCAACATACCTCAGTCGACTTTAACAACTCTTCACAAACTAACTTGAAAATGTTATGCGGTGCTGGAAACTTGAAAGATTTGCATCTGCATCAAACCTGAGAAGCATAGAGACATGTAGAATATCCACATGAACTCATATAACTAATCTATAGAATCTCCAACTGGTGTAAGTACTCAAATATATATCCCGAGAACAATTAGGCATCCAGAACCATCTGTATCACTTCTGTCATTTGAAAACTAAACTTGTGAACCTCCAAACCACCTGAAATTGCAATGTAGTGTGCATTGAACATCTTTGATCATGTTCACAAAAATGCATGAGAAAACCTTCACTTGCAGAGGAATGCAGAGCATTCCAATCAGCTTTCATCATCACATTATGTTGCCAGAGTATAGACCAAAACTTTGTCACTTATAAATTTCACTATGGAGGAGAAAATGATCTAAAACTTTGGATTTAACACCTTTACAACATACCAAACTTAAATTTTGAACCGCATGACCATATCTTCAAATGAGGAGGAATACAAAGTATTTTACTAGGTAGTCTTCCAGGCAACTTCTGGAGACCAGAACCTTCTTGTATCAACACATACTTCCTTAGGAACAACAGGAAGGATCATACAACATGATTCAGGTCATCAGCAACATCTTATCAACCTCAACATAGCTTCTAATTCCCATCTTAATATATCATCATTCATCTTAATGCTTCTAATTCCCATCTTAATATATCAACATGAAATCATCTCTACTGACCACAAGCATGCTCAATACAACTTTACTTGACATTAATCAAGGCATGACATCCAACCATGAACATCAACAACCAACCATGAACATCAGCAACTAATCATGACCATCAACAACCACTGCTAACACACCATCAACATAATATATCATCATCATAAGCATCCAAGTATAGTGTTGACATCAAAGACAACCACACAACCACATCAATGACAAACTCAGGTAACATATGTGCAATGCTCATTAGTATTGGCATTAATGACAACCACACAACCATATCAATGACAACCTTATATGTGTAACAATTTCCATCTCCATTCACTTACCCCTTCAATTTCAATCTGCTCAACATAATCTCTGACATACCTTGCTCATATGCTAGTAAGGATCTTGTTAGCAAGTGTTATGTCATAAAAAGTTTCCCTATGACTTTTTACCTCCTAGTTTAGCTCGTAGGTCCCCTTAATTTCATTATGCATGTTTAAAACTTATCTTGGAGTAATTTCCTTTGAAACCCATGTCAAATGGGGCTTAGGGGTCCATATTTAATGTTAATCAAGACCCAAATCATGCCTTGAGACTTGGGCACCCGTGCCCTAGTCTAGGCTGATTTTTCAAGACCTAAATTTAAGTATGTTGGCATAGGACCTTTAAAAAGGTTTCTCTTTGTCGGCCTTTTCAATTTGGATTATGAAAGTTTAGCGGGAATGCATATATAAACATGTTTAGGACTTCATTTTAAACCTAGATGGATAATGCAAACTTATGATATTGAGCTAAGGGATTTCAAGGCATTCATTGTGTTACAAAGTAGAATTGTGTTGTTATTGTGTTTGTTTGTTGCAGATTTGGCTTAATCAATCCATCTCCTCATGGTGTGAAAAATCTCATCCTCGTGAGGGCTTCAACTCTAAGGTGACATATATTTGTGTTTCAATCAATATATTTCATCATTTGATTTGGCCTCTGTCCACCAAGGACACACACTCTATCTAACAATGGTGTTGGAAGGCTTGAATGCCATTCCAGGGCTTGACCGAGGCAAGCTCCTAAACACCACAACCGTAGAACTCCTCTCTCTGTGATTGCAGGTTACAGGTGCAAGATTTGGTGAAGTGGTGTTGCAGAGAAGTAGAGCAGAGGTTAGAGATTTAGGATTTGAGAAGAAAGTGTAGAAAATCAACCCTACTGGACTAGGACACCCGCCTCGTAGTCCTCCCGACTAGAATTTCTAAAAACTCTGAAGTATGTTGCAGTCTTACACATTCCACTATTCCAGATCTAAAGAAAAACTACCCTGTTGGACTAGGGAGCCCACCCCCTTGTCCTTGAAGTTTCCACCTCTAAAAATTTGAATCCTGGTATGTTTATAATCTATATTTGTGCCTTCCTATGCGATCATTTGTTGTGTTTCATTCATCTGTATATGATTTCACATAATTAGGGTTTAATGCTTAATTGAGCTAGGGTTTGGCATGCCTCTCAATTTAATCTATCTTTCCATATCATTCCTAAGTGACATCAACCTATATCTAATTCCTATCCATCTATAGTGACTCAACTCAATTGTTGTCCTTGAATGGTATCGTGAAAGGAGGATTTGATTGAATCCACCTTAACTACATTTCAACCTTATCTTCTTTTCCCATATAACATTTTGGTGAACCTGTGTTTTCACTGAACTTGCATCTTGTTGAGTGTTGTAATCAGTCTTTGCATTCATTCATATGATATTCATCATCATACATTCAAAAATCTTGCATACATTTGAAATTTTTGAAAAAATAAAGCATTCTAGGCATGCATTAAGGCATAGTTTGCACTATTTTCTTGCATATCTTTGAAAACATTTAAATTTCTGATATTTACATCACATCTGAGATAAATTACTTCATTTCATCACTTCATGATCTTTTACGTTGCATTTGCATATCTCATTTGCTAGGGTTTTACTTGAAATTTGCATTTTTTCATATAACCTAGTAACTCCAAAAGCTAGGGTTTGTAGTTAAAATATTATTTCAGATTTTACTATTTATTTAAACACTCTTTCAAATCTGATTTTGGACTGTAGTGTTGGTGCATTGTAAGTTTTTCATTTACATTTGCATCATTAGCAAATTTACATTGAAAAAGGTGAAAAAATCAAGCATTTTAGGTTCATAAACAAGCATAGTTTTGCATTGCTTCCTTACATATGTCATAAATTCTTTCAAGTCAAATTTTGCATTCATCTTAGGCATATTTTCATTGTTCATTTGAAAATTTTGCATCATTTCATACTCTTATTTGAATATTTGCATATTTTTAATTACACATTGTGTATTTCAACACTA